>OZ024824.1:11131403-11731403 GCA_964016985.1 Anodontia alba
GAATACACGCAGTCATTGACCACTGCAGTAAAAATGGTTGGTAGAAGCGTCGACAAAAAAGATGAAATACGGGCTTACATCAAAGCTCGCTCAAAACTTGGTTGTTCTTTGAAGAAGCTGATGACTGAAATTTCTACTGCTTTTGGACCTTCTTGTGTGTCTTATGACACAGTTCGGCGGTGGAAAAAGAAATTTGAGTCTGGTGTAGAGTCCATCAAAAATGCACCGAAATCAGGTAGGCCAAAATCTGCATCTCGTAAAGAAATCATTTCCAAAATAAAGGAAATCATTGAAGGAGATGCCAGATTTACAATTCGTGATATTGCACGAAAGGTAGGCATATCACTATCAACGGTTCACCTTATTTTGAAGAAGCATTTGAAAGTCAGAAAGATTTCTGCTAGATGGGTGCCACATCTGTTGACTGACGAGCAAAAGAGGCAACGGGTTAAAGTGGCCAAAAAGCTGCTTCAAATGTTTCCAAAATATGACAAAAAGCAGTTTGCCAATGTCGTCACAGGTGATGAAACCTGGGTCCATTATTTTGAGCCCGTCAGAAAGTAGCAATAAGATCTGGGCCACTAAACACAGCAAACGCCAATAATTGCCAAACGTTCTTTGAGTACAAAGAAGGTTTTGTATGCAATCTTCTTCTCTGGTGAAGGAGTCGCAATAAAAGTGCCAGTGAAAAAGGGAAAAAGCATCACCGGAAAGTACTACAAAGACGTAGTACTGAAGAAACTGAAAAAGTATATCAGAAACGACGCCTTGCCACAGGTTTTAAACATGTCCGTCTTCTACATGACAATGCCCCAGCTCATACCTCCGCAATAGTTAACGGGCGTTTTTTGAAGAAAGAAAAAGTAACTGTTTCGCCTCACCCCCCACGCCCCCGCCCTCCCCCCCCCCCCCCCCCCCCCCCCCCCCCCCCCCCCCGTATTCCCCAGACCTTGCCCCATTGTGATTTCTTTTTGTTTCCGAAATTGAAAGCATTCCTTGCTGGGCGGTAATACCAGTCCGACAGGCACTTGGATCAGCCATTCTCAGTACTTTATTACTGTGCCCAATCAGCGTACCGTGACGTCCTTCAAGAAGTGGATACATCGGCTGAAACTTTGCATTTCTAGCCACGGGGAGTACTTCGAGGGCATGAAATGTGTACTTTTGGGCTAACTTGAAATTTGAAGTCTCCAGATAGAAATAAGCAATTCATTTCGAACATCCCTCGTATATGTATTGGTTCAACACCTGCCCTTCCGCAACATACGTTTTACATTTTCCTGCCTCAACCCATTGTAGACTGAATGAAGTCACCCACACTATATTTTGGAAGGTTCTAATTACGATTTTAGGTATGACAGGCTATGTAATTTAGATACTCCTAGAGAAAAATGGTTTGTTTGCATCTGCGGTATTTGATCTGGGTCTGCACTGTTTGCCAATTACCCTTTTAGGGATCGCCAGACTACAATGGTATAATGTCTCTACAAACTGTACATGTACTTTTAGGAGAACTAAATAAACCTAGTTTTCCCTCTGGTCCTAATTTTAAGTTGCATCTCATATTGTGTATGTTATAACAATAATTGACGAAAATATGTTTAAATATCTTTTGGTTTATAAAAATTCCGGTGTGGTTTTAAATAAACGTAAATCTAGATACTTCCGTGCGTCTGGTTTATCTACAAAAGATTTTTCCCCGCTTTATACAACACTGCCGCATAAACTGATTTACGATTAGCTTTTTTATTTAACTGAAAGAACCTTCTTTAGAGAAAATTCAGTGCGAAACATAATTTTGTCACTCCTGAGGATCATAAACATGGTACAGTCGAACCTCAATGGCTCGAACATATTTGGGACCATGGAAATTCGTTCGACACATGGGTAGTTCGTGCCACTGAGGATTAATCATGGCACCAGTTCAGGAAGCAAATAGCGATAATTAAGGGAAATCTTTTCGATTTTCTACACAATGATTATAATTTGAGTGTACTCATTAGAATCGCCTCGATGAGACGATTCTAATGAATACACACAACATACAATTCCATGATAAAATAAGAAAAAATCCCTAAATATTTGTTTTCTCGAGCTACTGGAAGGCTTTTGTAGGGACTGAAAAAAGAGTTCGAATCCTCCACGGTAAACGAGCCATCCGGGTTCGAGCCATTGAGGTTATACTGTACTTTGTGGTCTTGTCAGAACGTTTGAGAGGCTCTTTCATTTCTTCTGGGTTGGCAGTAACACTGTTGGTATACCTAGTGGTTCAAACTGCGCCCTCTTATTGTAGATCTGTTGTTTCTGGTTCGTTACTGAAGTGACTTTATTTCTCACGAAAGGCAGATATTACTGAAGCATTCAATTCAAAGTCTCGATATTTGGACGGCTTCTTAAATATTGATAAAGAATATTTTGAACCAATGGTCATTACAATTTATCCAAAAGAACTACAGATATATAAAACTGATATCTCTGATACCGAAACACCGTTTTGGGATTCTAATTTATCAATTTATAATAACATAATCTTTACTATTCTTTATGACACACAGGGCAACTTGGATTTCGATATTGTAAATGATCTAGTTTTGGATGGCGATGTCCCTCCTGCTATACCCTATGGAGTAAATATTTCTCAGTAAATTTGTTATGTTAGAGCATCTAGTTAAGTCAGTAATTATTGAAATGAAATTCATTATATGTTTCTTATCTCCTCCTTTTGGTGCCTCGAAAGGGTTATGTTTCCTGATTGTGCCATTTCGTAGGTATCTTACTTGTTTATATATATATATTCAAATCCCATGCGATCGTTGAGCCTTTTTGAAGTTATTCGAAAACAGAATATCGCTCAACCTGGAGCTATATAGGAGGGTGAGCAATATAATATTGTATGTAATACTACTGTTCGTGTGTAGACTCAATGAAGCCAAGTTTGTTTGTTTGTCTGTCTGTTGCTTCCTAAGGATCCCTCCCACCCGGCACATGACGTTGCATCACGTTAATGCGACGGTGTATAAATGTGATATGCCCGCTGACTCATTTCAGAATCTATTAACCCTTTCATCCCTGAGTTTCTGAAGTGGACTCTTCCATCTTTGGCCAGAACCGTTGTTCCAAATAGAGGTCTCAGTCAGATTTCAGAATAGGCTTGAAAACAATATAGATTTTGTTGAGACGGCTTGTTTGCATCTGTACCGGTCTACAGGGTTGAAAGGGTAAAACATAAATATCAGTCTGTAAAAAGATCTCCCGAGTAACAGTGAATCATCGCAGTACAGAAGAAATGAACTATTCTCAAACCAAGTCAAAGACACGAAGAAGTCAGAACAACGGAAAACTATGCGTAGGGTCACATAGGTCTCGATCAAAGATATCAGATACCAACCTTTGAAAACCGATTTTGAAAGAAACCGTCATTTAGTCTGAGGTCTTACCCACGACCATTCAATTAACCATAACCACTCTCTAGGTTAATTCTGACAAATTGATGTCATTTTGCTTTTTTTTTTTTTCCTGAAAACAGGATCTGACATTTCATGCAAAATTTCTCCATTGTAATGTCAAAACCTGTTTTCTGGGAAAAAAAAAAAAAGAAAAGAAAAATATTCCAAAATGTCGTTTGCTGAAATTTTTACCCAGAGTGCTGAGCATTAACCCATTTAAGCCTGGCGTCCCATAAAAGGGACATTGGCAAACAATGTAGACCCAAATCAGACGCCGCTGCAGCGTCTGTTTGCATTAAGTACAGGAGTTTCTTTAAAACTTGGTTATAATAAAAGCTTACCAGACACCCTTTCTACTGGCAATGGGCCTGTCCAAAGACGATGTAGAAGAATCCACTAGGTATCAATGGGTTAAAGAGGAAATCAAAGATGCCGTCCCCGTCTGTGTGGGAGATTGTGAATACACAAAAATAAAATTGGCCGCAACGTCGGAAAACGTACCTTCAGAAATATGTGCACAGCGAAGATTCAGATCAGCCTGCGCATTCGCGATTGTGGCCTTACCTGGTTAACTTCTTTTGTATTTTTGAAAATCTTCCTCTCTTTCTGTATATCAGCTCGAATTACAGTTAACCCTCGTTACAACGACAGCATTTGTTCCCAAAGATGTTGCCATTAAAATGAATTTGCTGTTGTAAAGAATCCTTAATGGATAGAATGACATGTAAGAAAGACCTTGTTTATTCTTATTTCCTCATAGAATATATGTTTTGGAGACTTGTTAGAATCGCCTCAGAGAAGCCATTCTAACAAATCTTCAAAACATATGTTGCCTGTTATTTTAATACAATATTCATGCATGTTACATTCACTGTCACCTCTTGAGCTAAGGTTTCGTGATATTCAAATTGTTATTATAACGAATTTTGTCATTGTATCGAGTGTCGGTATAAAGAGGGTTGTGTATAAATATCATAAAGTACGGAACGGCCACATAGTGCTTCATGAACTGCTATAGTATTTTTGAATAAAGAACAAATCAGGGCTGCGTTCAGTTAACCGAGACTTCGCGGTCACTCGAAACCACAAGCAAACTTTCCGTTCATTTGTGACAGTTTTCAGTGGGAGTGTGGGAGGATGGGGGTATCGAATATCTTCAAGCTGTTTTTTTTTTTTTTTTTTTTTTAGGTGGGGGGGGGGGGGGGTGGGGTTCTTTGCATAATCAAGATGGTGGCCTATACGAATATTGTATGCTTGTTCGTAACAAAAATATGGAAATGTTTACTGGGTTGATATTATACCTTAGATCTCTTACAAAATTAATAATTAATGGTATAATCTGTTCAATCTAATATTAAATTACGTCAACGAGAATAACAGCTACTCTCTAATTTTGAGGTCACATAAGACGGAGTTTACAATAACCTTTCAAAAGAAAGAAAGTTTTTGAAAACCTCACGCGAGTGATATACTTTACTGAACGCAGTCCAGTAGTGGTCTTCTGTGTCGATCTTGAACTTGTCGAAGCTACCTTATTTATTTTCAGAACGCATTATAGTTTACACTCTAAATTGCTTATGTTACAAAAATACATGCATCTGAACGCTAAATAAAGATATTACTTGGGCCGCGCCAAACGAAAACGTGTCTTCAGGCAAATGCGGACAGAGAAGGCCCAGATCAGTCTGCAATTCGCGCAGTCTTATCAGGGCCTTCGCTGTCCGCTAGAGAATCATTGGACATCACGAAAACATGCCTATATAATTTTGACCCCCTTAAACCCCACTTTTTATATAGTAAAACTGGGGTTTCAAGGGGTATACATTATTTTCCTTATTTCTGCTCAAAAACATAGATTGTGGGTACTGGTTAGAACCGCCTCGCCGAGGCGGTTCTAATGAGTATCACAATCTGTTTTGCGAGGCGGTTCTAACGAGTACCAACAATCTATGTTTTGAGCAGAAATATGAAAAATATCAGAAATTTTTATCTGAAAATTTTCAGTTTTTGGAGGTGAACTTTTCTATATATTTGAATAGGCATGTTTTCGTAATGATATTACAGAAATCATGAATGACGAGCAAATGCCTGGATGTGACTTTGTACATGCGCGGATGAATTTGAATCAGGTTCGAAGACACCTTTTTCCTTGGCGCAGCCTACATACCCTTCCAACTGTACATCTTCTCGAACAATTCGTAATTTGATCGTTCCTTCGGAACTGTCAGAGCCTTTGAATGCAATTGACGAGAGCTCTGTTCCATCTCTATCTACAGTTTGTATTTCCAATCCCTTGCCACCGAGCTGTTCATTACCCACCAAAGCCTTCAATTCCACAAGTGACGGGGCTTTACCAGCTTCTTCAATGTTCTGTGCTCGTGCTGTTAGTTCGTTTAAATCGTATTCGGACATAGGTTTTGTAGCTGTCTGGTCAGTGTCTTGTTGCATTTTCTTAATGTGATATTGTTCTTGTTGAGTTTGGAAAAAGTAATTTGTCTGATAACGTCCAAGGGTTCTGCTAACTGCGCTGCCGACTGTCTTGTTCAATTTTGACCTTGCGAAATCCGTTAAGAATGAATTTAAATTCGACGCACAAGCATCTGTAAAAGCAGATGAAACCTTTTCTGTTAATGTTTTGAACAGCTTTTCTTTTATCTCTAGAACGGTCGCAAAATTAGATCTAGCATCCGATTTATAATCAGGTGCACTGCCGTCTTTTAGAAGGGGTTCAATGTCATCTTTGAATTCTGGTATTACATGTTCCCGCATCACTTTTTGCGTTGGAATATTTTGAACCATTGTAACAAATTTAGCTGTATGAGTGGCAACTTCAGTAGCTACTGTAACGGCCGTTAAAAGTTTTCCTGATGCATCCATTGAGTTAAGAATTTCTTCCATGTTGTCTTTGACTTCTTTTAGCCGAGTAAATATTTCATTAACAACTTTGTTATCTGTGGTCAATTCTGGGACTACACGTTCGCAGATATCTTTAATATGCCTGTGAATTAATGTTTCGGTAGATGACGGTATCCTATAAGCATGTGGGTTTTCTGCGCTTAAAGTGGTTTCTGGAACACCATAACATACAATCAGCCGAATGAGACAATCGTTCATTTCACTAGATTGGCGAAAACCTTTTCCAACTTCAGTATTAAATCTTTCAGAGAGAAGTTTTTCAAATAAGGCTTCCGTACCTTTACTCAAGCCAACATCAAGGCCTTTCATTACACCTTGCGTCATGACCTCCTGAAGTGCGTACTTTCCAGCCTGCCTCATTGTAGCTTTCGCGACTCCGCTTGATGTTAGAGTCACCGCTGACTGTTTTAGGGATTCCTTACTTAGAGCACCTGCAGCAGAGGTCAAGGCCGTTTTTGCAGATGTCCATGTTGTCTTGACTGCTCTTAAACAATCGTCTGCTACAGAAGATAAGCTCCTGGCTCCAGTAAGTACTGCCTTTACTCCCTTGGCCACAGCACACGCAGCATCTTTGATTTTACTGAATCCGGCAGTTATTAAAGACATGCCTATGCTGATAGCTTTTGAAATTGCCCATTCTGCCCAGTCAAATGTTCCTTTTATCATTCCTTCAACACCTGCAATAATATCAGACACACCTTCTGATATTAGTCCAAGACCGAATTGAGTAGCAGATCCAAAGCTACAGGCACAGACAAGAATACCAGCAAACACTTGCAGTGCTCCAATTATGGCACAAATAAGTGCACTTATACAGAATCTTGGCTTCTTTTTCACTTCATACACCACCTGTAGTCCTTCATTGAAAAGCTCTTGCAATTCGTTGGACTCAAGATGACTTGGTTTCTCTATCAAAGCAAATATACCTTTTTCTTCAGTTATTGCATCTTCACCGTCCTTCTTTAGCTTCTGTAGCTTCTCGATAGCCTTGTTTGTGTAGTCCAGCCAGATTTTGAAGAAACTGTTTCTGATTTCTAACTGCCTTTTAAAGTTAGTTTCACCTTTATTGTGTGGCTCAAACTGTCCACTTGCAGATGATAAGTGACATGCCATCATGGTATTTGCATTCTCTACGATATGTACATCTATGCATTCTATTGTCTCCTTCAGCAAGTCTATCGCCTGATCCATGTAGCCGTCTTCTCCCATGTTGATAATAATGTAAGCTTTGTTGTATATAGCAATGGCTCTATATGGATTGTCAGCTTGTATTGCTCGGTCCCAGGCAGCCAATGTTCCACAGTCTTGATTGTGATCAGCTTCATGCAGATACATACGGCCTAATGCTTGTTTGGTATGGTCATAGAAATTTGCCGAAGATCCTTGTGTAAGCTCAGTCTGCCTTTGGTCTAAAACCGTGCCAAGATTTTCCATAAGTGTTTTAATATCTTCATTGGCTTCAATGCGATGTTCATTAAGTATGAGCCATTTAGCCCAGGTTTCCTTGAAAGCATTTTGTGCCGGCTTGCAGTCTATTTTATTTGTGTTGTTCAGCATAGCCAAGAGAGTGGGGACATCCCGAACTACCATAGACCCCCAATCATGTTTCTCAAGATTCTGAAAAGATAGATTAAGTGGAACTGATATACAGTCGAGCCTCAATAACTCGAACACCGATGGCTCGTTTACCATGGCTAATTCAAACTCGATTTTGAGTCCCTACGAAATTCTTCTGATAGTTCAAGAAAACAAATATTTAAGGAAATTTTCTTATTTATCATGAATTTGTATGTTGTGTGTACTCATTAGAATCGCCTCGTCGAGGCGATTCTAATGAGTACACTCAACATACAATTATTGTGCAGAAAATCGAAAAGATTTCCCTACGTTATCGCTATTTGCTTCCCGACCTGTCACCGTGATTAACCCTCAGTGGCTCGAACTAACCATGTCTCGAACAGTTTTCCTTGGTCCCAAAGATGTTCGAGCCATTGAGGTTTGACTGTATTTGGTAGATGTTACCCCACGTCCGACAAAAATACAACTTTTGATACTTCCTGATTGCTTTACTACACGCCAATTGCCATCTGAAAGGGATCTACTCTACATGAAAAAATGGAGCAAATTCTTTCATTATACAGTAGACCTTTTTTCAGAAGAGAACAAAACCACTTTGACAGTGTTGCTTCTCTTAAAAGAGTATCACTTGCCCTTAACAGCTTATCATTTTAACCCATTGTAGACTGAATGAACTCACCCACACTATATATTAGAAGATTCTAATTTTGATTTTAGGTATGCCAGGCTATGTGATTTAGATGTTCTGGGAGAAAAATGGTTGAACTATTTGCAAACAGTGGAGACCCTGATCAGACGCTGCTTTCTGCGGCGTCTAATCCGGGTCTGCACTGTTTGCCAATTACCCTTTTAGGGGTATCCAGACTACAATGGGTTAATCATCAAGATAGTCATTGATTTACAACAACATAAAAATAATCATTGGAGCTGCAACGTGAGAAAATGTTCCTGATCACGTGTGTCCAGCGAAGAATCGGATCAGATTGTCCATTCGCACGGCATCATTGTTAACCCAATTATAGCTGATAAATACATTCTAAAAGCAATGGCCCTTTAGAGCAAGGAACACACTTACAAAACAGCTGAAGTACCAAATTTTCTGAGCCAGACTAGCTATTATAATTTTGGTCAATAAGGCCTTGTCAGTGACCCTCATATAAAGTTTAAAAAGATCCGGAATCAGTTAGTGACAACAATGGACCAGAACATATCACTACACTACACTACACGGCCACCACAGGCACCAACACTAGCCGCAGTGAAGATAAATAGATTCACACTCACAAAACTGAAAACAAATGAAGTTGAACTTTGCTTTCCTCTTTAACTGGACGACGGTGAGTCAGGCCTCAGATTGAAGGATGACTTGATCCTTCCTCAGCCTGCTCTAGAAGTTTGGTGCCTGACTATTGCTGTCTGTGGTCGGGTCCATCGTGGTTCAACTTGTGTATTTCTTTTGCACTGGCTTCAGATCGCCTTTGAAATCTTCTTTGTTTCATCATAGTTCTGTGATAATTTAAGGTTACTGAGATGTTGCACTGATAAGGTAAAGGACCCATTGCGGACCGAACACATATTTATGATTTGGAACTGCATCTGATTTATGGGCAAGGTTTCGATCGAGTTAAATTATTTGAAACGCCACCCCCCACTCCCCCCCCCCCCCGCCCCCCACCCCCTCCTCCGTCACTCTTCCTCCCCCAAACATCGGTATCCTCCCTTAGTAGTTTTTTTCCTGGCCGTTACAAGGAGATTCTTCTTTGTTTGTATATCGGATATTGCACTTGTGCTGTTAGACCTTGCCATTATTTGTTCCTGATATACAGTTGACTCTCGCTATCTCGACCTCGCTTATCTCGAATAACCGCTTATCTCGAAGTGAATATCTGGTCCCTGCCTAAACATGAAAATCTAACAATAGCAATTTCTCCTCTTTTCCACAATATTTTCAATATATCTCTAAACTCAAGAGTCAAATTACATATATATGTGTTAAATGCAGTAAATCGAATTATTTTTTCCTCAGTTCTGCAAATCTGATATGTCGAAGTACGGATATCTCGAAGTATTTCAGGGAGTCCCTTGGAATTCGAGATAACGAGAGTTGACTGTAGTCAGTCTTATTTCAGTGCCGCGAGAAGCTGTGTTTTGTTGCTGTTTTATTGTGGCTATTCCTGGGTAACTTCTATTTTATTTTCGCTGGGTGCTCTGTGGATAGTCGAGGAACGAGCGTGTACGCATATGTATGCGCTATTATAGGGATCAAATATGGTTTTTCATGCATTAACATTCGCCAGGTTCCATAGGAGGTGTTTTCAACCGCGATTTTCAACACCTCCCAAGGGACCTGGCGAATGTTAATGCATTGAAAAAACATGTGCTTTTATTGCATAAAACTGAAAACATTTGCTACATTTTGCGTTATTGCTTGCACTATTTTGTTTTGCCTTTTCACCGAAGTCTCGCGAACGTTATTTTCCACGGACTATGTTCGTTCTAGGGCCAGGCAGTACACATCTCGTAACGGCAGCAAATCTGTGGCCCCGGTACGAACATACTGAAAGTTCCGTAGCCGTGCATTAACAGCGCGTGAATTGCCTTGTTAATACACGGCTTTTCGCCAGTTAATGCACGGCTGTTAATAATGTGCGACACTGTTTTTTATGCAATAAGATAAAATTTAAGCTCATGAATAACCTTAAACCAAACAATCAGCAGACCAAGATAAGACTAAGTCTGTCATAGTGCAGGAACTAAGGGAAAAAATTGGCCCTCATCCTGAAGGTCCCTTGAATCCGCATATATGGAATTCAGCAAATGTCTCACCCATATTCAAAAAGGGTTAAAAATCAGCCTGCCTAAATTATCGGCCTATTTCCCTTACATGTATCTTATGTAAGGTGATTGAACATATCATTTATTCAACTGTTATAAAGCACCTTGATTCGAAAGGACTCGTGTACGACCTGCAGCATGGCTTCAGGGAGAGGCGCTCCTGTGGGACTTTTTGAAGACTTTGCGCGTAAGTCAAGTCAAGGAAAGCAAACGAACTTAATCTTACTGAATTTTTCCAAAGCGTTCGACAAGGTTAATCATTCAATGCCCCTCCTGAAATAACACTCCTACGGAATTATGAAATAAACCTGCGCTGGATTCAGGCTTTCCTACGTATTTGTTGACAGAGAAGGTTGTTGACGGCGAGGATTCAGATTGTACCAATAACCTAAAGAGTCCCCTAGGGCTCAGTGCTGGGCGTAATACTTTTTCTGGTCTACATCAATGACCTTCCGAAAGACATTATCTCACAGGTGAGCCTCTTTGCTGATGACACTGTCATATACTAAACGCTTGACGATACAGGTGGCAAGGAAATTTTACAGAAGACCTTGACAGACTGTAGGTTTGGAAAGTAAATGGGACATGGACTTTAGCCCTTCCAAGTGCCAGGTTATCAGGGTTACTTCATCTAGGACTCCCCTTGATACACAATACATACTCCACGGTCAGGTCCCGGGGTTGTAAGCAGTGCTAGGTACTTGAGGGTATATATATCCAGCAATCTAAACTGGAACGCACACGTGAACATGGTAGCAGCCAATGCAAATTGATCACTCGGATTTATTACGTGTAATGTTAAGACTTAGTCCCCAAAAATCCGAGAAATGGAATACAAGACCCTTGTCGTCCCAGCTGGAGTACGCTTCAGCAATGTGGGGCCCCCGTACAAAGGACAAACTCATAAAATAGAGATGGTCAAAAGAAGTGCAGCCCGGTGGACCATGAACGACTGAAACGGGACAACTTGTGTCACTTCATTACTGCACCAGTTGGACTGGCAAACCCTTGAAGAGAGACGATCAGTGGCCCGTCTCTGTCGCTTTCATAAAATTGTTTATGGCATCGTGACCGTACCCCTACCCGATAATATACAGCCCATCAGTAGGCCTTCCAAGTATAACCCAATGACCTTTCGACAGATCTGTACTGGAAATGATTCCTACAAATATTCCTTTTCTTTGGTCATTGTCCAGCGGAATGCCCTTCCTGAATACAGTATTTGATCTAATTACCGCACTGTGTGCTAAGGTTTTTCAAAATTTGTAAAAACATTCAGTAAACTAATCACCTAGTAAGGCACTCTATTACTAATAGGACTTGAAAAACAATGTTGCCAAAGTGGAAAAAGTTGATAAAAATGATGGGAAGATAACCCCAAAAGCACATGCACATCTTCAGAACATGAAAAAATAAATACCTGCAAAGTTTCGAAAAGTTTAGTATAAAACTTTAAGAAGAGTTACGCCTACAAGCTACCCATGTCATCGTGTCACAACTAAAAATAAGACTAAGTTGAAAAAGTGCAAAAACATGAAAAAGATAACGGCAGGATAACCCCAAAAACCACATGCACATGTTCAGGCCATGTAGAAAAAGTATGCATAGTTTCCAAATGATCAGTGGAAAAGTTTAGGAGGAGTTGCGCCCATAAGATATTTATTCTAATACTAATCGAACCTGGAAAAAAACTAAGTGGAAAAAGTTGATAAAAAAAAAAATAACAGGAGGATAACCCCAAAACCACACGCACATCTTCCGACTATATAGAACAAGTATGCGACGTTTCAAAATGATCGATGAAAAGCTCTAGGAGGAGTTGCGCCCATAAGGTATCTATTCTAATACTAATTGAACCGGGAAAAAACTAAGTCGAAAAAGGGTAAAAAGTTGCTAAAAAATAATAGGAGGATAACAACATCTCCAGACTATGTAGAACAAGTATGCATAGTTTCAAAATGATCGGTGGAAAACTCTAGAAAGAGTTCCGCCAACAAGGTATCTATTCTAATACTAATCGAACCTGGAAAATACTAAGTCGAAACAGGGTAAGAAGTTGATAAAAAATAATCTGTGGATGACCCCAAAACCACATGCACATCTACAAACCATGTAGAACAAGTATGCAGAGTTTCAAAATGATCGGTGGAAAACTCTAGGAGGAGTTGCGCCCACAAAGTATCTATTTTAGTACTCGAACCTGGAAAAAGCTAAGTCGAAAAAGTAGAAATAGTTAATAAAAAATAATGGGAGGATAAACCCAAAACCACAGCACATGTACAGACGATGTAGAACAAGTGTGCATACTTTCAAACTGATCCGTGGAAAACTCTAGGAGGAGTTGCGCCCACAAGGTACCTTTTCTAATAATAATCTGACCTAGAAAAAAATTAAGTCGAAAGAGAGTAAAAATGATAAAAAATAACGGGAGGATAACCCAAAACCAAATGTGCAAAAAAAAACATCTTCAGACCAAGACAAAAACACCTGCAAAGTTTCAAAAAGATCGGTTTAAAGCTGTAAGATGAGTTGCGTCCACAAGCTACCAGTCTCACTGTGTCTACGGACGGAATCTCGGACGGACGGACAGACGGACGGACCCATTTTAACCCAATAATAACTATAATCTGAAGACTTGATAGAACTTGCCTTATTGTGTGCTCATCAGAAAAGCATGCCTATATAATTTTGACCCCCATAAACCCCACTTTTATATGGTAGAACTGGGGTTTACAGGGTATACATTATTTTTCTTATTTCTGCTAAAAACATAGATTGTGGGTACTCGTTAGGACAGCCTCGGCAAGGAGGTTCTAACGAGTACCCAAATCTATGTTTTGAGCGGCGGTTCTAACGAGTACCCACTGTCTATGTTTTGAGCAGAAATATGAAGAATTGAAATTTTATCTGAAAAATTTCATTTTTTGGTGGTAAAATTTTCAGTAAATTTGAATAGGCGTGTTTTCGTAATGTTATATGGCCATGTGCGGTAATTACGTCGAATACGATATGGTGTAGTCTCTCCAGGTCGTTTAAGACCGCAGTAGGAGAGCATCAGCATCCCAAATCATAAATATTACAACAACATGTTTTATCATGTTTTTAGAAGTTTTGACCCGCCCCCATGCCCCACTTTTTTATGTACTGATTCTCCCCTCACTTTCGATCTAGATTTTAACCTGTCATCTGTAGTAGACCCGCTGTCATACTTTTATCTTTTTTTCTCATTTCTTATCCCGACGCGCATTCACCCTGCCAACATGCTGGCGAGGACATAGGCAGTATCCGTAGATATGAGGCTATTAAAGGTATTATCCCTTATTCTCATATCCGACCGTCCTAAGTGGTCAATATTTTGATGTTGGTTTTCACGACATGCAAAATAATCGTCTTTTGTGTGATTCTTTTAATCATGGATACTTCACAATGAAATGTATGCATGGAAATGATAAGAACTGAAATTAATATGCCATATTATCGAGTTTATTTTAGTTGTAGAGAAGTGCGGTAGCTGGGGAAGCGAGGTAGTTCAGTCGGAAGCGCACCGGCCTCTAGAGCAAAAGGTACCGAGATCGATCCCAGGTGTAGTCAAGGGAATTTCAATGACCGAACACGCTTTCTTTTGTGTCATTTGCAGGGATGACATGAAAAACAGTGCGCCGTCCTTCGGATCGGGACATTAACTGGAGGCTCCCTGTGCATGGAAAGTCACCCCCTGTGCGGGTTACAGAGCCCTACAGTAATGCAAAATGATTACTTGTAGGCCTTCATCCTACAACCACCGGCCTGCCAAAAATGCCCGCGAGGGCGTCGGCAGTTTTCGTAGATAGTTAAAGCAATTTTTTAAAGTGTTTTCATGATAGCAGTGACAGAAATCATCAGTCTCGAGATTTTTTTTATAGTCGTTTGTATCCCCGATGGAAGGGCTAATTTGCGGGATAGTCTCGGAAAAATACTGTGTTGTGATTGTGTGTCAAAATAGCGGGGTATTTTTCATTGTCCCCGGGGAGTGGGGGGAAAACTGGGCTTTTACTATCCACTTGTTCCCTATCCCCTCCCAGTGCGGTGTATTTAGTTGGGCTGGGATTGAGGGTAAGTCATTGTCCCTGCTATTCCCCATGTGTGTGTGGGGGGGGGGGGGGGGGGGGGAGTGGAGTGTGTGAGGTAAGTGGGGGATAGTGGATACAAATGAGTGGTGCATAGTTGTTATTAAAGACTTATTATAACTACGGAAACTGAT
This sequence comes from Anodontia alba, assembly GCA_964016985.1. NCBI lineage: Eukaryota > Metazoa > Mollusca > Bivalvia > Lucinida > Lucinidae > Anodontia > Anodontia alba. Next base: position 11,146,419 of record OZ024824.1, read on the forward strand.
ATTTGTCAGTCATGCATTCTAGAATAAGGAACAATTGTAGTAATTTATCGAACGATCTGTATCTTAACCACTTAACAATGAATCCACTCTGTAGTTGTAATCAGTAAACAGAAAAACCGCGGAACATTTTTTCTTTCATTGTTCAAAAGATTGTTTCATAAAACTCGCGAGTACCACCCTTTGATTATTAACCTGATCTTATTTGGTGATGAACGCTTATCATTAGAAAGTAAGACTATGTTATTTAGAGCTGTCCAGAATTACATAAAAACACTAAAAGATTTGCCATTTAACTACACGGTAACTGTCGAGCATTCAATGACCTCTTGAGAAGCCACAAACTATTTATTTATTTATTTATTTATTTAATCTTTCGTAGTCATTATTATTAGCTAGAAAAAAAAACACTGCCTGATTGTCTTATTATCTTGTCTCATTATCATGTGACTATAATTTGTTGCTGTCATCTTGTAGGGGAAGGGTTGTAACTAATGTTATGAGAATTTGTGACCTAACCCCATTGCATACATGTATCTGTAAGAGATGCAATTAAATATGTTTGTACAAAAAAATATGAAAGACTGTTAGACGTATACGTGTGTAATAAGAATTATTACTTCATCTTTCTGTGAGACTGACTCTAACATAAACAAGATTCACAGAAATTTATTACCATCTACCATATTTATTCTAATAAATATCTCTTCTCTAATAAATGCCCCTCCATTTCAAGGTGGAAATGTGACTCAGTGTTCTACCATATTTATTCTAATAAATGACTCTTCTCTAATAAATGCCCATCCATATCAAGGTGGAAACGTGACTCAGTGTTACCTAAAAGACTAAAGGTGATTAAAAATAAAAATGTTTTTTACTACTTTTTGCTCTCTAGTATGCCACTTTGAGTCATTTGAGGTGCAACGTTGTATAGGTTAGGGTCATCTATTGGAATAAATATAGTATAACCTTCTTTTTACATGCAAACAGAAATTAAAATTATTAATAAGAAATGCTAAGTTCTGCAGAGGGAACAAAGAATTTGAAAAATAAAATTAAAATGTTGTTTTACACTGCTGAGTACACTATATATTTATTTCTACTGTCATGTTTAGGCAGATCTTCTGTTTAGGCAGATGCTCTGGCTCTGGTCGTTGTTTTCTTTAGCTTCAGCTTTTCAGTTATTTCTTGCTGTCGAGTCCTCATCGTTGCTTCATATCTGTATTCGTTTGATTTTTATGTTCTCGGAGATGTTGCACTGATGAGTTAGAAACCCTTCACGCGGACTGAACAAATGTCTTGTGTATACCACGGCAGAACTAAGGCGGATGGGGAGGGGGTTGTGGCCACGTATAATCGAGCTAAGTATTGTTTTACTGACCGTTCCATGGCGGTGTTTCTGCTGTGGTTTACTATTTCTGTCATTGCATGTCTTTGTATGTATGCCTGGTGATTTTTTTTTTTATTTTGGACAGCCGTTCGGCCAATTTTTGGGAAAAAAGTGTCCTTCTGGCTTTCTGTTTGTAGTGTTTTGATTGTGGTGCCGTTGCTTTAAGTGTGTCCTTTATTCCCTTTGGTATCTGGGACAGAAGGGATTAGGTACGTGTATCGATTTCTGATCATTGCCTTCCTTTCTGTCTACTTATTAATATGAAAATAGGCTTAGCTTAAATGCGAGCACAGCACAGACCTATCTTTAGTCTCTTCAAAAGTCCTTCACAGCATCATTAAAGAATGAATATCAGTTTATAAGAAATATATGTAAATCAATAATAAATAATAAAAAATCATCAGCAAAATATGTTCGAGACACTTATTGTCACTTCGTGACGCTTATTAGTGAGACCCAAATTTTGTGAAAAGCGGTATAATCAAGTCCGCCCCAATCAGTTCTGCCAACTTCCAATGACAACTTCCGGGAAGATAAAAAAAGAAAATTGGTCAGAGCGATTTCTGCTGAAAGTATATATTGTTGTATGTTACTTTTCCTTGATCATATTCGCTACCGCAGAATCACTTCGTTCGCGACGCGCTTTGCGCGTCGCGAGCTGTGCTCGCTATTAGCTCACTTTAGCCTATTTGGCTCATAGAATAGCTTATAGTATTGATATGTATCCGTCGTCCGTCCGTCAGTCAACATTTTCCAGCGACTTCTTCTCTGAAGCTGATTCTTATCATATTTAACATATAGCACCTACAGGAAGGAGAACGAATAATTGTATTTTTGGTTTGAATCGGTTTAGAACTCTGTTTGCTAAGGTAACTGATGTTTTCATTGACTTGTAATGGGAAAAACGGAAATTGTCATTTATTGCTGTCTTATTGCAGATATTTTGACAAAAGTTTTACAGAAATATTTCTTGAATTGTCCAATACGTTATATATGGATTTTGTCCAAACCGCTGAGTTTGATTAGTTGCTATGGCAACCGAAACGTTGAATTTGCGGGAAAAAAACATTCAAAAATCTTTTCCTCAGAAGCCATAAGGATAACGAATCTTAAACTTTCAAGAACTGTTCACAACGACAGCCTTTACTGAAAACTCTGTATATTACGGCTGCTCACGTGCTTTCGTCACTATGGCAACTAATTTCTATTGACTTGTAATGGGAAAAGTGAAAGTGGGTCTTTTTTCTATATGAACAGTAATTATATTTACAAACATAATTCTCTTTCGAGAAGAAAACGTGCATTCTGTATGGAAGTCCAGGGAGTGCCACAATCACAAGCCGCAGCCCTCACAGCGCCAATCACAACTACATCATTTAATTTTCATAAGAAACAAATCTAGACATTTCATGTGCAGACTATATTGTTTGTCATTCTGTTTTTTGTTGTTTGTTTTATTTTAGACTGAAACCCCTATTTGCATTAATGGACAAGTCCAAATTTAAGAACGGAAAAGTCCACTTCAGAAACTCAGGGGTGAAAGGGTTAAATCACATTTTTTCATATTTAGTAAACAAAATTAACAGTCATCGCTAAATTGGCCGCGCAATGCGAAAACGTGTCTTTGGACATATGCGGACAGCGAAGGCACATATCGTAATGCGCTTCCGCGCTGTCTATTCAGAGCCTTCACTGTCCACTAACAGGATCGTTGGATACTTTAGAATGTTTCAATGGAGAGCAAACCCCCGGATGAGACTTTGCGCATGTACAAGACCATGTGAATCCGCACAGTTTGCTCATGCTTGACTCGGCCCAAATATGATACACGTTACAAATGTGAAATATGTGAAATACAGTTTTCACCTACCTCATAAAGATCTGTAAATGTAGAGAGTTTCTGACAGAACATCGCAAAGAGTTTTTCTCTGATATCAATAGTCAGCAACTCGTCATTCTCCATGTTAGCAATCCTGTCCCTCTCATAGTCTTCCCTTAACCGTCTCATCATATCAGTACTTTGTCCCTGGTATGCAGGTGCCAAACCGTGGTAGTTGAGGATCATTTGGGCGATTCCAGGTTGACCTTTCCGTGCTGTGCGGCCAAATATCTGTTTTTCTACTTTCCTGTTGTTGGGGAAGTGGGTCAGTAAGACAAATAATCCGCCACTTTCGTTTACTTCTGTCGTTACTGAGACATCCGTCCCCCTTCCTCCTAGGTTGGTGGCTACCACTATTTGTCCTGGACCGAAGTCCATACCTTCAATTTGGTGTTTGTCACTTCTTGTGTACATGGTTATATTGCTTTGACTGTTAACAATCTTTCCCAGTGCCGACTGCAGCTTTGAGGCTGTTTTCAGGTCTTCGCAAACAACAAGAGCGGCTTGCCCTTTGCACCAATTTTTAGCTGAAATTGCTGCTTTTGTCTTTTGACAAATCATCTCTATCCAAGCTTTTTCACCGCCTTCTTTCTGGATCATTGGCATTTCGATAAGTTTCTTATGTTTATGCGTTGGGATTAAGTAACAAGTAACCTTGAAGTGCTTTGTGAGAAATGCACAGTCAGCCTCGTACCCAAGTGTTCCTGAGACGCCATACACACCGTTGGTATATCTTTTAAAGTAGTGAAAATTTGACAGGTAATTTGTTACTGCTGACAATGGCGTCAAAGCCAATTGATGTTTCATCTCCAGAAACTGCTGAAGGCCGTCTCCCCATCTTTTATTTTTTTTCTAATACTCCGCTAGCTTTGAAGTCGACGGGGATGATGCAGTCAAAATGATGTGCAGGAGAGTCCAAAATATTTTTCGCAGAAGACCGGTCGATTATATATTCGCGACCTTTTGTCATAAGGATTGCTTTAAGTGCATTTTTGACAAAAATCTCCATGCGGTTTTGCACATATGGTTTCAGAAACTGGGGTAAATATAGGACTCCATCACTATCCTTGTCTTCTTTTTTAGGCAAACTGTATTCGTGTGAATATTTTATCTTCTCTTCAACAGCCTTTTTAACAAAATCAACCATTTCATCTTCCGTAAAAAGTTCGCATGCTAAGCCATTATCCATAAGAAGCATTTTGATTTTCCCTGATTTGGTGCCTTTTGGTCCAAACAATTCAGCGTGCCCGGAATTTATTTTGTAACATTCGAATGCAATCCCATCCAGTGCCACCTCTAAAACTGTCAAAAGATCTCTTGCTTCTGGTACGCCAATTTCACTCATTATTTTGTCAATGAGGTTCTGCGTAAATTCCTTCGTCGTGTCCGGTGCATCACCCTTTGCTATAATTTCTTCATATAATGTTAGGTTTCTGAAATTTGTTGAGCTCATGTATCCAAGGTTGAGGGCAGGCTTTAGGACTTCCCAAGCATTAAAATGTTCATTTGTATCCGAACCAACTAAAGCAGACACAGCTGCCTTGTGAAAATGCTTGACAGATGTAAACCAAAACCTGTCTCCAGATTCAACTTCATCAACTGGTCTACAGCCGCAAACCATGTTCCAAATAGAAGCCAGAATTTGTTCTACATGCCTCATCCCGCTTGAAGCATGTGACAGGAAGGTGACTTGGACCCCATTATCTAGTGTCATATAATCTACCTCATCAACAATAACAGCATCATATCCACGTGTTCCTCCTATTGTTTTCTTCTCAAATTCTTGTCTCAGGGTGTCTGCAGCAAAGTTTCCTACTGTTCCATAAACAATATTTGCTGCATAGGCAGAAGCTAGAAGTGCATCCCTTTGTTCTGGCGTCTTGCACTTGGATAACCCAATTGGAAAGGCAGCTCTGGCTGTAAGATTAAACTTAGCAAAATATCCACCCCATTCGTCTACATCACGAATCGCTAGCATTGGAGAACTCGTCACCACATCAACCGTGCTTCCTCGTAGAGCCAAAATCACCGCAAGCATAGCAACTATACAAGATTTCCCCTCTCCAGTGCTAATTTCCAAAAGGCAGCCATTCAGATCAGACGTACTGGAGACAAGAAGTGTTACTAGTGATACTAATTGTGTAACTCTTGGAAAGTAATGCATTTCCTGTTTCACCGCAATACATAAACCGATCAAGATGTGACCAAATTCAGATACACTCATGTTACTGAAGTCAATTGCTTTTAAAGCCTTGATGCCACTTTCAAATTGTTTAGAAATGTCCACGTCATCACAGGACGGTAATGCTGCAACAACATACTCTACAACCTGCTGCACCTGTCTTAAAACATTAGCAGGAACCCCATTTTGCCTCATTTCCTCAATAACTGTCATCAGAGGTTTATCTTCTTCGTCGTCAATAAATTCTAGTAAAGCATTTATTCTGTCACCGCTCTTCATTGCAATAGTTGCCTTACTGATACCGATTCTGTAAGTGCGAACTTTATGAAAAAACATCGTCAGTTCATCTTGAGTAATGTCAGATGTACGCAGCAGTAGAATTATTGCCTCTAGTGGTGTCCATATATCATTGAAGACAATCGATTCAATGTAATCTTTGTTGACCTGCGAAAGGCCAGCAAACGCATCTAGACAACTTCTAAGGAGATGGGTCGATAATGATCTGTTTTCATTCTTTAGTGTAGCCATCAGCCGAACCATAAGAGCGTGCTTTTCGTGTACCGGCACTTCTTTATTAATTTCCTTGATTAGGTCAGCATTTTCACCTTTTAATATTACACGAAGAAGGGCGTCAACTATTTCGAGTTTGTCCGTTAAAGAACATGAATTAAACTGGGTTGCTTCATCAAAACTGCTGTGGAACCAGATAGTCAGGTCAACCTCAGCGCAGTAGCGACCAATAAGCTGATCATATAATTTCCTGATTTGTTCACCGATATCCGAAACAGGACCAGTAGACTCAGAACTTTGTATGGCAATGTTATGGTGCTTCAGAAGTTTTTTAAAGCGCTCCGCCACTATGTTTTCCTGTTAAAGAAAAACAACAGAATATAAACGAATTAAGATTTAGTTAAAACTATTGTATTGCATTGAACGATACTTTTAAACAATAATTATATTAACAAACATAATCCATTTTCGAGAAGAAAAAGTACATTCTGTATAGGGCTTATTAGTGGTAACAAAATTTGACCCTTATTGTGCTAATCACAACTACATCAGACGACATTTTTTTTTTTCAGAGAAAACAAATCTTGACCAAACGATTCGCATGAAAATGTCAACACTTATTTTCTCTGAAGAAAAAAATAAATAAAAAAAAACCATAAAAAATTGAGAATTCTGTCTGCTATAAATTTTGCTTGGTGTTTTAAAGGTTAATATGTACTTACCAAAATGAATACTAGAAAAAAAAACTTTACTTAAAAATTTATCCTAAAGCGGACTGGAGCACGCATAGCCGGCTTGGTCTCTAATATGAACTTAAACTGGTGCTGTGATCACAATAACAGCCCAACTTTAACACACATGGTAATCTCGTAAGGGGTAGCTGGTGGTTATGCACTTAAAATCTTTACGAGAACTTCCGGGCATGACTTACGAGACATCCAAAGGTAAGTTCTCCAGATTTATTGATTTTTAGTCAATTTTATAGACATATTTTGAAATATTGGACAACGCTTTATCCAACAATTTTCATTTCTGCGTCGGAAAAGATAGGCGTGGGCTTGAAAAACAAGCGGCTAATTTTTAATTCAATTCCACCCGCAGAAGAGTAGTCCGATATTCCTGTTTTGACCTTTTTTCCACTGCAAAATGAATCTGGGCTATGAAACACTCACTTAACATATCAAATAAGACGTACTGCAACCTACGTCTACGTTGAAATACATACGATGCTAAATTTCCAAAGCATTTGTTCCGGTGATTGAAATATTTGTGCCGAATATGACTTACGAGGCCGAATATCCCTTTCGGGAGCATAAATCCTTGCGGGGACAAGAAAGCTAACTGTCGAGTGTCTGATTACAAGGCCTGATTATCCCTTATGGGATCATTAGCCATTATCAGAATGCCCCGCATTTAAAAACGTGCAGATTTTACATCAAACCAATTTCAAAATGTCCCATTTATATATAAACAATCAAACACCATGACACAAGCTCTCTCATTTGCAAAACCTTTCATGGCTTTCTTGTCCCCGTAAGGATTAACGTCCCCATGAGGGGTAATCGGCCTCGTAAGTCGTATTCGGCACAAATACTTCAGACCCGAAATTTAGCATCTTTTGTATTTCAAAAGTAGGTTGCAATACGTCTTGTTGCAGTACGTCTTATTTGATATGTTAAGTGAGTGTTTCATAGCCCAGACAGCTGAAAATACTTTCATTTTGCACTGGAAAAAAAGTCAAAACAGGAATATCAGACTACCTATCTCCGGATGACATTAAATAAAAACACTATAGCCGCTTGTCTTTGTTTTTTTTTTTTTTTTTTTTTTTTTTTTTTTTTTTTTTGTTTGTTTTTTTGTTGTTTTTTTTGTATTTGTTGTTGTTGTTTTGTTGCTGTTTTTTTTTTGTTTGTTTTTTTTCAAGCCAACACCTGTCTTTTCCGACGCAGAAATGAAAGTTGTTGGGAATATAGCATTGTCCGATTTTTCAAGATATGTCTACGAAATTTACTAAAAATCAATATATCAGGAGAACTTCCCCGTTTTTTGACATTCGGATGTCTCGTAAAGTCATGACCGAAAGAAAGATTTTGAGTGCATAACCACCGGCGACCCCTTACGAGATTACCAGATGTGTTTAAACAACTCACAGGCTTTTTTTTTATTATTTTAATGAAAATTAAATTTTCTGTATTAACCACTAGTAAACTTTAATTTTGCTTATATGATAAGCTTTCCACTTAAGATTTGATGAAATATGATAAATCATATTACTTTCGGAATAATGCTGTTTTATTGTGTGATACGGGGTCTTTTATTTTAATCAACTCATATTTACTGCATAGTAAATTGTATGGGAACAGATGGCGTCATCGCATCACAGTCTGCGCCAGTAGATTCTACAAATCCCGAACAGCGAGTACCCTGATAAGACCGGGCCTTCGCTGTCCGCATTATTTCATAACAGGACCTATGTCTTAACTCTTAACATGCTCGGAAAAAATCGGCAGACGATAATTATAAATATTTTGTTTTTATTTTACTCCATAAACCTGGTTTTGACGTTTCATGCAAATTATCGAACCTTATTTTCTGGTTAACACAAGAAAAAACCTCTCATCAATCTGTCGTCTGTTGATTAGCCAAGAGAGTGCTATAGGTTAACCCTAAAAGCGATATGTACATTTGCAATAGAAGACATTCTAAAATTGATTTTAGTTTTCAGAGAAAATAACACTTGGCATTTCAAGTGAATCGTCGGCTGGGCAAACGATTCACATGAAATATTGTCTTATTTCCTCTGAAAATAAAAATAATAATCAGTGTCGTCTGCTGAAGTTGTGGTTTTCGTTATAAGTGTTAACAAAAAACAGTTTTTTTTATTATTGTTTTAATATAAACCCTATTTTCTGGGAAAATAGGAAAACTATCATCATATGCCGTCTGCTAAATTTGCCCGGAAAGTTATAGAGGGTAACAGAGAAAAGCTATATACCTCGTCATACTGAATTCCTTCTGCGTCATCTTCGACAGTCTGGGCAAGAACGTGGGTCCGCTGATGCTGTTGTTCGCGCCCGCTAAGACTTGTGTTTAGACGCCGTTTTTCTGCAGCTCTACCAAGCTTATTTTTCAGAGCATCGGCTTCTTTAGATATTTGCTCTTGGATCCTTCTTTCTCTCTCAATCCTCTCCCTTCTTCTCCTTTCTTCCTCCCTTCTTCTTCTTTCTGCCTCCTCTCGTCTCCGTCTCTCTGCTTCTCTCCTTGCCTCTTCTATTTCCCTTCTCCTTCTTTCTGCCTCCTCTTGTCTCTGTCTTGCTGCTTCTCTCTCTGCTTCATTCCTTGCCTCTTCTATTTTCCTTCTTATTTCTGCCTCCTCTTGTCTCCTTCTCTCAGCTTCTCTCCTTGCCCCTTCTCTTCTTTTTATTGCACCTAGAAAAAAATATATCGGAGACATGTCATAAGAAAAAGTGTCTGCGGGTCACATGCTTTCACTGTCCGCTTACAGAATCTGATCACACTGTGCAAGCTCTGATGAAGGCCTTCTCTGTCTGCTTACAGAATCATTGGACAGCGATGGCCCTGATCAGATTCTGCAAGCCCTGATCAATGCCTTCACTGTCCGCTTACAGAATCATTAGACAGCGATGGCCCTGATCAGACTGTGCAAGCCCTGATCAAGGCCTTCACTGAATGGTCCTGATCAGACTATACAAGATCTGATCAGGGTTCTCACTGTCCGCTTACAGAATCAGAGGACAGCGATGGACCTGATCAGATGTGCAAGTTCTGATCAAGGTTTTACCGTCCGCTTACGGAATCATTGGACAGCGATGGCACTGATCAGAATGTGCAAACTCTAATCAGAACCTTCACTTTCCGCTTACAGAATCATTGGACAGCGATGACTCTAATCAGACTGTGCAAGCTCGGATCAGGGTCTTCATTGTCCACTTACAGAATCATTAGACAGCATTGGCCCCTTTCAGTGTGGAATCTGTACCCAGGGCCTTCACTATCCGCTTAGAAAATCATTGGACAGTTAAGGCCTTGATCATTGCACAGCGATGGTCCTGATCGGACTGTGCAAGTACTAATCAGGGACTTCACTGTCCGCTTACAGAATCATTGGACAGCGATGGCACTGATCAGACTGTGCAAGCTCTAATCAGGGACTTCACTGTCCGCTTAAAGAATCATTGGACAGCGATGGCCCAAATCACACTATGCATGCTCTAATCAGGGACTTCACTGCCTGCTTACAGACTCATTGGACGGCGATTACCCTGATCAGACTATGCAAGCTCTAATCAGGGACTTCACCGTCCGCTTACAGAATCATTGAACAGTGATGGCCCTGATCAAACTGTGCCAGCTCTTATCAGGGATTTCACTGTCCGCTTACTGAATCATTGGACAGCGACGGCCCAAATCAGACAGTGCAAGATCCATATTCAGGGCCTTCACTGTCATCTTACAGAATCACTGGACAGCAATGACCCCTATCAGACTGTGCAAGCTCTGATCAGGGCCTTCTCTCTCTGCTTATAGAATTATTGGACTGATATGGCCCTGATCAGACTGTGCAAGCTCTAATCAGGGCATTCTCTGTCCGCTTACAGAATCATTCGGACAGTGTTGGACCTGATAAGACTGTGTAAGCTCTAATCAGGGCCTTCACTGTCCGCTTACAGAATCATTGGACGGCGATTGCCCTAATCAAACTATGCGGACTTCACTGTCCGCTTACTGAATCATTGGACAGCGACGGCCCAACTCAGACAGCGCAAGCTCCATAATCTGGGCATTCACTGTCATCTTACAGAATCACTGGACACCGATGACCCCTATCCGACTGTGCAAGCTCTGATCAGGGCCTTCACTGTCTGCTTACAGAATTTTTGGACTTAGATGGCCTTGATCAGCTCTAATCAGGGCATTCTCAGTCCGCTTACAGAATCATTCGGACAGTGTTGGCCCTGATCAGACTGTGCAAGCTCTAATCAGGGCCTTCACTGTCCGCTTACAGAATCACTAGACAGAGATTGATCTGATAAGACTATGTAAGCTCTGATCAGGACCTTCACTGTCCGCTTACAGAAATATTGGACAGCGATGACCCTAATCAGACTGTGATAGCTAACTGAATCACTGGATAGCGATGGTCCCGATCAGACGGTGCAAGCACTGGTCAGGGTATACACTTTCCAATCAAAAAATCATTGGACAATTTATCAGATTCTGCAAGCTCTGATTAGGGTCATTACTGTCTGCTTACAGAATCAATGGACAGCGATGGCCCTGATCTGACTGTGCAAGTTCTGATCAGGTGCTTACTGTCCGCAAACAGATTCATAGGACAGCGACGGCTCTGATCAGACAGTGCAAGCTCTGACCAGGGTCTTCACTGTCCGCTTACAGAATCATTGGACAGCAATGGTCCTGATCAAAATGTGCACGCTCTGTTCAGAGCTTTCACTGTCCGGTTACAGACTCGTTGAACAGCGATATTTCTGATCAGACTGCACAAGCTCTGATCAGGGCCTTCACTGTCCGCTTGTAGAATCACAGAATCATTGGACAGCGATGGCCCTGATCACATTGAGCACGCTCTGATCAAGGCCTTCACTGTCCGCTTACAGAATCATTGGACAGCGTTGACCCTGATCAGATTGTGCAAGCTCTAATCAGATCCTTCACTGTCCGCTTACAGAATCATTGGACACCGATGGACCTGGTCAGATTATGCAAGCTCTTATCAGGGCCGTCACTGTCCGCTTATAGAATCATTGGACAGCGATGGCTCTGATCAGACTGTGCAAGCTCTGATCAAGGCCTTCACTGTCCGCTTACAGAATTATTGGATTGAGATGGCCCTGGTCAGACTTTGCAAGCTCTCATCAGGGCCTTCTCTGTCCGTTTAAATGATCAGACTGTGTAAGCTCTAATCAGGTCTTTCACTGTCAACTTACAGAATCATTGGACAGCGATGGCCCCTATCAAACTGTGCAAGCTCTGATCAGGGCCTTCAATGTCCGCTTACAGATTCATTCGACAGCGATATCCCCTTTCACACTATGCATGCTCTGATCAGGTTCTTCACTGTCCGATTACGGAATCATATGACAGAGATGACCCTGATCAGACTGTGCTAGCTCTGGTCAGGGCCTTTAATGCTCGTTTCCAGATTCATTAGATAGCGATGGCCCCGATCGGACTGCGTAAGCTTTGGTCAGTCTTCACTGTCCACCCAAAGTATCATTGGACAGCGATGGCCCAGATCAGACTGTGTAAGCTCTGATCAGGGTCTGCACTATCTGCTTACAGAATGAGTGGACAGCGATTGCCCTGATCAGATTGTGTAAGCTCTGGTCAGGACCTTAACTGTCCTTTTACAGAATCATTGGACAGCGATGGCTCTGATCAGACTGTGGAAGTTCTGATCAGGGCCTACACTGTCCGCTTACAGAATCACTGGACAGAGCTGGCCCAGATTAGACTGTGCAAGTTCTGATCAGGGTCTTTACTGTCTGCTTACAGATTCTCTGGACAGCGATGGTCCTGATCAGACTGAGCAAGCTCTGATCAGGGCCTTCACTGTCTGCTTACAGACTCATTGGACAGCGATGGTCCAGATCAGACTATGCAAGCTCTGATCAGGGCTTTCACTGTCTGCTTACAAACTCATTGGACAGCGATGGCCCAGATCAGACTGAACAAGCTCTGATCAAGGCCTTCAACATCCGCTTACAGAATCATTGGACAGCGATGGCACTGATCAGACTGAGCAAGCTCTGATCAAGGCCTTCACTGAATGGTCCTGATAAGACTATACAAGATCTGATCAGGGCTCTCACTGTCCGCTTACAGAATCATTGGGCAGCGATGGCTCTGATCACTGTGCAAACTCTGATCAAGACCTTCATTGTCAGCTTACTGAATCATTGGACAGCGATGGCTCTGATCAGACTGTGCAAGCTCCGATCAGGGCCTTCACTTTCCGCTTACAGAATCATTTGACAGAGCTTGCCCTGATAAGAATGTTCGAGTTCTCATCAGGGTCTTTACTGCCCTAATCAGACTAAGCAAGCTCTGATCAAGGCCTTCACTGTCAGCTTACTGAATCATTAGACAGTGATGGCCCTTGTCAGACTGACAAGCTCTGATCAAGGCCTTCATTGTCGGCTTACAAAATTATTGGATAGCGATGACCCTGATCAGACTGTGCAAGCTCTGATCAAGGCCTTCACTGTCTGCTTACAGAATCATTGGACGGCGATGGCTCTGATCGTACTGTGCAAGCTCTGATCAATGCCTCTACTGTCCACTTACAGAATCCTTGGATACTGTTGATGAAAAGCAAAGGTCATTGTAAGGTCATAGACTCTTTAACCCTTGTCCTGCTGAATAAATTAAGATGCCACGCCCACACCCAATTTTCAGCCAATCAGATTACTTGATCCAAGTTGTTGATACATATTCAAATACTGAATGGCAAACAGTGCAGATCCAGATCAGTTGGCTTCTTCAGAAGCCAACTGATCTGGTTCTACACTGTTTGCAAAGGCAGGATACATCCGGGTTCAGCAGGACAAGGGTTAAATTAACTGCGCGCAGTTTCCAATAAAATACTGCTGACATTTGTTATCTCAAACACTGACAACTGAAAATCTGCTTACGTCAAACTGAGCAAAAGTCCATATTATTTTAATTAGCTTCCATCTCTATTCATCTCAAACCACTGTTTCTCGAGCGAAAAATCTGGGCCCAGCTGTTCATAGCATCGTTAGCTTAACGAGCTCGTTAATGGTCAAAATGTTAACTGTTCTAGTAAGTACAATATCTTATTCACATGTATTTTTGTTGAAAAAAATGTGAGTAGCTTTTGCAAATGCAAATTACTCATATTTTTTCAGCAAAAATATTAAGGTATATGCCATATTTAATGATTAAAGTTTTAACGATGTTAAATAACGACATCGTTAGTTTTGAACAACTGGGCCCTGGTACCTTTGAGTTTGAGAAATGAGTTTTCTTCCTGTTCATGAAATCGAATTAGAAAACGCCGGTAAATCAATCACGCACTTATAACGCGTTTAAAGCTATATTCAGTTTACCATCATGAAAACATGCCTATATAATAGTGACTCCCTTAAACCCCACTTTTATATAGTAAAATTGGGGTTTACAGGGGTATACATTATTTTTCAAATTTCTGCGCGAAAACATAGATTGTGGGTACTCGTTAGAACCGCCTCGCTAACGAGTACCCACAATCTATGTTTTGAGCAGAAATATGAAAAATATCAGAGTTTTTATCTGAAAATTTCAGTTTTAAGAGGTGAAATTTTCTACATATTTGAATGGGCATGTTTTTGTAATGACGAGTGATTTGCGGGCGTTAACACATCGATAAAATCAACAAAACTCCATTCCTATACTGATTCTGATGATCATATTAGATTCTTGTCCGACGTTTACCCGGTACAAACCTCCGTCTCAGAAACTCAATGCTGATTTGTCCAAAATATATAACTGGCTACTCGATGGCTTGTCACTTTTAATCCCTCCAAGACAGAGTTAATGATTATATCTAGAAAAAGATTTATCGCTAATCATCCCTCATTGGTCATGAATAATCAACAAATAAAGGAAGCCGAATTTCATAAACATATTGTGACATATATAAGTGTTGGGAATAGGCCAGAATTTCATAGTCGATCATCGATTTTGTAAAACCGACTGATCATCGATTAATAATCGACTTGTAGAAAATATATTCACTCTTAATTAAGCCCTCTTCCAGATACATAGTCATTGCTCCAGATCAATAAGAGAAGTATCCAGATAATATTTGTTTCTTATTTCTCCATGAAAACATAAGGTGTGGGCGCTTCGAATGAGTACCCACAACATATGTTTTCCTTTTCATGGAGAAATAAGAAAACTATCAGTACTTTTGGGTTGACCTTTTTGGGCTATTTTATCATTTTTGTTTTCTATTTTATTGACCATAACTCTCGAATGACCAAAACAGACAGCTTTGAATTTCATTTCTTTATAACTTGCCTATAAAAATAAAACATGAGAAAATTAAATTGTGTTTCTAAAAATAGAATTTTTCGATTAGTCGACTATAAGAAATCTTCCCGATCATCAGTCACAAGAGGCAAAAGTGACTGATGAGCGATGAATCGATCATCGGTGGCAACACTTTTATATATACATGTATTAGATGCAAACTAGGGACATTTGTTTTCGTTTTGTAAGAAACTCACCCATATTTTGACACCAGGGCTCGTCCCCTCCTCGACTACAACACAGTCGTACCATCGTTCCAACAGGTCGAATGAAGAAATGTGGGCTCTTGATTCCGTTATAATATCTTTCCTAGTAAATGAGGAATCACGTGAAAAAATGCCCTTATATAATATTCGCTGATAAGACTGCGCATTTCGCACAGTCTGATTAGTGCCTTCGCTGCTCGCTAACAGAATTATTGGCTACTGTAGACTATACCCAGTAAGCATTCTACATAAATCTATAGCGCGCCTTTATCGGCGCGTCAGAGTAGCTGACGGGCTGCTAGATTTATAAAGAATGCTAGCTGGGTATGAATATATCGATGAACAGAGAAGGCTGTGATCAAACTGCTAGGATGAGCAGGCTAACTTGGGTCTTCGGTGTTGATATACAACAATAAACCATTTTCCTACATTGTGGACCAAAATAATACTGTTAATTATCTTATAAATTCTTAACCTTTACCACTCTTGTCGCAGGTTCAGCAGAGGACAAATCGGCGATCGTATTTTCTCATTTTCCCCAGGAAACAGACTTTAACATTTCATGCAAATTGTTTCCTTGGTAACAAGAGGACCTTGAGGTCCTGTATAGCTCACCACAGTTCATGTCAATTGACAATGAACTATACGCCTTTCATTTAATTGTTAACTGTGAAATCACTGTATATCTGGTGAAAATAAAGATGGTCTCAATCACTAGTGTAATCATATCGTATCATTTCACTAGTGACTGATACGATTTATATTTTCACTCCTCTCTTTGAATGATTTTTATTTTTGTTTTCTCCATTGTTTCAAAAGCGGATGTCACCACTTCAGATATGTGAACATCTCAAACTCCTTTAACTAAACTACAAAGTTGGCTATGCATTTTCTTAGTTAAAACGTACGGAACATTCTGGTATCAAAATTATTTTTATTTGTTGAAATGTCTCTCTCTCTCTCTCTCTCTCTCTCTCTCTCTCTCTCTCTCTCTCTCTCTTTGTGGTAAGCACTCAATGTCGACGTCTTAATGATTCTGTTTTGTTTGGCGACGTCACTTATGACATCAGAAGCGCTAAAGCATGAAAACAAAAAAAATAAAAAGAAAATTTGCTTTTTCCCGTAAATACCATAAATATTTCATCTGGTGTAATGAAAACATTCAAATTTTCACTCGTGCTTCGCACTCGTTAAAGTACTGACTTTTTTTCTTTCTTTTTTTTTTTTTTTTTTTTTTTTTTTACGTTCGATGAAAATATTCACGGTATTCATTCATAAGGAACAAATATCGTCCCAATGTAGGTACAAATGACGATTTAAAAAATTACTTGCAAAACATACGAATCATTCACAAACTAAATACAAAAAGCTCTTCGAACTTTATGCAGTGCGTGAGTGATTCGCCGAAGTTATCACATCGATAAAATCCACAAAAATCAATCCCTACATCATGAAAACATACCTATAAAATTTTGACCCCCTTAAACCCCACTTTTATATAGTAAAACTGGGGTTTACAGGGGTGTACATTATTTTTCTTATTTCTGCTCAAAACATAGAGTGTGGGTATTCGTTAGAACCGTATCATCGAGGCGGTTCTAACGAGTACCAACAATCTTTGTTTTGAGCAGAAATGTGAAAAGTATCAGAATTTTTTATATGAAAATTTTCATGTTTTGGTGTTAAAATTTTCAGTATATTTGAATAGGCGCGTTTCCGCAATGTATAAAAACTGTCAGTGTACGCTGGGAGTTAATGCAATGACGTTGCACTGACATTAAAATGACGTTCTAAGATTTTGTGTGTTCCGATAAATACACTTACCAACATAGGATTATTTCTGCAAGCGTGGGCACTTTCCTGTCCATATCGAACGTAAACCGTCGACAGGATTTCACGTTGTCCGTGCTTAACGTAGCCGTATGGTGGTATGTGGCCATGTTTCTGTAAAATAGTAATTTGTCTAATAATTAGAAAACTTACGTTCGGACAGATCCCAGCAGGAGGTGTACAGAGGCCTTCTGAAGGGTAATAAATTTTGTAGGATTACAGCTGTGCCCGGCTCATATGATATACCTAGGGAACAGATGAATAGACCATTTCTAAATTACCCTATTGGGCCTCTACTCCTCGATCGTTTGTTGACAATAAACTAGATTTTGTTGTCCCCAGTCTCTTATCAGTGATGAGACTGATGACTGAGGCTTATCTTATTTTTAGTTGTTTTTTTTTTTTGTTTTTGTTTTTTGTTTTTTAAGAGAAATGGACACGTCTTTCAAGGAGAATAACTTTGGCATGGAAATATTAACATATTAACCTATAATCTCATTTGGGACTATTCTAGACAGAAAGAATCTGCATTTTTGAATGGTTTAATAGACTACGAAGGGAACCAAATTCCTTCTTTTAAGAGTAGTATTCTCCAGTTGTTGTTGTTGTTTTTTTTTTGTTTTTTTTTATTGTTTTTTTCTTTGTTTTTGTTTTTTGTTTTTTGTCTGTTTTTTGTTGTTGTTGTTGTTGTAATTGTTGTTGTTGTTGTTGTTGTTGTTGTTGTTGTTGTTGTTGTTGTTGTTGTTGTTGTTGTTGTTGTTGTCTTTTCTTTTGGAAAGGGTTCAAATACTACGGAAGCAGCTTCTTGTCTCTAAAAGTTGTTTCGCGTTACATAATAGCTGCATTTTTTCCGATGTATCCTCTCATTTAAAGGGGAAAGCTGGGGTTGGCAGGAAATGCATCTGAAATGAAAGACCTTCAGAAACCATTCATTTTGGTGCAAATTTTTGGTCGAAATCGGATAACAATTAAGAAAGTTAAAATGACGTTTACAGGTTTTAAACCTTTTGCCAAATGCACTGCCATTTGTATATTTAATGAGGTTCGAAACATTTCAAAATATTCCATAAAATCTTCTGTCTGACAGAAAATAGTGTGGTTTTCAAGCAAATCAAGATTCGTCTAGAGAAGAAGCTATATACACAAATATCGAGCTAACATATTGTTGTAGTTATTATTTATTTAGTTTTAGGTTAGTTAAAGCTTTATCATCACATAAAGTGTCATTAAATATTCAAAATGGCGGCGCTCACAACAACAATTTTGACATCTTCAGACCTCGATAACTTTCTTACTTTTCACCTGGGCCCAGTTGTTCAAAACTAACGATGTCGTTAGTTAACGATTCGTTAAAATTTACATCGAGTGATACGCAAATATGTTGAAATTTTTTCTGAAAAATGTGAGTAGCTTTTGTGCAAAAGCTACTCACATTTTTTTCAGCAAAAAATATCAGAATATTGTATATTGAATCCGCTAAAACAGTTAACGAAATGACCCTTAATGAGCTCGTTAAGCTAACGACGCTTTGAACAACTGGGCCCAGATTTGGATCAAAAGGGCATCAAAATGCACGGTGTGCCATGATCTTTCATATCACATGTATTCTTCATCTAACTCGCTTCTCCCTTTAATAGTTAATATCACACCCTGTGGCTATTTCAATACTCTCCAGACTTCTTTAGTTATAACTGAGACATAAGGAGAGAAAATGTAGCTTTGGATATGTGCGCTCAACCATGACAGAAATCAACCTACGCATAAGAGCAGTCTGTCTGAGTCTTCAATGTCCGCCTGTAAGCCAGAGACCGCTAAAATTTACATTGCACATGTTTGATTTCATACAAATATACCGTATTCTACCTAATCACCGCACTGTGCGCTTCAGTTTTTTCAAAATAACTGCGAAAACTTGTAGTAAAATATCCACCAAATAAGGGAGGACTTCATGAAGGACGCATTTAATGATACTTATGCGATATCATTTTCTGATTTTCTTCATAAAAGCATATGTTGTGGGTACTCGTTTGAATTGCCTCGACTTGTCGAGGCAATTCAAATGAGTACCAACGACATATGTTTTATAAAGCAGTAGATAAAAGCACATTGACTGTAACGTAAAGACTACTAAAGTGCTTGACTGTGCGCTTATAGGAGTAAGTGTGGTAATTAGGTCGAATACGGTCGTTCCAGTAAAAATAGTTCCAAACGCTTTGCCTGTTTCTGAAGGGTTTTTTGCATACATTTCCAGTAAGCATTCTACATAAGTCTAAAGCGGGGCGTTATCGGCCCGTCAGGGTAGCTGACGGGCCGATAACGACACTCCGCTATAGATTTATAAAGAATGCTAGCAAGGTTGGGGCCAGAACTGGTCAAAAAGTTCTACAGCAGATATTAGCATTGTATATTTTGGATGGTTAGTAATGATCGAGAGTATAATTTATCCACACACCTGCAATGACCTATTACAAGATCTGTATTACAGCCTTTGAAGATGTGGAAGCCGATTACATGACACATAACCTACCATTCGGATTTTTTTTTATTGTTGTTGTTGATTTTTGTTTTTTTTGTTTGTTTGTTTGTTGTTTTTTTTTGTTTTTTTTTTTGGTTTTTTGGGGTTTTTTTTGTTTGTTTGTTTGTTGTTGGTTTTTTTTTTTGTAATTTGTTTTTTTGTGTTTTTTTTTTTTTGTGTTTTTTTTTTGTTTTTTTTTTTTTGTTTTGTTTTTTGTTGTTGTTCTTTTTTTGCTGTTGTTTTTTGTATGTTTGTTTTTTGTTTGTTTTGTTTTATTTGTTTTGTTTGTTTGTTTGTTGTTGTTGTTTTTTTTTTTGTTGTTTTTGTGTGTATGTGTGTGCTTTTTGTTTGTTTGTTTTTTTTTTTTTTTTGTTTTTTGTTTTTGTTTAATGTTTTTTGTTGTTGTTTTTGTTTGTTTTTGTTTTTTTGTTTGTTTGTTTGTTTGTTTGTTTTTTGTTTATTTGCTTTTTTTGTTTGTTTTTTTTTGTTTTGTTTTTGGTTTGTTTTTGTTTTATGTTGTTGTTGTTGTATGTTGTTTTTTCTGTTTTGTTTTTGTTTTTTTGTGTGTGTCTTTGTTGTTTTGAAGATTCTAGAGGGACCGCTATCAGGTAAGTACTATAAGTATTGACCATTTGAACTTAAAGCAAAAAAATGAGGGCTGTAGAACATTGCAAAATGTATAAAATATTTAAGGTAAATAAGTGGTAGTTTGATAACAAGTATTAGCTTTCACAAAAAAAGGTTTGGTCTTCGCTTAACAAACAATAAATGTTAAAGCTTATCAACCTTGACAGAGGCAAATGTGATTTAAGAATTTAAGAGGTCAGTGTGGCTTATACGTCATAGGTGTGTCACTGGTTATTACATTTGTGGGGACTACTTGATGGATAACCAGGAAACTTGACATTTTGCTCTTCAATCAGCTTTGACATTTATTGTGCTAATTGTAGACCAAGTTTTCTAAGAAAGCGATAACTTTTTTCTCTGAACCTGCCAGATACTCCACACTTCAAATGGGTATTACATAGAGTGCGAAAAATCACATTGAGCAGTTGGTGGATTAACTTTAATCAGCTTTAATAACATTTATTGTCTGCTTAACGTGAATCAGGCTTTTTTTTTAAAAAGTTAATACTTGGTTATAAATTTGAGCAGGCCGTGGAAAACAGCATGGGACTGGTCCATGACCTTTCCTGAAGTACTTCCGGAGCAATGGCAAATATTAAGATTGCCCACGGGCGTAGACAATAAAATTAACATTTTTCAGTTACGGTTAAATGTCCTAAAATTTAGAACACATTTTTATATATATTTTTTGGCCTAACTTTGCTTTTTATGAAGTTGTTACTTAAAATACTTAGTGGCATGGCAAACAGTGTAGACCCTGAGCAGACTGCTCCTGATCTGGGTCTGGATATTTAGCATATACCATTTTGTCAAACAATTTGGTGTACGAAAATTTAGAACAACAGTAAAGATCGATAAAATATAGTTATACAATAAGAATTGAACAATGCTGTATAATAAGATAGTGATAATTGACAAATTACTTACAATAATTCCTTCCCACTCGGGATGGTATCTAAAGCAATAACTGTAATAGTCCGGCGTCTCATTCTTTATTGACATGTGGTAGTTCCCCATGCTGTCTAGTTGACGGACTGACACCCATGCCACAGGGTGACAGTATCAAATAGTTGATCACTGCGCCGCAATGGTCAGTTCGACACGATTCAACTGCATGACCTGTAAAAAAACGATTTCATCCAATGATCGTTCATTTTAGAATCTATGTATCTTCACTACAGTTGGCGTTAGTGACATATGGCGACCATAAAAACGTCTCCTCATACGTCACTATAGTGTGGTTAATATTTGCTGGTCCTTTGTATCAATCAGCCTATTCTAAGATTTTTGAAAATTTACATGAGGGTCACTGATGAGGCTTAACTGGCCGAAACTAAATAGTCTGACAGAAAATTCAGGTGTTTTTATTTTTGTTTGAGTGTTTTCATTGATCTCAATGGGTCATTCCTTTTAGAAGTTATCCATTTATGCCAGGCCTGTCGCCTGGTTGCAGATGTGGGATTATTACAAAACTACACAAGATTCTAAAAGGGGTGACTCTTAAAATCAATGAACAAATACATAAAAATGAAAATTACTGACGCTACTTAGACCAGATTAGCTACTTTGGGCCATTTAGACTTCATGAGTTATCGTCATTGGAATTCTCAAAATTACCAGAATGTGCGCAATGATTATAAATGACCAGAAAACATAAACTGTACACTATAGTGAAGTAAGGGAAACGTCTTACGGCCACCTCACGGTACTAGCACAGCCCAGTTAGCATTCTACGTAAATCTACATCGGGCCGACATCGGCCCGTCAGCTACCCTGACGGGCCGATGACGGCCCGATATAGATTTATGTAGAATGCTAACTGGGAGTTTATTGAATATAAATAGATTTAAAAGAATGACCATTGAGAGCAAATGAATACAGAGAAGCATAAAATAAAACTGACAGCGGAATTTTCAAATTTTCTGGGTCAGACTAGCAAGTTTGTATAAAAATAAACACAAGATAACTACAGTTTTAGCCCTGCCGCAAGCTATGAGTTCAACAAAGGTGAAATATCCCTCCTTGACTATATATATATATATATATATATATATCACATCCCTTACCTGCCAGTAACGCATAAATGTTCAGCCAAATTAGAGAAAGACATTCCAAAAGACAGCATTTTTTTTTTTTTTTTTTTTTTTGTAAAATGTGTTTTTTATTACAGCTTATGCAAATCGTCTCCTCCGTTAGAGAAGAATTCACATTCTGTGTTCCGCAACAATCTTAATCTAATCCTAAATGAAATACTATATAAAAGCAGAAAAAGTCGACTTAGTGTCTCAATATTTAGATGTCAGTTATATGCCACCTTAAGATACATATTTCATGGTTGCGTTCAAAAGTGCAGAGTTTAACTCCTCCTACAACAGCTCGATCAATAACCGTTGTACAAGTATTTGCAGTCACAAAAAGCTTGGATAAGCTTCGCACAATATAAACGTTAGAGCTGATTTTAATATGGAATAGTCTTACGCGTTCTTTACATGTCTTTGCGAAATCGGCTAATTTTCTTAATGCAAAAGATTAATTCGAGAGGTCTAAATGAGATCTCGTCCCGTTGGCTCTACAAGAATGGTCCTCACATTAAAAGAAATACAGATAATTTTAGTTCGCTTTTTAGGCTTTTTTTACCTCATCAAAACTAAAATAAGTGGTTAAGAATATCAATTTTTGTCATGCTGTCCCGGGAATGCTATAATAGCGCTTAAAGCGCCAAGCAATTTCAAAGAAGACAAGTCTTGTTATTTCATGTGAATCGTCTGCCAAGCAGACGATTCACATGAAATATCAAGACTTGTTTTCTTTGAAAATTTAAAAAAAGAAACACACACACACATATTTCAAAATGTCGTCTGCTGCAATTGTGATTGGCGCTTTAAGGGTTAAAAGTGATATTGTCAAAATCAATATTTATCCCATAACCTTTGATAATGGATCACCTTTCAGATTATCTACATAAGTGCAGTGTGCCAAAAAAGTGCACACAAATGGAGAACACCCTCTGTATATGAAGGTGTTCCAATAAATATTAGTCTATTCGGTGCCAGTCACAGGTTTTACTTGTAGACAACACGCATGAAATCAATTGTTCATTGTGAATCAACAATTGATTCACCCGTGCGCCAACCTAACCGTATGTTGTCTACGCACATGGGCGTAGGCAACATGGTCTTTATCGGAGTGATGCATAGTGATTGCGAATGTTTTGCCTGAATTCCTGTACCTAATTTAAAAAGTAAGTGTGAGGAAGAGATTATAACCGGGCTCCGGAACTGTTAACGCTTAGCATGCTGGGTAAAATTTTATTTTTTCTTATTCTCTCAGTCCCCATTTCCCGCCCCCTTCCCCCCCCCCCCCCCCCCCCCACACACACACACCTCCAAACACTCACACACACACACACACTCTCTCACACACACACCTTTCGTGCAAATCGTCTCCTTTTGGAGACGATTTGCTAGAATTTGCTAGACCATTCTAAATAGAAGACTATCAATAAAGTTCCTTTCAAAAGGAGAGTCTTGCCAAGTTTTATCAGTGAACTCTCTCTCTCTCTCTGTGCATGTTTATAGGAATGCATATGCTACAAACTATGATCCTAGTTTGTTCACACAGCTCCCTATATTCCAAACAGAGGCGACACCTATTTAACCTGTCCCACATACCAACCAAGTATCATCAAACTACCTCATAGTGTACCCCAATTATCGTGCGTACACGATTTCATAAGTCAGCATTCAAGGGAAAGTAACTCGAAATTTAAGGCAATGTGAATTACCATTCTTGAACACGACACTTGGTTTGTCCTGCATACATACCAAATATCATAAACTATCTGAAAGTATATAACTAAATATTACCCGGGCATGTCATAAGTTTTGTTATAATTCAACCAGCCATTCATGCAAAGAATGTGGTGGAAATGGTCCAGTCTTTCCATTCCACTGCAATATAATTTCCCGTCTGCATGATTAAACCGCAACTCGTATTTCCGAATCTGACAGATTTTACAGCCTATGGAATCCCTTTCCTACTTCTTCGTACAGTGCAAAGACATTAAATCCGATCACCACGAGCGCTTTCAAACAAGGCAGGGCTCGAGACCAAAAAAATTATCCATAAACACATGTAAGAATTTTCTTTCTATTTGTGTGTCAGATCTTGTACCACTCCTTCACCCGTTCTGCTCCCTCGTGTTTGCCGGTACAAATCTGAACTTCATGCACTCAGCCATTTTGCGCAGTAGCTTCTCCCAACACGTTAATTCCAAATTTTGCTTGTTTTGCCGGAAATATTACTTAGAAATAAGTCTGCCCTTAAATGACATCATCCTTTCGTAAGCTCTCTGTGTAAGAGGCCCCATCACGAAAACACGCCTATATAATGTTGACCCCCTTAAACCCCACTTTCATATAGTAAAACTGGGGTTTACAGGGGTATACATTATTTTTCTTATTTCTGCTCAAAAACATAGACTGTGGGTACTCGTTAGAACCGCCTCACCGAGGCGGTTCTAGCGAGTACCCACAATCTATGTTTTTGAGTAAAAATATGAAAAATATCAGAGTTTTTTATCTGAAACTTTTCATTTTTGGTGGTAAAATGTACAGTATATTTGAATAGGCTTGTTTTCGTAATGCGTAGTTATGTAAACTTGCCCTTAGAAACTGCATCCAGTAATGTCCTTATGTGTCAAAGCTTTTCCTTACTAGGCTGGTCTGCGAAGAGAAATTCACGTGTCATTCTTGGGCATCCATATTTTTTAAAGCATGCCCTTGTTATTATTTGGGGTATACTGTAGGTAAATGAATATCATTTGTATTGTTAAAGGACGGAAATTAATCTAAACAGTAAGTCCAAGTCGAGATATTTTATACCGACGAATGAATCTGTTTAACTATCCGATACACCCCACAACGGCCGTCACATTAAAACCAGCCAATATACCGGCTCGTGGGTATAACAATAATCGAAACTTTGTCTCTTCAGGTGCATTCGACGTATCTTTACAATGTTTTAGTTCATCGAGACATTGAAAATATTAATTACGCAAAGGTTCTGAGGGAAAGGTTTTCGAAAGGTGGCCGATGTTCCCCGGTCCTATTTTCCTTTTTCCGATAGCATGCTTTCTAGTCGATCCGTTCTCAGATTGAGTCATGGGTTTTACTACTGTAAACATGATAAAAACGGGCCTATTAAGTAAGGAAAATAATAATGGAACAGAAAAACGAGTCAAGAAAAAGTATAACTTGAAACATGAAGTTATACAAAGGCGTTGCTGACAGTAAATTCATCTTTTTAAGTACTTGAGGTATTTGGTATAATCTACAGGGAAAAACTATTTATTAGATATATTAAGGGCAGATAACTTAAGAAATGACGAGAGTAGTGGCCCTTGGCCTTAGTATTCTTTACAGCGTATAATTTTATTAAGATACTCCATAAAAACACTTATGCTTAAACTGATTTTTTTTCAGTATATATCCTGGTCTAATAACTCAAAAACCAGAATATAGCTGTAAAATTTCATCAACATATTTCAAATAGTAATCGAGCTACTGGTCAAAATTCATGTTTCATATAAGACCGCCGTGACAGCTGCTGTTGGTTCTTCACCCGTCTGCCGGTTGTCCGACACCTTATACACCCGGCAGCCTTGTGAATATACACGGCCGCCGTATCAATGGCCTTTGACAGCAGTAGACGGGTTTTAAAGGCAATAGTGACTCTTTTGTAACCTTCCATGGGCTTACCGTATGGGCGTAGACAATATATGGTTTGATTCGGACAAGGAAGTTTTCAGTTGTTGACCCACAATGACCTTATGCGTGTTTGTTTTCAAGTAAAACCCGGAATTAGCTCTGAACAGAATAGAATAATATTTCAAGTATTGTAGCACCTACATATACAGACCGTGTTCTCCATTCTCGTGCTCGTTTTTCGGCATACGACTCTCATGTACATATTCTAAATTCACCATTTGCATTTTGAAATTTTGCCGATTTAGCCTAGATTTGCATGTAAAGAACCCAACAATATTAAAATAAGCTTTAACATTCATTTGTGTGCGAAGCGTAGACCAAGCTTTTTGGGAAAGCTTATACTTATTCGTGTGCGAATCTCTACGTCGTACTTGAGCGTCTACAAGTAGCCTGTTTGTCTACTCAGACCACGTGACTCAGCCAGACAGTCCTGAGCAAACAGTGAATACCCATCATTAGACACACCATCGGGTAGCAAATTGTACTTCTTTAGAACAAGTACGGTAAGGTGCTGAGGCATCCGATACTTAGGGTAAATACGGTAGATAACAGACAATAGACAAAAGCAGCAATCATAGGGTTGCAAACTTAATTAGGGTCATAAACCGCAATAGCGTGTATATATTTTCCGCCATGAATCGAGATATACTGAATATTGGAAGAATGTATATAGTTATCAGCAAGGTATTCTTTGCTGACAGAGGCGCCATAAAACTCCCACGCTCAGGTTGACCCACTTTCAGCTTTTTTTTTTTTTTTTTTTTCTGATAGTAACATATTGGTTTCCTACTGTTGTTGTCTGATAAAGACTACACAATGATTCAAGTTGCCGTCTGCTGAAAACTCGAACATATGTACAGGATTGTGTACCGCCCCAGAAAATTTGTACGAAGTAGACTAGCCACTAGTGTGATAATAAGAGTCTGATCATGTTTTTGTTTTGTTTTTTTGTTTGTTTGTTTGTTGTTGTTTTTTATCATCACGGAAAGTCTATTTGGTCGCCAATATACATCTGGGCTAAGTTTGATCATGTGTTAAAAATTAAGAAAGGAGACTAGACTATCTATACTTTTATACTGTTTTAATGCAAAATGATAATTTTGTGTCCATATTATTCATTGCGCCTAGTGGCTAGGCTAGGCACGAAGGGGGTCATCAACTGTAACGACATATACTTAAATATGGAGTGAAGCCAGGCTTTAGCGCCGAGCCTTGGAGTGAAGTTACTTTTGGAGTGACTTTTTGGAGTGACTTTTCGGAGCATGGCTAGATTAGCTTAGGTAATAAGTCCATTAGAGTGAGGACGTGACCTCTCTATGACTCCAAATATAGTTGGAAAGAAAGCCAGTTCCGGGATGAGACCATCATTAGTGTCAAAAACTGGCAAAGCCTTGTCAAGCGAAGATGTACTTTATGATGTCAAGTCTCCGGTTAGCCTGTCTGGTCATAGTCTTTGCTTGTGGTCTGGAATCTTAGGATATAAGATATTGTTGGGGGCTGGCCTCGGTCTTTATCTGTGCCCACTTAGTCAGTCGGCACTGGGAATAACAGCCGCTCTCTTCTCTAGGCCGATAGACAGCAGACCGGTGGTGCAAAATGATAAAGAAACAAAAGCGGACTCCAACGAAAAATGACTTTTTTCTGATGTAAAGATGCTTTAATGAGAGCTAATTATGACCTTAAAAGGATGTGAAAACAAGACAAAAGAACGACGATGTAAGTTTGCACTAATTTGTGTACTTTATTTTATTTGACTAGAAACAGTACTCACAGTACTTTGATTAATGTGCAAACTGTAACAACTGTTTAACAAAGCATAGAAAACATGTTAAAAATGGCTTTACAACAACATGATTTAAGTTAAAATGGTAGCATGGGGTTTGAATTGATAATGAACATGGCTTCAATGACAAAAGATGTAAAAATCACTTGCACTCAATGCTGTGTCAGCGTCAACTAAGGTGTAAACGAATACAAGTTAAAGCTTACGGAAGAGAAAAATCTAGTGATGAAAATAACTGTTTTCTCTTTTTTTTTTTATGACAAATGTCAATAAAACGTGCCAAAAGATGAAAGCGTTTGCTTAATTATTTATTTCCTATCATTTTTGTGCTTTTGTATTTAAAATAAACCAAGAAATAAAGCTAAAATCGAAATAAATCGAAGCGAGACCTGAAAACGCGTCTGCTTTGAATGTGATCGAAATTCGGAGTCCTCGATTGCCCCTACGCGATTTCTTATATTTTCTACGCGATTCTACGTTCTACAGTCTACATTCTACATGAATTTAGCGTGTGTGCATGCAACGCCTACAGCGAAACACGACGTAGAGTCACGTGACTCTACAGCCATAACCGACGTAAGATGCCGTAGACTGTAGGAAAACTACAAGAAAACCGCCATTACACACCGAAAATTCCACCGTCGGAAATGAAAAATCACAAAATAAACAGCGTAAATAATTTTTGCTGACGATAAAATGGTAGCGAAACGAAAGAAGAAAGATTTTTCTAAATGACCCTTACAATGATTTGATGGAGAAAAATTGGGATCTATGTTTAATTGCGTGTTAAAGATGAAAATTCTGAATTGACAGTCGCACTCGTTGACACGGCAGACGACAGATACACAGCCTCAATCACGCATACACAAAAGCTATTTACACACAGCATGACACACATTACGGACAGTCAACATAAAAGTGAAAGTGGACGTTTTCCGATAAAAACACAAGTCAAATTGCTATTACAAGCATATCTATCGTGCATAAATGTTAAAAAGAAACTGATTCAAGCATTCGATATAACGGATTTACACGACAGATGAAAATTACAAATTTACAAAGTGGAAACATCCCGACAGGTAATAAAAATGTACATGTGATTCGTGATGGTCCATATAGTCGGACGGACTGACTTGTACGGGGCATAACACTACCCCCCTCCCAGCTCGTTTAAGTTCCAACAAACGAGCTAGGAAACAGGATGGTGTCGAGACCCTAAAGAAATAAAACACAAAAGGACAGTATGGCACAACACGAATCGCATAAGTACCACAAATTACAATATGTATCCAATCTTTACTCAACATGGTGTCAGAAGTGGGATACAACTAATAATGAAATTATCATGAGACTTATACATCAATAATGAAATGGCAAAGTTGAATCTGGATTGATGATTAATATGGTGAGTACATTTTACAAATTCATAAATGAAAATCTAATGATGTTGGATAAATGGTGTGTAAAGTATATGAATTTGACCCAGTGCTGCTTGACTGTACAAATGGTGTATACATAGTTTTCTCATTATATAGCCTATTGAGCAATTTGGAATGTACATAGTTTACATAAATTAAATATTACAGAATAAGTTGAAGTGTTGATCACAGTTTTGCTTTCAATTTACAAGAACATTTATATGGCACCTAGAGGTAAGTATACTTTGATTTCAATACTGTTTTGACTTGGACTATATGTCCTCATAGATTTCAGGTACATGACTTTGACAATAAATTGATTAAACAAACGCTAGTTAACTTTTTCTTACACCCCCTGGCTTACACACACCTCACTCATACCCATCCTTCTTAAAATCCTTAACTTAAACCTCAAATCCATAACGCTCTCTCTCTCTCTCTCTCTCTCTCTCTCTCTCTCTCTCTTTTTAATTGCCCATGCTACCCATTAAATTGTCTATGTTTCTTTTTTTCTATGTTAATGTTTCCTGTCCCTCTGCTCGTCCTTCTTCTCCTTGCTGCTCCCCTCCGAGATGGTGTTCTTCGTGTAAATTCGTCCCAACACTGACTTTGGCCGACTGTCATTCTCCTTCCCCTCCGATTTCCGCTCAGACTTCCGCTCCTCCTGGTTCTTCTTCTCCTCCCGCGCTTTCCTCTCCTCACGTTCCCTCGCCTCCATATCACGTCTCCTGCTCTCCCATCTCCGCTCCTCGTCCCTTAACCTGCCTAAAGCCTTCCTCCACTCATCCTCCCTCCTTCTTTCCATTTCGATCCTCCTCTCCTCTCTCCGGCGTTCCTCCCTGTCATGGCTCTCAATCGCTTTTGTCAGGCGATTTATCGCATCTGTGAACTTGCTGATTACACAGGTATTGTCAATAATCGCCTTTACACTTCTTTCTGACAGTCCCATGCTCCTTTCGTTAGCCTTCAGCGACCTTTCTACTATTTCCAACATAGTTTTATTACTGAGATCCACAATATCTACGTCAAGTTCACACCTAGGTTTCTTTGATTTTGTCTCGTCTTCCTTCTCCGCACATGTTTCTATTTCTCGCTCCCTTTTCCCTGTTGAGATGGCCATATCATCATCTTGCAAAGATAAAACATCATCCTCAGGAACAACGCTTCTGCACTCAGCTGTCTCATCCTCCCCTGTCTGGTCCATAACCTCCTCCTGATCCTGACCGTCTGTATTTCCGTCTCCTGCATTTAGATGACCCTCCTCCTCCGCATCATTCTTCGGTACTGGACCCTCTAGTTTGACCTCTGTCTGACCACTGCCTTCCTGTTCCCTCGCCTCAGTGACACTGTCCCTGGCATTCTCCTGGACCTTACATACTTCCCCGTCATTCCCCATAGCCTGCTCCGTTGCCTTGGAAGCAACTTCACCAGAGTTCTCCATAACCCGGTGGGTAGTGTCCGAAACAGCCTCACCAGCCTTCTCCATTGTCTGCCCACTTGCCTCAGAAACTGCTGGCTCCTCCTCGTCCCGCACACTCAGGGGTTCAATGACTCCTTCCCTGAGGGGTTCCGCTGTTAAGAACACAAGCTGTGGATCTGTTTGGTCATTCACGGGCTGCAGGTTAGGAAATGTCACATTCATTTGGAAAGACTGACCCAGCACCGGGGATCCTAGAGTGGAGGAGGGCCCAGTAACCCGGTTGATGAGGGCCGTCAGCTGCTCTCCAATACTCAGTGATGGTTCCGATATCCCAGTTGAGTTGCTCTCTGTAACGGCTACCGCAGCAGGAGGTGGGGTCACCTGTGGTATCAACGGCGACAAGTGTGGCGCCACAGACATTACCGGCCACATTGGATCAGCCTGTCGTAAGGTTGCTGGCAACGACATCCCGAAGGGTAGAGAGGATGTTGGTTGTGACCCCGTTGTTGGAACTGGTGTCGCCTGCCATGTTGGTCCCTGCTGTCCCGAAGCTGGCACTGGGCTCCCCTTGGGTCCTGGCGTTGCTGCTGGGAAGGCTGTCGTCATAACCGGCTGCTTTATTTCTGGCAGACTGGTGGCCAACGGTCCAGCCTTCTCCCCTGTTGGTCCATGACCTGCAGTATCCATAGGTCCGGGGGTCGGTTCCTCCCCATCTTCACTGCTCTGGGTCTCTTCTCCCTGGCCTTCTGTGGCTGCCCAAAAATTCCCAAGAAATGCAGGAGGCTGGCCTCAGGATTATAAGCAAGGTAGTCCTGGGCTGTAAACACATGTGGACTTGGGTTTATCCACAGGAATGGCCGATGGTCTAGTACTTTCCTCTTGGCCGCTTGCAACACATGTTTCGCATTGTCCCTGGTATGACTCTCCAGCTTCATAAATGACATGCAGACGTACCCGCACAACAGACAGCGGAAGGGCATTTCCTCCTTCTCTAGGTGTGTCTTTGTTATATGCTCCTCCATTCTGCACTTGATGTTTACTTGCTTCGTTCCCTTCAGGTTATAGCACCAAAGGCATTGGTATGCGATCCCTCGCCTTCTCGCCTTGTCTATTCTCTCTCGGCTGATCCCTGAGGCTACCAGATTGGCTATCAGCTGTTCCATCTCTCCTGAAGTTAGATATGTAAAATACATTAAGCATCTTATAAATGTCGCTAACCGAGGCTGACCAGTGCAAGTAATTTTCCTGTTACTTAACCTCACATATCAAGAGAAGCCATGTTTAACTAGATCACATCAAGGATTGGTTTACCTCTCTTACCCCGACTTGTTTAAAACAGTGACACACACCAAACTCTTCTCTTCTCCACTTTAGACTGTTCTTCCGCCTGGCAAGACCTCTCCTGCTAACACCACCTTTTCATTCCTCTAAGCGCTTTCCCGCCACCCACTCTTAGTCATCTGCCCAAAATACCCGAACTGCTACTTTCACCATGGCAAAAATCGCCGTTCTAGTACGCGTTGTTCCTATAAACCCGTTCAACCCCTTCGCAATGAAACCTCTCACCTTATCTCATGGGCTTATCTGTTTGGCATCTCCAATCGATGTTAGCCTCTCTCTTGCCCTCTCCAAGGCTACCAATCTTCCTCGTGGAATCAGAGTTTTTTCTGTCACTGCTTTATCTATTGAGCCCCTTCTTACCTCCTGACTTATTCTCTCACGAGCTGTTAGTACTGACATTGGATCTACTGGATTTTTTTTTTTTTTTTTTTTTTTTTTTTTTTTGTTAAAGTCCACCCCCTGGATTAGTACCGGTAGTTACTAAAAAGAAAAACTAACATCATTCCATATGCTCTTTCACCCAACTGTTTAAAGTGCCCTTTTCTTACTACATTGTGTTGGGCTCATCTTATTACTGTGTATTTACCTGGTAGTTTGCTCTCCTTCTCAAGAGCTGTTTTCTGACTTTCTCCACCCATCTTGGGGCATTGTCTCCCTCATAAGGTTTCAACTTGTTGTGGTGGACTGATTTTTCCACCCCATCTCTGTCCAACTGAATAATGTAGTCCAACTCAGACAACTTCTTTATGACTACAAATGGCCCTTCAAACCCGACTTCCAGCTTGGGTGAGATTCCAACCTTTTTAGTCTCCATTAGACACCATACTATGTCCCCAACACTATATCTATGAAAAGCTAACTTTGAGTCATAGAGCTCTTTGCTTCTCTTAGCTGTGGCGGACATGTACTTACGTGCCACCTCATGAGCATGCTGCAATCTTGCCCTGAGGATGTCTACGTAGTCTCCATATGTGGTAATGTCCTCGCCGTCATAGCCATTTGTGCTTCCAAATATCAGTTCGCCAGGCAACCTCACCTCCCGACCAATTGTTAGCAAGTTTGGCGTCATCTTGGTGGACTCATTCGGTGTTGCCCGATATGCCCCTGCTAGGCATCCGAGGTGCAGGTCCCAATCCTGCTGTTCACCTGCCAAATATGCTCTTATCATACGGAGCAAGGTTCTGTTGAACCGTTCGGCCTGACCGTTACCACGAGGATTCCTGACACTTGTCCTGGTCTTTCTGACCTCAAGCATTCGGCACAACTCTTTAAATATTTTACTTTCATAGGTCCTACCTTGGTCGCTGTGTATTTGCAGCGGACATCCCCACCTGGATATGACCTCATTCAGCAGTTTGTCAGCACAGACCTCAGCTGTCATGTCAGCCACCGGAATAATCTCAACATTTTTGGAAAAATGGTCCGTGAACAAGAGAATGTACCTGTTACCTCTATCTGTGACTGGGAGTGGTCCGAGATAGTCGGTTGAGACACAGTCGCCTGGAGCACCTACCTGTAGACTACCCATTGGAGCTCGTGGAATCTTTGTTGGCTTCTTGTCAGCTGCGCACGTGTCACACTTCTTGATGTATAAACCTATGTCATCCTTTAGACCATACCAGTAGAAGCGCTGCAATGTTTTTGCTTTTGTCTTCTTACAGCCAAGGTGACCCGAAAGCAATGAGTCATGCATCTGAAAAAGGACATCCCTTTTCAGAGCTCTAGGCACAATGAACTGTGTATACTCTCCAGTTCCATCTTTCTTGATGAACTTTTAGCAAAGGAGCCCATCCTGGAGGACTAGAGAATCCCAAAGGATCCAATAATGCCTGGCTGCTGGACTCTTTATGGCCATATCTTGGCTACTTGGCTTATTGTTACCAGCCTTACCTGTAAGGACTGGCTCAATGTCTGGATCATCTTCTTGCAACTTTTTCAACTCAGCTGTAGTCTTGCTTTGGAACCAAGGTGTACCAGGGATTGTTGTACTTGCCTCAAGTCTGCCTGATTCTGTAGAAGTGCCCGGGATGGCATCCTCCTGGATTGAATGTCTTACTGCTTGTACCACCTCAGTCTGCTCACTGGGCTCAATACTTTTGTGCCCCTTTGAAACCATATCTTGATAGTGCTGTTCGTGCATCATGTCTTGGGCTCGTCTGATGCACTTTCTGCATGGGCCACACTTCAAAGGTTCTGATGTGTCTTGTTCTGGACAGTCACAAGACCAAGGGTTTTCACACCGAGAAAGGGCATCGCAATGACCTTGATGTTTCCCAGGTCGGTACTGTACTGCAAAGTCGTATTGGCTCAGGATCTCTATCCACCTTGCTATCTTACCTCTTGGTTCTTTGAGTCTGAAAAGCCACACTAGGCTCTGATGATCACTTCTAACAAGGAATCTTCTTCCTAGCAGATACTGCCGGAAATATTCAATAAAATATCTGACTGCAAGTAATTCCTTCTCCGTTATGCAGTAATTGGA
This sequence comes from Anodontia alba, assembly GCA_964016985.1. Taxonomy (NCBI): domain Eukaryota; kingdom Metazoa; phylum Mollusca; class Bivalvia; order Lucinida; family Lucinidae; genus Anodontia; species Anodontia alba. The sequence goes on from OZ024824.1 coordinate 11,180,845, forward strand.
TTCAGCTTTGTTTAGAGCCCTGCTTGCATAGGCTATAACTCTTTCTTGGCCCTCCTGAACCTGGTGAAGCACTGCACCTATGCCAATATCCGATGCATCCACGTCAAGAATGAATTCACCAGCATCATTGAGAGGGTAGCCCATTATGTCTGACCCAGTAAGTGCTTCCTTAAGTCTGCTGAATGCTTCATCACATGCTGCATCCCATACAAACCTTTTTGTCTTCTTGGTTAGCTCAACCATTGGCCTGACCATAGAGGCAAAGCCTTTGATGTACCTTCTATAGTAAGACCCCATTGCCACGAATTGTCTTACCTGTTTGGCAGTTTTCGGCTTTGGCCAGTCCACAATCTTGGCAATGTTGACTGGGCTAGGTTTGACTCCCTCACCTGAGACTACATGGCCCAAGAAAAGGACTTCTTTCTGCAGCAAATGGCTCTTATCGGGCCTCAGTTTCAGGCCTGCTGCTTGGATTCGGCTAAGGACTTCCTCCACTCTTTGCACGTGTTGTTCAAAGTCCTTTCCATAGACTATGACGTCATCAATATATATAAGACAGGTCACCCATTGCAGCCCCTGGAGCGCCACTTCCATGGTCCTCTGAAAAGTTGAGGCGGCATTATTGAGACCAAACGGCATTCTAGTCATTTCATAGTGGCCATACTTACAAACGAATGCTGTCTTCGGTATGTCTGCCTCTTTGACACGAATCTGAAAATAGCCACTTAATAAATCAAACGTACTGAAAAAACTAGAGCCTGCAACTGCATCTAAACAGTCTTGAATTCTAGGCAGTGGAAAACCATCAGGTTTTACAAGCTGATTGACCCGTCTGTAATCCACACATGGCCTTACCCCACCATCTTTGCGTGCCACTAGGACTATTGGGCTCGCCCAAGGAGAAAGACTCTCTCTAATGACTCCCTTGGCCTTCAGATCCTCTATGGCTGTCTTTTCCGCCTCAGCATGAGCAAGGGGTACGCGCCTTGGTGGTTGCTTTACAGGAGTGGCGTCCCCTGTTGGGATTGAGTGCTCTGCTATGTCAGTCAGCCCAATGTCCCATTCATCTCGGGAAAAGGTGTCTTGGAACTTGGTGAGAAGGCCAGCTATTTGGTCCTTTTCCGCTGGACTAAGTCCCCTACAGGTCCTCTGAAATAAATCCGTAAGGTGTGCAGGCACCTGCTCTGTCTCTGCCCTACCTGTCACTCTGACTGCATGCAATTTAGCATTTTCATCCTGCAGACTGGCTTTACTTTTGAATGTTAGGCGTCTTACCCTATGGAAGTTATTAGTTTCTTCACGGTTTTCTTCAGGCACTAATACTTTTGGCTCACCCTCTATGGGCTCTGCTCTTCCCACTACAGCGTCTTGCTTGATGGACACTGCCATTGGAAATGGGTTTAACAGCCTTACCTTGCTAGTACATGATCTGCCTATGTTTGCCAGAGACGGGGCCATCTGCAATGGATAAGTCTCTTTAAAATGATCTGTAGGTTCTATGATGTAATCTTGTTCTGATGAAAAATCATCATATTCTTGCCTTTCCACAAAAACATCCACTATCGCCTCACTTTGGGCAGGTATAACAAAGTGATCTGCAGCCGTCACCTTCCGGACTCTATTGCTGACACCTACCTGTATAATAGGTACTTCCTGATCATCTATCTTCAATATCCCCTTACTCAACAAGAGGTCAGTGGGCCCATTTTTTCTACTTTGAAGAACATCCATCCCTATCAAACCATCATCGTCTATCTCCGCGACGACTGCTTCCACCCTCAGGTCCACAGCGCCTAGCTGTATTTTAAACTCACCTTTTCCTAACTCACTAATTAAAGTACCCCCTGCTCCTATCAATTTTGATGACTTTCCAAGCTTTGGCTTATCTTCGGGTCTCATTGCCTCATATACTCTCTTTGAAATGACTGTTTTAGTTGCTCCAGTATCAGCTGTAAGTAGTACAGGGTAGCCCTGCACAGATCCTCTAATATAAACACCATCGGGCAGCTTTCTTACATGCTTAATGGACTTAACAATTTCTCTTTGTATTTCTGTATTTATACACTGGCCATTAGTATTAGACAAGGCGTCTCTGCGGCCATCAGAGACAGCCTTTTCTAGTTTAAAGGATTTTCTCTTCTGCCACCCCTACTATCTGTCCTACCTTGGTTGGGTGGTTGGCCACTTCCCGTGCCACTCGTGCTCTGGACTCGCCGTTTATCAGGGCAGTTTCTCGCGATGTGACCCCTCTGGTTGCAAGCATAGCATAAGACTCCACTACCGCCATTACCTGCTGCTGTTGCCTGTTGCTGCTGGTTAGTTACCTGGGTGTTTCTTTTCTGCAGCTCCTCCACTTTGTCTGTCAAGGCTTTCATCATGTTCTTTAACTCTATCATGGAGCTAGCCTCTGCACTTGACTTGGACAAGGTAGTGTCCGCCTTCTTGCCACTTACCTGTGATTTCTTTTGGTAGGAGTCTCCTTTTGTGGGAACCCTCATAACATACTCACAGTCACTGGTGTCATCTTGAGGCTCTACCTCGCTCTCTTCTGTGTCACTATCATGGCTGGTTCTTCTTATAAACCTCTTACCTTTTCTGTCTGCATAAGAATCTGTGTGGTTTCTTCTTCTGGTCTGGATAAAATTCACCACATGGTAAACGGCCTCATCTATGTCCTCAGGTTCTTTATGGTACTCAACTTCGAATCTAGCTTCATGATCTTTCAAACCATCCAGGAACCGTCGGACCAAATCTTCTTGCCTAGTTTTACTGTCTCTAGATTTGTATGCCTTTGAATACAACCTTTTGAGTTCAGCAGCATACTCTTCGGCAGTCTCATCATGCTTTTGCATTCGCTGAGAGAATTTTGCGGCAAAGGTCTTCTCTGTCTCTATTGTATGAAATCTACTGGTAAGTTCTTTTACCAAAGTTGAATAGCAGGAGATTTCCTCTTCAGACAACTGATTGAATACAAAGTCCCCAGCCCTACCTTGTAGTCTTGGTAATAAATAATCTAATTTGGTGTCATTGTCCCAGTTTCTCCTTTTTGCTACAGACTCAAACCTATTAATCCATACCTTCCACTCTTCCTTTCCATTAAATGGAGGTAATTTTACTTCTGAGTATGGATAATTACTTGCCTGGTTTACCTGCTGCCGTCGGCGAAATTGTCTATCTCTGAAGGTGTGAGGCAAGGGGCGATCCTCTGACCACCTTTGTTCTTCATATTCTTCAAAACTTCGTGGCTGGCGCAAATTTCGCGTTTCGGCTTCGCCTCTTTGCAAATGGTCAGCGGGGTTTGACAAGGTTCCCCTATCAGCCCACTCATATTGCTGTGTTACATTGTTTCTGCCATTCGGTTGCAAATTACCAGCATCACCCTGCCCATACGGACTCCTAGCTCTATTTTGGGATCTTTGCTCTCTGGGCTCTTGAAATGTGCTGTTTTCATACCCTACTGGGTTTGTGCAATAATCAGTACTGTGGCTTGCCTGCACTTGCCCATTACCTAGGGAGGAATTTTGAGCATTGACGTTTTGGGGCTGTGGGCCCGTACGGATATCTTGTATGATAGTAGTAAGATTACCCAAGGCATTGGCCATAAATGCTTGCTGTTGCTGCATTGATGTAATTGTGGTGCTCAAGCTTGAAATTGTGTCTCGTACACTTGCATCAGAGTGGCACAACATAGTATTAGCAGAGGGAAAGGCAATATTTCCATGGGACCAGGACTGTTGTTGGATCTGAGTGTGGGGTCTATTTTGCAGCTGTCTCGTATTGTCATAAAAATTGGTCATGCTAGGGGCACGGCTCATACTAGTGTTTTCATTTGAGGATCTTCCTACACCAAATGACTGGTTATCATTCTGATTTTGGCCATGCAGCTGTACCAAAGCAGATGCTGCAAGGGAATCTCTCGCAAGGTTATCTACTTGACCATCTTGCATCTGGGAAGAATTATGGCTATCTGCCATGGTTGTTTGACTCGTCAAGTTTCTTAATGTAGTGTCAGCCTGGGTCTGGTTTATGCTACCATCTGTGTCTATCGTATCATGGGACTCAAAACAGCCAGTGCCATCTCCAGTTAGCCCCCTTTCCATCTCTAGGTTCGATCACTGGACCTGCTATATGTATTAAAGCAGATCCCACCGCTGCCACCACAAAAGTGTGTTGGGGGCTGGCCTCGGTCTTTATCTGTGCCCACTTAGTCAGTCGGCACTGGGAATAACAGCCGCTCTCTTCTCTAGGCCGATAGACAGCAGACCGGTGGTGCAAAATGATAAAGAAACAAAAGCGGACTCCAACGAAAAATGACTTTTTTCTGATGTAAAGATGCTTTAATGAGAGCTAATTATGACCTTAAAAGGATGTGAAAACAAGACAAAAGAACGACGATGTAAGTTTGCACTAATTTGTGTACTTTATTTTATTTGACTAGAAACAGTACTCACAGTACTTTGATTAATGTGCAAACTGTAACAACTGTTTAACAAAGCATAGAAAACATGTTAAAAATGGCTTTACAACAACATGATTTAAGTTAAAATGGTAGCATGGGGTTTGAATTGATAATGAACATGGCTTCAATGACAAAAGATGTAAAAATCACTTGCACTCAATGCTGTGTCAGCGTCAACTAAGGTGTAAACGAATACAAGTTAAAGCTTACGGAAGAGAAAAATCTAGTGATGAAAATAACTGTTTTCTCTTTTTTTTTTTTTATGACAAATGTCAATAAAACGTGCCAAAAGATGAAAGCGTTTGCTTAATTATTTATTTCCTATCATTTTTGTGCTTTTGTATTTAAAATAAACCAAGAAATAAAGCTAAAATCGAAATAAATCGAAGCGAGACCTGAAAACGCGTCTGCTTTGAATGTGATCGAAATTCGGAGTCCTCGATTGCCCCTACGCGATTTCTTATATTTTCTACGCGATTCTACGTTCTACAGTCTACATTCTACATGAATTTAGCGTGTGTGCATGCAACGCCTACAGCGAAACACGACGTAGAGTCACGTGACTCTACAGCCATAACCGACGTAAGATGCCGTAGACTGTAGGAAAACTACAAGAAAACCGCCATTACACACCGAAAATTCCACCGTCGGAAATGAAAAATCACAAAATAAACAGCGTAAATAATTTTTGCTGACGATAAAATGGTAGCGAAACGAAAGAAGAAAGATTTTTCTAAATGACCCTTACAATGATTTGATGGAGAAAAATTGGGATCTATGTTTAATTGCGTGTTAAAGATGAAAATTCTGAATTGACAGTCGCACTCGTTGACACGGCAGACGACAGATACACAGCCTCAATCACGCATACACAAAAGCTATTTACACACAGCATGACACACATTACGGACAGTCAACATAAAAGTGAAAGTGGACGTTTTCCGATAAAAACACAAGTCAAATTGCTATTACAAGCATATCTATCGTGCATAAATGTTAAAAAGAAACTGATTCAAGCATTCGATATAACGGATTTACACGACAGATGAAAATTACAAATTTACAAAGTGGAAACATCCCGACAGGTAATAAAAATGTACATGTGATTCGTGATGGTCCATATAGTCGGACGGACTGACTTGTACGGGGCATAACAATATCTTCTAAAGGCGGGGGGGGGGGGGGGGGGGGCGGGGGAACAGGAAGGGACGGGGTACAATCATGACTCTCAAAAGGCTACGCGTATATGAAGGCTGATCCGAGGTATCGTTGAGTGCTATTTCTACACATTGTATCCCATACCAGTATACGAACAGTACTGTATGCAAATGTAAAAACAGAAATGGCCCGTTGTGTCATTGAGCAAAACGCTGTTTTCCAGATTGCATAGCTCTATGTGTTGTCGCTGTCCTTTTGAAATGGGGACCTTGAGATAAAAAAACAACACTGGTGGCCTTAAAACCTTTTCTGATGACCTTGTATATTTCACTTTGACCTTAAAATACAGTACAAGTATGGCACTAATGAGTGTCCAGGGAATAAAAAATGTGCTCTCCTGGGAGGGGTAGTCTGTAGAACCTAGGCTAAGCTCTTTGCCTGGGCTGGGCTGGGAGTTTGTGTTGAGGTTTTACGGCCCGGTCAATTTACCTTTCGTTTTCGATCTTCAGGCGCTTTGACGCTGCTTAGTTACTTTACGTAACTTTATTAGGGAACGACCATTTTTTCATAGGGGCGAGTGGAGAGGATTTTTTTTTTTTTTTTGAGATTAAAAAAATCTAGACGAATCTGAGCACAACAAAATAAAAAAAAATATCACATGGGTGCTCAGGAAATACTCGGATCAACCCCGGAACAGTGTTAACTTACTACCCATTTGATAAAAAGTTTTAATTAAAAAAAAATGAAACACTTGGAGGACCAGGATTGCAAGAGTCTGACATGTTCCATTTTAGTTAGCATTAACTTTTGACACTACCTACTGTGGGATATCTGGTGAGAAGTAGTCCATTCAGATATAAACGGCATCACTGGCCTAAACTTCCCAAGTGCAGTGACCTGACTCTACCTGGTAAATGATGGCTGGGTATTCACCTTAATTTGCCTTTCCCCTTGCATGCTTCCATTTCAATTCCAGCCCAACGAGTCCAGCCCAGGTTTTACAGACTACCAACCGAATCTGCAATGTACTGGTTGATGTACAAAGTTAGGGTTCATTACGGAAACACGCCTATTCAAATATATAGAAAATTTCACCTCCAAAAACTGAAAAAATTTCAGATGAAAAACTCTGATATTTTTCATTAATCTGCTCAAAATATAGATCGTGGGTACTCGTTAGAACCGCCTCGCTGAGGCGGTTCTAACGAGTACCCACAATCTATGTTTTTGAGCAGAAATAAGAAAAATAATGTATACCCCTGTATACCCCAGTTTTACTATATAAAAGTTGGGTTTAAGGGGGTCAAAATAACATAGGTATGTTTTCGTGAAGAATGTGTTTTCTAAAATCTGTGTAGCCACATAATAGATAGCGCAAAATGACCATTACATTACTATGAGCAGTAAGCAACAATGAATGTACATTCCGGTCGGAGACCTTGCTCTTTGTACAAAACAAAAGAAAAAAAGTGAATTAATTAATAGTTAAGAAGTACATTATGAACAGTATGCAACAATGAATATACAGACCTGTCAGGGACTTTGTTCTTGCACCCAATTTTAGTCGGGAAACCCCCAAAATGGTAACTGGCAAACACTGCAGACCCAGATCAGGCGCCACAGAATGAGGTGTCTGATCAGGATATACACTGTTTACATTACTTACAGATTTTTTGCTGTATAACATAGTAATGATAAAAACTAACGAGACACCCTGCTGTACGTAGTCTGGATTTGAACAGCTAGGATCAGGGAACCGTCACAAAATGATTTAATGGCCTCTACCAGACTTACCATCATTAAGAAGACTGACTATCTTTTAATATAATATAATCAGACTTATTATCAGACTAGTGGCTTGTCTATTAATGCATAGTTGGAGACTTAGACTAGTTACTAGTCGGATATCAATATTATTTTCATCAATCAATTATAATTATTAATTTACCTAATGAACTAAGGGTCATCTACTACTTACTGCTTGCCTCACCTCTTTGATAGCAGCAACTAATCTTGATGTCAGAGACCAACTATCAGAGACTGGCTATAAAAGATGTCATACATAAATTTGAATCAGCTTATAGTAAGGAGTGATAAAACATGACATCAAGGTCTAGGAGCTAGTCTATTGGAGACTCTACCACTCTACCAAGCAGACTTGACTTCATTAAGAGGACTATCTTTTAATTAAAAAAAAAGTGATCCTACTCTTATTATCAGAGTACTAGCTAGTCTACCTATTACCAAGTCTCTAATGTAAATATCCCGTGAGTGCTGAAAGACCTAGTACAGAGAGATATCCAAGTTGTACATGAATGACCTCTGGCTGTCCTGTTGTGATCGGTCATTGCAAAGCGTAACATCTTACACTTGTATGATTTGAATCATATTCTACGCATAATGTTAAAAACAAAACAAAACAAAAACAAACAAACAGAAAAAAAACAACGTTTATTTAAAAATATGCAAAAGCATGGGTTTTCGCGTGTCGAAGCAATAAATGTTGTTTCTGAAAACAAGCTGTCACTTGTTAACTCTTAAATACAGCAGGTAACCCTTTGTACTTTGTTGCATTTTAATTATTATTAGTAGTAGTGGTAGTAGCAGTAGTAGTAGTAGTAGTATTTTAGGCATATACATTACGAAAACTCGCCTATTCAAATATATAGAAAAATGTTACCTCCAAAAACTGATAATTTTTAGATATAAAAAAACTCTGATATTTTTCATATTTCTGCTAAAAAACATAGCTTGTTGGTACTCGTTAGAACCGCCTCGCCGAGGCAGTTCTAACGAGTACCCACAATCTATGTTTTCGAGCAGAAATAAGAAAAACAATGCATACCATTGTAAACCCCATTTTTTCTATATAAAAAAAGGGTTTAAAGGGGTCAAAATTATATAGGCATGTTTTTGTGATTATTTTCCCTTGTGAAATACAAAGATATCAATACAGAATGGTTGAAAAGAGTGTCCCCAGCGGGCACGACTATTATGCAACGTCAAGAAGTTCATCGACGTTAATTCTACGTTGTTTATCGCCAGGTGTCCGCTGGATCTTGTCCCGAGCGATAGCTTAGAAATATACATTTCACATAATGAGTCCACTAAGTAAAATATATCAGCGCTTACCTGTTCTCTCATTCCTGACCGACTGTTCTGTTCCGAATCAGGTGTTTCCTTAGCAGGTCTTGGCTATTTATAATGGGCAACTTTCGCTGAGGTCACATAAAACCTACACTCTAGCTTCATGGAAAAACCGTCTAGCTTCATGGAAAAACCTACAGAAAAAAATGAACCCGTCACAACAGAAGTCTCTCCGGTGAAAAACATTTCTCCAAATACGAAAAACGCCGATCCAGAGCACCTGAACAGTCCGATGCCGACGTATACCTTCCTGTATCATATATAAGTGACCAGAAACAATCTGTTAAATTGTGCGCATGCTCAGGCAGGCCTGAGTGTTTGCTGTTTGATTTGGAAATCTTGGTTTTCCCCATAACGGACTTCCCAAACATTCAGAGATAAAATATGACCAATTATATTTTTTAATATACGTGTAGACTACACAATAAATTTCCTCATTAAAATTTGCTTGGTCGGTACAGACACGTCATAAAAAAAATATATATAACAGTATGTTATAATTGGCAATATATGATATTAACAGAGACTGGCTCCCGTCGAACTGATTTTGAATCAGAATAAAAATGGTATGTAGTCTTTTGGAATGTCTTTCTTTCTCTCTATGTATGAGTTTCTGAAAGATAACAGAGTGTCATTTGCCATTTGTAAAAAACAATAGTCAAGGATGAGTATTTTACCTTTGTTAGATTAGAAAAACAAAACTCATAGCGTGAACAGGCCAAATAATTATTAACCCATTTCAGACAGAATAAACTCCCCCACACAATATATTGGAAGAGTCTAACTCAATTCTAGGTATGTCAGGCAATGTAATTTAGATATTCCTAGAGAAAAAGGCTAAACTTGTTGCAAAAAGTGAAGACCCTGATCAGACGCCCTTTTGGGGTCTCCAGAATAAAATGGGCAATGTATGATATAACAGAAATTGAAATATATGAGCTTACTATGATCCATTGTCTACATATATATTGACACTGAAAAGGTGCGCGACAATATATAAATAAATAACAAAGCATAACATAAATAACATAACATAAATAAATAACATAAAATCAATCAATTAATCAACCAATCAATAGTAAATAAAAAAGAAAGAATGAAAACAGAAAAAAAAGAAATCAAAATAGATAAATAACTTTTTTCCTTTTTTTTACAATTCTTATTCAAAAGTGAAACTATACTAAAACATATTTTTAATTCTTCAACATTTAACATTTATACTACTTTAGCGAAAACCTCTTTCTTGACCATTACGAAAACACGCCTATTCAAATATATCGACAAATTTACCATCAAAAAATGGCAATTTTTCAGATAAAAAAATCTGATATTTTTCATATTTCTGCTCAAAACATAGATTGTGGGTACTCGTTAGAACCGCCTCGACGAGGCGGTTCTAACGAGTACCCAATATCTATGGTTTTGAGCAGAAATAACAAAAATAATGTATACCCCTGTAAACCCCAGTTTTACTATATAAAAGTGGGGCTTAAGGGGGTCAAAATTATATAGGTATGTTTTCGTGATGACGTGGCTGCAACGCCGAATCCAAGAAAAATGAGCCACAATATGAGAAAACGTACACTCTAACATGTGCACCTAACGAAGACTTAATCCTTGGGGGTGCGTGTGTGGGGGGGGGGGTGTAATTGTGGTACAGGTGTGCGAGCCAGTATTTCGAAACCTACCATACACCTGGCCTTTGAAAATCAAAGCTCTGAGAGTGCTGATGGGGCCGTTGCCTGAACTCTTGAACTGATTGGGATTCACGTTGAAATAAAAAAAAGCAATACATAAAAGGTACTCAATAATAGCAGCCCATTCCAAATAGAGATAGCTCTAATTAAGCTGAATTTTGGACACCTGCATTTAAAATAAAGGTATCTCGAATTTTGTATTTATGATTAAAATAGAGATATCCCTAATTATTCCACTTATAGGGAATGATACCTCCCTCGCCGATTTTTAAATGCACACCGTTCACCGATTACAAATACCAGTATGACGGACTGCGCAGTTCTCCACCTCACAGACGACACAAAGAAACTGATTAAAGATGCTCAAGATTTCACATCATCATCTCTTTACAGTCAAATGCGTCGCTATAAACATTCCCATATTTTGGTTACAAACAAGCATACATAAACTTTATTCGCTAAGGCCACCATCTTTGTTGTGCCATAAGACAACTTGAGAATAGCCCCTTTTCTGCCCTTTTTCTGTGGTTAGTAGAACCGCGGCTAGGGTAACTTTTTTTTCAGATGTTACTATAGACCGCGGGATTTGCACCGATTTCTAGTGGCCACCCACAGTTTAATGTACTGGAATTGGGGGAGGTGGGGGCGTGCGTCAGCAGAAAAAAAAAATCGCAATTTTCTGCGCGATTTTCATTTCTTTTCCGGACCCAAAAGTATTTAAGAAGCTGTTTTTCGTTCATTTTTCTCTGACATGAAAGCAAGGTATTAAATATTGAAAAAAAAAATGATATCACTCATCTTATCAGTGGATGTTACACGTTACAAATAGAAACAATTTAGCGTATACGTTACCGAGGCTATACAAGGGAAACATCTCAATCACTACATAGCATTATGTTAGGAGGAAATGCCAATCATATTCTTTAAATATTTTATTCTGATAATAATCGTAGAAAGTAAGTATTTTAAGAACTATTTTGTTATTGTTTGCATGTTCTAAAGCAGAACTTAGCTTACTGTTATAACGGTACGAAATGATCTACTACGAAAGGTTCCGCCTAAATTACCGAGGAATATAGGTCAAATTGGTCAATTCAACTTCTCACTCAGCGTTTACTAGAGTACTATATAAGTAGAAAGAAAAGAAGACACCACCTCTTCCCCCCTTCCCCCCCCCCCCCTTTACCCCCTCCCACTCCTCTATTGCAAATTTCTAAAATCAACGCTGCTTGTCAGACAACGCTGTAGATTTTGTTTGCTTTACTGGAATACCGGAGTATTCATATATTCATATTCGTCCGCCGATATTTTACACAGTATGATCAAAATCATATTTCTTCAGAAGTTTGACGTTTTCTTTGCTTTTGTTCATTTGTTCTCTATTTATAAGCATCGGAGTGTATAAAGCTATTATGTTTAAATGCAGAATTTAACGTTATAAGCGTTAGCAGGGAACTATTTTAGGGGCGATTTTAGGTCGTTATTTGGTAGGTATTTTTCAGCTGAACGGTTTGTTGAAATGCGGTATAGTAAATCTGATGGCGGTAAACCACCCCCAAAAATAGACCCATTCATATACTTGATCGTCTGAAATGTTGGTTTAAACGATATTTTATTTTACCTCCATTAGATGAACAACACAAATACACAGATACAGGATATAAAAGGATTTGAACGGAAGTCTGTAGCTTATAGAGTTCATTTCCTCAAATGTTGACCTATTCGTATACTGCCCTTTGATTTTTATACCCATTCATATAGAAACAACTCTTTGCTCTTTGCATACATGTTTACAAATAATAAAAAAACAATTGTATTTCACCAATTAAATGACATTTATCTATCAACCTTACACCCTTTATTCTGGGGTCCATGTCTGTTGGTCTGAACATTCTGGTCCGTCATTCGTTTACGGATTTATGAGTTTGGATTATGGCTTGGGTACCATGACCACAACTGCTTGTACACTGGCATGCATTCATACTAATTCAGCTGTCAAACCCAGTTATTCTTAGTGGACATATCTATCCTTATCGCTTGGACGAGTCTATTTTTTGAAAAGTGGGGTCTTTCATATACCAATCCAGAAAAATCGGGTCAGTCATATACATTTTGTTGAAAAAAGGGGGGTTAATACTATACCTGGCAGTGCTGAAGAAGGGAGACTATTCGGCACGCACATCCGTAGTATGCCATATATAGGAAGTTACCTCCCCCCCCCCTCTCCCCCACCAACACACACACACCACCCAACCCTGACTCAAATCAGCCTGCGCATGCGCAGAATCTGTTCAGTCTTCGTTGTCTGAATGAAGAAACTGCATCTTTCCCTATCCAAAATGCGCCAAGTGAAGATTCTGATCAGACCGCGAATGTGCAGGCTGGTCTGAATCCTCGCTGGGCGCACATGTCCAACGGTAACTTCTGATAATGCGGTTCAAATCATGTAGTAACTTATGTAGAACCGCTGTTGTTGTTTTGTTGTTGTTGTTGTTTTGTTGTTGATGTTGTTTTTTTTTACCAGAAAATAAAGACTATTTTTCTTAACGCTTAGCACTATGGGTAAAATTTTCAGTAGACGACATTTTGAAATATTTTTTCTTATTTTTCTCAGAAAACAGGATTTGACATTTCATGCAAATTGTCTCCTAAGGCGGCAATTTGCATGAAACGTCAAATCCTGTTTTCTGGGAAAAATAAGAAATGCCGTCTGCTGAAAATGCCCAGAGAGTGGTAAAGAGTTAAAAGGAAACGTTACACTAGTAATTTTGACTACAGTGAAAAATCGCTTTCGAAATGGGGCTGTATTGGGATGACCGTGCTTCACATTGTCACGGAAATAGGCACTAAATATTAAGTACTAGTGTACTTGTGTAAACATTTTATAATACAAGTATAAGCTTTCACAAAAAGCTTGGATACGCTTTGCACACAATAAATGTTAAAGCTGATTTTAATAGTCTCGGGTTCTTTACATGCGAATCGTGGCTAAATCGGCTAAATTAAAAAATGCAAAAGGTGAATTGGAGAGGTCTAAAGGAGATCTCGCCTAAATGAGACCCTCACATTAAAAAATAATTACAGCTAATATCCCATAACCTTTTATCAAGTGTTGCAATGGTAACCTTTTACAATATCTACATAAGTGCAGTGTGCCGAAATTGTGCACACGAACGGATAACACCTTCTGTATATGTTGGCGTTCTAATGAATATTATTCTATTATATTCTATTCAGTACTATATCTTGTACTGGGTTTTACTTGTAGACAACATGCATTAGGTCAATGGTGCATTGTGGAGCAACGTGTTCCAACCAAACCGCGTGTTGTCGCCGCCCATGTGCATAGACAGGGCTAATTCAGCAGACAACAAAGCAGCATGCAGAGCGATATATCATCGATAAGAGGACGTACCTTATATCGGCCGCGCCATGCGAAAACGTGCCTTGGGGCATGTGCGGATAGCGAAGGCCTTAATCAGACTGCGCATCCGCGCAATCTGGTCAGAGCATTCACTGTCCGCTAAAAGAACCACTGGATACTACAGAATTTATAAATGGAGAGAAACGGCAGATACTTTGTGCATGCGCAGGATGATCTGAATCTATGCATTTTGCGTACTGTTCGAAGGCACTTTTTCGCTTGACACGGCCCAGTTATGTAGACAAGAGTTCAGTAGTCCAAAGTTATTTTTTATTTATTCTCTATCTTTTGCAATATACACAATTTGTTTTAGATTGTGTTTTATTTATTTTTTTTTGTTGTTGTTGTTGTTTGTTTTGTGTTTTGTTTTTTGTTTTTTTGTTTTTGTTGTTGTTGTTTTTTGTCTTTTTGTTGTTGTTGTTGTTGTTGTGTGTGTGTGTGTGTGTGTGTGTGTGTGTGTGTGTGTGTGTGTGTGTTTTGTTTTGTTGTTTTTTTATTAACCCTCACCACTCTCTAGGCAATTTTAGATGACAAATTGGTGATATTTTTATTTTAACTATTTCCCATGAGAAAACAGGTTTTGATATTCCATGTATTGGAGATAATTTGCATGAAATGTCAAAACCTTTTTTCAGGGAAAAATAAAAAAAAATCAATATATCGTATGCTGAAAAATTTACCTAGAGTGAAGACCCTGGCAATATCGTTCTCAGTGATTGACAGGCGACGGAATCGCGCCGGTCATTTAATATAGCTTCGGATTTTAATATATGGGAGACTATTCGATTAGCTCACTAAGGACCTTTATATTTGCCGCGATCATCTGTTTGTGACAATCCCGGCAAATATAAAAAATCTTATAACAAACTGTGTTATAAACAGATTAATGTGTATTTTATTTTCATTTCAAACAAGAAATTTCATAAAGCTTAAAAAAGCAAACATTAAAGAATCATATTGTTGTTCTTTTTTACCTGATACATTGAAATTTTATTAAACTTTATTGTGTCCTTGTCCCATATCTCTATGTAAACATGAACAAAATTTGCGCCATATTTTGTCTTGTTTGGTTTTATTGAAGCGATATCACTTTGACGTGGGACGCAGGTACTTCAAATAGAAGTGCCTTGTAAATATTCAATAAACGACAGCAACATATTTATCAAACCATCACGAAAACATACCTATATAATTTTGACCCCTTTAAACCCCACTTTTATTCAGTTAAACTGGGATTTACAGGGGTATACATTATTTTTTCTTATTTCTGCTCATAAACATAGATTGTGGATACTCGTTAGAACCGCCTCGCCGAGGCGGTTCTAACGAGTACCAACAATCTATATGTTGAGCAGAAATATGAAAAATATAAGAGTTTTTCATCTGAAAATTTTCAGGTTTTGGAGGTGAAACTTTGTATATATTTGAATAGGCGGGTTTTCGTAATGCGAGATCGTACTAAAAGCTTAACATGCTGGATAAACTATCAGTAGACCATTACGAAAACACGCCTATTCAAATACTGAAACACTCGACGAAGCGGTTCTAACGAGTATCCACAATCTATGTTTTGAGCAAAAATAAGAAAAATAATGCATACCCCTGTAAACCCCAGTTTTACTATATAAAAGTGGGGTTTAAGGGGGTCAAAATTATATAGACATGTTTTCGTGATGACCATTGTGAAATATTTTTTTTCTGATTTGTCTCAGAAAATAGATTTTGATATTGCATGCTGATTGTCTCCTTGGAATATAATTCGCAGAAACTGTCAAAGCATATTTTCTGCGAAAAAAAAAAAAAAAAAATCAGGTAAAAAAATGAGGGAAAAAAATCACCAATTCGGCGATCATCTCTTGAAATTATTGCCCAGAGAGCGGTAAAGTTTACTGTATAGTCGGGTTTCGGAAGAGTCTTGGGAACAGGAATTTAACATAAAGTCGTAGAAAAGTCGACAGGCCGACCAAGCTCGAGTTTCGACGTGTGCTCTATAATCGCCCTGTGAGTCCGTCCATCCGTCTGTCCGTCCGTCCATGGACGTCTCGAACGCTTAGGAAGACTTGGATACGTTTTCGCACACAGATTGATAGTGACAAGATGTATCCAGTGGGCTTGCCAAATGTCACTTTTTTGTTTTCCGAGGCAATGCCGAGGCAAAAAAAAAATGTGAAAATCGCCGTAGATCTTCAACCATATAGGATATTTTGATGTGCATTTATATTTTGCCAAATACCACTTTGTATTCAACGAGGCAATGCCGAGGCCGAACATGTGACAGCGAAAATAGCCGTAACTCTTGAAAGGAATTGCCAAATACCTCTATTCAATGACTTCACAACCTATAACTAACCTTTGCTGTCAAAAAACCCTAGGTGTCAAGAAAGCCATCCACAGAACAACCAGACTGACTACATTTTGGTGAAGAAGCGGTTTCATTCAGGTATCTTACTAGACAGATCCCGATTGTTCCCAGGCACAGATGTAAGCAGCGACCATGTGGTGATAATGGCTTTTTATAGACCAAATGATGCTTTACCATCCATATCAGATCATTTTACAAGAAGTTGTGTCAAAGCACTTATGCTGGGAACCCAGTAAGCATTCTACATAAATCTACAGCGGGTCGTTATCGGCCCGTCAGGTTACCTGACGGGCCGATAACGGCCCGCTTTAGATTTATAAAGAATGCTCGCTATAGATTTATAAAGAATGCTAGCTATAGATTTATAAAGAATGCTCGCTATAGATTTATAAAGAATGCTCGCTATAGATTTATAAAGAATGCTCGCTATAGATTTATAAAGAATGCTCGCTTTAGATTTGTAAAGAATGCTCGCTATAGATTTATAAAGAATGCTAGCTGGGAATATAGCAGATATGCATACATTGCATTTCGCGAAAACTTATACGTTTCTATGGAGGCCCAGTTGATACTTAATAAATTCTAAGTATATAAAACCTTGTGTATTCAGGATAAAATTATAACAAAAGAAAGACAAAATGTTCTAAACAGAAAGCAGAATGTTTATTTTCTCATGCACATATGCAAACATGACGTCATTAGTGACACCTCGGTTGTTTCCGCATTTAAGAGAGAGTATCCTACCCCGCCTTCCTGTCTGACATCAATTTTTAAATTTCGCGTACAAACTGCGTTTTAAATAAACATTGTACCGTTTTCTATATTCTTTATTAGAAGGTATACAGAAATGGATTAAAACCAAAAAGGAAAAAATGTTTGATTTTTTGTCCAATATGGCCGCTACAAAAAACCTGTAAGAAAACGTTTGACAGCAAATTTTATGACATCATTTTAATTGAAACATTTTATATTTTACCAGACATCTTTCGGGCGTTCATGCTTATGGTTTTTCAATAAAATATATTCGTATAGAACATTGTATTTTACTTACGTAAGTCTTAAACATGCATGTTGAGGGGAGTCGTCGCGCATTTCTTCATGTCCATATTTTCTGAACCTTTGTCGACGAACTATACTGGGTAAGAATGTATGAAGACCAAACATAATAACTGATGTTATTTCCGCAAGCTAAAATGTTTATCAAAATTTCAGTAAAAAAATCCATCAGTTACATGCCGTTTTCCAAAACACGACAAGAGGTTTAAACAATCAGTGCTAATTTATATTCATACATCAACTGTACAGATTAATTTATCGCGAGCTGGGTGTATATTGAATGTATTTTACCTGTTACATAGTATATACAGGTGCACTATATGCTAAATAGAACTTACAGTTGCTTGGCAAAACTCTAACACCCGTATCATGCAAAATGCATGTTTTTCTCCAAAATGCAATTAGTTTCGCATTGCTATACAGCGGTTTTATATGAATCATTATCCAAGCTTTATATATACAAAATTTCACACATACCTTTCCGATGCTAGGGTTACGTTTTTTGTTTGTTTTTTTTTTTTGTTTTTTTTTTTTTTTTGTTTGTATTTTTTTTTTTTTTTTTTTTTTTTTTGTTTTGTTTTTTTTTTTTTCATTCAAATATATTAAAAATTTTGCAACCTAAGAAAAGGAATTTTTCAGATAAAAAATTCCAATATGTGTCATATTTCTGCTCAAACGTAGATTGTGGGTACTCGTTAGAACCGCCTCGACGAGGCGGATCTAACGAGTACCCACAATCTATGTTTTTAACAAAAAAAGAAAAATAATGTATACCTCTGTAAACCCCAGTCTTACTATATAAAAGTGGGGTTTAATGGGGTCAAAATTATATAGGCGTGTTTTCGTGATTTTCTTTTTTTTTTTTTTTTTTTTTTTTGCACGATACAGGAATGAGAAACCTGGCTATCTGTGAGAAGTATCTGCAACATCAGCAGAACGCAGAACCTGTACCATGCCTCCATACACTATAAGAATGCTTCTGACAGGGTATGGCACGAAGCCTTAAGGTAAAATATCAGTGTCATCATACGAGTCATCGAAAACCCGCATGACAGTTGAAGGCACAGAATGCAGTACTATTCAATGGCAGCACGGGAGAATGGTTACGGTCGAAGTCCAACAAGGATGTCTGCTCTCACTAATCTTTCTAGAGAGAATCATGCATGAGGCACTTAAATACCATGAAGGTAGTGCTTGCATCGCAGGACGGCTTATTACGAACGCCCACTTTGCAGATGGCATTGTTGTAAATGCTGAAGATGTAGAAGCTGATGGTCTGGTAAATCGTTGTGATACAACCACTAAAAGTATAAAATGCAGATTGGTTCTGGCACGACGAAAATGATGACACACAATCCTGGTGGAGGGGAGGGGGTTCCAAAGAGATATTAAAATAAAACGTCTGAGGTTAGAAGCAGATGAGAACTTCAAATATCTGAGATCAATCATTTCTAAAGAGGAGATCTAAACAAGAAATCATTTCCAGGATTGCCAAGATAACAGCAGATTTTTCCAAACTAAAAGCATATGAAAGGACAAGAACATCTCACTTGCTTCTAAAATAAAGCTGATGCGGACGCTCGTCTTATCCCTCCCCCTTTATGTCTGTGGGAGTTGGACCCTTACAGAAGTACTTGGAAAAAAATCCAAGATTTTGAAATGAGATGCAGTCAGGGCTTCTAAGTATCTCTTACGAAGACTATGTGACGAATGAGAAGAAAATGCAAATAGCTTGGTTCTTTCTGCTTCAAATATGGTAACAAGAAGCATCTTCAAATAAGAAGATAGAGATAGACAGACAGAGCCCACCTTGTGACATTCTGGTGAAGTTTTCAACATATAACGCGAGGCAACAGCTATATGGAATGCGCAAGGAACTACGCCATAGCAATGACGACAAGGTGAAAAATCAGGGCCCAGTTGTTCAACGCTAACGACATCGTTAGTTAACGATTTGTTTAAATTTACATTGAGTAATATGCAAATAAGCTGATTTTTTTTTTTTTTTTTTTTTTTTTTTTTTTTTTTTGCTGAAAAAAGCTACTCACATTTTTTCAGCAAAAAATATCAGAATATTGTACATTGAATCTGCTAAAACAGTTAACGAAATGACCCTTAAAGAGCTCGTTAAGCTAACGACTCTTTGAACAACTGGGCCCTGTTCATCAATGAGGACCTGATAAAAAAAAAACGTTCCCAATTACTTTATGACGCACGATCCGTGTTACGTGTTGAAAATCTGACTTCAGCGAACTCACTAGACGGCAGAACATTTGTGAGAGACAATAAAAATAACAGGGTCTTCATTCAAAGTGACGAAGATCTCGTTCAGTTTGGAGATCCCCAGGCAGCAAGGAACATGTAGCACGATTGGCACGTCTGCCTTCCCATCTCCGCAGGCCACATAATGTGGGACCATAGGGGGTCTCATCTGCCTCTCGACTCGAGCGAGTCAGCATTAGATCATACTACCCAGAATGAACAATCCAATGACTCCTAGATCTTATATCTCACATAAAACAACTTGGTGGCTGTTTTTGTGTTTATATCCGCATGTTTCTACTCGTCCTTTTCTATAAACATTCCCATAATAACAGAGACTGTTAACCATTACTAGTAAATCACTTTTTCTGATTAGTATACATACCGAGAGATGTTATTTATGAGCCTCGTCGGGGAAAAGCCTACTTCACCACTACACAAGCATTTTAAGCACGGAGCAGGCTCCGCAAATGCGCAGTTTGATCGGTGTCTTAACTGTTTGCTTCAAATATAGTTAAGTTTCTGCCCATATTCAATAGTACCCAATGATTTATTACCGGAGAGTGAAGGCCCAAACCGGACTGCGCTGGCGCACAGGCTGATCTGGGCCTTCAGTGTCCGCATATTCCCACATGCGATTGAGACGCGATGCATATTGATTTTGACTATACTAGTTCTGAAGACCAGGAGGTCGCGGGTTCGACCCCCGCCGAGGTCGGCAACATTATTTCGTGGAGATTGGTCATGAAATATTTTCTGCGGTCATTCTCTCCCTTCCGCTGATTCAAGAAGGGCAGTTGTCAGTTTCTGGCGAAAGAATGTGCACAATACTGGTTAACCGCTTAGAGGACTAAGCTTGCCCAGTAAACGTGTGGTTAGGTAAACTGACCGCGCTCGACATGACCCCAGTGGGTTGACTGGGCCGTAAAATCTCAACACAAACAAACAAACTAGTTATTTCCCTGGCATTTACATAGGATGGAATGTAAAAGACACGACAAATTTCATTCAAAAGCTTAAATCCTTCATACTGTCACATGCTAATTCATATTTAGTGACTTTGGATGTGTCGTCTTTATACACTAATATCCCTCATAATGATGGTCTGGATGCTTGCAGGCGTTTTCTTACTAGTGATACTTATACCAGAAATCAATTGCCTATTGAATGTATTCTTAGTTTAATCCGACTCGTTCTTGAAAATAATCACTTTCAGTTCAATAATGACAATTACCTCCAGAAAATGGGTACTGCTATGGGTAGTCCTATGGCTCCCGCGTATGCGTCGTTATTTATGGGTAAATTTGAACAGGACTTTCTCAAAAGTAGATCTCTTGCACCAAGTATATGGTTGAGATTTTTGGATGACATTTTTATGGTATGGGATCATTCCATAGAAAGCTTACATAGTTTCATAGATGCTCTTAATTCTTTTCATCCATCAATCAAATTTACATATAACATTTCCACAAAGACTGTAAACTTCCTTGATGTTACTGTTTCCAAGTCCGAAAACCTGGAATTTGTTACTAATGTATACGTCAAGTCCACAAATGTTCACCAATATGTTGAATACTCATCTTGTCACTCTAAATCATGCAAAAATGGCATTCCCTATAGTCAAGGTAAAAGATATAGAAGAATTATTTCTAATGACAAAAAATTCGAAGAAAGTATTCTTTAACTGCCCGATTTTTTTCTTGAGAGAAATTATCCTGCATCTATTGTCGATGAGGCTCTGGGTAATGTTTCTTCATTAACGCAGGACGAGGCGTTGCAAACATCAATCAAAACGGGAGATAAAAATGTTATCCCCTTTGTCATTGAATACAACCCGTCTTTGCCTAACATAGGTCTGGTTATAAACAAATACTGGGACTTGTTACAGCTGTCGCAGAGTGCTAGCGTTAATTCTGTACAAGCTTATAAACCTATTTTGGCGTTTAAACGACCTAAGAATTTACGTGATTACCTGGTACACTCGTCCTTCGTTGATGAAACCCATCATTTTTCTCAAACATGTGACCGACGTCGATGCTCTCATTGTAAAAATATTATTAAAACTGACGTTTTTACCAGTAGGAGCACTCAAGCGTCTTTCAAAATGCGGTTTTCAACAAGTTGCACGTCTCAGAATGTCATTTATCTGATAGAATGTAAACGTTGTAACATGCAATACATTGGTCAAACAAATCAACAAGTTTCCAGACGTATGAATAGTCATAGATTTGATATTAATACTTACGATGGTCAAGGCTATGCTACTAATGTCGCTTTACATTTCAACTCGGATTCTCATTCAGTTGACGATTTTAGATTTGTTCCTATCAATGTTGTCAATAATGAGATGGATCGTCTTTGTAAAGAAACTTACTGGATTCATAAACTTGACACTTTGTACCCAAAAGGCATGAATTCAAAGCTTCTTTATACTATTAAATAGACTAGCGTACAATTTGTTTGTTCCTATTAATACTTTTTCTTTTTTTTATATATATATATAAAGTACACAAAGTCTTTGTTTGTTGACGGTGAAGGCCCTGATCAGACTGTGCGGTTGCGTAGTGTGATCAGCGCTTTCACTGTCAGCATGTGTCCACATTTGTTAATGACCGAGGCATTTACTGTTAGTTTCGTATGCAGATAAGCTATTTCATATAGAACGTTTTATACAAAGTCTATGTCCGTGGACGGTGAAGGCCCTGATCAGACTGCGCGGACGTGTAGTATGATCAGCGCTTCCCTGTCAACATATTCCCACACTTGCCACTGGTCGATACATTTAATGATCATTTCTAGTGCTGAAAAGCTACTTTACACATTATGTACTTAAACAATTATCAGTGGGCGGTGAGGGCCCTGATCAGACTGCGCGGGCGCGTAGAGTGATCACTGCCGTCACTGTCAATAGGTGCCCATATTTTCCACTGCAATTACTGATTATCTCATGTGCTGAAAAGCTGTTTTTCATATCGTATACTAGAAAAGTTGTCAGTGGACAGTGTGCGGATGCTTAGGGTGATCAGCGCTTCCACTGCCAGCAAAAGCCCACATTTTTCACTGATCGATGTATTTACTGTTAGTTTCGTATGCTGAAAACTATTTCATATTTTATATAATATAGTATACAAAGTCCCTACCAGTGGACGGTGACGGCCCCGATCAGACTGCGCGGATGCGTAGGGTGATCAGCGCTTTCACTTTCAGCCTGTGCCCACATTTGTCAACAATCGATGCATTTACTGTCAATTTCGTATGCTGAAAAGCTGTATTATACATTATGTAGTATCCAAAAACTATCAGTGGATGGTGAGGGCCCTGACTAGACTGCGCAGACGCGTAGGGTGATCGGTGCTCACACAGTCAGCAGATGCCCACATTTGCCAATGACCGATGCAATTACTGGTAGTTCCGTAGGCTGAAAAGCTATATCGTATATTATGTAGTATCCAAAGTCTCTGTCAGAGGACGGTGAGGGCCTTGATCAGACTGCGCAGATGCGTAGGGTGATCAGCGCTTTCACTGTCAGCATGTGCCTCTATTGGTCATTGATCGATGCATTTACTGTTAGTTTCGTATTCTGAAATCTATTTTATATATAGTATAGTGTCCAAAGACTATCGGTGGAAGGTGATCGGGCTGCACTGGCGCGTAGAGTGATCAGCGCTTTCACTGACAGCATTCACTGTTAAGTTGCTGTAAATATTTTGTAAAATCTAAATACTCTGTCAGCGGCCAGAGAGGGCGCGGATCAGGCTGCGCGGACGCTGTTGATAGGTGTTTTACTATTCGCGTTGAGTATTGTCAAGTTGATGTACCCATTTCATTTCATTTCATAGTATTTAAGGATTCTGTTAGCAAGTAGTGGAACCCTGATCCGACTGCGAAAGGCGTGAGCTGATCTGGGCCTTTACTGCCCGTATATGCTTAAAGACATGTTTGTCCCTATAACTTGGTTATTTCCTTGGATTCTCTCAGTATTCTTATGAACAATTTACTATTATTCTCTTACCTTCTTTTTCTTGTACCTACCTTTACTCCTATGACCGCCAACTACGTTCCTCTTATTTCAAATGTTTATCTATACCATCTCAAAATACCTCTCTTGATTATGAAGACTCCAAGCAAGCTGTCAGGACCGCTGTTTTGTTCCTAACTTATTATCCCTAACCATGAAACGTAGAGATTTTAAATCAGTCGGTCTTGGCGGCTTTATTGGAGTCACAAACACTATAGGGTTGGGATGTAGGAAAAGAATACCCTCCAAGAAATTTCATATCTTAATAGTCGTATTACTCTTCAACATGTACCATTACAATTACCATGATGCATGTATGAGCGTTTTCATGGCATTACAACAAAGCAATGAAACATACAGAAACATTAAATTTTCTTATACTCATAAGTCAGACAAAAAAAAATATTATTCTGCCGCAATCTTTTCTTCTCTGTCTTTAGCTTAACAATAACTTGAATGTTCATTTTAGTTCTACTTAGCGGTGACGTTGAACCGAACCCTGGTCCGGACTCTGTCGAAGACGATACTAACTCCAGTCATAATGGTTCTCTCGAAATGCTTACGAATCACCTTAGCATACTACATCTCAACATTCAAAGTTTGTGACAGAAACTTGACCTTATCGCCGCGGAATCTGATGCATATGATCTGCTTCTCTTTTCTGAAAGCTGGTTGAAACCGGAAATCAAGAGCGATAGTATAGGATTAACAAATTTTCATTCCCCTTTTAGAAGAGACCGGCGCGATCGACCAGGTGTGGGAGTGGTCATATACGTCCGAGACAATATTTACTGTAAACGTCGAAGTGACCTTGAGCTGCAAGGTCTAGAGGCAGTTTGGATCGAACAGCATTAAGTCAAAGAAACTTCTTATAGGTGGGTGTTACAGACCTCCAAACAGCTATGCAGCGTACTTCGATCTTCTCAGCGAAAGTATCGACAGAGCCTACAACACAAACATTATTGATATCTTTATTCTCGGAGACTTCAATTACAACCTTCAGAATAATAATGTTAACAAAATGACTGAACTAATACAGGAATACAGCCTTACACAACTAATAACTGAGGATTCACATTACACAGAAGATTCATTGTCATTGATAGGTTTAATCCTTACTCGCAATAAAACACACGTCTTAACGAGTGGTGTCATAGATACCTTCATTTCAAATCAGACACGATATCATTGTCTGACTATTGTCCTACTGAATTGTTTACGACCTGTGTCGAAGACCTATACCAAGCGAATCTGGAACTACAAACTTGTAGACTTTGATAAATTCAGATCATCTTTAACCGAATATAACCTTACTGTCAAGGTCGAGGAAACCACTGACCTTGGTATAAATGCTCAACAAATTACCGATTCTTTGATATACGAGCATGCTGCAGAAATGTCCATTCCGAATAAAGTAGTTACAATTAGATCATCTGAATCACCTTGGATAACTTCCAAAGTTAAAAAGCTTATACGAAAACGCAATCGTCTTCACAAACGCTTTAAGCGAACCAATAATCTTGTATACTGGGAAAGTTACAAAAACATCCGCAATCTAACAGTTACAGAACTTAGAAACTCTAAGAAAAATTACTTTGATAAACTTGATGAATTACCTTCTACCAGTACAAGAGACTCGAAAATATTTTGGAAAACTGCTAAACAATTCTTAAGAAAATCGTCAAGCTCGATATCAACACTTAAGCTTAATGATTATTATGCAGAAGATGATCTCCAAAAAGCAAATTTATTGAACACATACTTTATTTCTCAATCGAACGTTATCGATGACAATAAATCATTACCCGAACTCGAACCTACTCAACACTCTCTCAACGTTATTCAAATCACTTATCAAGACGTCAGAGATGTCCTTAGGAACCTAAACGTATCTAAATCTTTTGGTCCAGACCTAATCAGTCCCCGACTTCTTAGAGAAGGGGCTGACATACTTGATAAACCATTTTCATTTGTCTTTAATCGTTCTATTGACAAATGCTACTTCCCTTCGCCATGGAAGGATGGTAACGTCACACCCATATATAAAAATGATGACAAATCAGCTCCTTCTAATTATCGTCCTATAACTCTTTTAAGACAATGGAAAGATGTGTTCACAAGCGCCTTTACAATTACGCTATAGAGCATCTCATATTAACGCCACTACAATCCGGTTTCATCCAAGGCGACTCAACTACGTACCAGTTACTTCACACATATCATAACTTTTGCGAAGCAATTGACAATGGCGGAGTAGTATTTATAGCGATATAAGCAAAGCCTTCAACAGGGCCTGGCACAGAGGTCTTCTTCATAAACTAAGAGCCATTGGTTGTTCAGCAAAAGTAACGGAATGGTTCGCTATCTACCTGTCAAATCGTAAACGCGCTGTGATCAACGGTAAAACTTCAGAATAGGAATTCATCTTTGCAGAAGTCCCTCAAGGTTCTATTCTTGGACCATTATTATTTCTTATATTCATAAACGATATAGTTAAAAATATTGGTGCATCAACCCGCCTCTTTGCTGACGATACAAGTTTGTACATTGTCGTCGAAACGCCAAACACAGCGGCTACAATACTCAACGGCGACTTGCATAATATAAGTGACTGGGCAGACTTCTGGCTCGTAAACTTTAACGCAGCAAAGACTTTGTCTATGGTCATATCCAGTAAAATTAACAAATCTCTTCATCCGCCACTGTTTATGAATAACACACAAATGAAACTCAACCCCACAAACACTTAGGAATAACTTTCTCCAGTTCTTGTCTTTGGGCTGATCATATTGGTACCATTTGCGAAAAAGCATGGATAAGACTAAATCTAATGCGAGCTTTTAAATTCAGAGTAAGCAGAAACTCCTTAGAATATATGTACATCTCCTTTATCCGACAAGTACTAGAGTATTGTGACTCAGTCTGGGATAACTCATCAAGTGAAATGAAAAAGTTAGACGCCATTTATATTGAGGTTGCAAGTAGGCCTATTCCGGAAAATGCAAGTTATGAAACTTTTGTGATAAGGGATTTCAGTCTTCTATCACTTGATAGCAATTGATAAGACAAGAAAATTCTGAAAATTAGAATTAAATATCTAACTGGGTTTGGAAGACAGGGCTACTTAAAATTTGACATTTGAGAGAATTTTGTCATTTGAGAGAAAATGTTTATATTTCCATAATCAAACCCAAAATTGCAAATCTGACAAATATTATTACAGCTGTACTATCCAGGCACAATCTGCCAAATATCATAGCATTTGGATCAAAAACATTATTTTTATGCATTGTTTTATACAGCAACCCAGTATGATAAGGCATGAGAAAATTGCTCATTTGTACTCACCTAGGTACATTTACAGCATTTTATTATATGTTCTATATATATTTTGGACATCCATAACTCCGGAACTACTTAACATATCAAGTTCAAATTTTCAGCATTTCTTAGTTGTGGGAAGGCTACCAAATGCATGAAGTTTAAACATTCTAGGTGCACAGGTTTCGAAGTTGTTATTTTCCGGATAAGGACTATTACAGGCCCTACAAAGTTATGCAGTATAGACAAACTCCTTGCAGACTTAGGATGAGAGTCTTTACAAAGCAGAAGAGACAAACATAAACTGGTTATTTTTTATAAAACAATAAATGGACTAACTCCTGAATACTTACGTGAGCTTGTTCCACCGTTAGTCCAAGAGGCTTCCAATTATACTTTGAGAAATATTGATCATACTCAAACAATTCATGCCAATTCAAACCTTTATTATAACTCTTTTTTCCCTTCCACTATCAGGGCCTGGAATTCTCTCTCTGATGAGATTAAATCTTCACCGAACGTGGCAGCTTTCAAATACTGCCTGAACGAGAAGCTAAGAAAGCCACCGAGATACTTCAGCTGCACTGCGGTACGCGTATGGGACAAGTATTACATGCACGCCTTAGACTTGAATGTAGTTCGTTGAACTCACATTTATACAAGAAAAATATAATTGAAAGTCCATCCTGTTCCTGCGGAGGATTCGAGAGCAACTACCACTACCTTTTTACTTGCCCTAAATACGCAATCTACAGAAACTGATACCTACCATACAATCTTCAAAATTACTCAACAAACGACCTTTTGTACGGCAAAGAGAATCTTTCAGAACATGATAACGAATCTCTCTTTCTACAAGTACAGGAATATATTATCAAATCTGGACGTTTTAACCCCACTTAAGCTCTCAATCATCACATATATTTCCTTCGTTGAAATGAGGGGAAGTCGGTCATCTCTCTCTCTCTCTCTCTCTCACACACACACACACACACACATTCATGCTATTTTGGTAGCCATGGATATTTTCTCTGAACTAATTTTGCCATTCACATCTTGGTAGAACATCTTGTGACCATAGGAGATGACTTTCATATAAGCGTATCGCTTACCGTCAAATCCTATAAATCTTTGTATGTATCATGTTCAATATATGCACTTTATTGGAACTCAATAAATATTGTTTAAACCAAATAAGAAGATAAGCGACCAAGAATCGTAGATAAATTCTGCAATGCGATGTGTGCTGGGACTGATCATGTGGGATAAGAACTAATGCATGACCAAGCTGAGGTAACACGAACTACCCAAATTGTGTTGCGTCTAAAGCCAATGCACACAACCATACACTTAACAACCTACAAAACCATTGACTTTATTCCAATCATTCACATTAAACTGGGATAAATGGCAGGATGTGTACTTTAATTTAGCTCTTTGAAACATCAGTGCATGCCACTGCATTATTTAATCACAAAAAGATGGCTTTTTGAGCATTTAGAAACGCTAGCCTTGTTCTTATTTTTTTTAAGTAAACCTTGTTTATATAAAATATATGTTTATGAAAATATGGGAAAAGTGACTTTATCCAAACAGTTCTTTTTCTTCTGTAGTTCTCTATTTTAATACCATTTACAGCGATGAGTAAAAAAAATAGATATCAAACATCTCAAAACACTGCCTAGTTAAGAAAGTCGACTTTAATTTGTTTGTGTTGAGGTATTACGGCCCAGTCAACCCAATGGGGTCATGTCGAGCGCGGTCACTTTACTTAACCACACGTTTACTGGGCAGGCTTAGTCATCTAAGCGGTTAACCAGTATTGTGCACACTCTTTCGCCAGAAACTGACAACTCCCCTTCTTGAATCAGCGGAAGGGAGAGAATGACCGTAGGAAATATTTCATGATCAATCTCCACGAAATAATGTTGCCGACCTCGGTGGTACTCGAACCTGCGACCTCCTGGTCTCCAGTCGGACGCGCATCCAACTGAGCCACCGAGGCCGGCTGTCGACTTTAATAATATGAAAAATAATGTTTTATGCAAAATATGAATATTTCACGACATATACTGTTTTCCATACAGATATTTACATTCATGGACCGGGAAATGATTTTAACCGACTTCGTCGAAAAACTGGCATTGGCTCTTTAATATTCGAAAATGATGACCCGATTTGTTAGTTGTATCACAACACTAAACATACTGGGGATAATCAGCAAATATTTTTCTTACAGAAAATAGGTTGTGACATTTCATGCAAATTGTCTCATTAAGAAACAAATTGTAAGAAAATGCTAAAGCCCAATTTCTAGAAAATATAAGAATCAGTTCGACATCTGCTGAAATAACCTAAAGGTTAATACAAGAGGCCCATGGACCACGGGTCGCTCTCCTGAGTGACATAACCACTGCAGATATGCAGACGTTATGCAACATTTTCCAATTTTTCCAATCCTATCATTGCAACTAATGAATGGATCACATTTAAGCACTTTTTAGTTTTGAAGAAGAATATATATGCTTGACAGTCAATGGAGCTTGATCATTTGAACAAACCCTCAATCACATTTCAACGGTAAGATCAATGTGAAATTTGGTGGAAATTGGCTAAGTGGTTTCTGAAGAGTTGTTTAACAATATCATCATTTTATACATGTAAACAGCAGAGGGGCAGGGAAATAAAATAAACATAAAAAGGATTGCCTTTGGAAACAAACAACTCATTAAGGATTAGAAAATGTGAGTCTCGTTTTTACTGACTCTTCATAAGCAGCAATGAAGTTTGAAACACTGCTTACTATGGTTTTGGCGGAGCTGTCATTTAAAAAATTCATTTAATGTTGCCATGGCAACCAAACGAAATCGTCACTGGTCATAAAACACATAAACTGGGTAGACAATCATCCAGTGGTCATAACTGCCAAACATAGTTCACATCACTTCACTGGTTATGGAGAAAATGCAATTGAACCATTTTCTCACTATAAGTCTATGAGAGTTTTCTGTTACCATGGCAACCAAACCAAGGGGTAGATTGGCAGACTTTTAGCTATTTTCAATTGCCCTTACCCATTTAACATTTGTACCAATTAGAGTCCTACTGCTTTATTGGTTTTTGAGGAGTAGTCATTAAAAAATCCTTTTTTTCTTTTCAAATTTAATGTTGCCATGGAAACCAAACAAAAATGGCCACTGGTCATGAAATGCGTAAACTGGGTAGACAATCATCAAATGATCATAACTGCCAAATATGGTTCACATCACTTCACCGATTATGAAGAAATGCAATTTAACCAATTTTCAATAATAAGTATATGGTAGCTTTCTGTTACCATGGCAACCAAACCAAGAGGCAGATCACCGTAATTTTAGCTATTTTGAATTGTCCTTATCCAAGCAGCATTTGTACAAAATTAGAGTTCTACTGCTTCAGTGGTTTTTGAGGAGATTAAAAAAAACAAACTTTTTTTAAGATTTAATGTTCCCATGGCAACCAAACAAAACGGCCATTGGTCATAAAGCACAAATACTGGGTAGACAATTATCCAATGATCATAACTGCCAAATATGATTTGGCATATTTTACTTCACTGGTAATGGAGAAAATGCAATTTAACCATTTTCCCATTATAAGTCTATAGGAGCTTTCTGTTGCCATGGCAACCAAACCAAGAGACAGATCACCATACTTTTATTTATTTTGAATTGTCCTTACCCAAGCCACATTTGTATAAAATTAGAGTCCTACTGCTTCAGTGGTTTTGGAGGCGATGTCATTTTTTTTTTAATCCCTTTTTTTTTTAATTTACTGTTGCCATGGCAACCAAACAAAATGGCCATTGGTCATAAAACACAAATACTGGGTAGACAATTATTCAATGATCATAGCTGCCAAATATGATTCATATTACTTCACTGCTTATGGAGAAAATGCAATTTAACCATTTTCCCATTATAAGTCTATGGGAGCTTTCTGTTGCCATGGCAACCAAACCAAGAGGCAGATCATCATAATTTTAGCGATTTTTAAAAGGCCCCTACCCAAGCAACATTCTAACCAAGGTAGAGATAAATGTCTTGAGTGGCTTTGGAAATGATCACTATAGCTCAGGTGAGCTAAAAATGCTTAGAGTAAAATTGTAAGTTTGCTGTTTTTCTTCTGTTACGGACCTCTGACGGTAACATAGGCAATCTGCCTATTTCAGCGGGCTGTCCCAGCTTCTATGTTTTCTTCATACAATTTCATTTGGTATTTTTAGGAAGACACGTGTTCTATTAAGATGCAGAAGCAACCCACATTGTAAATATGTGTCATACAGAAGTTATATTTTATTTCTATAGGATGGAGAGGTAATATTTTTAGAAAAATAAAACTGATCCAGATTTGAATTTTCGAGGGGGTGGTGTTTGGGTGGTTTTTTTTTTGTTGTTGTTTTTTTTTTGTGTGTGTGTGTGTGTGTGTGTGTGTGTGTGTGTGTGTGTGTTTTCTGTTTTGTTTTTTTCATGTTAGTGACTGATTATGCATATCTTTATTAAATATACATGCTTATATTTGGGTATATAGCCAATTAATTGACTACAATTTATGGTATAAATTTACGTTTTCAACAGAAAGATAAAAACATGTACCAAACATTTAACATACTTATAGCAGTGCTAGCATTTATTGATTTATGGTTCAGTGAACCCATATGCAACCAGGTGCTCCGGGTAAGCTTGTTATCCTAGTGATAAATATCAATGTGTTTTTACCATCATTTTTATACAAATTGAGAAGTTTTGGAATCTCATATTAGATCTACAAAACAATATGGATAATTAAGAACCAACGTTATTTTTGTCACAGTAGAATAAGAAATAACTAGAATGCGCAGTGTTACGAGCCAGGCGTAACGAGACAGAAATGAAAGTGAAACCACCAACAAGCTTTAAATTATTAACAATATTTATTCACAAAAAAACAATAAGACAAGATTCAAAACAAAAGAATGTAAGTAAACCTTTCAAGTTTATGTCACAGTCTCTCAGGAATAATACACAAGAATTTATAAAACAAATCCTTTGAATAACAGTTTCTGATCCCACAATTTTAAGTTCCTGAATTCAGAATTTAAGTCCAGAATGAATAAAATATTAAAGTAATCCATTATAGAATAATTTCTGATGAAAGTATACAAAGATGCCCATATGAAAATCTTTTCTCCTTATATAATTTCAAAGAACATTCTAGATAAAGAATTTACTGCAGGCATCTATCATTTTCCAGGTTCAGTCAAGAAACTTCTAAATATTCTATGACATGCCAAAAATAACAGTCTAGAATCAAGGACATAAACAGTGTTATTGTAAACATGTTATTCCAGAAAGTTATTTATGGAAACATAGTAAACAAAGTTATTTACGAAAACATAGTAAACATGATGCTTAAAATAATTGAACACTCTATATATAACAGCAGTCGATGGCTATTGTTGCTAATATCAATGAGGGGCGGACGAATTTGCTCTCCCACACCCTTACCATGAGGGAAGATCATGTAGCAAGTTTGGCTAAATTCCGCCCAGTGATTTAGAAGACAGCCTGACGGACAGATGGTGGGACGCCGGACGGACTGACGAATAATATTGCTCTTGCACACTCTAATCATGAGGGAAAGTGATGTAGCAAGTTTGGTTGAATTCCACCCAATGGTTTAGGAGGAGACAGCGTGACGGACAGATGGACGGACGACGGACGCACGGAAAAATAATGATGCTCTCGCACACCCTTAACATGAGGGAAAGTGATGTAGCAAGTTTGGTTGAATTCTGCCCAGTGGTTTAGGAGGAGATAGTGTGATGAACAGATGGACGGACGACGGACGCACAGACGGATGGACACATGGAAAAATAATTTGCTCTCGCACAACCATAATATGAGGGAAAGTGATGTAACAATTTTGGTTGAATTCCGCCCAGTGGTTTAGAAGATAGTGACAGATAAATGGACGGACGACAGACGGGCGGACGGACGAACGCACAAAATAATGATGTTGGTTTAAATATATTTTATTTCCAAAATACGACGATCATACATACATAAATGACATATACACAAACGATAGGAGTAGAACGGAAACATAAGCTTGTTTAGTTCTTCTAATACTCATCTATTATTTTGTATTACGTCATGGCAAATTATCACTATTACAAAGGTACTTATTATCTTAAGGACTATGACAATATGTGATCAGAAACACAACCATTCATTGTAGTAGAATGAAAATAAGTCAAAAGCGCAGTAACGAAGGATAATATTATACCACTGTGACAATGATGGTTTAAGAGAAAATAAAAAATGCAGCAACGGAAAGAAAAAAATACAATTTCTTCAACTTCGTCGGAATATACCAGGCCATTTCTTTCCAGTGGTGGAATCGCAGAAGTAGAATTGGGAGAAATGAATGTTTTTTAAAACTGTCCACCATTGTTTAGATGATAGAGTCTCAGATTTAAGCTTATTAGAGAAGGAGTCTATATACGAATTTTTTTAGTTATGAATCATTGAAGTAGTTTCGTTCCAAAGACGTCTAAACTTTACCCAATTAGCTTGTGTATTTGTTCGTTTAGCTTTTTTTACGCTCTTTACACATACGTATATGTTACTTAATTAAAGTGGTTATCCACCGTGGCTCAGTCGGTCGTATTGTGACTTGCCTGTTAGGGATACAGGAATCGGTAATTTCAATCAAATGCTCATAGAAGTTCTTAGCATATACATTTATATCAGGATTTTGAAGAGAATTCCAATCAGAGGAAGATGCTCTCTGCCTTAAAAGATCATAATCGCCCCGATCATATTGCCATACACGGCGCTTGAAACATTTAAATTTAGGTTTAGAGAAACTGAAGACACCAAATACAGGACAATGATAGCGAAGGTCTTGTTGTAAGAAGGGGTCGCCGACTCCACTAAAGATTTTTCGATCTTTGTTGCTTACTAGCAATAAGTCAATGAGAGAGATCGAATTTTCCGTAAAGTGGGTAGGCTCACTGATAGATTGGTATAAGGAAAACTGTTGACAAAGTGAATTAATTTTACGTGCATATTGCGAATTCAACATATTGAAGTTAATGTCACCTGTTATGATAATATCATCTGTACCTGTATCGACTGCAAGGTGGATTGAATCTCCAAACGAAGAATAGTAAATAATAATGTTGCTCTCGAACACCCTTACTATGAAGGGAAGTGATGTAGCAAGTTTGGTAGAATCCCACCAATTGGTAAGAGGAGGTAGCGTGACGGGCAGACGGACAGATGGAGGCGTTAACAATATCCCCATTTTTTTTTTTTTTTTTTTTTTTTTTTTTTTTTTTTTTTTAAGCGTGGGGATAAAAATACATCTGACTACTTATCTGGAGTCCTATTGTGTTTCCCTCGTCTACTTGTGGGTTCCGCTTCATGTATCTTGTGTTGTACATTGCCTCCCAAATGCACATTACTGACTAAATAAATGGACGAATAAAAATTAAATTGTAGTGTTTACTAGCATGAATATGTCAGGACATATAACAGTTCAGATAAATTCAGTTTAATTTATAACAATTGTTCTTCTCTCTATCACTTTAAACTGCTAAACTTAGAGTTCAGAATATTTTTTTTTTTTTTGTCTCTAGGCTATCGTCCCCATCCACCCCCACCTCCCACCCACCTTTCCTCAGGCAGCCACTTACATATAATGTGTAAAATATGCCATCACGAAAACTTGCCAAAATAATTTTGATTCCCTTCAACCCCACTATTGTATAGAAAAACTGGGGTTTACATTATTTTTTCTTATTTCTGCTAAAAAATATAGATTGTAGTGTTCATTAGAACTGCCTCGCCAAGGCGGTTCTAGTGAGTATCTACAATCTATGTTTTGAGCAGATATGTGAAAAATATCAGAGTTTTTTATCTGAAAAATTTCAGTTTTTGGAGGTGAACTTTTCTATATATTTCAATAGGCATGTTTTCGTAATGATATACAAATGTCTGCAAAAGGATTAGCTGAGGCACAGTACTTTATAAAAACTTCCATTTTCGATGCATTACAATAGCACAAATGGACAATATTACCCAAAGTTAGGGTCATTTACATTTTATTTGGAAAATTGTTTTCATAACATAAATGATAACATAAATGATGGGTCATTAGAGGTCCAGCGCAATAAAAAAAAAAATGCAATTTACTGAAACTTCATTTTCCATCAATTTGTAGGCAAATTTACATTGCTACTGTCAGAGGTCAATTGAGGTAAAAATTTCTACGTAACTTAGCATAACTTTTTTCAATGTGTTTAACATTTTAGTACAATATGTTAATAGATTACTGGGCTATGGTGTGCAGACAGATCTCATTCGTACTTCAGTACAGGGTTGGTCCACTGATAAAAAGAAAATCCTGTCAAGTCGAACCATGCACTCTTCATGTCTAATGCGCGTTTATTTATACCAAAAATATTGATTCCATTTATACATGTAGCTGCCTCCATTTTGTTTAAAGGTAAAATGCTGTGGCACGTGCAGGGCGTATTTATATAGTGATTATACCTTCTTAATTGTCATATCACCTCTTCATTTCAGTCCCTTAACCCTTTAAGTTCTAAAGACGAAACCAGAAAACTGTGCAAACAGGGTACATCCTGATCAGACGGCTCGTTTCTTCAATATCAGCACTGTTTGTCATTCTGTTCTGATTTTTACTCGGCATTATGTTCCTGTTTGCAACAATGGACTTATCTGAATTCAGCGAAGGAAAAGTCCATATCAAAATGTAAATGGTTAACCTGGGCTAAACCTTAAATTTAATTGTCAGTTGTTTGGGCAACACCGACAGCTTTGAGATCAATTTCTTTCCATTTCATTTTGCCCTTGCTTCAGCTGCACTTTGTACGCGTGGCGATGCTAAGATTGGTGTAGTGAGACCCTTCCAGGGGAGCGGATGGTTACGGGGGATCATGTTCCCTTGTTCCCTAAAAATAATCGGCCTTGTTCCCTAAAAGTGACTTTCAAAATATCCATATTCCCTGTTCCCCCAAAATTAATTTGGTTCCATTGTTCCCTTAAAGTATTTGTCAATATTCCCCTGTTCTCTGAAAATAAATTAGCATGTTCCCTTGTTCCACAAAACCTCTGGGAGGCCTCAGTAATTACTAACATAAGCATGACAATCGAAATCATAAATGTTGTGCATATAAATTATATAATTATTGCAGTGAAAAGTAACCTACACATTATTGCATTATTGCTAATGGTCGTAACACCCGCCTCCACCCATCCTTTTTCGAAATCTCGCTCGAATCATCGCGATACCTAATCGCATTAAAACAGGAAATTGTTTGGAAGCTTTCCTTTTACAAATTTCAGAACCACGGTCGTTCAAATCTATCATATTGATAAAAATCTAGCATGAAGTCACTCGAGTGTGACACTGATTTCACAGTCATTAATATTTCACGGTCATTAATGTCCCCATCATTTTCTAGGCAAGCGAAACCATTTTACCTCGACGGTCAGTTACTCATATTTCTTGAGTCTGAGCCCGGTTACATTATTTTCGGTGCGATCCGATTCGCTGTACAAAAATGGTCGGTAAATGACGAAGTTTACCGGAAAATTCAGTCCCGCTCGGGTGCTTGATCATTGATGACAGTATTGGATTGACTTTGCTTCTCAAGCGTTTATTCGTCAAACAAAAAGCAAGAAAATTCAAGTTCAAACAATGTGGCGCTAACTTTCATATTCAAAATAAAAACAAACAGATGAAAATATAATGTGCGTATTGGCATTTTATTAGTTGGTATTTAGCCATACCTTTCAGGGAATACATTATCTGTAACACTGAACTTACTGAACAATCAGTTACTGATTCACAGGCACCCGACCCATGGACAATCTTTTTCACTGACTGTGACTATGAAATAGGCCCTTACAGAGATTTATGCCTATATATTCAATTTTAAACAAAATATATGGCCCCGTCCACTAATGTCTAGATTTCGTCCAAATACTGATTTTGGTGGGTCCATCGAATTACCCCAAACCACCATTTATATTTCAAAATATATACAATATAGGTCTATTTATACATACATTGTATATGTATAACATGAAAATAGGCTTAGCCTAAATGCGAGCACAGCACAGACCATAGCTGTAAGCTCTTCAAAAGTCCTTCAAAGCATCTTTAAAGAATGACTATCAGTATAGAAATATATGAAAATCAATAATAAATAATAAAAATAATTAGTAATATATGTTCATGACACTTATTGACAGTCGTTTCTGGTCACTATCAAGTTCGCTCCAGTCCTGTCAACTTCGGTGACAACTTCTGCGAAGAAAATTGGTCAGAGCGATTTCTGCTGAAAGTATATATCGTTGTATGTTACTTTTCCTTGATCATATTCTCTACATAGAGCTCTCTTTTGCGATGCGCTTTGCGCAGCTGTGCTCACTATAAATACAAAATACATATATTGACGGATTTTGGGGCATATCTTTCTTTTGATGTATTATCCTCCAACCGCTGGGAGCACCCATAGAATGGTATTACAGTACAGCTCAGGTGGTTTTTCAAAATCCCCGCCGAGCCGGTGGGGAGTGGATTCGGGTGGAAAGGATTAAATTTTAGTATCCCACGATGGTTTCACCCGGGCCGGTGGATCCGCTGCGTTCCCGTGGTAAAAATCGCCTGATAAAATTACTTTCGAACAGGTAAAATTCTATGCGATTATGACAGGCAATTGAAAAAGCCGCGGGGGCCACGCGGTGTTTCCGCGATGAAGTGAGAAAGCTGTTTCCAAAGGGGCGTGGCTAAAGCCAGTCATACTTTTTCGGCATGCACGGTTGAATAGGACCAAACTGCCGACCTGATCAAATCAGCCTTTTCAACTCATTGTGTGACAGCAATTAACGAATTTTGATTGTTAAGCATTCCCATTCACCATGAGCGTACAGAATTGTTGGTATCTGCGTACACAAAACGTACTGCAAATTCGGTGCATAAATTGCAATATTCGTACGTCCTGCTTGAGTCAGTTTTCGCTCATCAGCATCCTTTTGAATATTAATAAAGCATCAAAACACTGCGATTGCCGAAGGACAATAACGAATGCCTATGGCCAATGCATAGAAAAGGATGAGTTTTCCCAGTTGCCACTTTCCGATCCCCCAAAATTAGGTTTATTCCCTTGTTCTCTTGAAATATTAACCAATGCTGCCCTGTTCCTTGAAATATATTACGGTGTTCGCTTGGCCCATAGAAAACCCCGGTAGCTCCATTCACTGTTCGAGCAGGTAACATGGGCCGCAACAAAGCTCCATATGAAAAAGTACCGGATTCTGTGGCTTAGTTTGGTCCGGCCAACAAGTGGGCACGGCATGGTCATTTTTACTAAATGTGCCGTAAAAAAACAAAATAAACACCCAAAAATCTCAAAGAGAATCAAACCTCTGCCTCGAATCCACGAATTAAGTATTTATGTTTGGTATTCCTGTAACTGCCTTTTCCCATGCAACAACCGCACGCGCTCAATATAAATGACGTAATGTGGTAAAAGACCGGGAAATTCTCACTAGCGTGCAGCAACCGCATGTGTCGATATAAATTCACTTAAAGGGGCGCTTCTGCTATCAAAGAGACATTGAATCAATGAGACAGCCCAAGCAAAAATGGTGTCTGTCATACAAAAAACACACGTAACGAACAAGGGGCTAAATACGATCAGCGAACGCTCTTATCAGAATGTGCAGGCGCGTACTGACCCGAGTCTTCACTCGTCGCACAAGACGTTTTCTTACACCCAGTAATCATAGGGGGTGTTTACGATTAGCGAAGGCTCTGATCAGACTGCTGAGATCTGCTGATGTGCAGTCTCGAGAGTGTGCAGGCTGATTCGTCTCTTCGTACAAGTTTTATTGTAGGTTTTGCCATGCACAGACTCATGCGCGAATTGTTTGTGCAAACCTTAACGCTAAGCACCCTGGGTACAATTTTCAGCAGACGACATTTTGAAATATTTTTCTCATTCTTTCAAGAGAACATTATTTGCACTTCGTGCAAATTGTCTCCACTGCATGAAATGTCAAATCCTGTTTTTTGGTAATGAAAAGACAAAAAAAAACAAAAACAAAAAAAAAAAAAACGAATTCAATCTGTCGAATTAGCCCAGAAGACGCTTTCCTGCTGATGCGCTAGGTTTATACAATGCGTCTCTTTTACTCGTTAAATAAATTACGGACTTGGTTTTGCATATCGCATATATTGAAGGCACAAAAACGGAACGTAAGTTCTGAAGATTGCTGTATAAGCCAATAAATATAATGTTATTAATGTATTATACTGTAAGAGAATAACCTAACAAAGTATTCATTTGTACCCTGATAAATGCTGGGTAAGGTATTCTCACACTGCAGGTTTTACTGATGTAAGGGAGCTAACTGTAACTGACTTAAAAGAGAGTTAACTGCAATTGCCTTACACGTCTGATCTATGCGAAATGGAATGTTTGTTTGTTTGTGTAGAGGTTTTACGGCCCAGTCAGCCCAATGGGGTCATGTCGAGTGCGGTCAGTTTACCTAACCACACGTTTACTGGGCAAGCTTACCTCCAAGCGGTTAACCAGTATTGCGCACATTCTTTCGCCAGAAACTGACAATTGCCCTTCTTGAATCAGCAGAAGGGAGAGAATGACCGAGGACAATATTTCAAGATCAATCTCCACGAAAGAATGTTGCTGACCTCGGCGGAGGTTGAACCCGCGACCTCCTGGTCTCCAGTTGGACGGCGCATCTTACTGCGAAATGGAATGGGTAAGAGCATTTTTTATGAATCGCGCCAATACAGAGGGGGGCATGCTTATACAATAAGTGGTTAACTAGTACACTGAACTCCCTTCCGCCAGGAACTTGTAACTGCCAATGAAGGAGCGAATGACCGTAGCAAATACATGTGTTCCATGATAAATCGCTCAATCTGTGAGGATCGAATGCACGATCCTGACCATCGGAGATTAATGCGTCCGCTTACGTGGCATTACTCGTATTTTTTTTTTTTTTTTTTTTCCGGGACGATGCTCGTTGGTCTCCAAATAAAAGCCTCTAAGATAGCAGAAGCGCCCCTTTAAGTATCCGGGTACAAGGTAAGAAATAAACAAACAGAAATACGTTATTTTTTATTTCTTGTTTTATTCATTATTTTTTTTTTTTCTTTTTAATCTCTAGGTGTATTTATTCAGCGGCAAATCAGCCAAATGATCCGTAAGCAAAATAAAGGTTCCGATTTCCTCCCCATGCAAACTCGGAAAAATTCGGAGCTGTCAATCATTCTGACGTCGCTAATCTTTCATTGCGAGCTCGCCAGGATAAACTTTTGCCCACCGCGGAGTTCTACAGGTAAGTGGGTGGTTTTGCGGAGGGAACTCGGCTGAAACGCGGTGGACGGAAAATCCGTCGCGGTGGGAATTGGAATGGGGTATCAGGAAGATCCGCGGTGGGCTAAAAAATCAACCCCACCGGTTTGGGGGGGATTTTGAAAAAGCACCTAAGCTGTACTGTATATATGGTCCTTGTTTAGTATACATAAGGTTGGTAATTGTTTATTTACAGCATGCAGCAGTAGTATATATACATATCATGGCAGCAACATTTCTAGCCTTAACACTGGACTTCATCCCACATTTAATTCATTTAGCCTTTTTATGTGTAATGAAAAGCACAGATTTCGAGATAGCCTCTCAATGTATAAGATATCCAGATCTTCAACTGTCTGTAATTCTGTCAGTTGACTACTATAGGTCTCTTTTCTCACTTATATTGATGTAGTTTGTTTCTAAATTTATGACTTAGTCTGAATAACTGTATAATGATAGTATGTGTTCGCCCTGTCACGTTAGCCCAAGGATAAAATTTTTATCCTTAGTTTCCAGCTGGCACTGCACAATTGAGAGGTTGCTGATGACATCACAGACCAAGAGTTTTCTTGCTTTCTGGAGACATCCAGGAATATTTTAATTTTAATGTACTTTGAGCATCAATCATATCTTCCTTGGCAAATTCTGATCGAACCATAGTTATTTGATTCTTATATTCCCAAAAAATATTCACAGTGAAGTTTCCAGTCCCTTAGACTTTCATCATCAAGAAATAATGACAGTAAAATGGTTAAAAGTGTGTACAGAACCTTGAAAGGTGTCTCCAACTTGGCTGATAAAGGGAGAACCTTACAAACTTTGGCATATGCAACATCTTAATTGTGGGCCGCAGAGGTTTGACTAGGACTTGCTCCCATAAAATATTAGTTCTATATTTTTAAGATGAGGGTCGCATTTGAGAATGTCCTTCGCATGGATCAAGCATTCATACAGTCTGAGCAGAGTATGGCGGACAGAGTTGCAAGTCATAAATTTACAGCATTCCTACTCACCTTTTGATTTAGGGGTACATGTACCCCTTGGGTTTAGCATTTGTGGGTACAGATCATTTTTTGAGGGTACAAATATTTTGAGACAATTAAATGCATTGTATAGTACTGGGAAGACTTATAAAAACGCCATTTTATGACCGACCTTTTCATTTTGCCTTTGGGACTGATTGTCGCTGCCAGTGGGACTGATTGTCGCCGCCAGCTTCACGCTGAATGTCTTCATTAGAACCTAAGCATTTCAGTGATTTGGTGGCAGAGAGGCCTTCAGTAACATCCGAATATTTGCGATTTTGCACCCCTTTCTCCGCTAAGTTTGAGCTGAAGAAGAATGCTAGCTTGTGACATCTTTTTTTGAAGAGTTTCAAACCGACCACGTGTTTTGGCTAGGTAATGAACAATCAAGATATCCCTCTCGGATATAAACAACATGGTCGTCAGTGATTGGATAATGTGAAAAAGACCATATGCAATAACCAATGAACAACAATCTCATCCCTCTCGGTAAAAAACATAATTAAATTCTGTGCTCCTCATAACGATCCTTGATCCGCTTCTATGCACTGGCTGTACGCATTAGTTATTGTCCGCGGGCAATGGCCCTGTTTCGATGCTTTATTAATATTCAAAAGGATGCTAATGAGCGAAAACTGTCTCGAGCAGGACGTACAAATGTTACAATTTATATGTGCACTAAATTTGCGGTACGTTTTGTGTAAGTGGATACCAACAATTCTGTACGCTCATGTCAGATTCTCTGCGTGAATCAAGTACTGTGGTTACAGTGTGGTACGTGAATGGGAATGCTGTTTAGAAACAAACTATATCAATATAAGTGAGCAAATAGACCTATATATGCATTAAAATGCCCCAATATATGTATTTTGTATGTATATACATATAAAATATATGTATAAATAGACCTATATTGTATATTTTAATATATTAAGGGTGGTTTGGGGTAGTTTGGGGTGGTTTGGGGTTATTCGATGGACCGGATTTTGGCTTTTATATGATTTGATTGGTGCTAACCACAAAACCAAATGCTGAGGACATAGCTAGTCTTTAGTTAATGTCTCAGAGTCTACTTTGCTCTGTTAGAACTTAGTAGTACTTTCTATTAGTAGTACTTTCTACTAATTTAGAAATTGTGGAAGAGTAAGTAATTCGCTTTATTCCAGAAGTCCATAATGTCTTGTGTGCAATTTGACATCCAGTTGAGCCAGTCTCTGTGGCTCAGTTGGATGCGCCATCCGACTGGAGACTAGGAGGTCGCGGGTTCAACCCCCACCGAGGTCAGCATCATTCTTTCGTGGAGATTGATCGTGAAATATTTTCTTCTGTTATTCTCTCTCTTCTGCTGATTCAAGAAGGGCAGTTGTCAGTTTCTGGCGAAACAATGTGCACAATACTGGTTAACCGCTTAGAGGACTAAGCCTGCCCAGTAAACGTATGGTTAGGTAAACTAACAGCGCTCAGCTTGACCCCATTGGGTTGACTGGGCCATAAAACCTCAACACAAACAAACCACATGTGTATCATGTGATTGGCCGCCCTGTCCCTAGAAGCAGCAAACTTCTCCCTATTTTCCCAGGAGGGAGAAGTCACTTCTCCCTTAATTTCTGGGCCAGCTTGGACCCTTAGGTTACAGTTTACC
Organism: Anodontia alba; assembly: GCA_964016985.1. Classification (NCBI taxonomy): domain Eukaryota; kingdom Metazoa; phylum Mollusca; class Bivalvia; order Lucinida; family Lucinidae; genus Anodontia; species Anodontia alba. Next base: position 11,223,857 of record OZ024824.1, read on the forward strand.
AAATATCAGCAGAGCTATGTCCCAATGAAAATTTTTTAATTTTTTTTTAGCTCGCCTGTACGAAGTACAAGGAGAGCTATTGTAGTCATCCCGGTCGTCCACGTTTGCGTTTGCGTTCCCGTTCCCGTCACACTGCGTTAAAGTTTTTTCAAATGCTTATATCTCAACAGTCACTCCTCACAGAGGCATCAAATTTGGAACTTAGGTACCTTGGAGGGTCTTCTGAGATTCCAAGAGAATAAACCCCTGGGTTCATGCCCCTGGGTGGGGCTAGGGGTCAGAATCTAGGACACCTTTGTAATACTGTGTTAAAGTTTTTCAAATTCTTATATCTTGACTTTCACTCCTCATAGAGCATTCATATTTAGAATTTGGGTACCTGGAGGAGTCTTCTGAGATTCCAAAAGAACATACCCCTGGGTTCATACCTTAGGGTGGGCCTTGGAGTGGGGCTAGGGGTCAAAATCTAGGACACATTTGTAAAATCTTATATGCCTACAGGTTATAGACACAACTGGTTATACATCAGCTAACTATGTGACATCGGTTTAAGTGTAAGAGAGTGAAGGTCATGGTGACCTACATTTTACGGTCAAGGTCACCTAGATTTCACGGTCCAGTGATTTTGCCTTATATCTTGAATACTATTTGTTGGATAAATGTCACACCTGGAATATTAGTTCCATGTGACCCAATGAATGACCACTTACTATATCTAGGTCATTGTGACCTATATTTCATGGTTCAGTGATTTTGCCTTATATCTTGAATACTATTTGTTGGATAAATGTCACACCTGGGATATTAGTTCCTTGTGACCCGATTATTGACGTCAAAATTATCTCTGTTGGTGTGACCTATATTTCATGGTTCAGTGATTTTGCCGTATATCTTGAATACTATTTGTTGGATAAATGTCACACCTGGAATATTAGTTCCATGTGACCCAATGAATGACCACTTACTATATCTAGGTCATTGTGGCCTATATTTCATGGTTCAGTGATTTTGTCTTATATCTTGAATACTATTTGTTGGATAAATGTCACACCTGGGACATTAGTTCCTTGTGACCCGATTATTGACGTCAAAATATATCTCTGTTGGTGTGACCTATATTTCATGGTTCAGTGATTTTGCCTTATATCTTGAATACTATTTGTTGGATAAATGTCACACCTGGGATATTAGTTCCTTGTGACCCGATTATTGACGTCAAAATATATCTCTTTTGGTGTGACCTATATTTCATGGTTCAGTGATTTTGCCTTATATCTTGAATACTATTTGTTGGATAAATGTCACACCTGGGATATTACTTCCATGTGACCCAATGAATGACCACTTACTATATCTAGGTCATTGTGACCTATATTTCATGGTTCAGTGATTTTGCCTTATATCTTGAGCACTATTTGTTGGATAAATGTCACACCTGGGATATTAGTTCCTTGTGACCCGATTATTGACGTCAAAATATATCTCTGTTGGTGCGACCTATATTTCATGGTTCAGTGATTTTGCCTTATATCTTGAATACTATTTGTTGGATAAATGTCACACCTGGAATATTAGTTCCATGTGACCCAATGAATGACCACTTACTATATCTAGGTCATTGTGACCTATATTTCATGGTTCAGTGATTTTGCCTTATATCTTGAATACTATTTGTTGGATAAATGTCACACCTGGGATATTAGTTCCTTGTGACCCGATTATTGACGTCAAAATATATCTCTGTTGGTGTGACCTATATTTCATGGTTCAGTGATTTTGCCTTATATCTTGAATACTATTTGTTGGATAAATGTCACACCTGGGATATTAGTTCCTTGTGACCCAATTATTGACGTCAAAATATATCTCTGTTGGTGTGACCTATATTTCATGGTTCAGTGATTTTGCCTTATATCTTGAATACTATTTGTTGGATAAATGTCACACCTGGGATATTACTTCCATGTGACCCAATGAATGACCACTTACTGTATCTAGGTCATTGTGACCTATATTTCATGGTTCAGTGATTTTGCCTTATAGCTTGAATACTATTTGTTGGATAAATGTCACGCCTGGGATATTAGTTCCTTGTGACCCGATTATTGACGTCAAAATATATCTCTGTTGGTGTGACCTATATTTCATGGTTCAGTGATTTTGCCTTATATCTTGAATACTATTTGTTGGATAAATGTCACACCTGGGATATTAGTTCCATGTGACCCAGTGAATGACCACTTACTATATCTAGGTCATTGTGACCTATATTTCATGCTTCAGTGATTTTGCCTTTTATTTTTATTACTATTTCATGGAGAATTGTCATACCTGGATTATTATATCTATGTGACAAAATGATTTACATACAAATACATCTAGGTCAGTGTGACCTATATTATATGGCTTAACGATAAAAATGTTACAATATAAAATGTACCCAGCAGGCGAGCTCGCTGTCCTACGACAGCTCTTGTTTTTTTTTGTAATTCCCCTTACAGTTTATATCCGGAGCACTGAATTATACAGGAGCCAGTTTATGTGCTACATCTTATTACTTGCCATGGGCGTATAATGCCCCGCTTGGCGGAGCTCAAGGTTTTTTTGTTGTTTTTGTTTTTTTCATTTTAAGAATTTCGTTGGACGCTGAATTTTCGTCACTAACATCAAAAACGTCTGCTTGTAGACTGTTTTCTGTTAAAAGATGACATGCGGCCACAAGACCCATGGATCTGATTTATTTCATGATCAATCTCTAGTTATGTGGCAGAGCTGATAATAATAAAGATACCGTAAAGAAGCTTTACTTGACGTAGCATATTAGAAAAAGACATTGGTTCTGTAGAGCTTTTATTTCAACATACATGTATTATCCATTAACCACTAGAGCTTGGTTCAGTCAGAAATACATACATGTTAAAATGACCCAAATGGATAGGCAATTTGGGCCTTTTTAACATGCATTTCTGACCAAACCTCAAGCTCCTGTGGATAGGATAGTCAAGTTGGGCCATTTTAACATACATGTTTGACCTAAATTCAAGCTCCTGTGATTTTTATTTAGGGGACACATGTGGATTTGGGCCATTTCAACATGCCTTTCTGACCAAACTACAAGCTCTCAGGAAAGTCAATTTTGGCCATTTTAACATGCATTTCTGACCAAAGTTCAAGCTCCAGTGAATAGGATAGTCAATCTGGACCATTTTAACATGCATTTCTGACAGAACTTCAAGCTCCTGTGATTTTTATTTAGGGCACACTTGTCCCCCTAAAATTCATTTATAGGGGACATTTGAAGATTTAGGGGGCATGTAAATTAGTACTTTTGCCCTAGATGCTTTATAATGCTGCTAATGTTGACATGTGCTTGCAGCTTTCAACACAGCTTGTCAGAAACACAAGGCAGTAGTTACTAGCTCCAACTCTGTCACTCTTCTTGAATGTTGCTATCACATTTGCATTCCGCAAATCTTTGGGTACTGTTCCACGGTCAAGGGATTTTTTATATATAACTGTAAAATACAGTGCAAGCTCCTTTGCCAGGTCATGAAGTAGTCTTGCTGAAATCGGGTCAGGACCAGTTACTTTATGGTGAGAAGGTTGCATATATACGATGTACCCTCTTCTGTAGTGTCTTGGATGCACTGGATTTTGTCCATGTTGTGTGATATTTTCTTTCCCATGTGTGTGTTCCTTTGAATTTATAAAAAAAAATGATGTATGCCAGGATGTAGGACATTTATTGCTGTCTTACCATGTTTACAGTATGTATGGGACAAATATTAATACACTTCAACCTCTTTATAACACGGTTCGTTATAACACGGTTTTGGATATAATACGGTTCAAAGATGGATCCCAAAAATGTATAGATTATATTGAAAAATGACCATAAATGGTCATTTTTCAGTATAATCTATACATTTTTGTTTGGATATAACACAGTTGTTTAAGTAACACGGTTTATGCTATGGACCCCAACAATAGTGTTATAAAGAGGTTCTGGTATGTGACCAGACCATCCTTTGTCATACCAGTAGATACAAATTTAGTTTCTGTTTATTCATTTAGTCAGAATAAAAATGCGTGTTTAGGGTAACATGCCAGGAAAAAACAACAAAAAAACAGGTAGGGTGGGTAGAGATTTTTCTTTTTTATATATGATCATTACTAGATATTTTTGGACTAGGTACTTTATGTCACATAAAAGTTTACCAAGTCTTTTTGATGTGACTTAAAAGTACTGATAGAATGGCAAACAGTGTAGACCCTGATCAAACTTTTAGGAGCAGTTTGATCTGCATCCACACTGTTTGCTTGGACCTACTTATCTGAATATTTAGCATAGGGTTAGCATAGATATGATAGCATAAATATTTTGTCCCAGCAACAACATTATTTTTTTTTATTTTTTTGCAAAAACATGATAAGAAATTGCTAGGTTTCACCAGAAAAAAATAGAGTAGGGTTAACTTAAACACACATTTTTTTTTTTGTTTGGCCCTATTTGTTTCATTGTTTTACATTTTGATTTATTTTCTTTATAGATGATGAAAAGCCTCAAACCTTGATATACACACATTGTTGGAATCATGGAGGGTACCAACTCTTTGCTGAACAATATTGTGGTAGCAGCCACGCAGTACAATAACCACAAGATAGAGAGAAACCTTGTTTACCTGCAGGGACAGATTGATGTAAGCATTGCACTCCCAATATGGAACATTATTTTAACCAAAAAATAATATTTTTTCTTATTCTTCATGAACTCATATTTTTTCACTGAAATTTGGTACTCATTAAAGTGCAGCATTTGCCATTGAGTACCCTAAACAAGTGCAGCATTTGCCATTGAGTACCCTAAACAAGTGCAGCATTGGCCATTGAGTACCCTAAACAAGTGCAGTATTGGCCATTGAGTACCCTAAACATACTTCCTGGTGGTGAATCACAAAAAAAAAAAATGTGTATATTTTGAATAGTCTTTATGAGGTAATAATGGAACAGTGGCTCACTTGGTAGAGTGTCTGCTTTGTGTCCAGGAGGTTGTAGATTCAATCCCTGGCAGTGTCATACTAAAGATTTTAAAAATTATACCAGCTGCTCTTTCATTTGTCACTCAGCATTACGCAAAGAGAGCTAGGAAGCAGAACTGGTTGGTCCAGTGTCAGTATAATGTGGCTGGATGGAACATCACCTCATGCTGCTTGTGTCTGGGTGCGGCATCACTTTAAAAGTGAGCATTGAGCATCCAGCCAAATCCTGACACCATCATTATATGACTTAGAGATTGCAAATGACGTTAACCTGAATAAAACAAACACATTTAGTAGATGATGCTATGAGCACCCATGACATCCTTTTCAACAGGAAAACAAGAAGAATTATACTTTTTACCATAAATATTCTAAAAGATATGCTTGGCTAATCAGTGTAGACCCAACATAAAGTGCTCCCAAGGAGCCATATAATTAGGGTCTACACAGTTTGCCAATCAGCACACACTATTTAGACAGTCACCATGTAGTCAAATGAATTTGGGAGACGGATGCTTATAAGTGTTTGTCTTTTTTCTGCATCCCATTTGAGATATAATTCTGCCAAGGCTGCATTGTTTGGAACATTAATCCTTAAAGCGCCAGTCACAACTATTGTCGTCTGCTTTGTCATCTGCTTGTGATTTTAAAAGTTATTTTTGCAAACAGTGTGGACCCAGATCAGACTGCTCCTTTAGGAGCAGTCTGACAGATCATACTGCTCCTTTAGGAGCAGTCTGATCAGGGTCCACACTGTTTGCTTGTATGCAAAAATAGATTTGAAAAATCTGCAAGAATATTCAGCAGACAACATAAACAGACGACATTTTCAGATGCAGTTTTTCTTGGCACTTTAAGGGTTAACACAATTCTAAAATGCATCATCCAGGATTTTCCCTCAGGGTTTTAAACTGAGGGTCCCATGGACTCCCTTTTATGTAATTAAGGGGTCCTTTAATAAGATTTAGGCTTTGTCATTTAAAGCGAGTAACCTTAAAGTGCTAATTACAACTACAGAGGATGACACATTGAAGTACTTGTTTTAATTTTTCAGAAAAAAATAAGACTTCACATTTTGCTAGGCAGACAATTCACACAAACTGTCTTATTATTTTCTCTGAAATGTCATATGCTACAATTTGCTTTAATATAATGCTTTAAGGGTTAAGTATTGCCCAATTATTGATAATTCTTGCCCTCTAGATCACATATAGATAAAAGTACTAAGCCGTAGATAAATATAATTAATGTTGGATTGATCATGTATGCATCACTAAAGACTCTTGCCTCTAACTTTTGAGAGTTCAGAACAAGGTTGTGGGGGAGTAAAAAACTGCCAAAATGGCCACCCTATTAAGCTTAATGAGTGGGATACATAAGGATCTGTTCTTTTCATGTCATGTGTGTCCTCTGTTTGAGTGGAAATGCCCCCATTTTTATATGTCTGGCATACTAAAAGCAAGCCAAAGGAGTGTATAGTGTTTGTCATAACATCCCTCTGTGTATTTGTTTAAATTAAGTGTGACTTTTCTCAGTCAAAAAGCATAAATCAGAAAGATGGAAAAAAGATTATTTTCAGAATAGAGATTTATTGTGAACCCTCTATGCACCCCAGTCTTTGATCTTGCCAGAGACTCTGAAGCAGTTTTACTCATTAACCCTTGTCCTGCTGAACCCAGATATACCCTGCATTCGCAAACAGTGTAGATCCAGATCAGTTGGCTTCTGAAGAAGCCAACTGATCTGGATCTACACTGTTTGCCATTAAGTATGTGAGTTTATATCAACAATCCAAAACAAGTAATCTGATTTACTGAAAATTAGAAATGGGCGTGGCATCTTAATTTATTCACGAGGCCAAGTGTTAACTCTTAGCATGCTTTCAACACTTAGCATGCTATGTGCAAATTCAGCAGATGACAAATTGATGCTGTTTGCTTATTTTTCCTAGAAAATAGGCTTTAACATTGCATGCAAATTGTCTCCTGAGGAGACAATGTCTGTTTTCTTGAAAAAAATAAGAAAATTATTTCAAATTGTCTGCTGAACCCATGTCCTGCTGAATCTGAACAATGATGTAGATCCAGATCATTTTGCTTCCAGTTGATCTGGATGTACACTGTTTGCCATTAAGTAAAAATATGTGAATTTATATCAACAATCTTGATCAAGTACTCTGATTGGCTGACAATTAGAAATGGGTGTGGCTTCTTACTTTATTCAGCAGGACAAGGCTTAAAATTTTACCCTAAGTGCTTAAATTAAGCCTTAAGTTCTTGTGTTTCAGGTATTAATTAGTAAGACCAGTCGAGGGTGTTCCTTAAAGTTTTTCAACCCATCGGAAATCTTGCCAGCTGACTGCTTGACTGTTCTGGTCAACTTGGTGTCTGATTCCAGCACCAAGTCAACATTACTGCTTAAATGTTTACTTCTGTTTAACAACTTAGGTGAGTAATAATCCTTAACACACTCTGGGCTAATTCAGCAGATGGCAAATTGCAGTGCTTGCACTAACTGTCTGATTCGGAAAGTCCAAGGACTTCCTAATTCTAATATCTGGAAGTCCAGGTAATCAAATTGTTTCTCTCACTTCCAAATGTTTAACCTCCATATTCTTAAACTCTCATTTATGGAGTAAAACTGCCATTTTTAAGCTTAACAACATACAGATTCTTTCTAAATTCTTTTTATACATGGTGAAATATCTTTAAAACTTGGGAGTCCCAGACTTCCTGACACTGATTTTTGGAAGTCCCAGGTTAATTTTTGGGAGTCTCTGACTCCAAGACTTCCCTTAATGCAAGCACTGCAAATTGGTAATATTTTTCCCATAAACAGGATTTGACTTTTCTTGCAAAATTGTCTCCATTGGAGAGAATTTGCATGAAATGTCAAATCCTGTATTAGGAAAAAATATTTCTGCTAAACATTTTACCCAGAGCTTGAAATTGGGGAGGGTCAAGGTATGAATGAGTCTGGAGAGAAACTTTTGTGAATACCATATTTAATCCTTGTCCTGCTGAGCCCAGATATCCCCTGCTTTGGCAAACAGTGTAGAGCTAGATCAGTAGGCTTCTGAAGAAGCCAACTGAGCTGAATCTACACTGTTTGACACTCAGTCAAACCTGTCCTAAAGGTCATCTGTATTAAGCAATCACCTGCCTTTAAAGACCACTATTTCAGATCCCATGAAAGGCAAAGAAGTGGAAATGTACCTGTATTAAGCAAGCACCTGTCTTAACCCTTGTTCACCTGAATAAATTAAGATGCCACAGCCATTTCAAATTTTCAGCCGATCAGATTTTTTGATACAGATTTTGATATAAATTCACATACTGAATTGCAAACAGTTCAGATCCAGAAGCCAGCTGATCTGGATCCACACTGTTTGCAAAGGCAGGGTATATCCGGTTTCAGCAGGACAAGGATTAAGCAACCAGTTTTTTGGCTTTCCCATAGGTGCTTGCTTAACAGGTTTGAGTGTATGCTTAACAGGTTTGAGTATATGTAGGGGGTGGTCGGGTGGTGCGAAGGTGTCGTGTATCTTATGTCACCGGGGCGTCCAGCTGATATTGGCTTACAGTTGGGCAATGCCTGCTATCCTTGTAGCAGGTAAGGGTAGGGAGGTGATGTTTTTATTTCTTCTGTTTCTTCACTTTCATTCCAGTTCCTCTTTCTTCCCTGTCCCTCTCTTTCATCTCTTCTGCTATCTCTTCTGTCTTTTTTCTCCCTTTCTCTGGGAGACGACACAAAATGACCCACAAGGGTTGACGTGTCGTTAAACCCCAACACAATCAATTGAGTGTATGTAAATTTGTATCAACAACCTGGATCATGTGATCTGATGGGCTGAAAATTAGATGTGGGTGTGGCATCCTTAATTTATTCAGCATGACAAGGAATAACATAAATATTGGGAATCCATAATTCCTTACCATACTTGTCCTAAAATTTAAACATCCATTTGACTACCTGTTACTTTGTCTCAAAACTGCTGGATGACTGACAACCAGTGTACACCCTGATCAGATGCCTCCTTATGTGGCATTTGATTGGGGTCTATATTGTTTGCTCAGACTTGTTTGCCCCAATACTCAGGGTAAATATGGTATCAGGAAATAAAAGTGTATAATGATGGAAAACTTCTGGTAGTGTAAAAGGGTTTGGTATAACTTGTGGTGGTGTAAAATCCTTAGTGCTGAGTAATAGATGATCTCAAAAGAGATTTAATATCAGAAAATTATGATGAGTGTGAAGATCTAAGAAGTATGTGTTGGGGCCTAGTTTGGGATTATTGGGAAAATGATGAACCTCCTAGCTCCAGATATCAAAGTTGTTTTTTGTTGTTTGTTTGTTGTTTTTTTTGTTTTGTTTTTTTTTTTTGCTTTTTTGACATTTTATTTTTCTGTTTTTGTGATGACTTCACAAAATGTTGTGGGTACTCATTATTAACCCTTAAAGCACCAGTCACAACTGCTGCAGAAAAAAATCTTACTTTTATTTTATTTTTTCCAGAGAATAAAGTCTTGACATTTCATGTGAATCATCTGCCATGCAAGTGATTCACATGAAATGTCAAGACTTATTTTTTTTTTTCTGAAAAATAAATAATAATAAATAAAAAATTCAAAATGTCTGCTACAAATTTTTGCATGGCGCTTCAAGGGTTAAGGTGCTTTTGTTGAGTATGTTTCTATGAAGGAAGAAATAAGAAAAAAATATATTGAAACTCCTCTCGTCTAGAGCAAGAGCCTGGTAAGGTTAATAATGAAACAAAAAATACATTACACACATATTCAAATACATAGAAAATTTCACCTCCAATAACTGAAAATTTTCAGATAAAAAAAAACTGATATATTTTTCATATTTCTGCTCAAAACATAGATTGTGGGTACTTGTTAGAACTGCCTTGGTGAGGCATTTCTAACAAGTACCCACCATCTATGTTTTGAAATAAGAAAAATAATCTGTACCCCTGTAAACCTCAGTTTTACTACATAAAAGTGGGGTTTAAGGGGGTCAAAATTATAAAGACATGTTTTTGTGATGATTAGCTGCAGTATGAAAAGCTGTCCTTAGAAAATGGGTGCCCAGGGAAGACTCAAATCAGTCTGCACATCCACACAGTTTGATAAGAGTCATCTCTGTCTGTGAGCATTCTCCCTTGGATCCTTGGATATCCAAAGAATACCTAGCAAAAACTTATAAAACTGCACAGACTCGAAGGTTGATCCATATCTTCACTAGTCATAAATGTTCATTTTCTCAAGTTACAGATTATATTCATATGAGTACTTTTTTTTAGCTCAACTGAGCCTGTTAGATGAGCTTATAGCATAGGCATGTATCCATCGTGTGTCAACATTTTCAAACAACTTCTACTCTGAAGCCGATTCTTACCCTATTTCACATACATGTATAGCATCTCTAGGCAGGGGGAACAAACAATTATAATTTTGTTTCAGTTGTATAAGAACCCTGGTTGTTATAGTAACATAGTTGCCATTGACATTATGGGAAAAGTGGACATTGTCATTTATTGCTGTCTCACTGCAGATATTTTTACAAAAGTTTTACAGAAATGTTCTTTAAGTAGTCCTCTAGTCTACATTACACAAGAACTTTGTCCAAACCACTGAATTTGATTTGTTGCCATGGCAACCAAAATGTTGAATTTGCAAAAAAATATTAAGAAATCTTCTCAGAAGCCATAAGGAGGATGAAGCTGAACCTTTACAGAAATGTTCATAACATTTGTTTCTACAAGTGTGTGTGTGTTTTTTTGTTTTTTTTTTTTTGTTTTTTTTTTCTTTTTGTTTTTATTGCTATTGCTCCTATGCTTTCATCGCTATGGCAACATAAAAGTTTCCATAGGCTTACAATTGGAAAAGTGAAAGTTGGTATTTTTTCTATCTCATTGGAGATATTTTGACAAATGTTTTACAGAAATGGTACTTGAGTTGTCCCCTATGTTACATATGAATTTTGTCTACTTGCAGATTTTCGATTGATTGCCATTGGCAACTGAAAAGTTAACTTTGCAAAATATATTCAAAAACCTTCTCCTCAGAAGCCATAAAGGGGATGAAGCTGAAACATTCAAGAAATATTCATAACATTAGCCTCTACATAAATTGTGGGTTTTTTTTCTGTGTGTGCTTTCATCACTATGGTAACTTAAGTTTACGTAGAAGTATAATGTGAAAAGTGAAGGCAGTCCATTTTTTCTATCTTACAGCAGATATTTTGATAAAAGTTTTACAGTACTGTTTCTTGAGTAGTCCTCTACCAAACATATGAATTCTGTCTAAGTGGTTGAATTTGATTGGTTGTCATGGCAACCAAAAATTGTGGAAAAATAAAAAAAAAATAACATAAAAAAATTAATTCCTCAGAAGCTATAAGGAAGGTAAAGCTGAAACTTTGCAAAAATAGTTAAAAACATTAGCTTTTACAGCAGTTCACTCTGTCAGGTGAGCATTGTGGCCCATGGGCCTCTGGTTTTAATTTCTTATCTCTAGATAAGGCATTTCAAAATCTACATGTATTGGTCAGTGTTTTTATTTTCTATTTATTTATTTTTTTATTCTCTCCGACACATGATGCACAGTGTAATACAGAGGCTCTTACACGATGCACAGATAGTTTTCATATCTTTCTTCAAGAATACTCATCAAAAGTGCTTTGTACTGGAGCACTGCTGATGGAAACTCCTCAGTTCTAGTGAGTACTTACAACATGTTTTTGTCGAGAAATAAGAAAAGTGTTGATCTGGATACCCCTCTTATCTAAAAATAATTGAGCCAGGGCACGACAAAATAGCATGTGCACCCAGCGAAGACTCAGATCCGACTGGGCATCCGCCCAGACTGATCAGAGTCTTAACTGTCCACATGAAGAAAGCTTGGGTCCTTAGTGCACAGCAAAGATGCTGATCAGACTGGGCAGATGCCCAAGCTGATCTGAGTCTTTGCTTGATGCACATGCCATTTTGTTGGTTTTGTCATGTGCTAGCGCATCTAATGCATTGAAACTTTTTTGTTTCAGTCTCAGATCAACAGATACGACAGCATTTACATGAGAATTTCCAGTTGACGCCAGCTCTTGCCAATGTACTAAAATATAATGGCACGGCATCAAGTAGCGATACAATCACAGCTGAGGTAGGTAGAATTTGCCATTTGCCGGGAACTAGTAATCACTAATGGGGTGTAATAAGCAGGCAATGGGTAATAGGGTGGTTGTAAGGGCCTGCTGTAGTTGCAGCCAGTGGGAAAGGGGGCCATGTTGGGATTTCTTCTGTTTCTAGTTGTCATTTGTTATTTCCTTCATCCTACTCTCTTCCTCTACTAGCTCTTCTATTCCTTTTTCTCCCTTTCTCTGGGAGATGACACAAAATGATTTGCAAGAATTGAAGTGTCATTAAACAAAAACTTAATAAACAGACGATGGATGACAGCTTCAGCAAACCTCTGGCCTAGCTAAGCTCAGTGCAATCTGATCAGTAATTGTAGTGTGTCTGACAGAGGGTTTGCACAAATTCTGAATAAATAAGCATTTCCTTTCATGGTTGTGATTAAAATCTCAGAAACAATTAATCAAACTTTTTTGTTTATTAAACTGCCCAATGCAAAGGGGCAGAGCCGAACTTTGCACAAGCATATTACAGAAGTTACAAAGTTAAAAGGAATCTGCTTGAAGAAAATCGGATTAAATGTCATCTTATTTTCTGTGAAAAATATGAAAAATGTCACTAACTTTCTGCACATGATTTATTCTGCAGAGTGCCAAAGCTTAGCATCTACCACGCTATGGGCATATGAGGCAGGATACATAATGATATCACATCACTTTTTTTTTTTTTTTGAAAAAATAAATCTTATCTATAGCTCTGTTTTCACACCACACAAGGTTTCTTAATAATATTTCTGTGTTTGTTTGTGTCTTTATTGGGTATCATTTAGCCAAATGTCCGAGTATCCTCAGAGTCCAGAGGACTTGTTAAGGAGGAGTATTTGGTGATAGTTGTGAGATAATTTTCTCCAGTTCTGCATAAAACTCAGCACTTTATATACTAGAAAAGGGAATCAGGTGAGTCAGAAGTCAATTTCACTTGACATTTTCTTAGTTCTCCACAAACATATGTGTTGTGGCTATGGTATGTTGTATTCATTATGATAGTCAAAAAGGCCTATAATTTCGCCTGTCAGATTAAAGTTCTATGATTTTTTTTAATTAATATATATAAAATTGTAACCGCATTTTAAAGATGACGGTTGACAAAACTGATCTTTTAAAAGGATATAAACCCGCTATATTATAGATATAGGCCAGAGACTTGATTTATTCTTGTGTCACTTTGAATTAGTCTTGGCAGTGGCAGGGCTCCAGCGTATAAGTGAAACCCTGCTCTTCTTTTTCATCCTCTTTGTTATGGTCATCCCTTGATTAACAGTCAAGCTTGATATTTTGTCTTAAAGATGTTGATACAGACACACATCCAGGAAGTCAGTCTAGTCATTTTCCCCACCTGAGCTGTAGTTCTGTCTGCATATCTGTACTCATTCTATGAGGTCCTGTATTAACCCTAAGCATTTGCATGTACCATAACACCTTACATGAAGTGCGCTTGGATGGCAAAGTGGTTAGAGCTTCTGACTTCAGATCACGTGACTGCTGGACGCGTAGTTCAGCTCAATGCTGTACGATACTTTATTGCTCAGAGCCTTTCATTATTATCCTTTGTCATCTTGATATGACTTAAATAATGTTGAAAGGAATGTAAAACACCAAATTATCATCATTATCATTATCACCTCTTACAGTACTAATTATTTTGTCCTAAACTTTGAAGAAGTTAGTTTTACTACCTGTTGATGTGTCTAACAATTGTTAGTGTAGAGTAGACTCTGATCAGATGTTGTGTTCTGTGACATCTCATCTGGGTCTGCATTGTGTGCCCAGACTGCCTATGCAAATATTAGGCCAAGCTCAGTAAGTCAATTTTATTTTGGCATGACTGACCATGCATTTTCTATTTCACAGGCCCTACAGCTGATGCAGAAAGTAACTTATGGGCATAGAATCAGCTTCCAAGAAACCTATATGGAAGATTTGGTGCGCTTCTTGCAAAGTCATGTGTAAGTCAGGGTTCAGTTGGTCAAAGCATTGTTAGCTTAACAAGCTCATTAATGACAAACTCATTAACTGTTGTAGCAAAGGTATTTTTGAATTTCTTGATATTTTTGCTGCAAAAATGTGAGTAAAACAAAATACTCACATTTTTTCAGCAAAAAATATCAATGTATTTGCCATACTTCAAGATAGAAGCGCTGTGGTGCAGTGGTTAAGCATCGGACTCGAGATCGAGAGGTACCGGGTTCGATCCCCGCTAACAGCAAGTGTTGTTTCCTTGAGCAAGAGACTTTATCCACATTGCTTAGTACTGGTTTCTACCCAGGAAAAAAGAGGGCCACATGGAAGATTAGTACCAAATTACTAAATGTGTTACCCTCTATAAATAAAGTCGATTATTATTATTATTCTTATTATTATTATTATTATTATTATAGAAAGTTTAACGTCACATTAGCTAAATTAACAACTGCGTTAAGTTTTTAACAACTGGGTCAAGGAATGTAGATAATATAACCCTTACCTGTGTTTGGGGTTGATGACTTTGTCATTATTTGCATCAACCTTAGCATGTAGTTTCATTTCTGATTAACTATATGATCAACAGTTATTAAACATTGGCATACACTTCCTCCCTAAAAGGGACTCAAACAGTGTGGGATCATTTTTTACCCTGACCTATATTTCATGGTCTAATGATTTTGTCATTTTTTGCAATAACCTTACCATTTAGCCTCATTTCTGAATAATCATAGATGCATGACCTACAGTTATCTAACCCAGCATACACTTCCTAACAGGTTCTCAGACACTGTCGTTTCATTGTGTGACCTTTCAATATGTGTGGCCAATGAAGATGTAAATTAGCCTGCACATCCATGCCGTCTGATCAGAGACTTCACTGTCTGCATGAAGAAATCTTGCATTCTTTGCTATTCAAAATACACCAGTAAAGAGTCTGATCAGACTGCACAGTGCACAGGCTGATCTGAATGTTCACTGGGTGCACACGTCTGAAAGTCGTCTTCTGACATTGCAGCCCTAATATTTATTTGGATACTTGTATTATTTAGGGTTTAAATTTATAAAACCTGTTTTCATTTTAAATGTGACCTTAACCTTTATCCCTCTTTGGGCTAACTCAGCAGACAACAAATTGGTGATATTTTTTCTTATTTTTCCCAGAAAATGGGATTTGACATTGCATGCAAATTGTCTCCTTTCCTTTGGAGACAATTTGCATGAAATGTCGAATCTCGTTTTCTGGGAAAAATAAAAAAAATATTTCAAAATGTTGTCTGATGAAAATTTTCAGCAGACGACAAATTCAGCAGACAACGAATTGGTGATCTTTTCTCTTTTTTTTTTCACCCAGAAGACAGGATTTGACATTGCATGCAAATTGTCTCCTTTGGAGACAGTTTGCATGAAATGTCAAATCTTGTTTTCTGGGAAAAATAAAAAACAATATTTCAAAATGTTTTCTGCTGAAAATTTTTTCCCAGAGTGCTAAGTGTTAAATTAATATATTACATGTATATTACAGAACATATCCAGCCACAGGCCTCACACAGCCAGCTCTTGGTGTATTAGTGAATCTGACAAGAGATAATTTCTCCGTCCAGTCCTTTATTAAAAACAGTGTAAGTATGGAGCTAGCCTGTTTCACCTGTGATGGCTAGTGAATTAACCTTATTTCTGAAGCTGCTAATAAGAGGAGACAGTTCATAGCTCTGCATAAGAGGGATGTCATAATAATTTTTTTTTCTTATTTCTTCACAAAAAGCATATGTTATTTGTTAGAAATGCCACACAAGCACTTCTAATGAGTATCCATAGCACACACTGTCTTGGAGAAAGAAGAAAAATGTCTGTCCTTTT
The DNA here is from genome assembly GCA_964016985.1 of Anodontia alba. Taxonomy (NCBI): domain Eukaryota; kingdom Metazoa; phylum Mollusca; class Bivalvia; order Lucinida; family Lucinidae; genus Anodontia; species Anodontia alba. The sequence continues at coordinate 11,239,915 of OZ024824.1, forward strand.
TGGTTTAAAGAAAGCTCTTGGATTGTTTGAATCAATTATATGACAAAAACGACTGCTATTATTATGTGTATTGAGTAGATTTCTCTGTGTGTTTTTTTATTGTGTGTGTGTGTGTGTACGAGGGCTGTTCAAAAATAACGTGGACTTTTGATCTCACGCAATAATTAAATAAGCTACATCAATAGAAATGGTACCTTCATGCACGGCTAAATTCGTGCTATTCGATTATCCGAATTTGAGAGGGAAAATGTTCACCGATTACCTGCACGTGCCGTTTGAATTACCATAGTAACAGGTTCTCGGAGCAGGTGCAAATTTGCAGTAAAATCCAGAAATACACAAGTAATAAAAGACATGTTTTGCTTTACAATCAGCTTGAAATTTTGGGACGTCGCAAGGTGACATTCGGCAAACGTCAAGCGTAATTTTGACGTCATTTCAACGTTTGAGACGGGAAGTAAACAAAGTTTGAACGAGCCAAGGGCATAACGCAATATGGCGTCAACAGAGAGAACGGAAGTTCAGGCTGTCATCAAATTCTGTCGGGATATCGGGAAAACACCCACTCAAACCTACAAATTGATGAAAAGTACACCGGGTAGATCAACTGTTAGCCGTTCGCTGGTGTTTAAGTGGTTCAAACGGTTCGAAGACGGCAGAACATCGTTGCAAAAAGAAGAAGGCAGGGGCAGGAGACCTAAAATAAATCAACGTCTGGTTACGTCAGTGCACGACGCCTTGAAGGAAGACCGAAGATTGACGGTGTGCGACCTGGCAGAGAAGTTTGACATGAGCGTGGGAACTGTTTATCCTATTTTGGTGGAGAAACTGAAGATGTCCAAGGTATTCCATTTAATTTAAGACATTTTTTTTATTCAACTGACCCGAAATTATCTGTCATTTTTAATATTCATATGCTGCAAGGATTCACCAAACAAATTATGGTTGTTTATGTGTGCTAATGTCATTGCGAGTTATATAGATACCATTCAAGTATGTACTTAGAAAAGTTAAAATGATTGTAATAATCGATAAACGATTATTATAATTATCATTATTATTATTATCATTACGCTTGAACTTTCAGGTGCACGCCAGGTGGGTCCCGCGACTCCTGAAAGACTTCGAGAATGACCGACGGGTGACGGAGTCTAGGGCGTTTCTGCGGTGCTACAAGAAAGAAGGAAATGACTTCCTCGACAGGATCATAACAACCAACGAGACGTGGATGTGGTTCTACGATCCGGAAATGAATGGCCAGTCAGCGGTTTGGAAGAGATCAGGGTCCCCTCCTCCGGAGAAAGTGCGAGTGACCAAATCAGGAGGCAAACATATGTTTATTATGTTTTGCGACAGGCGGGGTATGATTCTACAGCACGCGGTTCCAAAGGATACTACTGTTAATGCCGGGTATTATTCTAAGGTAAATATTACTCAATATAGCTTTAATTTAAATGTTATGAAAACAATATCCCGTAAAATATTTCTCTAAATTTTGCATGAATTGTTTATTTTTCAGGTTCTTCGTCGCGACTTGGTGTCTGCTCTGAAGAAGAAGCAACCGGGCTTACCAATGGATTACTTTCTGCTGCACCAAGATAATGCGTCTCCCCACACCGCCGAATCAACCAGACTGGAAATCAACCTTATAGGATTTAGGACTGTTAGCCATCCCCCGTATTCACCCGACCTAGCTCCAACGGATTTCTCTGTTTTCCCAACTATCAAGAAGCAGCTGAAAGGGAGAAAATTCAAGAGACTTTCGGGTTTGAGGGTTGCGGTAAAAACGATCGTGAGTCAGTTCGACGAGCAGTGGTACGAGAACATGTTTGACCAGTGGGTACAGCGCCACCGCCGATGCATTCTGCACCGTGGGGAGTACTTTGAGAAGAAGTGAAAATTGTGTACTTACGCTAGCGAGATCCGGCGAAACAAATGACGTCGGCAACGTCGCCATGGGACGCTTGCTGTGCTCCGAGACGGCGAAGGGTACTAGCTTGGATGAACGATATCTTTTTAATTACGTGTGCGAATTGTTTGAAATTTACACAGAGAAAAGAAGAAAAACAGCCGTTTCATGTCATATAATTGTTGTTTTTCTGTGTCGAAAGAATTTCCTGTCAGAGCAAAAGTCCACGTTATTTTTGAACAGCCTTTGTAACAGGACCTTATCTTAAAAGTTTTCACATCTGATAAAATCTGTATCTGTTGTGTGCTTTCCCCCATTACATTTGTTCATTGATTTATTCAATAAAAATTGAACCATTGTCACTTTCATAGCACATAAAATATTGGTACAACTTATGTACGTAGAAGATAGTATAAGTGTGTAGATTATCCATGTAAATGGCAGCTGTCTCGGTATGGGATGGATTTTTTTTCTGAAGATTCTCCACCAAAAATGAAAAAAAAAGAAACTAAATGTCCCAGAAGAAGATTTTGTAACTTTTCTTATTACAAAGTTGAATATTAAAGAACCAGTGTAGACATGAAACTACTTTATGGTTTTAACCCTGGTCCTGTTGAACCTGGATATGCCTTTCCTTTGCAAACAGTATAGATCCAGATTAATTGGCTTCTTCAGAAGCCAACTGATCTGGATCTGTACCATTTGTCATTCAGTTTGTGAATTTGAATCAACAACCTGGATCAAGTAATCTGATTTAATGAGAGTTAGAAGTGGGGTGGCATCTTAATTTATTCAGCATGACAAGGGTTAAGATCACAGATGAAAGAATAAAAAAATTATTACCATAGAAACTCAAGTATTGGGACAGACAGGCCTTTTCAAACTGTGTAGAGCCAGATCAGACGCCACAGAACACAGCGTCTGATCAGGGTCTACACTGTTTGCCATATATACAGCAATATTTAAGACACATCAAGAAGCAGAAGAATGGCTATTTCAAATTGTAGAACAAGTATGGCAAGTAGATAAAGTCTTTACCTAGTCTTTCAGCATGTTACCTAAGCTATATATCACATGTATAATCTGAAACTTACTGCAATTCAGTTTTATGTCAGTGCTTGCATTAAGGGAAGTCTCGGAGTCAGAGACTCCCAAAAATTGGCCTGGGACTTCCAAAAATCAATGCCAGGAAGTCTGGAACTCCCAACTTTTAAATTGTCATTTACAACAGAAATTTAGAATTAATTTATGTGTTATTTAGCTTAAGAATGACGGTTTAATGAGAGTTTAAGAATATTGAGGTTGAATTTCTGAAAGTGAGTGAAAAATTTGATCACCAGGACTTCCAGATATTGGAGCTAGGAAGTCCTGGGACTTCCTGATTTTGACAATTAGTGCAAGAACTGTTATGTATTTTTCACAAGTTTGATGTGCAAAAACCTTTCTTTTCCTTCCAAAAATAAAAGTCAAACATAAAATCTACCAGCATGAAGGGACCACTCTTTGTTAAGAGACTGTTCCTATAATTCTGCATGTGTATAAAGGCATAGCTGCAGATGAGACTGGTAGCTAGGTAAATCTGTTCCTTATTTCTCCACAAAGACAGCTTGGTTAAAAAGGGCCTTTTCTAGATTACTTAGCTGAACATTTAGCACTCTCTGGGCAAACTCAGAAGATGAAAAATTGATATATTTTTTACTGAAAATGGGGTTTTACATTTCTTACATATTGTTGCCTAACCTTATTTCCTAAGGGAAGTTTTCATGAAATGTCACACCTCGAGGGTTGAGCGCAAGACTGTAGTAACTCAAACATATTTTTGAAACCCTTGTTTAGGGGCAACTTTGATCCCTTTGTAAACAATGCAAATTTAGGTGCCATTGCTCATATGAGCAATGGCACCTAAAATTCCATTGTTTACAGAAAGAAATGTTGTAATCTTCATAATGCCTTCATGGTGAGCAGATTAAGTATTGGGAAAAACAACCATCTGACTTGCTACAGTCTTGCGATCAACCCTTGACCTTATTTTATGAAAGAAGAAGAAGAGTCTTCTTCAAAAGAAGAAAAAATATTTCAGAATATCATTTGCTGAAAATAGAAGGTGTTTAAAGGGAACAACATCTTTGAAGGCCCTTGATTGGTCTCATATATGGGCCTGCGGATTTACATCATCTTGCACATGAGCAAAGTCATTTTGGCCTTGAATCCATTGAGATGTCCTATTGTAGCCAATGATTCTGTTTGCAGACAGCAAAGGCTTTGATCTGACTGTGCGGATGCACAGGCTGATCTGGGCTTTCACTCAATCACTGTCCTCATATGCCTGTAGCAAACTTTCAAGTGGGCCCTGCTTTTTCTGCTATCCCCTACTTATTTTGTACTCCTACTTTTCCCTACTTTTTTCTGAAAATGCCATACTATCCCTACTTTTTAGTCCAAAAATATTTGAAGTGACCAAAACCTGTAATTTTTTTCCTAACTCAGTTGGAGTTTGTAAAAATCAGATCAACTTAATCTGGGCAGCTACGATGCAAAAGTTCATAAAATATTTTTACTATGGTTGTAACTCCTTATTTGGAAGTTATTTTGGTATTTCCTGTCCATGATAATGTAATGTTTTTGTTCTGAGAAAACTTTGTTTGCTTATTATCTTTTTCTAAGTCTGAAAAACACTCAGAAGGTCCCTACTTTTCATGATTGAAATTCCTACTTTTGCCGTACTTTTTCAAAATTTTGATCCCTACTTTATCCCCACTTTTTCAATGGAGGGCCCTTGAAAGCTTGTGGTTGACATATTTTGCTTGACACAGCCCATATTAAGTCATAAATTACTGATACGAGTTTCTCAGAGCAAAAGATTTCACATTTTATTCAAATCATCACCAGATTTTAATGAAATCTTTAGTCTTTTTCTAGGAAATATAAAATCAAAGTTAAAAAGGAAGTTTAAGATAGCATTAATTTACAAAAAGACCGTTATAAGTATTTTAATAGCTTTATAGTCATAAGTTATGCAAATAGTGCAGACCCAGGTCAAATACCCATTTTGGATCTGTTTGACCAGGCCCCGAGGTTATAAAACTTTTTTCATGCTCAACTCAGCTGAGCATGAAATTTTCTCTGCTAATAAAAATGAAAATGCCAACAATAGTTGGCATTTTTATATTTATTAGCAGAGAAAATTTCATGCTCATCTGTGTTTAGCAACAAAGAATTTGCAGTTATTAGTTATTTGAGAGTTATTAGCATGACAAATTTCGTGCTCAGCTGAGTTGAGCATGAAAAAATGTTTATAACCTCGGAGCCTGGTCTGCACTGTTTGCTCAGTCCTCTTCGAATACTGATGGTAATACTGTAGTCAGTTCTAATTGAACCTTACCACTCTCTTGGCTAATTCAGCAAATGACAAATTGACACTATTTCTCTTAATTTTCCCAGTAAATAGGCTTTGATATTTCATGCAAATTGTCTCTGCGGAGACAATTTGCACGAAATATCAAAGCCTGTTTTCTGCGAACAATGCGAAAATATTCAAAATATCATCTGCTGAAAATTTAACCTAGTGTGCAAAATGTTAGTGATACTATTAAGGAGAAGAACCAAATAAGCATTATGTGCTTCCGTTCCAATCCTTAAATTTTGTATTGTTACTATTATCATATTATATGTTGTACAGATTGTTTCGAAGTAAATATGTTTATACCAAAGTGTTAGTGATATTATCTCTTTGTACCCACAGGAAGATATGACAGATCTGTCTCGACGACTTACCAAGTTGCTAGGTGATGACAGCCATCCTCTGATCTTGTTTTCTTTAACATTATTAGCAAACTTGTGTCTGCAAGAGAAATTGGGTAGCAAGGTAATGTATAGTTTTTTCCATCTTTTGTCTCTTACTACAAATGTTGATGCAGAAATTCATTTTTGACTCATTTCAAAACAGGTTTCAAAATTAATTCGGATTTAGCTGCTTACAGTAGATGTTATAAACATTTGAACAATAAAACCAAACTATTACCTCATTTCACCAGTAAAGTGCTTGGAACTTAAGGTAAATACTATAATTTTGCATAGGGAGGCAATTAAGTTGATCAATTGGTGTTTCTCTGAACTTTTCCCAGCACTAGTAACTAAGAACTGAGCAATGATGTTGATAGTACATGTTTCATGGTATTAAAAATGAAACTTTAATGTTAGATACTTTCACATTTTATATTTACTTTCAAAGTCTAGATTTTGAGCTTAAAACTGCCAGAAATGGAGGGTACTTAATTGTTCAGTTTTGTTGCTCCTACTTGTGACATATATCAGACATGGCATACATTGCTTCTCTAACAGGCACTCAGGTCCCAGTTGTTCAAAGCTAACGACGTCGTTAGTTAACGATTCGTTAAAATTTACATCGAGTGATACGCAAATATGCTGAAATTTTTTGCTGAAAAAATGTGAGTAGCTTTTGCAGTGCAAAAGCTACTCACATTTTTTTAGCAAAAAATATCAGAATATTGTATATTGAATCCGCTAAAACAATTAACGAAATGACCCTTAACGAGCTCGTTAAGCTAACGACCCTTTGAACAACTGGGCCCAGGATGCTGTCATACCATATTATTATCTGACCTGTGTTTCTCTGTCTTTCTCATTTTTGAACGAGTCCTAGGATTTAATTCTATTTCTGATTTACCATCAGCATTCCCATTCACGTACTGCAGTACGTAATTCACGTAGAGAATCTGCCATGAGCGTACAGAACTGTTGGTATCTACGTACATAAACGTACCAAAAATTTGGTGCACGTATAAATTGCAACATGTGTACGTCCTACTGAGTCAGTTTTCGCTCAGTAGCATATCATTTTAAATATTAATAAAGCATCGAAACACTGCGGTTGCTGGCGGACAATAACGAATGCGTTAGACGACTGCACAGGACGGAAATCCCGGAATGTATTTATATTCTTACCGAGAGGGATAAGATTATTGTTCATTGGTTATTGTGTATATCTTTTTTGCATTATCCAATCACTGACGACCATTACATTGTATCGCGGTTCAGTGGACACCTCTTTTTCTCCGAGTTTCGATACGGCTCGGTCCGCTGAAGTGTATACAGAAGTTGTCAATTAGATCGGTAATTACTGCATGCAAAAGAAATATTTTGTTTCATTTAGATTAATTTAGGATAGTTGTACCGCTGCATGACTACTTTAGCCAAGTTTTTAATGACTGTTATCAACAAAAACATGTACTTATTGCCGTAAAATCTACATGTCATAAGTTTTCGCGACTTCCTAATTTCCCGAAAAAGTTTAATTATTCTGTCAACAAACACTGTTATGAATATTAAAAGCGCTCAGAACTCCCAGGAAAATGTCATACACTCTTTCATAGAAACTGAATTTCCAATCTTTCATGCCATTTAGCAGTAGCGATTTTCTATAAAATCAGTATGTCCGGCTCACACGGAATGAAGGAACAACATTCTGGACAGAACCTGTTTTACCTGTTTTTAAACATTGTATATCTAAGAAGCTTGAATAGTACTTGAACTTGGCTGTTAGTATTAGGTTCTTTTGACTGAAGAATATGTTTTGGAAAAGTGACGTCTTGATATGATTGAAGCACAGTTTTCCTTTTATTTAAAATACTAAGACAAAGTACCTAAAACTGACCACAACGACATTTAAAGTATAAAGTCTTCCCAGTGCTTAACAAGGCATTTAATTACCCACAAATATGTGTACCCTCAAAAAGTGATCTGTACCCCCAAATGCTAAACCCAAGGGGTACCTGTACCCCTAAATCAAAATGTGAGTGGGAATGCTGACCATATTGCCCACAGTCATCGAATCTGGCATATACGTCCTCCCTAACAGGGACCCGGACACTTTAGTATCATTTTGTGACAGTGGCCCATATTCAGGGCAGATGACTTTGTCATCATATTACATGAATTGTATAGTAGTTGTTTTTGCTTTATTTAAGAAATAATTTCTTCTCTACTGTGAATTATCGTCGAAGAACACATGTTGTTAGAGGGCAGATTGCGAAATATTAATGCACGATGGTGAAGCCGGAGTGAATTAATATTCGCATCTGTACCATAACAACATGCGTTATTCAATGATAATTCTCAGTAGAGAAGAAATTATTTTGATTCTAACATGATACTTAAAGGAAAATCAACATCTTTGCGATGTTCTTGAAGAACTATTTTGCCTCGGATGTCAACAGCAGTAAATGTTTACATGTGACGTCATCAAACGCTCTTTTGCAAGCACTTAGTTGATGAGGTGATTTAACACATATCACACCGTGACGTTTCTGTTAGGTTCTATGGGAAAACGTTAATGTCATGTTAGAGTATATACATTGACAGCTGCCTTTCACAGAATTCTTATTTTGTTAGTGTGTTGCTATCAGCAGTAACTATTGATAGGATATATTTCTGAACTCTAATTTGAAAATGGGTAAAACTATGACTCTCTTCTTGCAGACCATTCCTTCTGTTTTTCAGCTGTTTAATGATCAGAATGTTACCAAGTCTTTCCAAATGATATTTAACCTATTGGTAGATGGAGACGCCGGGGAAACAAGGAGATATGCTGTAGATCTTTTTAAAGATCTTCTGAAGAGTGATCGGTTTCAGCGAGCCTTAGCGTCGTAGGTTTAAACTACCATTATAACCCTAAGTATTGGGGCACCTTATCTACTTACAACACTTGTCTTGGTGAAATAGTCCAGTCTACTAAATTTTGATGTGCCTAAAATATTGCTGTATGTGTGGCAAACAGTGTAGACCCAGATCAGATGCTGCATTCTGCAGTATCTGATCTGGGTCTACACTGTTTGCAAAGGCCTATTTGTCCCAATACTTAGGGTTATTAAGGTATATCACACTTGCATGTTTGTATATCAAGGATTAGTTGGAGTGGCTCAGTAGAGCATTCAATTTCAGATCGGGGTTTGTGAGTTCAGTATCAAGCTGGTCTATACCTAAGACATTCTAAAATCAGTAGGGTAATATGGTCGTGGCCATGGTCTGCTGTGCTTGCAGCAGTTGGGGGAAGGGAACATGTTAATTAGGGGATAGCTGCATTCAAAATTGTCATTTGGGGAGGTAATTTGGCAGTTTTAGGGTTGGAAATTTAGTTTTAAGGCAACCATAAAATCAATGATTTACCTCACCAAATGACAATTTTAAATGCAGATTTTCCTCTATATCTTATTCGTTCATTTGTTACGAAACAGAAATGGGTTTATAAAAAAAAAAAGATGTATGTTTCATCGTTTCATTTTGTTTCACTCTGTTTCGTAACGAGCATATTTCAAATTTTTTGGTCTGTTTCATCCTGTTTCAGAGTTTTCCCTATATATTTTAATTGTTTCATTTGTTACGAAACAGAAATGGGTTTATAAAAAAAAAACATGTATGTTTCATTGTTTCATTCCGTTTCACCCTGTTTCATAACGAGCTTTGAACAAGTCTTTTGGTCTGTTTCATCCTGTTTCAGAGTTTTTCCTATATATCTTAATTGTTTCATTTGTTACGAAACAGAAATGGGTTTATAAAAAAAAAAGATGTGTGTTTCATCGTTTCATTTCGTTTCACTCTGTTTCGTAACGAGCATATTTCAAACTGTTTGGTCTGTTACATCCTGTTTCATAGATTTTCCTCTATATCTTATTCGTTTCATTTGTTACGAAACAGAAATGGGTTTATTAAAAAAAAAGATGTATGTTTCATCGTTTCATTTCGTTTCACTCTGTTTCGTAATGAGCATATTTCAAATTGTTTGGTCTGTTACATCCTGTTTCAGAGATTTTCCTCTATATCTTATTCGCTTCATTTGTTACGAAACAGAAATGGGTTTATAAAAAAAAGTATCTGTTTCATTGTTACATAAAGTTACACCCTGTTTCGTAACGCACTGACCAAGGTGTTTGAACTGTTTCATCCTGTTTCGTAACGAATGAAACAGACCATCAGTGAGAACTGCTATTGGTCTATTTCATTTGTTTCATTCTTTTTCAGTCCATTTTAGAGTATTCCTTATATATTTTAATTGTTTCACCTGTTTCTGTTACAGAGAAAAAAACGTGCCCAAAAAAAAACCTGCATGGTTTTTGTGCAGTATATGAATTTTTGCTGAAAAAATGTGAGTAGCTACTCACATTTTTTCAGCAAAAAATTTCAGCATATTTGCGTATCACTCAATGTAAATTTTAACGAATCGTTAACTAACAACATCGTTAGTTTTGAACAACTGGGCCCAGATTCTAAAACTTGTACTAACTGCTTTTTGCTTGACATGCAGCAGTAGTAAGATTCAGTGTACAGTATGTCAAAACAATTTAGTACATGTAGTACTTATGATATACATAGTACATTATGAATAAAACAAAGTGTTATTTTGCCATCAGAATTATGTGATCTTGGGTAACTATGCTTTAGTCAATATTATAAACACTGGGGCCCAGTTGTTCAAAGCATCCTTAGCTTAACAAGCTCGTTAAGGGTCATTTCGTTAACTGTTTTAGCGGATTCAATATACAATATTATGATATTTTTTGCTGAAAAAATGTGAGTAGCTTTTGCACTGCAAAAGCTACTCACATTTTTTCAGCAAAAAATTTCAACATATTTGGGTATCACTCGATGTAAATTTTAACGAATCGTTAACTAACGACATCATTAGCTTTGAACAACTGGGCCTGTATTGTTTATTTCAGACTGGAATTTTTAAGCAACTGTATCGAGCAAGTTTTACATCTACTGACATCAAGTTCACCGGAGTCTGTAGTCAAGGTATTTGTTTTATTCCCCTGTTTTTTTGTTGTTTGTTTTATTTTTTGTTTTAGTTTGTTTTTTTGTGTATGGGGGTGGTGCTTCCCTTTGCAAAATTGTTTGCATTATTTTCCTTTGCTGCACTTCACTCTGTCATTGGTGAGGTGAGATAATAAATTCAGAAATAATTATTTTTGTTTGTCACTTATTGTAGAACAAACTGCTTTAACAAACTTTATCAAATGGAATTCTGGCATCTTGGAAAACGAGTTTCGCTTAACCCTTAAAGCACCAAGAAAACCTGCATCTGAAAATGTCGTCTATTTATGTCGTCTGCTGAATATTCTTGCAAACTTTTCAAACCTATTTTTGCATACAAGCAAACAGTATGGACCCAGATCAGACTGCTGCTAAAGGAGCAGTCTGATCTGGGTCCACACTGTTTGCAGAAATGACTTTTAAAGTAACTGGCAGAAGACAAAGCAGACGACAATAGTTGTGATTGGTGCTTTAAGGGTTAAGCTGGTTCTAGGGGGCATCTGCAGCCCTGAAAACTACATTGCTGCCATATGAAGAGGTTCAGTAAAACTGAGACATCAGGGCCCAGTTGTTCAAAGCGTCGTTAGCTTAACGAGCTTGTTAAGGGTCATTTCGTTAACTGTTTTAGGGATTCAATATACAATATTCTGATATTTTTTGCTGAAAAAATGTGAGTAGCTTTTGCAAAAGCTACTCACATTTTTTCAGCAAAAAATTTCAGCATATTTGCGTATCACTCGATGTAAATTTTAACAAATCGTTAACTAACGACGTCGTTAGCTTTGAACAATTGGGCCCAGTATTCATTCTGTTATTTTTCTTTTTTTTATCTGTCACTGCTTCTATGTGACTCAGTTGCATGGTAACTTTAAAAATCTAGATACATACATACACATATCCTTATTTGGGATTTTGAACCAGTATGACCCGACATGTCATACGAAGTATGTCGAGGGTATTTAGTTTTGTCTTTCTGTTCATTCATTCATTTGTTTATATGTATGTATGTACATTAGTCAGTCCGTATGTTAACATCTGCATCAATGTTTTGTCTTAAATTTTTTTTTTTTAAGAACTTCTATTTTCCAAGCCATATGATGGATTTGGTTTATATTTGGTATGACAATAGATATTGGTTTGACCTCAAAATATATGTAGGTTACTGTGACCCGTATTTCATGGTCCATTAATTTGGTCTTATATCTTGAATGTTATTTGTTGTATGAACATATGCAAGGTGTCTGGGTGAGGTAACCTAGTTAGAAATTATAACTAGGCCCGTTTTTAAGCCAAAGCAGGAGTCCAGTAATACCAATCTGGATTCTCTGGCGCTGCCTCTATGTGACTCAGTTGCCTGGTAGCTTTAAAAATCTAGATACATACATACACATATGTTTGAACATCCTTATTTGGGATTTTGAATCAGTATGACCTGACATGTCATGGCCCAGTGATTTTGTGTTACGTTGTGAAGACAATTTGATGCATGAACATCATACTTATAGATCAGTATGACACAACATTCAACCTCAAAATAAATGTGGTTCTTTGTGACCAATATTTCATGGCCCAGTGATTTTGTCTTACATCTCCTACACTGTTTGATGCATGAATGTCATATTTTCAGATAATGAGATAGTGCGACCAAAACTTTGACTCAAAGTAAATATAAATCAGCATGACCTATAGTTCATAGTCTAGTGATTTTGCTTAAAATCTTCTAGATTATCTGATGTAAATAGCTGTCTGTCATTGTATAATAACATAGCAGTTCTCAGCTCTTGGTTTTATTAGAAGCTGATTATTTTTGCTTACTTATTTCATAAAAGAAGCATTTCAAATTTGCTGTCCGGTAGTAATGGACAAGTGGGGATGTCTTCGTGGGCTGGCCTTGGTTTAGTCCAGATTTCTATCTGTAGTCATGAGAAAATGAAGCTGATTTGATCTCAGACAATTGTGGCTTATTTCTGCAAACTGGAAATGAAGGATCTGAGAAAACTTAAATGGATTCAACTCTTTTATTACAGGGCAAAACAATTAAATTTGGCATATCTGAAGTTTGATATATTGTCACAAAAACTATATCCCAGTTTCTTTGTAACTGCTTCCATTCAAAATATGTGTGTTCTTTTTGAAATGAAGGACTGAAAAAAATTCAGTTTAGCTGTAACTTTACTTCTAAACATGTTTTCAAAATTTTGTGAGGGTTTTGTTCATTAACTTTTCTTCAGTTTATCCCAAATTTTGGGCCTCTTGAGAGGTCTTTGCTTTGATACTGAATCAATAGAAGTGGCCATGGCATATTAATTTATTCAGCATGGCAAGGGTTAACCATATTTCTTTTCAGGTGTTTGAGTTATTGATGGTATTCTGTCGAGTTGATGGTGTCCGACTGGTCGTTTGTAAGAGTATGGTGGCATCATTCCCGCTACAGGATCAGTCACTGTTCCCCAACCTCACCACCACGCCACTTAGTAGGGTGGCCGACCCCTTACTAGCTACATTGCATTGGGCTGGACAGTCAACAGACACACATGGTTTAGGTATGTTGTGTAAATACCATATTTAACATGTAGCTCCAGATAAGAGGGGTTAGCAGATAATATTTTTCTTATTTGTCCATGAAAACATATGTTGTAATTTTGTAGGTACTCATTAGAAGCACCTCTGCTAGTCGCTTCTAATGAGTGCCCTTAACATATATTTTTGTGGAGAAATAAGAAAGGTATCAATATTTTTTGTTCAAAAATATGTCTTGAGCTATGTAGATACCTAGACAGTTAACATATACACTTTATTAGTTGAGCAGGCCTCGGTGGCTCAGTTTGATGCGTTGTCCGACTGGAGACCAGGAGGTCGCGGGTTCAACCTCCGCCTAGGTCGGCAACATTCTTTCATGGAGATTGATCATGAAATATTTTCTGCGGCCATTCTCTCCCTTCCGCTGATTCAAGAAGGGCAGTTGTCAGTTTCTGGCAAAAGAATGTGCACAATACTGGATAACGGCTTATAGGACTTAACCTGCCCAGTAAACGTGTGGTTAGGTAAACTGACTGCGCTCGACATGACCCCATTGGGTTGACTGGGCCGTAAAACCTCAACACAAACAAACACTTTATTAGTTTAAGTGGACTGGATACATTAGGTAAATTTTCTCCTATTTTTACTAGGGGGGCAACTTTTGTGACTTCCTGTTTGCTTTCCTGTACACCAAAATCCTTCTGAAACCCAAAAGGTACGGGCCCCCGTAGCCTAGTGGATAAGAGAGTTGACTCTTAATCCATTAGGTTTTTACCGCTGTGGTTCGAGCCTGGCTCGGGTCATATGTGGGAAAGCCAAGTTCTGCTTACGGATGGTCAGGTGGTTTTTCTCCGGGTTCTCCGGTTTTCGCCCACCTTCGATGAACGATCGGCTCGATATAAGTGAAATATTCTTGAAAGGGCCGTAAAACCCAAATCAAAAAAAAAAAAAAAAAAAAAAGAAACCCTAAAGGAACAGTACTTATAGTTAATCTCTTCTGCAATAGCCACCACAAGAATTATGTCATGATAATCTTTAATCATCCAAAATGGGACCAGAAGCATTCAGATTCCTGTTATGAGAAGTAATTTAGTACTTCTGATCACAAAGTACATCTTCCACCTAAACACTATCCTCAAGGATGATTTTTTAATAACACAGGAGGCACTGGTCATTCCTACGGGTTAACTATATAAAGTACAGGATAAGTAGGATAAGCTTTATGATCAGAAATTCCCAAGATAAATTTTCTGCCTTCCCAAAGGTGACTATTGCAGAGAGGTCACTCTGTAACTTGATGTCAGAAATCAGTCAACCATTAAGATGATATTTTATAACATTGGCCTGTTCATCTATAAAATATTTTCACCAGAGTTTCACACATGAAACAGTAAAACATTAACCCTTAAACTGTTAATCACAACAGTTGTCGTCTGCTTTGTCATCTACTTGTGATTTTAAAAGTCGTTTATGCAAACAGTGTGGAGCAGTCTGATCAGGGTCCACACAGTTTGCCTGTATGCAGAAATAGGTTTGGAAAGTTTGCAAGAATATTCAGCAGACAACATAAACTGACAACATTTTCAGATGCAGGTTTTCTTGACATTTTAAGGGTTAATGACTTGAATACTGATGGCTCATATACCGTGGCTGATTCGAACATGTTTTTGGGTCAATAGGAAATTTTTCCGATAGCTCAAGAAAACAAATATTTAGGGATATTTTAGGGAAATTTTCTTTTTTATAATGAAAATATATGTTGTTTTTACTCATTAGAATTGCCTCACTGAGGTGATTGTAGTATGTACACTCAGCATCTAAAAGACATCCCTATCTGCCTCCTGACCTGGCGCTATGATAACCCTCAGTGGCTCGAGGTACCCAATTCTAGAACTACTCTCTACATGGTCCTAAAGCTGTTCAAGCTATTGAAGTTTGACGGTATTTGTTTTACAGGTATTTTATGAGGATTTTGAAGGTATCACACTTTTTCAGAGGTTCATATTTTAGAAGGCTGTTACACCATATTTGCATTTAGTATTGGGACAGACAAGCTTGAGAGTACACCAGTCCAGACATAACTTTTATTCTGCGCTGTTTGACAGTCATCCAGGGGTTTCTAGACACATCTTTAGATAAAATAAAATAAAATAGATATGTTAAAATTTTAGGACAAGTATGATAAATTAACCCTTGTCCTGCTGAACGGGGATATATGGTGCCTTTGCAAACAGTGTAGATCCAGATCAGTTGGCTTCTGAAGAAGCCAACTGATCTGGATCTACACTGTTTGCTACTCAATTTATGAATTTATGTCAACAATCTCTGGATATAGGCATCTGATTGGCTGATATTTAGAAGTGGATGTGGCATCTTAATGTATTCAGCATGACAAGGGATAAAGTGTTCCTTACAAAGCTCCAGATAAGACGGTTATCAAGATAACTGAGCCAGCACACAACTAAACCAACAAAATGGCATGTGCGCCCAGCAAAGACAGATCAGCCTGGGCATCCACCCAGTCTGATCAGAGTCTTTGCTTGTGCTCAGTGGGCAGCTAAGGACCCAAGCTTTCTTCATGCGGATCTGATAGCAAAGACTGATCAAACTGGGCGGATGCCCAGGTTGATCCGAGTCATCACTGGGTGCACATGCCATTTTGTAGGTTATGTCATGCTGTCTCAAATATTATTTTTCTTATCTGTTCAGGAATATTATTTGAGCCAGAGCATGACAAAACCTACAGTAAGACCTGTCTGACCAGCAAAGACTCAGATTAGTCTGTGCATCCACCCAGTATGGCAAGGGTTCTTATTTATCCCTCTGGATAGCTTGAAGGCTATAGAAGGCACATGCGATCAGCAAAGATTCTTATCAGACTGCACGAAAGCACAGGCTGATCTGAGTCTTCCCTGGTCGCACAAGTCTTATTGTAGGTTTTGTCATGCGCTGGCTCATTTATCTTATTTCTTCAGGAAACATTTTTGTGGGCACTCAGTAGAAACACCTGGTCAAGGCACTTCTTAAGAGTACACACAATATATCTTTTCCTAGAGAAATAAGAAAAATACTCATGCTTTTGGGGTAATAAAAAGGGGCCTTATCTGTAGCTATGATCCCAGTTTTTTGGGTAAATATGGTATTTCATTTGTAATTTCAGCACCACTTGGAGCATTTGATCTTCTGACAGAAGTTTATGAGGAGCTGGTCTTCTCCCATGACAGTATTCATCATAGTAAACATGCCGCTGCCGTCCTGCCTGTTGTACTTCAAACACTGAAGACTCCTCTGGAGGGAGATAACTCTTCTATACTGAAAAAATGTGCTAGAATGGTGAAAGCTGTTAAACTTTTACTTGGTATGTTTAAAGTTGAGTCATAGAACTTGAAAAGGAGGAGTATTTGATGATAATTCTGACAAAACTTTCTACAGTCTTCCATAAAAACATACATTGTGGATACTCATTAGAAGCTCCTTGGCAAGGCACTTCTATTGAGTAACCACAACATATTTATTTATTTGATGAGTTAATAAAAATTATTATAATGATATAAATATTGAATGATTAAAAATATGAGGAACAAGGGTGCTGATATGCGATATCGGCACGATTACTTGATATTGCATGGTTATTCGGATGCCTTCGAATGTTACATTTATATGACATATGATATCACACTAGTGCAAAAATCCCTTTTATTGGATACTAGTCATATATTGGTTAAGCACGAAGCAAAATTTGTAGAAGACGGCATTTTTTTTTTTTTTTTTTTTCAGAGAAAATGTTTTGACATTTCGTGTGAATCATCTGCTCTACATGAAATGTCAAGACGTGTTTTCTTTATAAAAAATTAAAAAAAAGGTACAGTCGATTCTCATTATGTCAAACACTGATAACTCAAAATACTACTTAAGTCAAAACTAAATAAAGGGCAATATTCATTTAGTTTATTGTATGTTCCTTACAATTCCACTCCATTTACAGTCGACTCTCGTTGTCTTGAATTCTTATGGACTCCCTAAAATACTTCGAGATATCCGTACCTTAACATATCAGATTTGCAGAATTGAGCAAAAAATAAATCGAACAACCACATTTAACAAAATTAATGTATATGTAATTCGTCTCCTGAAATTAGAGATATATTGAAAATATTGTGGAAAAGAGGAGAAAATAGCAATTTCTCCTCTTTTCCACAATATTTTTTTACCTGTTGTTAGATTTTCATGTTTAGGCAGGGACCAGATTTTCACTTCGAGATAAGCAGTTATTCGAGATATGTGAGGTGGAGATAATGGAAGTCAACTGTATCTCAAATTACTGTTTTCTCAAACCAGAAATTCTTGTCTTTGGAGTACGAGATAAAGAAAGTCACCTGTGTTTCAAAATGTCATCTGCTGCAGTTGTGAATGGCACTTTAATGTTTTTGTGCTATTTTTTTTTTTTTTTTTTTTTTTTTAAGTTTTGTGTGGCGATGACAATCTACTCAACATAATCTCTCAGCAGATAGATGGGTCCCTGATGTCTCATTTATTACAGTACCAATTTGACCACAATACCGTCTGCTTGAAAACTGGTGTCTCTGCCCCAACAGATGACTGGAGGTAAGAATACATTTTCAGCTTGGATTATGCCAAGGAATATACATATATTTAGCTCCAGATAAGGCTCTTTTTCAAAAAAAAAAAATACTTAATATTTTACTTATTTTTCCACGAAAACATGTTATGGTACTCATTAGAAGGCCCTCAGCAAGGTGCTTCTAATGAGTACCCGCAATATATGTTTTCATGGAAAAATAAGAAAAATGCAACCCCCTCTTATCTAGAGCTATGTATATATGAAGTATGTATTGGGAAATCTAACACTTTCCCATTTGAAATTAACACTTTCCATGCTATGGGCAAATTCAGCAGATGACAAACTGATGATATTTTTCTTATTTTTCCTAGAAAATAGGATCTGACACTTTGTGCAAATTGTCTCCTTAGGAGACAATTTGCATAAAGTGTCAAATCCTATTTTCTAGTATTTTTAGCTCGCCTGTACGAAGTACAAGGAGAGCTATTGTAGTCACCCCGGTCGTCCGCGTTTGCGTTTTCGTTTGCGTTTGCGTTTGCGTTCCCGTTCCCGTTCCCGTCCCACTGCGAGAGAATAAACCCCTGGGTTCATGCCCCTGGGTAGGGCTAGGGGTCAGAATCTAGGACACCTTTGTAATACTGTGTTAAAGTTTTTCAAATGCTTATTTCTCAACAGTCACTCCTCACAGAGGCATCAGATTTGGAACTTAGGTACCTTGGAGGGTCTTCTGAGATTCCAAGAGAATAAACCCCTGGGTTCATGCCCCTGGGTGGGGCTAGGGGTCAGAATCTAGGACACCTTTGTAATACTGTGTTAAAGTTTTTCAAATGCTTATTTCTCAACAGTCACTCCTCACAGAGGCATCAGATTTGGAACTTAGGTACCTTGGAGGGTCTTCTGAGATTCCAAGAGAATAAACCCCTGGGTTCATGCCCCTGGGTGGGGCTAGGGGTCAGAATCTAGGACACCTTTGTAATACTGTGTTAAAGTTTTTCAAATTCTAATATCTTGACTTTCACTCCTCATAGAGCATTCATATTTAGAATTTGGGTACCTGGAGGAGTCTTCTGAGATTCCAAAAGAACATACCCCTGGGTTCATACCTCAGGGTGGGCCTTGGAGTGGGGCTAGGGGTCAAAATCTAGGACACATTTGTAAAATTTTATATGCCTACAGGTTATAGACACAACTGGTTATACATCAGCTTACTATGTGACATCGGTTTAAGTGTAAGAGATTGAAGGTCATAGTGACCTACATTTTACGGTCCAGGCCACCTAGATTTCACGGTCCAGTGATTTTGCCTTATATCTTGAATACTATTTGTTGGATAAATGTCACACCTGGGATATTACTTCCATGTGACCCAATGAATGACCACTTACTATATCTAGGTCATTGTGACCTATATTTCATGGTTCAGTGATTTTGCCTTATATCTTGAATACTATTTGTTGGATAAATGTCACACCTGGGATATTAGTTCCTTGTGACCTGATTATTGACGTCAAAATATATCTCTGTTGGTGTGACCTATATTTCATGGTTCAGTGATTTTGCCTTATATCTTGAATACTATTTGTTGGATAAATGTCACACCTGGGATATTAGTTCCATGTGACCCAATGAATGACCACTTACTATATCTAGGTCATTGTGACCTATATTTCATGCTTCAGTGATTTTGCCTTTTATTTTTATTACTATTTCATGGAGAATTGTCATACCTGGATTGTTATATCTATGTGACAAAATGATTTACATACAAATACATCTAGGTCAGTGTGACCTATATTATATGGTTGAATGATTTCGCCATATAACTTGAAAATTATTTCATAGATTATTTCATTTTGAATTTCTTTATGATAAAAATGTTACAATATAAAATGTACGCAGCAGGCGAGCTACGCTGTCCTACGACAGCTCTTGTTCTAATTTTTTTCCTAAAAAATAGGATCTGACACTTTGTGCAAATTGTCTCCTTAGGAGACAATTTGCATGAAGTGTCAGATCCTATTTTCTAGGAAAAAATAAGAAAAATAATTCAAAATGTCACTGCTGAAATTTTTATCCAGCATGCTAAGTGTTAATGGATATATCCATCAAGAAGGGGATCACTCTGTCCTAAAAGTTGTCTACTTCTCAAAGTGGGGCTGCTTTTAAAGGAAATGATTCTTTTCTTTGAGAATAGCTACTTTTTTGGAAGGGATTCAGATACCAGAGAACTAAATTCTTTTGTGGTGGAGTGGTGTCCCATAGAAAAGGGAGAAGTAAGTCAGTCTAGAGTACTTAGGATATGCCATACACAAGAATTATAACTCGGCCTTGAGTTGTTATAGACCTAGCAGATGATTCACATGAAGTCAAGCTTTATTTTTTCAGAGAAAATATTATTTTGTCTGTTGCTGTTGTGATATGTTGCTTTAAGGGTAAACACATAACAAACAGCAGCTGCCCAGTTCAGCCTTTGCATAAATGCAGTCTGCTTAGTGCACCTTGTTTTCACATACAAAAATTTGGATTCTTTAGAATCAGCTGTACAACAGTATAGATCTTAAGGAAAATGGGTACACTTTCATTGGAGGCAACTCCCGTCAAATTGTTTTGTCTCCCTTCTGAAGAGGGGTCTGCTCTAAAAGGAAAGAATTTCCTCCCCTTGGGAGCAAATTCTTTCTTTTTAGAATAGACTCCTTTTCAAAACAGGCTTATTGGGCAGGTAAGCAATCTGGAAGTCACAAAAGTTGTCTTCCTTGTAAAGAAATAATTGAAATCAAACAAGTGTCCAAGTAAACAGATGATTACTCAGATAATCAAGCTTATTTTGTTTCTTAATTCCATTTCAGTTCTACTGGTGTAGATCTGGTGTTGTATTTACTTGATCTTGTTTCCCGACTCAAGCAACAAGATGTTGAAGATCTGTTCATGTCTACCATGCAGGTACGTGTCCGAGTGAAAGAGGAAAAATAATTTAACTGTTTTCATGTATTAAAGTCCACTTCCATGTTTCTGCCATTGTATATCATATCTCATTGCCTAAATGAAAGAAGGACACATTAGCCTCGGTGGCTGAGTTCGATGCGCCGTCCGACTGGAGACCAGGAGGTCGCGGGTTCAACCCCCACCGAGGTCGGCAACATTCTTTCGTGGAGATTGATCATGAAATATTTTCTACGGTCATTCTCTCCCTTCTGCTGATTCAAGAAGGGCGGTTGTCAGTTTCTGGCAAAAGAATGTGCACAATACTGGTTAACCGCTTAGAGGACTATGCCTGCCCAGTAAACATATGGTTAGGTAAACTGACCGCGCTCGACATGACCCCATTGCATTGACTGGGCCTTAAAACCTCAACACAAACAAACAAGGAAAGACATAGTTCCAGAGAAAGGGAGTATTTGGATGACATATCTTATTGTATTCCAATAAGTACTCACAAGGTATTGTTTGATGCAAAAATGATAAATTTATTTGAACTTACCATCTCTGTTATCACTTTTTCTGCCGGCCTCGGTGGCTCAGTTGGCTGTATGTCCCAACTAGTGATCAGGAGGTTGCGGGTTCGACCTCTGCCAGGTCGACAACATTCTTTTGTGGAGATTGATCCTGAAATATTTCTTCCGCTAATTCAAGAAGGGCAGTTTTCAGTGTCTGGCAAAAGAATATGCACAATACTGGTTAACCACTTAGAGGACTAAGCCTGCCCAGTAAAAGTGTGGTTAGGTAAACTGACCGTGCTTGACATGACCCTATTGGGTTGACTGTGCTGTAAAACCTCAATGCAAACAAACAATCACTTTATTCAAAGCTAAGATAGACAGTGGTGTTTAACATTCTAACAAAATTGTACATGGAGTTCTACATATAATTTATCACCCTCCAGTACAAAACAAAATGAAATGCTACGGTTTGGTAAAGGTCCCACAAAATTAAGAGGCAATGTCTAGACATGACTTAATTTTTGTTGACGGGGACATTAAACTTTAACTCAGTTAATGAAAAATAAAGAAATTCGTTGTGAAAAAGTTCTAGAATGTTTCTTGTTTTAATCTTTTTGCAAAAGTTACCTTCCTTTACATAGATATGACTTTATGATTTAAGTGGATTTCATTCTGGTCTGTTTATTACTTTGTTCATTCACAAATTGGCCACTCTTGGCAGAAAGAGGTGTTTAGCAGATGATTCACATGAAATGCCAAGTCTTATTTTACACAGAAAAAATAATGATAGAAAATAATTAGAATGTTGTCTGCTACAATTTTGCTTAGTGCTTTAAGGGCTAAGGATCTTTGTCATTAATGGGGCTTAAGACAAAGCTTTTTTTTTTTTTTTTTTTTTTTGCCAGTTGCAAAATAAACACTCAGATCAGCTTTGAATTCATGATTTGCATGATGTGTCTAGTCTTTTTTTCTCAGAAAAATACAAAAAAGAAGAGAGAAATTATTTAGCACTACCCCTTATCCAGAGCTGTATTAACATTTCTTTCAAAATGTCACGAGATGATTTGAATGGCTTGCCTAGCTTACAGAGGGTGAGGGATGAAAACTATTTTTAGTGCTTTGGTGCAGAAATAAAATTGTCCTTTATTATCACCAAAACTATCAATATCAGAGGACTGGATACACTTGATAGATTTTCTGACATTTTTACAAGGGAGAAAAATTTTGTGCCTTTCTGTTTGCTTGCCTGTACATCAGAAAAGAGATCTACTCTGAAAGGAAAGAATTTGCTCCTGAGAGGTCTACTCTAAAAGGAAAGAATTTGCTCCTAAGAGGTCTACTCTAAAAGAAAAGAATTTGCTTCTAAGAGGTCTACTCTAAAAGCAGTGATTTTTTTACCTGCGCATCCCGAGTCCCGTACTCACATTTTTGCTTTGAGACTCACATTTTAAATCTCAGCGAGTCCCAGGACTCACAAAGTTATAGTGGAAAATTCTGTAATGGATGCAATGATTTTCTAGTAGGACTCGCTTTATATAGCCCAAGCGAGTCCTGGGACGCATAGGTATAAAATTGTAAATAAATCACTGTAAAAGGAAAGAATTTTTCCTAAGAGGTGTACTCTAAGAGGAAAGAATCTGCTCCTAAGATGTCTACTCTAAAAGAAAAGAATTTGTTCCTAAGAAGTCTACTATAAAAGGAAAGAATTTGCTCCTAAGAGGTCTATCTAAAAGGAAATAATTTGCTCCTAAGAGATCTACTCTAAAAGGAAAGAATTTGCTTCTAAGAGGTCTACTCTAAAAGGAAAGAATTTGCTCCTAAGAGGTCTACTCTAAAAGGAAAGAATTTACTCCTAAGAGGCCTACTCTAAAAGGAAAGAATTTGCTCCTAAGAGGTCTACTCTAAAAGGAAAGAATTTGCACCTAAGAGGTCTACTTTAAAAGGAAAAAAATGCTCCTAAGAGGTCTACTTTAAAAGGAAAGAATTTGCTCCTAAGAGATCTATCTAAAAGAAAAGAATTTGCTCCTAAGAGGTCTACTCTAAAAGGAAAAAATTTGCTCCGAAGAGGTCTACTCAAAAAGGGAAGAATTTGCTCCTAAGAGGTCTACTCTAAAAGGAAAGACTTTGCTCCTAAGAGGTCTATTCTAAAAGGAAAGAGTTTCCTCCTAAGAAGTTTACTCTAAAAGAAAAGAATTTGCTCCTAAGAGGTCTACTCTAAAAGGAAAGAATTTGCTCCTGAGAGGTCTACTATGAAAGGAAAGAATTTGCCCCTAAGTAATCTACTCTAAAAGGAAAGAATTTGCACCTAAGACATCTACTTTAAAAGGAAAAAAATGCTCATAAGAGTTTCCTCCTAAGAAGTCTACTCTAAAAGAAGAGAATTTGTTCCTAAGAGGTCTACTCTAAAAGGAACAAATTTATTCCTAAGAGGTCTACTCTAAAAGGAAAGAATTTGTTCCTAAGAGCTCTACTCTAAAAGGAAAGACTTTGCTCCTAAGAGGTCTACTCTAAAAGGAAAGAATTTGCCCCTAAGAGGTCTACTCTAAAATGAAAGAATTTTCTCCTAAGAGGTCTACTCTAAAAAGAAAGAATTTGCTCCTAAGAGGCATACTATAAAAGGAAAGAATTTCTCCTAAGGGGTCTACTCTAAAAAGAAAAAAAATTTACCCAAGACGTCTACTGTAAAAGGAAAGACTTTGCTCCTAAGAGGTCTACTCTAAAATGAAAGACTTTGCTCCTAAGATATCTACTTTAAAAGGGAAAAAAATGATGCTCCTAAGAGGTCTACTCTTAAAGGAAAGACTTTGCTCCTAAGAAGTCTACTCTAAAAGGAAAGAATTTGCTCCTAAGAGGTCTACTCTAAAATGAAAGAATTTCTCCTAAGAGGTCTACTCTAAAAGGAAAGAATTTGCCTCTGAGGTCTACTCTAAAATGAAAGAATTTGTTCCTAAGATGTCTACTCTAAAAGGAAAGAACTTGCTCCTAAGAGGTCGGTCTGCTCTAAAAGGAAAGAATTTGCTCCTAAGAGGTCTACTCTAAAAGGAAAGACTTTGCTCCTAAGAGGTCTACTCTAAAAGGAAAGACTTTGTTCTTAAGGGGTCTACTCTAAAAGGAAAGACTTTGTTCTTAAGGGGTCTACTCTAAAAGGAAAGAATTTACTCCGAAGAAGTCTTCTCTAAAAAGAAAGAATTTGCTCCCAAGCGGTCTACTCTAAAAGGAAAGAATTTGCTCCTGTAGGAGCAAATTCTTTCCTTTTAGAGTAGACCTCTTTTCAGAAGGGGCTGAAACAAGTGTGACAAGAGTTGCCTCCCTCTGAAAGTGTATTGATTCCCCTTAACTTGAGCTGTGTTTTTTTTATTAGGATGCTAGGGTGGTTCCGTTCCTGGCCATGGGTTTGAGTAGTACAGTGAGAGAGAGGGTGCAGGCAGCATTATCCATTGTTTGTCTCAGTTCGTCATTAGAAGCTTTCCCTAGTATCATGTAAGTAGCCACTAAATCTACATATTTACATTTTGAGTGTGAGTTTTTTAGAATTGAGATGAAGTTATGCACGTCCAAATGTGTTCATCATTCAGCTGTGAATGCAGAGGCTTTTACATCCCACCTTAATGCTGTTTGCTGATCATCATTCCCTTCCAGGAAGCTTTTCGCACTTCAAGATGTCTCTTATTCAATTAGAACAAATTCTAACATGATGTTAACGTTTTCCCATAGCACCTTATGGATAATTTACCGTGAGCACAAACTACAAAAGTTCACATCATTAATATAGTGCATGCAAAAGGGTGTGTTTGATGATGTCGCATGTAAACATTTTTCTGTCGACGTCCGCTGCAAAATAGTTCTTTGGAAAACATTTCA
Organism: Anodontia alba; assembly: GCA_964016985.1. NCBI lineage: Eukaryota > Metazoa > Mollusca > Bivalvia > Lucinida > Lucinidae > Anodontia > Anodontia alba. The sequence continues at coordinate 11,265,053 of OZ024824.1, forward strand.
AAGGTTTCAATTTTCCTTTATGTATCATATTAGAATGAAATAATTTTTCTCTGCTGTGAGTTATGGTCGAATAACACATGGTGTTGTCAGGCAGATGCAAATATTAATTCACTCCGGCTTAGGCATCGTGAATTAATACTTTGCCTTCCAACACCATGCATTATTTGATGATAATTCACAGTAGAGAAAAATGATTGTTTAGATAAAAGAAATTTATTTTTGCAGTTCATTGACTTGTGAATGAATCAGGCTGTGTGCAAAGTTTATTTGAGCCACTTCTAGATGAGATGCTTCTAATGAGTATCCACAATATAAGTTTTATGGAAAAATAAGCAAAATACCAGGGCCCAGTTGTTCAAAGCGTCGTTAGCTTAACGAGCTCGTTAAGGGTCATTTCGTTAACTGTTTTAGCGGATTCAGTATACAGTATCCTGATATTTTTTGCTGAAAAAATGTGAATAGCTTTTGCACTGCAAAAGCTACTCACATTTTTTCAGCAAAAAATTTCAGCATATTTGCGTATCACTCGATGTAAATTTTAACGAACTGTTAACTAACGATATCGTTAGCTTTTGAACAACTGAGCCCAGTATTTTATGGTTGGAAAAATGGAAAAAAAAAAAAAACAGCTTATTTAGAGCTATGACAGTTATATTATCTTTCAGCTTGGGTGACAGTTTGTCATACAGAAATGCCGAGAGAGAAAATAAGGCTATGGCAATGGAAGCCCAGGCATCAAAACATATGTTTCCTTCAAGACAAATGGACTTCAAGGATAAAGAAAATAAATTACCACAATCAAAAAGTGACTCTAAAATACTGCGAGAAACAACAGCTGTCAGTAATGTAGCCTCTGGTAGTAATATGACAGACTCGTGTGTAGAAGATTCCTCCTCAATACAAAGTTTAATTGAGAAAATGAATACGGGGCTTGGGGTAAGTGGAAGTAGAGTGCACAGCATTTGACAAACAGAGTAAGCATGACTTGAGAGCTGGGTATCACTAGAAAAAGTATCCAATATGATACTTTATCATGATACTTTAATCCTGTTGATTTTTTCTATATTTGTCACAAAATGTACAAGTATTGTATTAATGCTTAGCATGCTGGGTAAAAAAAAACCTGCAGCTGACAATTTGAATTTTTTTTCTTATTTGTCCAAGAAAATAGGCTTTGACATTTCATGCAAATTGTCTCCTTAGGAGACAATTTGCATGAAATGTCAGAGCCTATTTTCTGGATCAGATAAGAAGAATATCATAAATTTATTGCCTGCTGAATTAGCCCAGAGTGTGTTTAAGGTTAAAAGCTTTTTTATACAGTCGACTCTCGTTATCTCTAACTTCACGGGACCTGATAAAAATGTTCGAGTTATCAGTAGTTCGAGACAACCAAATTGTGACGTCATAGGTATGACGACTCTGTTCGCCAAAACGTGCTTGGAAGGCACATGTATATGGCAATTTAAATATTTTACGTGTACTTCAGTTTGCATTGTTACTGTTTGTTTTAGGAGATGCAATGGTTTTCTTGAAATAATATCATCAATAAATGTTAATAATAATAAATTACAAACATCTCTTGTTGTCTTTTAATACTCCTGCAAATTTGGATTTCCATATGAGCTATAAATAAATTTCCATATGAGCTATAAATAAATTACTGGTTTCCTGGTTGTGTTAGCTATACGTTATGAACTGGTTTGGATTAGCTCCCTTCGCATAGACGACTCAATAAAGAGTTGACTGGTTTCCCCTTTTGCATAAAACGCTTACAATGTTAAGCGGCAGCTGTAAGCTAGTTTGGATTATCTCCCTTGGCATAAACGAACCATCTCAGCGCGGCAAACTGTAGATCCTGCAGAGAAAGCTCGTTATGAACCGTCTCATCTGGACCTACACTATTTGTGCGGGTATCCATACCAGTCTACAGGGTCGGAAGGGTTAACATCGGTACCCACGTGTGATTCGTCTATTTGAGGTCGTGCACGACAACTCCTATTAGAAGACTGTGCGACTGTCAAAGATTCGGATCAGCCTGAAGGCCCACTAATTTTCCATTATACACATGAGCCTTACCTGGGCTTACCAAGAGCACCACCTGACCAAAGAGTAACAAGCGAAGATTCAGACTTAGCTAGCCTGATCAATACAGGCTGATCTGAGTCAGAACCTGTCGCGCACTGACTTTTCTTGAAGACGCTATATCATTCAGACGGACAGTACTCAATAGTGACGAGCATATCTAAACAATAAATTTAAGAAACTTCGTTGATTAATCTTCCATAACACTATTCTGGGCCGCTTTTTATCTTACAAATCAATGACATGAGACGGTTTTGAGCGCCGCGTGTCAAACCCGACTCGACACGCATGTGATTTCATAATTACAGATTTTAGACATTGTTTGTGTTGTTTGTAATTACCTGGAAGAAGGGGAAAATTGAAATATTGATTTATTTATCAATGGCCTATTATGATTTTCATTAACTGAGAGACCGCCGGCGCCGCATCTTACATTTTTTTCCGTCGTCATGGTCCGAGTTCGAGATACGCGGTAGTAAAAACTGTGAAAAATATATTCAGGGACTGAAAATGATGGACAAGATAGCCGAAGTGTCGACATAAAAGTAGTTCGACATACGCGAAACTGAAATACAATAAATACATAGGGAAAATAATCGGGACTTAGAAATCAGTTCGACATAAGTGATAGGATCGAGATAAGAGGGGTCGAGATAACGAGAGTCAACTGTATATGAAAAGTGCATTATACATGTATCATGGAGTACAGATATTAACACCCCAGCTCTACTTGATAAGAGGCATTCTTCCAGCCAATTATTGATATTTTTTCTTACTTCCCCACTGAAACATACATTATAGGCACTCATTAGACGTGTCTTTGAAGGCTTTTCTAATGAGTACCAAAGGCTATGTCTTCATGAAGAAGCTAGAAAGTCCTATCAATAAATACCGGACAATTTTCAACATCAAGGACTTAGTTTTGCATTTGGATCATTTTGTACTTTTCCAGTAACAAGCTTCTATGTAGAAACATATGAACTATTATTATGGCTACATAAAGAAAAAGATTTCACTTTAATATACCACCAGATGTGTGCTTCAAACTGTGCTTTTGAGATCACAGTTCAGTCATATTTTTTATTTATTTATTTATTTATTTTGTGAAAGAAAACTTTAGCCATATAATTCCTTTGGACTTCAGATCAGAATCTTCCACTAACAAAATTCTTTTCCCTACAGTCAGTCCAGAATGCAGCATCTGATCTGGGTCTGCAATGTTTGCAAAGGCCTATCTGTCCCGATACTTTGGGTTATCACAGTAGTATAAGGATGAAGATATTTGTAGTTCAGACCTGCTAGAGGCAGTATTCATCTCATGACTGTATGACACTTTGGTGGCTAAGTTGGATGCGCGTCCGACTGAAGATCAGGAGGTTTGTTCCCTGCTGGGTCGACAACATTCTTTCGAGGAGATAGATTGTGAAACATTTTCTGCGGTCATTTGCTACTTTCCACTGATTTAAGTAGGCCAGTTGTCAGTTTCTGGCGAAAGAATATGCACAATAATGGTTAACTACTCAGAGGACTAAGTCTGCCCAGAAACTGACCACGCTTGACGTGACCCCATTGGGTTGACTGGGCCATAAAATGTCAACACAAACAAACTGTCATTATGACCATTTCACAAACTTGATATGACATGAATAATGTTGAAAGAGAAGTAAAATACCAATTATCACCATCATCTAGTCTTGTTCAGGTCATGTTTTTGTTGCGGGGTTGAAAAGGTTATAAATGAAATCAGTGAACTGTACAAATGCTATTTTTATGGAACAACAAGAAACAACAACCAAATATTTGGTTGTTGTTTCTTGTTGTTCCATAAAAATAGTGCCACTGTATACACATATCAGGGCTCCAGATGTTCGGGGGTCCAGGTCACATGACCAAGATTGCTGCCATGCCCATATATTTTTCTTATTTCTCCATGGAAAATCCGATGATGATGATGATGGAAACATATGTTGTGGGTACTCATTAGAAGCACCCCAGCAAGGCTCTTCTAATTTTTTACCTACAATGTGTTTTCATGGAGAAAAAAGAAAAATAGCAATACTTCTCAGTTGGCATGTCATGGAAAAATTTTATTGTACCATATTGTAAGAATTTATGTTTTTAAGTCTCTTTTTTTTACAGGTAAAGGATCCCAACACCACTGAAATAATTTCTGTCTATGAAAGATCGTTACAAGCTTTACAGGTAAAATTATAGTATTAGCTTCTATCACTCTCTCATCAAATTCAGAGGACAACAAATTGTTGACATTTTTCTTATTTTTACCAGAAACTTGACTCTCCGGATAATTTGCATGAATTGTCAAAGACTAGTTTCTGGGGAAAATAAAAAAATATTTACTAGATCGGGCAGTCGATGGCACGCCATCGCAAATCCCCACGCTTCTGGCAGAAATTGCCCTTGTACCACACAGCATAGTTTTAAGGAACCAGGCAAAATTCTACTTGTATGTTATTCTACTCATCATTCCCTTCCATTTGATATGCCACATGACCATGTTGTGAGAAACTTAATTTTTGACCCCGCCCCACCCCCCAAGTCCCACCCCAAAGGAGGTTCCTGGGGACACAAAGTAAATCCCGTTCAATATGTTTTACATCTATCACTACTGAGTATATGTGCACATTTTCACATAAAAATCTTTAAAATTGACTTTGAAATTGGAAATTGTTAATATTTGACCTTTTGACCCCTCCCCAGGGCCCCTGGGGGCGGGGCCAAAAATAAACGTGCTCTTGCACGCCCCACTTGTGTGAGCAAGCCATTCACCAAATTTGGTTGGATTCTGTCCAGCGGTTTGGGAGGAGATAACATAACGGACGGGCAGACGGACGGAGGCAATAACAATATCCCCGACGCTTTTTCTAAAAAGCGTGGGGATAATAATTGTTGCCTACTAAAATTTTTACCCAGCATGCTTAGCATTTAAATTATGAAAGGCAAAAAAAATTTCTATACATTACATTGTAGTTTTATGTTTGCTGAAATATTCGTCCTCATAAGTGTTCAAACATAGGTGACAAACTACTTATTAAACCCATTTTAGTCAGGAAACCCCAAAAAGGGTAACTGGCAAACAACACCAACCCAAAGATGAAGTGGAACACACAGCATCTGATCAGGGTCCAAACTGTTTACACTGTTTGCATTAAATACAGGAATTTCTATAAGCCATAACAGTAACAAAAACTAACCAGTCATTGTACATGCGAAAAATAGTTTCCATTCCGTATCTTTTGAAAAGATTTGTGTATTGGATTCATATTTTATAAAAAGTCATATAATCATAAAACATAGGTCAAGTTTGATTTAGGTTAAAATCCTCCAATTGTTCCGGGAGTTATGGCCCTTTTTCAACTTCATTTTTTGCAAAATGCTTTATTGGGTGAGAATAGCCCCTGGGCAAGGGCATCTCTGTCATATTGACACATTTCTAGTTCTGTCTGAATCTAATTTTTTGTGAGCTGGACCGAATTTTACTTCAAAAGGACATCTAAAATTAGGTCTATAATTGCTATTTCCAGTGGAAAACAAATGGACACTATGGCCTCCTTAACAATGTTATTTTCAGTGAAATACAGTGCCTTTTAGACTTTCTGATCACCTTTCACAATGATGCATCCATTATATTAGACAAGCTCTGTGGATTGAGGACCGGGGATTACTAGGTTAATGTCAGGTATGCACTGACCCATCAAATAAATGTGTCAATTATTGAATTATTTTCAGTGAGAAAGGATAATGTGATAAAGAAGCAGTCATCTCAGTCTTTTACTCATCTGGTGACCAGTTGCAGTCTTTTCGCAATGCATGAACAACACTGTCATTTTAACATGATCCCACCAATAAAATAAGATGTTTTTCTCATAAAGTGGGTTCCGGCTGCTTTGTCTCATGATGTTACCATTATGCTTATGCAGTTTCTTTATGTGGGAATAAGTGAAAATATATTTATTGCATACGCCAACAGGCCAGAACTGTACTGGTGCATCTGTGCATTCCATTTAGATGCTACAAATGGTTTGCTGGATGTATTCTTTGGGGCTAAGAAACTGTACATGGCCGATAGGAACAATCTTTTTGATGAGCAGATTGATGTCTCACAAAAATGATAAGTTACCTTGTTGCTTATCATAGCTAGTGATAAAAAAAACAAATGATGCACACTTTCATGATGGAAATAACTTAGGAATCAAAGAATATGAGTTAATTACCTTATTGCAAATTTGAATTACACACACACAGATCAGCTTCAAATATGCTGTTCATTGTATCTGTCTCGCGGATGTATGGACTGATCGGGGTCTGTGATGTTTTAGTTTAACAAGGTTACCTTGTCTGCTTATCAAAGTGCATCACCATGGAATATGCAATGTCCTGCATTTTATAACAAGACAGAAGTAAGAAAAAAAAATGCTCTTCAAAAACTACCTTCTGTCACGGAAATTATGGAAGCACACTCTTTGGAAATTAGCTTCAGTCACGGAAATCACCGAAACTCACAATCTGTAAACGCATCCAGAAATGGAAAAAGTCAGACCCATTAGTATTTGTCAGTTTCTCAAGTCCTGGTTTTATCCCCAAGTGGGTCATAAATAGGTTTTTCATCATTACGTAAACAAGCCTATTCAAATATATTGAAAATTTCACCACCAAAATAATGAAAATTTTCAGACAAAAAATTCTGATATTTTTCATATTTCTGCTCAAAACATAGATTGTGGGTACTCGTTAGAACTGCCTCGCCAAGGCGTTTCTAACGAGTACCCACAAACTATGTTTTTGAGCAGAAATAAGAAAAATAATGTATACCCCTGTAAACCCCAGTTTTACTATAAAAAAGTAGGGTTTAAGGGGGTCAAAATTATATAGGTATGTTTTCGGGTCAAAATTATATAGGTATGTTTTCGTGATGTAAATTGTATTAAATGCTCATTTGCAGGTCTTAGTGGCTCAGTTGGATGTGCGTCCAATTGGTGATCGGGAGGTTGCGGATTCAACCCCCACCAGGCGGCAACATTCTTTCATGGAGATTGATTATGAAATAGATTGATTATGAAATATTTTCTACAGTCATTTTCTCCCTTCTGCTGATTCAAGAAGGGCAGCTGTTAGTTTCTTGCAAAAGGCTGGGCACAATACTGGTTAACCGCTTAGAGGACTAAGCCTGCCCATTAAAAATGTGGTTAGGTAAACTGACTGCTCAATATGACCCCTTTGTGTTGATTGGACCGTAAAACCTCAACACAAACTAGCTGCTCATTTACTCAACAAACTGTTCAGTATTGAGCTTCTGTATTTTGAAATGATATTTTATGTGTTCAGGGAGCAAAGGCCTTATCCAGACACTGTAGATGTGCTGACCTGTCAGGACCTTAGCAGTTGGGCATAACATTTCCCTTCTGGATTGAAACATTTTCTGTTTACAATAGGTAGAGGTATTTATAAGCAAAATATCCCTTTTACTCATTTTCTTTTGCAGACCAAAGAACAACATTTACAAGATCTTCTGGAAGCCAAGTCCTTGGCCTTAAACCAGGCTGATAGAATGCTAAACCAGTACAGGGCCAGGAAAGGGCAAGATGAAGCAGAGGTGATGAACTATAAATTGTCTTTTATACATGCTATAGTTCCAGGTAACAGGGAGTATCCAGATAATATTTTTTTTTTGATTTCTACATAAAAACGAATGTTGCAGTACTCATAAGAAGCGCCTTAGCAAGAGACTTCTGAGTACCCACAGCATATGTTTTAGTGGAGAAATAAGAAAAAGAAGTAAAATACCTGGGCCCAGTTGTTCAAAGCGTCGTTAGCTTAACAAGCTCGTTAAGGGTCATTTCGTTAACTGTTTTAGCAGATTCAATATACACTATTCATATATTTTTTGCTGAAAAAATGTGAAAAGCTACTCACATTTTTTCAGCAAAAAATTTCAGCATATTTGCGTATCGCTCGATGTAAATTTTAACGAATGGTTAACTAACGATGTCGTTAGTTATGAACAATGGCTCTGTACTTTTTGTTTGAAAAAATGCCTTATCTGGAGTTATGTGGAAGTTTTATTTAATAATACAGGTGTCTTCCTAGTTCCTACCTGGGAATTGAAGTCATTATTCATGTATAATAGTGGCAGTATTTACACCTTTTAGGGAGAGCACTCTAAACGTGTAGGTAGTTGGCTCCCACTCAAAGAGGGATATTCTTAAAGGAGAGAATTTGCTCCCTGGGAGCAAATTCTTTCCTTTAAAAGCATCCCTCTTTGAAAATGGAAGGGAACAAATTCTTTTCTTTAAGAGTATCCCTCGTTGTGAAGTGAAGAAAGCAAATTCTTTCCTTTAAGAGAATCCCTCTTTGAGAAGGGAAGGGAGCATTTTTTTTTCCCTTTAAAAGTAATCCTCATTGAGAAGGGATGGGAGCATATTCTTCCCTTTATGTGTATTTTCCTTTGAGAAGGAAGTCATATACCAGGGAAGCTTCTGCTAGAATTATCTCCCTTTGAAAAGGAAGGCAAAAACTTTTAAGAGTATGCATGTGCTTTCAATGAAATTCCTATATCAATTTCTTCTACCTGAAATAAACATAACTTTTTTTGATGGGGGTGGGGGGGGGGGGGGGAGGAGGGCAGGTGTGACATCAGCTTCACTGTGATTTCTGTTTTTGCCAGAAGTATTGATAAATAAAAAAAAGTATTTAACTGGATAAGTGTTTATCTAAAACCTTGCTGGTCAGACTGTACATAAGCACAGATTAGTCGATACCTTGGCCATTTGCATACAGGCAATTGTTAGTTTTCCCAAAATGACTCTCAAGTTCTGACACCATAATTCCTTATCATGAATATCTTGAAGTTTATTATATCTAAACCATGTGAGTGAAATGGCAAATGGTTCAGACCTTGATCAGACTGCTCCTTAAGTCGAAGTTCTTCCATCCGAATATTTTATGGTAAACATGAATATAAAAAAAAAAATCAGTGATAAGAACAAGTACAAAAAAATACCGTTGGCTACTTCTGCAGGCTAACAGACTGAGGTCACAAAACTTTCTAACAAAATGGCATAGGCAAACAGTGCAGACCCAGATCAGACTGCTCCTCAAGGAGCAGTCTGATCAGGGTATATACTGTTTGCCATTCCACTAAGTATTTCAAGAAGCCTCTGCATAAAAATCAAAATTTAGGCCAGAATGGTATTGAATAAAGTGTTTGAAACTTTAGGACATTTACTGTACAAGTATGAAAATACCAGCTGCTATATTACAGGCTAACAGATTGAGGTCATTGCTGATTGCGTCAGAAAAGAAGAAGGAGAGTTTAACAGGGGAAGTAACTGAAATGGGACAGAAGATTGACAAATATATCAAAGAAATAGAAGAGTTAGATGCTGAGAATCAAAAGTAAGCGAAAGAAATGCATAGTCTGATCTCTGTTCATCCATATATTCCATGTTCAGTTTTTAACAACTCTGTGACTGGTCTGAGTAGCTTAGTTGGTAGGGAGCCTGCCTTCAGATTTAGAGGATGTGGGCTTGATCCCCAGTCAGGTCATACCAAAGACGTTCTAAAATTGGTGCTTGCTCTTTGGCTTGATTCTCAGTATTAGGAAAACTGTAAGTACAATCCCAGCAGACACACAACTTTGAAACAACGTCATTTCAATGTTGATTCAATGTTGATGATGTTGAATCAACATTGAAAAGACATTGTTTCAACGTTATGTGCCCACTGCGATCTGACTTGTGGTAGTGTCATGGTAGTATTACATTAATGTATCTAGGGCATGTTACTGCAATGAGGCAGGATTATAAAAGGGTATGAGTTCCCAGTGTCAGATCCAAACATCATTGCAGCATGACTGAAAGATTGTTGACAGTGACATTAACCATTGTCATGCCGAATAAATTAAGATGCCACGCCTACTTCTAATTTCCAGCCAGTCAGATTTCTTGATCTGGGTTTTTGTTAAAAATTCACATATTAATGACAAATAGTGTACATCCAGATCAGTTGGCTTCTGAAGAAGCCAACTGATCTGGATCTGCACTGTTTGCTTAGACAGGGCATGTCGTGTTCAGCCTCAGCTCAAATGACAACCTCAATATTCATGCAAGGAAGACCCTGAATGCTCAGACTAATCTGAGCCTTTATTGTCAGTAATTACAATGGGGACCTTCATATGTAATATTATTGAGGCCAGCAACATAGACCTGGATAGGACTTGAATGCATAGGATGCCCTGGATCTTTGCTGTCCCTGTTCTGTATGAATTTATGCTGGTTTACATGTTTCATACATTTGTATGTTTGTTTCTCTTTCTTCCAGGTTAGATGAGGTAGCCAAAATGCATCAACAATTGACCACAGCACATTCAGAACTCACAGAAAAGTAAGTTTATTAAAATGCATTGTATTTACATTTTGGATTCACAGGATGCAACATCTGATAAGGGAAGTGTCAGGATTAGCACTTCAGATCACATGATCAATGGTTTGAGTTCACTGGAGATGGACTTCAGCTCATGACTGTATGGGGCTTCATTGCACAGGGCCGTTTGTAGTGACTTGAGCACATGGACAACACGACTGCCTGGGTAGTTCATTAGGTAGAGCACCTGAGTAGTGTTACAGGGGTTGTGGGTTCGAATCCCACCTCTGACAGGCATTTTTCTCACTCATGGTTACTTAACTGGTGTCGGAAGTAAACAGGTGTGTGCTGGTTGCAGGCTAGTGACCTTCAGGATAGCTGAGAAGTGCCTGAATCCCAAATTTTAATCAGGAGGATGAGTGTAGTGGCTTGAGTGCATGGACTAAACAGGACTGCCTGGGTAGCTCTGTAATTAGAGCACCTGACTATTGTTATGGGGTTTGAGGCTTCTAGTCCTGCCTTAGGCAGGCATTTTTCCTCTCATGTTTACTTTACTTTCATTATCACCCTCCCGTCACCTCAGTATGACTTGAATTATGTTGAAAGGGATGTAAAATGCCAGATCATCACATCTGATCAGTGTCTTCACTGCTTGCCATCAATGAAGCTTTGGACTTGTTCTTTTAAGACAATTATCTATTGTCTGTCTGTCTGTCTCTCTCTCTCTCTCTCAGTCGCTAGCTCAATAGATCGATCAAAATGATAGCAGACAGCATTAAATTTTTTTTTTTTTTTTTTTTCCAAGAAAATAGGCCCTGGCATTGCATTCTCCTAAGGAGACAGTTTGAAGAAATTATAGGCCTACATGTATTTTCTGGGAGAAATAAAAAAAAATCACTCTTTTGTTGTTTGCTCATTTGACCAAGTGCATGCAAAAGGTTAATTTTACATGTATAATTCCAGGTATGAAGATTTACAGAAAGCCCACACTACAATAAAGCAAGAGCACAAGTCACTGACTGAAATGCATGAGATGTTACAGAAACATAATCAGAATCTCAAACAACAACATGATACGTAAGTAGTAGGACTACGTTGTATATTACATAAATTTCTGAAAATAGTCCTAAATAAATGTTGAATAAAATTTGTAGTTTTGTCCCCAACTTTGTAAAAATTTAGTGGGGCATATTGCTTTTCCTTTGTTTGTTCATCGGTGTGTCTGTTTGTCCCACTTTCTGGAAGGTCTCATAACTGATGAAGGGTGTATTCAGTTTTATACATGGGTCCCTTATGGAAAATTAGCCAATACATATTTTTTCCAGCCTACCTATAGGAGTTATGTCCTTTTTTTTTAGAAAAAAAAAAAAAAAAAAAAAACTTGTGTAGAAGGTATCTCAGAAAGTATTTGAGCTAGGACTTTGATGTTTTGCAGACTTATTGGAACCAAGGAGTATTGCCACCTGATTAAATTTGGGGAAAAAAGTTTGTTCAACAAAAAAATTGCTATTTATCTTATTTCTGCAAAAGCATATGTTGAAGGTACTCATTAAAAGGGCCTCACTGAGGCCCTTCTAATGAGTACCACAACATACATTTTCATAATATGGAAAATATTTTTCTAGATATCCGTCTTACCTTGAGCTGTAATGATACATTCTTTTTAGGGCTATGGAACAGTTGAGTCAACTACAAGATGAGAGAAGAAAACTATCAAACCAGCTCAAAACATCAGAAACAAAATTAGCAGGTTTGTGTATTGATAAAACTTGAAACTTACCTACAATGTATGTACGACACATTTAACAGATGGCATATATGACATTGACAGTGTGTAAAAGTGTCACTGTACTGTGTCCCATATTTATTTGAACACAGTAATTAGAAATGTAGCTAGGATATGTGAAAACTTTCATTTCTGACACTAGTCAGACTAATTATTAAAATGTACTTGAAAGTCTTAAATTTTTTGCTAGACTGAACAAATTTTTGTCTGACATGTCCAGCAGTCCTACAGATTTCCCGTAGACTCATATAGTATGCATAACTTGTACTAAGATGTCAGTGAATTTTATTAGACTGCAGAGTTTTTTAAGGTTGAATGGGTGACTTGGTGGATGTTCTGCCATTTTTACAAAGACAACTTTTGTAACTATCTAATTGCTTTCCTGTGCTTAAAGCCTTTCTGAAAGGAGTCTACTCTAAAAGGAAAGAATTTGGGAGCAAATTCTTTCCTTTTAGAGGAGACCCCTTTTCATATTCCTGAAAGTGTATACATTCCCATGAACTTGATTTAAACCACCTGTATGAATGTAAGAAGCTGTTGCATTATTCCAGGTATCTACATTAGCATCCCACTCAAAATGTTAAAACTTTATATTTAAGCTTTTTTGTAATATTGTGGAAATATGCAAGAGCTGGCTGCGGCAAGCTGATTCATTGATTCATGTATATATGACAGATCATTATAGCCATTTCAATATATAACATTTTGACGCAAATGACTCCCATGGGTTGATGCATTGTTAAAACTGAACTTATCATCATCATTATCATCAGACAAGCTGCTTTCTAATATTCACCAGGGGCTGACAAATCAAAAAAAATTCCACTTGTCCACTGGGCAAGTAAAATATTTTTTCACTTGCCCGGTGGAAAAACTTGCTTGCCCAGCATTTTGCTCCAACAGCACTTACAGATGACTGATATTGACAAAAGGAATGAATGATACGGACTGAATGGAATTAATGAATTTACCCTTCCAAAGAACATTTGGTATATAATCATAGAACCTTAAAGACATAAAAAGATGTGTTTCGGCCAAATAGGGGAATTTAGGGGGACTGAGCCTGTCCAGAAAAAGTATGAGTAGGTTAATTGCACAACTTGACATGACTTTAACAGTATTGACTAGGCCATAAAGCTTCATCTCAGAAAATTTTAGTGTCTTCTGCTTCTGCAGAACATCTATTTTAAAAATATGAAATTATATCCGAGAAAGCAAAAATAAATAGGGAGAAATGAAAAAAAATGTACACCTGTGTTTCAATTTTAAATATGGCCTCATTTTTTTTTTTAAATTAAATATGCATCCAGAAAAAAATATTAAAGTTTACATTGATTATCATATTTCTACTCTATTCTGTGCTAATTTTCAGTGTATTGGTACCTTCTTTGTACCATCAGCCCACTTTGTCTTGCCCACCAACCGAACTTCCGGTTGGTCGCTCCGATGTCAGTGCTATTTTTCACTTTATCTAAGCTGTATGGTATAAAAAAGTATTGATTTTTTATCAATACTTATTCATTCTGTCAGGAAAATAAACCATTTTCACCGATGTTAACGCTGAAATTGCCTTTGAAATCAAACTTCCGGTTGGTCGCTTTAATATTGGCGCCATTTTTGTTTTTTATCGCCACCATTATTCCATTTAAAGGGAATTTTACCAGATACAATTGCTTAATTCATATTAATAATTATATTTCTGCTATATTCTGAGCTAGTTATTCTGTGTATTGGTGCCGATTCATGCGATCACCTCACCGTATCCCACCCATGGAGCTTCCGGTTTGTTACTTCAGTATAGGGGACATTTTCACATTCGCTGCCGAAATTTTATAATGTTGAGTAAAAAAAAAGTCTTGATACTATCTACACTAATTTATTGTGTCCAGAAAATAAACTAATTTTATCGATATCACCGCTAAAATTGCCTATGAAATTGGTACGAATAAGCAAGTTCGCTGGCGGCTACCATTTTGAAATAGCAGATAATCCGCCATGTTTTTTGGGGGGTTTTTTTCTGTTGGAAAAAAAAACAAAACAAATTTAATTGGACAAGTATTTTTTATAGTCCAATGAAACGCGATATTAGTGCAAGCCAATCGGTGGCAATGTTGCTCGGTAACTGTTTGATCTTACCGACGCACGCTGCAGGGAGATAATGTAATCAGTCACCGTAACAGAGGATTAACAGGGGGTCAATTGACAAACAGTTATCAGTCAGTTAAGGCACACATCACTAATATATGAAAGTTGGGGATAAGAGTCGGTGATTATCTTGATAATTAACCACCTGCTCAGCTGTCTTAAATCCTCGCATACCAGAAACTTTTGAAAAATTTACAATGTTGATATTTTTTTCACTTGTCCGGCCAGGCGTTAGCGTTGCAAACAGTGCCTGCTCGGACCAATTTTGAGATTGTCCTGGGCATCCGGGCAATGGATTTGTCAGCCCCTGTTTCACTAGAAAGATTTATTTATTGTACCCCAGTATGAAAAAGAGGTAAGTAGTGGATAATCAGTTTACAGTTACATGTCCAATTATATCTGGTTCAGTTACAACGGATTTTTCTACAGTTCTAGTTTCAGCCACACCACAGAAACAGCCATCTCACAATATGGAAACACCAATGCCTAGCTCTGCCTGTCATGCACAATCTAATATTAAGGGGACTGGATACACTTGGTAGATATTTTGTATAAGGGTGATAACTTTTGTGATTTCCTGTTTGCCTTCCTGCATACCAAGTCCCTTCTGACTCCCACGGGGAGTAAATTCTTTCCTTTTAGAGTAGACAATTTTTTTAGAAGGAGACAAAGTCAATTTTACATTACCTCCCTTGAAAGTGTAGCCATTTTCCTTAAAGGGCCTTTATTATATGCTTACAGAATCTTTGACTATAGCGGAATCTGCTAGTAAAACGTAAAGTCCTGATCAGCCTGTGTGAATGCACAGGCTGATCTGGATATATGCCATCCCTTTTTTTTTTTTTTTGCCTGATCCCGTTGTTTTCAGATATGACAAGGTCTTCTTTGAAATGGGAGTATGATTACAAGCGATCAGAGGAGGAGAGAGAGACCATAGAGGGCTCCATGGAAAAACTCAGAAGTGAAATGGGTAAAACGGACGCAAAGAAGAAAGAATTTGCCGAAAAGGTAAGCTTTGACACCATTAGGGTTATTGTCTTAATATTTAGTACACCAGTTTTTTTCACACAGTGGTAAATACAAACACTTTTCTGACAAATGGCATATGCAAACAGTGTAGACCCAGATCAAAGGAGCAGTCTAATCTGGGTCTATACTGTTTGCCTGTCCACAAAGTATTTTGTGAAACAAATATGCAAGAGAAACTTTAGGCAAAAACACTAAAGAAAAAAAAAGAGTGAAATTTTAGTGCATTTAGCATAACTGAATTCTCTAAAAGCTGTAGAAATCTTGTACATTAATTTTTGTACAGTTCATCACTGATTGTGCAGTGGAAACATCAGTGTTGCCAAGTACTTAGCCCGCCTCAGGTCAGATCACAATGTCCCCTGTTTGAATCCTGTAGAGTGGGCATTCAGCTCATGACTGTATGGCACTCTATTGCTCAGAGCTTTACTTATCACCCCTTCTTTGTCTCAGTATGACTAAAATAATGTTGAAAGTTATGTACAACCCCAAATCATGATCAGTAGTCTTGCAAAGAAAACAAAAGAACCCCACAGCAGAGAGATAATTAAGCAAGTCATTGCTTCTATTTTTTTCTCCCAGTTTTTAATTTTACCCTTAAAGTATTATTTACAACTGCAACATACAAAATTTTGATTTTTTTTTTCCAGAGAAAATAAGGCTTGACATTTCATATGCATTGTCTGCCAAGCAGACAGTTCACATGAAATGCCAAGTATTATTTCCTCTGGGAAATAATAGTAATAATAAAAAAAAAACAAAAAAAAAAACATATATATATATATATATATATATATATATATATATATATATATATATATATATATATATATATATATTCTGCTAGAATATTGCTTAGTGCTTTAAGATAAAAATGAAAGCCCAAGGGGAGCAAATTCTTTCCTTTTCATAAAAGAGGCAAGAACAATTTTGATAGAGTTGCTGCCCCTGAAAGTGCATCCAATCCCTTAATACCCAGATTCAAATCTGAAGTCCACATCCAATTTACAAAACTGGAAGAGACAATTCATAATATTTAGGGATGAAAGGGTCAAATCTCTATGCATGCATTTCTTTTAGGTGAGTCAGCTAGAATTTGTGGTGAGTCAGAATGAAGTAAAGATTCGTGAGTACGAAGAAGAGATCAATGTACTGAAGACAGAGATCGGCAAACATCAACAGATAGCAGCACTAATTAACAGTCTCAGTAGTGGAAATACTTCGGGTGATGCCTTGAGAAATATTCCATCTTGATACACTATTCTGTTTTTATACTCTGTACTGTATTTATCCGAAATATTGGGAAATTTAACTCTTTTCCATACCTGTCTGAACCCATTGTATACTGAATAGACTCTCTCACACTATATGTTGGAAGAGTCCAACATCAATTTTAGGTATGTCTGGCTATAATATTTACATATTCCTAGAGAAAAATGGCAAAACTATTTGCAAACAGTGGAGACCCTGATCAGAGATCTGGGTCTGCACTGTTTGCCAATGACCCTTTTACGGGTCTCCCAACTACAATGGGTTAATGCTTAGCATGCTGGGTAAAATTTCAGCAGACGACATTTTGAAATATTTTCATTTTTCCATGAAAATAGGATTCGACTTTCCTTTGGAGACAGTTTGCATGAAATGTTTAATTCTGTTTTCTTGGAAATATATCACAATTTGTCATCTGCTGAATTTGCTTATAGCATGGTAAACATTAAATTTTCAATAGTTCCATTTTACTTTCTGTTGATGCAGCTAAAAACTGCTGGATGTGCTGCAAACAGTGTAGTTTTTTTCTAGCAAAGAAAGTTCGACATTTCATAAGAACCATCTCCTAAGGAGGATATTACAGTTAATTTTCAAGCCTTAATTTCATTGAAGTTAAGAATATGTCCTGCTAGTTTGCAAATTCATCTAAGGGCCTGACATGCAGCAGATGGAGGAAGTGGGTAATGTTTTTATCTCTTCTGTTTCTTCACTTTCATTCCTGTTTCCCAAAGTCTCATCTGTATCTCTCTGTCTTCTTATTATCTCTTCTACACTTTTCCTGTCTTTCTTTTGCAAAATGACCCACAAGAATCACTTATTTAACTACAACACAAGAACACTTGGATCAGCTTGCAGGTTGGTACAGTCTGATCTGTCAACTCGACCCACTGAAGAAATCTTGGATCTCTGGCTATCTAAAGAGCTCTCAGCAAAGACTCGTCTTCACTCAGAAATGGGGTTTTTCTTACTTGCTGACTCTTTACAAATTGTATATGGATGTACAGTGAAAAGACATGTAGGCCAGTATGGGTCAGTAAATCGTATGATTTTTGCCCACCAGCCTCAAATTTAGCAAAAAATAAACACAGCTGCAAAACCTGTTTTCAGATTTAAGATGAATAGCTCTATCTTAGGATAGAATTATATGTGCCTTCCTTCTCAAAGGGGCTACTCTTAAAGAACCATGGGAGCAAATTCTTTCATTTAACCCTTGTTCTGCTGAACCTGGATATATCCTGCTTTTGCAAACAGTGTAGATGAAGTCAACTGATCTGGATCTGCACTGTTTGCCATTTAGTATGTGAATTTATAGCAACAATCTGGATCAAGGAATTGATTGGCTGACGATTAGAAGTGGGTGTTGCATCTTAATTTATTCAGCATGACAAGGGTTAAGAATAGCCCCTTAAATAAGGAAATGATATTCCATGAAGCAGTCTTTTCTACCAGTGTAGAAGGCTCTTCCTTTGAATAACTATTCACCTTAATTTATGTACCTATAAAAGATCATTAACTATTATCATTCTTGATAATGAAGATTAAAAACAGTTTTTGTGGAATAAATTGACAAGACAAATGCAGCTACCAAAACACTTCAAGAGAAATCCATTTTAAACATAACTCTAGGAGTGTTTTTCAACCAAAAAGTATTGATTATTTATATTTTTCTTATTTCTCCACAAAAAACATGTTAGAAATGCCTTACGGAGGCACCTCTAATGAGTACCGAAAAATATATTTATCCTCCTTGCAAACTGTGTTTACAAGTGGGGAGTATTGTTTCCATGTTGTCTGTCCATTATGTTTTTGGTCCTTGCAGGCGTATCTAATAAGCACTGCTTATTGACCTTTCTGGTTTCTTGAGAAATAAGAAAAGGATTTACCTGATCTACAGCTATGCATTTTAATTTGCTGCGACTTTGATACTTTGTGAAAATCTACTATGAGCTTCAGGTGCCTAGTACACCACAACATCTTTATAACACTATTGTTGGGGTCCATAGCACAAACCCTGTTAGTTAAGCAACCATGTTATATCCAAACAAAAATGTATAGATTATATTGAAAAATGACCATTTATGGTCATTTTTCAATATAATCTATACATTTTTGGGATCCATCTTTGAACCGTGTTATATCCAAAACCATGTTATAACAAGCCGTGTTATAAAGAGGTTGTAGTGTAGCATTAACAATCTATCAGTGAGACTGTCAGATCAATGTTTATGGAACTCAGATGGTCATTAAACTTATCTATACATTGTATTGGGAGTTTTACGTAAACACACACACATCAGTATATAAATGAAATTTAACCTTTAGCACACTCTGGGCAAATTCATCAGACTTCAGATTAATTGATTACATTTGTTCTTTTTTTCCCCCAGATAATATGGTTTGATTTTTCATGCAGTTTTCTAATAAAACAAAAAAAAAAAAACATAGAAAAAACTTGCATGAAATTTTCATATCCTGTTTGCAAGGAAAGATAAAAATATTTCAAAATATTGTATGCTAACATTTTTACCCAGCTTATTGTCAGAGCACTGAATCATTAGCAGATATCATTTCAAAATATTTTCCCAGAAAATAGGGCTTGACATTTCATGTGAATTATGTGCTAAGTAGATTTCATATGAAATGTCAATCTTTTTTTCCTCAGAAAAAAAAATGAGAATAAGTTTGCTACAATAATTTGAATGCCCCTTTAAGGTTGTTTCAAATTTTACTTGCCACAATGCATTTATAGGTTTTGTTAAGTTATTGCTCACTATATCACTATTATAGATTTGATGTACAATAGTTTTTGTGTTAAGATTGTCTATACTTATACATACCTCCAGATAAGATGGGCTATCCACATTATATTTTTCTTATTTCTCCAAGAAAATATATGTTATAGATAATCATTAGAATAACTTGTAGTCTGATCACAGTAATGAGTGTCCACATATATTGTGGGCACTCATTAGAAGTGCCTCACCGAGGCACTTCTAATGTATGCCCACAATGTATGTCTTCTTGGAGAATAAGAAAAATATCGAAGCTTTTCAGTTGAAAAAAGTGCCTTATCTGGAGCTATCCTTGTAGAATGTTTTATTTAAGTACCGATAAAATGGTATTCAGAAGATATATTTTAAGCTTGCCCCAGAGAGAGTACAGTTAGAGCAATGGTGCCACTCCGGCATTGGCATTCCTGTCAGCATCTACCAGTGCTAAGCTTTTATGTTTAGTTTTTTTAACCCTTGCCATGCTTAATCAAACTGCCACGCCCACTTCTAATTTTCAGCCAATCAGATTACTTGATCCAGGTTGTTGGTACAAATTCACATACTTATTGACAAACAGTGCAGATCCAGATCAGTTGGCTTCAGAAGCCAACTGATATAGATGTACGCTGTTTGCAAAGGCAAGGCATAAACCAGGGTTAAGAGATATAATCCAATAAACCCTTGTGGGTATTTAGTACAGATATATGGTGTGTTGGTAAATATCTGTCCAAAATTGAATACAGTACCACTCTGACTCACTTGTACCAAGAGGTCAAGGTCACAGACTTAGAATTTTCATGTGAAAGTTTTACATTAAAGTTTATATACATGTATCTCCCTGGATTTAGTTTATTCTTGGATTGATGTTAGATACTTGTCCAAGGTTTTGTATGACAGCCTCACCCCCTTAACCTTTACCACAAATTCAGCAGATAGCAAATCGATGATCATTTTTCTTATCTTTCCCAGTCTTATTTATTTTCTGGGAAAAATTAAGAAAAAATATCTGCTGAAATTTCTACCAAGCATACTAAGTGTTACTGACCTTGAGGTCAAGGTCACAGACTTAAAATTTTCTATTTAAGTTTTTAAATGCTTTAATAACAATAAGTAACATTAAAGTTTCTAAAGATTTAAGTCTCCTGAGTGCCTAGATCAATTAAGTTGATGCATGGACTGATGTTCGATATAAGTCCAGTGCTGCATTCAGTCAAGCCCCAGTCCACTTAGTTACCTTGAGGTTAAGGTCACAAGCTTAGAATTTTCTTGATAAAATTTTATGTTAAAGTCATTATATATCTTCTGAATGCCTGTATAGATGCAGTAAATGATGTTAGATGCTGGTCCAAAGATTCATTCAGTACAGGACCATCCCTTGCAGTAACCCTGAGGTCAATTCATGGACTTCCCATTTCATATAAAGCACAGATGCAATTTCTCGCAACCTTTCATGTCCAGTGACAGGATTTGTTTTATTTTTGCCAAAACATTTATATGAGTCACAACCTGAGATAATGTATCATATGACATGCATGCAGCAAAGACTCAAATCAGCCTGTGCAGGTAAAGAAGTCCCTGATCAGACTACATGTATAATGCCATTGTTGCCTGCATATGTGAAAAGTGAATGCCCTTTTCCTACATTGACATTAAATTTTGCCATTTACAAACGGAAAAAAGGTTGCATACTTTCAGATAAGAGGGGGTATCCACAAAATAGTTTTCTTATTTCTCCATAAAAACATACGTTGTTGGTACTCATTAGAAGTGCCTCAGTGAGGCACTTCTAATGTGTACCACAATATATGTTTTCAGCCGGCCTCAGTGGCTCAGTTGGATGCGCCTCCGACTGGAGACCAGGAGGTCGCGGGTTCGACCCCCGCCGAGGTCGGCAACATTCTTTCGTGGAGATTGATCGTGAAATATTTTCTACGGTCATTCTCTCCCTTCCGCTGATTCAAGAAGGGCAGTTGTCAGTTTCTGGCAAAAGAATGTGCACAATACTGGTTAACTGCTTAGAGGACTAAGCCTGCCCAGTAAACGTGTGGATAGGTAAACTGACCATGCTCAACATGACCCCATTGGGTTGACTGGGTCGTAAAACCTCAACACAAACAAACATGGAGAAATAAGACAAATATCAGTACTTTCCAGCCAAAAAGTGCCTTATCTGGAGCTGTGAGGTTGTATTTCTAAAGTGGTTCTCATGTAAATTGCATTCCAAGGTATTGTTACCATAACCTTTTCACCACTGACTTTCCAAAGTGGACCATTCCACCTTTGAATTTGGACTGAACCACTGTTTGAATAGGGGTCTTGATGAAATATCAGACACCAAATGGCAAACAGTATAGATCCAGATGAGATGGCTCGCCACAAGCTGTCTCATCTGTATCTACACTGTTTGCAAAAATGTCTGTTTTGATCTGTAGGGCTGAAAGGGTTAACAAAATGATCTGAATTTTTCCTGGGTGCACATATTCAAAGGTACAGTTGCTTATGTTACTGCTCATATTCCTAGCCTTGTCATGGAAAAGGAATTACTGTAAATGTCCTAAAATTTCAAACACTTCTTGCCATAATTTTTTGTTTTTTATGCATTTATTCCACAAAATAGTTGATGGAAAGGCAAACAGTGCAGACCCTGATCAGACTGCTCCGTCAGGAGCAGGAGCAGTCTGATCTGGGTCTGCACTGTTTGCATATACCATCTTATCGGATAAGTTGGAGTATGAAATTTTAGGACATTTTCCGTAACATATGGAAATGAAGTGAAACTTGTAGCAGTGTATTCTATCAAATATTGTAATCAAAAACAGTTCTAGTGTTAGTCATTTGCTCTGTCAATAATGGAGATGTAAGAAACCTTGTAACCTTGACTGGTGGTTGATCTGTGTTTCTTAATATGCAATATATACATTTTTTTATATATATACCATTGAGCCACAGTGTGTGAAAAGGCACCTTCTGGCATGTGCACCAAATGAAGACTCCATTTTGCCTGCACTTTCACGCAGTCTTGTCAGTCTTCCTTGTCCACATGATGAAACTGCATCCTTGGCTATCCAAAATATACCTAGTGAAGATTCTGATCAGACTGCACAAATGCCCAGACTGATCTGATTCTTCACTGGGCACATGTCCGAAGGTATGTTTTCAGATGTTATGGCTCAGTTTATTTTTTTTGTTTATAACCTTATTGAATGAAGAAATTAAACTGTTTTAATAGTTTTAACAAATGGCTCTGTCCAGCTGACTTTTGTTTTCATTGAAAACCCATTATCTATTACTTGTTATAAGATTTAATAATAGGGTCACATGGCCTCATATAATGGTGTGTCAAGTGAATGCTTGTCAGTATAATTGTTTACCTATCATAATCACCTTAAATAATCAGTCACCTTAATTCCTTACTACACTTATCCCCAAATTTGTACAAATCCACTTGGCTATCTGGTGATGCCCCAAAAATGTGATGGTTGAATGGCAAGCAGTCTAGACCCTGATCAGATGCCACATTAGACTCTAGGTAAATAGGGTGTTTAGTGGTTATACCATCTGACCACAAATAATGGGAGGAGTGTCAGCAGCCAAGTAGGTTACGCTGTTGCCTGCTGATCTTATTTTATTTATTTTTTTTTTTTTTTTGTTCAAATCCAGCTTGTTTCAGAATTCTTAACCCTGGCCCTGATATGCTCTGCCTTTGTAAACAGTGTAGATCCAGATCAGCTGAGCCAACTGACCTGAATCTGCACTGTTTGTCATGAAGTATGTGACAACCTGGATCAAGTTATCTGATTTGCTAAAAATTAGACGTGGGCTTGGCATCTTAATTTATTCAGCATGCCAAGGGTTAAGATTGTACAATGTTTGCTAGTACTGTGCACTTGTTTTCCCTTCATTTTTTATCCTAACATGACTGAAATGCCAGGGCCCAGTTGTTCAAAGCTAACGACATCGTTAGTTAACGATTTGTTAAAATTTACATCGAGTGACACGCAAGTATGCTGAAATTTTTTGCTGAAAAAATGTGAGTAGCTTTTGCAGTGCAAAAGCTACTCACATTTTTTCAGCAAAAAATATCAGAATATTGTATAATGAATCTGCTAAAACAGTTAACGAAATGACCCATAACGAGCTCGTTGAGCTAACGACGCTTTGAACAACTGGGCCCTGGTTGAAGAGGAATTGATACGCATTCACTTGTTTGCTTGTGTTGAGGTTTTATGGTCCAATCAACCCAATGGGGTCCTGTCAAGTGCGGTCAGTTTATCAAACCACACTTTTACTGGGCAGGCTGTTTACTAGTATTGTGCACATTCTTTCCCCAGAAACTGACAAATGCCCTTCTTGAATCAGCGGAAGGGAGAGAATGTCTGCAGAAAATATTTCATGATCAATGTCTACGAAAGAATGTTGCCAATCCTGCAGGGGTCGAACCTGCAACCTGATCACCAGTCGAACGAGCATTCAACTAAGCCACCAAGGCTGGCTCACACATTCACTTGAAGCAACTCTTCTGGAAAAGGGTCTACTGTCTTAGCTGGTATGGACCTCCAATGTTCATTACTTTTCAACCATTTTTATCATCACCTGAACTTTATAATAGTTTATTTCCTCCCTCTATATTTGCCATTCTTAACCCATTTACGTTGAGTGTGACTTTTTTACCCACATATTGTTCTTGGGACGGATCCTGTTGGTGTTGGCATAAAACTTCTTGACCACTCTGTAAAATGAATACCCTTTGGAATATTTTTATGATACTCAGTAGAAATGTAGAGCAGGAGGAGACGACGTGTTGCTTACAAGAATGACAACTCTGGCTTTCTTACTTTTGGAGTTATTTCCCTTTGTTTTATTTGAAATAGATTTCGTGTCTACTCTGTAACTCAAATACCCTTAGAAATATTTTGATAATACTTGGTAGAAATGCAGAACAGGATCAGACGACATGTGGCATACAAGAATGACAACTCTGCCTTTCTTACTTTTGGCATTATTTGTTATATTTGACAGTGGTTATGTATTGATTTCATGTCTGCTCTGTGAGGTGAATACCCTTTGGAATAGTTTTATGATACTTGGTAGAAATGTAGAAAAGGACGAGATGATGTGTGTCATACAAGAACGAAAACTCTGGCTTTCTTACTTTTGAAGTTATCTCCCTTTGTTTTATTTTAAATTAATTTTGTGTCTGTTCTGTAACTCGAATACCCTTTGAAATATTTTTTTGGTATTTGGTAGAAATATAGAACAGGATGAGACGATGGTTGTGAACAAGAATGACAACCCTGCCTTTCTTACTTTTGGCATTATTTTTCTTTGTTATATTTGACAGTGATTATGTTTTCATGTCCGCACTGTAAGCTGAATACCCTTTCGAATATTTTTATGATACTTTGTAGAAATGTAGAACAGGACGAGACAACGTGTCACGTACAAGAATGACAACTTTGACTTTCTTACTTTTGGAATTCTCTCCCCTCCTTCTGTTTGAATTTGATTTTGTGTCTGCTCTGTAACACAAATATCTTTTGGAATATTTTGATGATACTTGGTAGAAATGTAAAACAGGACAAGACGACTTGTTGCATACAAGAATGACAACTCTGGCTTTCTTACTTTTGGAGTTATCTGATCCAGGTCTGCACTATTTGCCAATTATCTTTTGAGAGTTTCCTCAACTAAAATGGGTTAATATAGCTGCCATTTGAAAATGTTTTCAATGCATGTGCAGATATTAAAGACCCGATCAGTGTGCACATCTTATTTCTCCATGAAAACATAGATGGTGGGTAATCATAAGAAGTCTGGCAAGATACTTCTAATGAGTACCTACAATATGTGTTTATTGGAAGAATAAAATGTCAAAACTTTTTTTTTTTTTTTAATCTATTCATTAAACTATACATCATGTAAATTTGCACACAGGCAAAAATAGTGATTCTGTGCAACAAAACACTGAGTCAAGTTGCTCAAAGGACTCATAAGCATCTCTGTGAAACTGAACTCTGTCCAGTCAACCAATTTAAAGATTAGTGATGATGTATACACATATCGAACACAGGATATTAAACAAGAAGGATATCACTTGTTTACATGGAATTTTACTGCCAACTTTACATGTATAATTTTGTTCAGGACCCAGTTGTTCAAAACTAATGATGTCGTTAGTTAAAGTATAGTTAAAACTTTGATCATTAAACATGGCATATATGCTTATATTTTTGCTGAAAAAATGTGAGTAGCATTTGCAGAAGCTACTCACATTTTTTTAGCAAAAATAATAGCTGTGAATTAGATGTTTTACTAGAACAGTTAATATTTTGACCACTAACAAGCTCATTAAGCTAACAATGCTTTGAACAACTGGGCCCAGGAATTTAGAAAGTATCAAATCATACAGGTCACTGAAGTGTTCAACATATCTATATCTGCAGTAAGAAATGATCTGCAAAACAAGGTGCTATATAAAAGCATTTCTATACTGAATATATAAAAGCAATACACGAATTTAAAGATCTTCTGTTTTAAATTAATACAAAATATACATACAATAAAAAAAACTAGAAATGCGTCCCAAGGACAAAGATGCCCCCGCCTGAAAAACTTAAATGCGAATTGCTAACGCCGGTTGTGGACGGAGACGGGCGGACAGGGGTAACACTATATGCCCTTTCCACCATTCTTCCAATGGCAGGGGCATAAAAAAGATACAAGACTACTAAAACATAGCTTCAGATTGGAGGGGCTATTAAGAAAATATTTTTCTTATTTCTCCATGAAAACATATTGTGGGTACTCAGCAGCACCTCACAGAATCACTTCTAACGAGTACCACAACGTAGTTTTAATGAACCCACAACATGTTTTTGTGGAAAAATAAGAAAAATATTTACTTGATACCCTTCTTATCTAGAGGTATGCATATTTTGTGACTGGAGATTTAAGGGTTGACATGAAATGGATTATATCCACATAAAATGAAAATATGATATAATATGGTAAATGTCCTAAAATTTTGAACACTTTATTTCATACTTCTTTGGCCTAAATTTTGCTTTTTATGTAATTCTTTCTTAAAATACTAAGTGGAATGGCAAACTGGGTCTGCACTCTTTGCATATGCCATTTTGTCAGACACTTTGGTGTACGAAATATTAGTTTAAGACATCTACTGTACAGTTAATCTAAACCATGTCAACAGAAAGGTACTCTTTATGACACCTGCAAATAGTGAAGGCACACATCGACCCAAGAAAGCCTTTCCTATGCAGAATGAACAGGGCCCAGATGTTCAAAGAATTGTTAGATTAACAAGCTCGTTAAGGGGCATTTCATTAACTGTTTTAGCCGATTCAATATACAATATTCTGATATTTTTTGCTGAAAAAATGTGAGTAGCTTTTGCACTGCAAAAGCTACTCGCATTTTTTCAGCAAAAAATTTCAGCATATTTGCGTATCACTCGATCTAAATTTTAACAAATTGTTAACTAACGACATCGTTAGCTTTGAACAACTGGACCCAGATGTTCATCATACTCACAAACAGTAAATGCCCTGATGAGGTTGCATGTATGAGCTGCATGGCTTTAGATAAGAGCTGATGCATAATGACTTTAATATTTTTCTTCTCCACTAAAATAGGGGGCTCATCCGAACTGTCACGCAATATAATGCGCAACACACAAGAAAAGCTCTTATGTAATTTACAGAAAACAGAGGCCCTGATCAGCCTGTGCAAATGTGCTGGCTGATCTGGGCCTTTGTTGTCCACTTACAAAATAAATGAATACTGTAGTATATGTAGATGAACGGAGAATGTCCAGCTCAGACTGCATGGGTGCACATTCATCTGGACATTCTCTGTTCGCATAAGATATAAGGGCCTTTTTTCCCATGTTTCACATCATGTTTTGGTGGAGAAATAATATATCATATTTACTCTAACTATTTGAATACCTGAATCTTTACTGTAAATTTGTCCTAAAATTGGAACGTTTTTTTTTTGTTGTTTTTTTTTTGCTACCTGTTCTTGTATCTGAAAATTGCTGAATAAATGTCAAACAGAGCAGACCTCATCAGACACCCCATTCTCTGTCATCTGATCTGGGTATACACTGTCCTCAGGCTTGTCTGTCCAAATACTTAGTCTAAATTTGGTAGTTTTCCATAAAAAAAATGCATTAATTTGTAGTGCCAGATAAAGCGTTTTCACCAGCAGTAATATTTTTCCCCATGTCACCACAAAAACTTACATTGTGGGTACTCATAAGACTTGCAGAGGTGCTTCTAATGAGCACCCAGAATATATGTTTTCATTAAGAAATAAGACAAAATTAATCTGGATATCCCTCTTATCTATAGCTGTGATTATCTAAAACACTTCTGGATGTCATAAAGGTACGGCCCTAAAATGGCTGAGCTTTGCTCAATAAATACAAGTAAACTACTGCTGCTTTTTTGGTATGAGGCAAACTGATACCATTACAAATAGGAAAGGTTGTTTTGAGACTGGTAAGCAAGTAACACAACTGTGACACATATATTCTATCATATACAGTTGACGCTCGTTATCTCGAAATCCAAGGGACTCTATGTAACACTTCGATATATCCATACGTCGACATATCAGATTTGCGGAACTGAGGAAAACAATTAATCGAACAACCACCTTTATCAGAATGAATATGTAATTTGACTAAGTTAGAGATATATTGAAAATATTGTAGAAAAGAGGAGAAATTGCTCCTAAAGACAAATTGCTCCTAAGGAGCAATTTCTCCTCTTTTCCACAATATTTTGTTGCCTGTTGGTAGATCTCTGTGTTAAAACAGGGACCAGATTTTCACTTCGAGATAAGCATTTATTCGAGATAAGCGAGGTCGAGATAACGAGAGTTGATTGTATTGTATACATGGGCCTTTCTTTATGCCTGCTCAGAGCTCAACAAAATCATACATAAGTGTATCTGTTTAGGTTACAAGCTGCAACAAGCAAAGCAGGCGCCTATATCGTATAAAATAAAAGCCTAGATCACAGTGTATACCTGTGCAGTATGACCATAGTTTTCTCTGTCAATGTATCCAGTATCCAGTGATTCTGTAATGGTGTGATGAAGACCCTGATCAAACTGTAGATGTGTAGGCTGATATGACCTGTCGTGCTCATATATCATACTTACCCTAAGTATTGGGACAGATGGGCCTGAGCAGTGTAGTTCGACAGCAGATGCTACAAAATGTGGCCGATGATCAGGGTTTATATTACTTGTCACTCATCCAGCTTTTTATAGACAGTAACCAATTTATGCCTAGCATCCCATCAAAAGGACACTGCCAAACAGTGTAGACCCAGATCAGACACCGCAGAATGCAACATCTGATCGGGTCTACACTGTTTGCATTAAATGCAGGAATTTCTTTAAAAGTTGGTGATAATGAAAAAAAAACCTGACACCCCTTCTATTGGTTTTCCAAAGAGCTGAGATGGAAGATTCTGCTCAGCATAAATACGTTAACGTAGCTACAGATAAGAGCGGGTATCCACACAATATTTTTCTTATTTCTTGACGAGAACATATGTTGTGGGTACTCATTAGAAGCGCCTCGCCGAGGCGCTTCTAATGAGTATCACAACATATGGTTTTTTTGAGAAATAAGAAAGATATCAGTATTTTTCGGATGAAAAAAAGCGGCTTGTCTGTTGCTGTGCGTTAACAGGAGCAAACTGGGCCTGTCCAAATTGTATGGTAAGAGGTTAAGGTGTCCCAACATACAGGGTGAATATGTTCATGCTGCAGCTCTTATAAACATTCATACACCCAGATTCGCACATTTAATGAAAGCACGTGTAGTTTGCTCCTCTTCATTCTGTTTCTACAAACTTCCAATATCATTAAATTTCTTCAGTTCAACTGGATAATTATCTTTATACAGCACAGGATCTGCTCTGAATTCTATACTCTTCAATGGCATGGATTCATATAAACTCGTAAACTGGTTGATACATTCTGACCTTTCAACCATATGAGTAATATCTGCTGATAACATCTCTGTATTCACACATTCAGGGCACTTAAATTTTTTACGAGGTGTCACTTTAATGGGAGCCTTGCCAGTTACATTTGCCATGAGAAAATTCATGGCTATATCTTCACAGTTCATGTGGTCATCCACCCATGATTTGATGTTCCCTGGCATACTGTAGGTATACAGATAACTGAAATACTGAAAAATAAAAGTAACAGATTAGTTTTACCAGGAATAACAAGAGGGCCATGATGGCCCTGGTTTGCTCATCTGAGCTTAAAAAGTTAAATAACTTATAGAAGTGATTGATTCACTGGTTTAAGTAAGTGCTCCACAGATTTTTTTTCCATTTCATTGGAACGGAACCAATTTAGAAATTTTGATAATGGGGCATAACAGAAACATTTCTTTGAAATTACTGGCCTAAGAGATAAATTGACTGGCCTAAGAGATGTTTAAAGACTTCTTCTTATTTTAAGTTCTGACGGATCTTGTTCAGTAGAGCAGAATCCTTCTAGCAATTTTGGTAAATGAGCAAACAGTTCAGGAACAATTCTATTAAATTATTTTGAAATTGGGCAACCCAGGAGGAGATGTTGTTCACAGATTTTTCTGTTTTAGCTCTAGTAGCTACCTTGTTCAGCGGACTGGAACCATTTCAGCATTTTGGTAAAGGGCCATTAGTGAAACATTTCTGTGAAATTATTTTGAAATCTGACTACTGGCCTAGGAGTAGATGTCGTTTAAAGATTTTTCAATTTTTGAAAATTTGTTTGTGTTGAGGTTTTACAGCCCAGCCAACCCAATGGGGTCATGTTGAGCGCGGTCAGTTTACCTAACCACATATTTATTGTGCAGACTTAGTCCTCTAAGCGGTTAACCAGTATTGTCCACATTCTTTCACCAGAAACTGACAAATGCCCTTCTTGAATCAGTGGAAGGGAGAGAATGACCGTAGAAAATATTTCACGATCAATCTCAACAAAAGAACGTTGCCGACCTCGGCAGGGGTTGAACCCGCGACCTCCTTGTCTCCAGTCAGGCAGTGCATCCGAGCCACCGAGGCTGGCCTAATTTTGAAAAACGTATCTAAGTTGGTACTACATGTATATGACAATACCTTGTGGTAGAAAGCAGCTCCTGTTAATACCATGGAGATGGAATTAGTCCATTCAGACTCATATCTCCATTTTCCTGTGGTATTGTCCAGAAGGTGTACCCTGGACGGAAATCCTACAAGTCTGTCTGAGAACTCCCTCCAAACCTGCAAGTAAAATGAAAACAATGGTTTACCATATTTATACTAACTATTCAGAGAGATAGACCTGAGCAAAGAGTGTAAACCCTTATCAAACTGCCCCTTAGGAGCAGTTTGATCAGTATCTACACAGTTTGTGACGCCAACAGTATATTTTGGACACACAATCTGGTAGTTCAATGGATTTGTTTTAAGTATAATAAGAAGTTAACCTTTACCATTCTCTGGACAAATTCAACAGATGACAAATGAATGATATTTTCTTTAAATTCCAGAAAACAGGATTTGACACTTCATGCAAATTGTCTCCATTGGAGACGATTTGCATGAAACGTCAAATCCTGTTTCTTGGGTAAAATAAGAAAAATATTTCAAAATGTCATCTGCTGAAAATTTAACCCAGAGTGTGAAGTGTTTTCATAGCTCCAGATAAGGTATTTTATTTTTGCATCCAAAAAGTAATGATATGTTGTGGGTGCTGCAGTCTTTTCTTTGAGTCGAGGTTTTATGGCCCAGTCAACCCATTAAGGTCATGTTGAGCCTGTCAGTTTACCTAACCAAACTTTTCCTGGGCTGGCTTAGTCCTCTAAGTGGTTAACCAGTATCTGTGCATATTCTTTCACCAGAAACTGACAACTACCCTTCTAGAATCAGCAGAAATGCACAATCTTACTATAGCCTCTGCTGTCTAGAGAAGGCTAATATACTGTACAATTTACTTTATCTATTCATACAGACAAGTAAAGACACACCTCAAAATGGCCCTATAGGCGCAGTTTAATCAGAATTACCGGTAACACTTTTTGCCATTCTGACAGTAAATGTTAGGAGTTAAGGTGTCCAGACATTCAGGGTAAATACAGTACTGACCTGAGAAAACAACGTAGACCCAAATCAAACAGTTTGATCACAGTCTACATTATTTGCTTTTCCTTCAAAACAATTCTGAAACCAACCTTACTAGGAAGTCAAGTCCTAATGTTAGGATAAGAAAAGTAAGCAGTTAAGGTGTCTAAATATCAAGGAAAAATATGGCTGCTGCTGTTGAAAAATTTAAAGCAGACACAAAGGATGAGCAGGACAATCAGTCTTTGGTGACAGCACAGTGCTCCAAGAGTTCCTTTCAGCATGGCATTAGGGAAAACCTGAAATTATCCCACATGGCCCCTCCTTTGCCCAGATCTGAACTGTGATCACACAAGAAATGAGCTAACATAAACAAACAACCTTAACTATTGCCCTGCTGAACCCGGATATACCGTGCCACTGAAAACGGTGTAGAAGAAGATCATTTGGAGAACTGATTTGAACCTGCACTGTTTGTCATTCAGTATAAGAATATATCCACAATCTGGATGAAGTAATCTGATTGGCTGATAATTAGAAATGGGTGTGGCATCTTAATTTATTCAGCATGACAAGGGTTAACATGTATTAATAACTATATTAGTTTGTAGGTCTAAATACTTCAAAAATTCACTGGGATTATTCAAAGTTGAGATTTAATGGCTCTGTAATATAGGCTTCATCATTTTGTGCCTTCAAACATGCACAAAATGCGCAGATTTAGATCATCTTGCATATGCATGAAGTAGCATACGTGCCTTTGCTCTCCATTCATACATACTATAGTATCAAATGATTCTGTTAGTGGACAGTGAAGGTCCTGATCAGATTGCATGGATGCACAGGCTGATCTGGGCTTTCGCTGTCCGCATATGCTCAGAGATACGATTTCGCTTGATCAGACCATATTAAAGGGAGAAAGAAAAGAATGGGATGAATGAGAAAAAGGCCCCAACCCTGAGTTACTTCAAATGAGGTAAGAACATTCCTTCCAAAAGCCAATGATGACAAAGCTAACCCTCCAAACGTTTCAGCAGGGTCTCACCCTACCTGCAGCCTAGTAGATTATTAAGAGACTTCCCAGTCTGAACGTAGCATAAAGGAAGTTTCCTCATGGAATAGTCCAAACAGATATATTTAACAAATACAAATAAATATTTAACCCTTAAACTGCCAATCACAACAATTGTCGTCTGCTTTGTCATCTGCTTGTGATTTTAAAAGTCATTTTTGCAAACAGTGTGGACCAAGATCAGACTGCTCCTTAGGAGCAGTCTGATCTGGATCCACACTGTTTGCCTGTATGCAAAAATAGGTTTGAAAAGTTTGCAAGAATATTCAGCAGACGACATAAACAGACAATATTTTCAGATGCAGGTTTTCTTGGCGCTTTAAGGGTTAAAACCTACTTCATAACCAAACTCAAGCTCATCAGCTGTCAGCATGACAATGTCATCATCTAGAGCTAGGATACATTCTGTCTCTATCTCATCATATGGGAAAAACCTACCAACAAACCAAAGGATAAAAATTACTGTTCCTGTTCTAAATATTTATATATAGTGTAATCAGGTGTACTATTTATTATCTTTCCTATAACTGAAATATATTCATGTTTTTCTTTTTGAAATTAAGATTTTACAGTTTGAATATTTAAAATATTCACCATAATCCTCCAGATAAGCACAGCACTTGGGTAATATTTTTCTTTCCCACTTTAAAACCTTGTGTGATTGTACATCGAAGTGTTTTCTTGAGGCAATTCAAATACGATTCTTGATGTTCTTTGTTAAGAAAGAAAAGACAACTCTAAGAAGAGCCTAGAATATGTTTCAATAAATATCCATATCTGAGGCACACTATGGAAAACCAGTATTTGCATACATGGCAAATGCAAAGATCCTCTGTGGAAAAATAAGAAAATATCAAATTTTGATGATGATGATGATGAGTTCAGATTTAACAACACCTCAACCCATAAGGGTCATTTGCGTCAAAATGATATACTGGTTAAGTTTAGAAATATCTCTTTTTTGTTAAAAAAAGGAACTAATCTGGAGCTATAAATTAAAACCATATACCATTCTAGCCCCCACCTTTTCAAACATGTAATGCCCATACCTGTTGCTTAGTTTGTTGTGTGGAGTCTGTATTACTTTCATAGGTTTTCCGGTTACTGGCCAGGCTGTCACTGAAAATAAATCATTATCACCTGAATACATGTACTATTTATCATAGCTATTGATAAGATGATTTTTTCCATCCTAAACTATTGATATTTTCTTATTTCTCCACGAAAACATATGTTGTGGGTACTCATTAGAAGCACCTAAATGAGGTGTTTCTAACGAGTACCCACAACATATGTTTTTGCGGAGAAATAAAAAAAATGTTTACTCGATACTCACTCTCATCTAGACCTATGATTTATTTATTAATATTTACAATTTTTCTATAGATCTATAATTTTTTGTATGGCTACAACATTTTTTTGGTCCATCTCTAAACAAAGTTGTTATATCCCAACCATGCTTTAAAGAACCATTTTAAAAAGAGATGTATACACATGTATATTCGAGCTGAGCAATGAGAAAAAGGTGGTGTTCCTGACAGTGCCATTAAATATAACAGTTCATCAGTAGGTTCTTGAGTACCTAATAATTCTATGTAGGACAATGATGGCTCTGATTACACTGCGCCAGCTGATTTATACTATTCATCTCCACATAACCACAACTCCAAATAAGATGCTTCTTTCAACCAAAAAGTATAGATATTTTTCTTATTTCTCCACAAAAACATATGTTGTGGGTACTCATTAGAAGTGCCTCACTGAGGCACTTCTAACGAGTACCTACAACATGTTTTTGTGCAGAAATAACAAAAATATGTACCTGGATACTCCTCTTACCTGAATCTACGCATAACCCTAAAAGACTCATTTCTTTCACGGCATACGCATAGCTCAGATAGGGTGTATCCATACATCATTTTTCTTATTTCTCCACAAAAACATACATTGTGGTTACTAATTAGAAGTGCCTCTATGAGGCACTCCTAATGAATACCTACAACATATCAAATAAGAAAAATATCAATAATTTTCAGCTGAGAAAAGCACCCTATCTCAAGCCATGCACATGACAAATATGCAACTTACTCTGTGGAGGAGCTTTTTCTTGATTGTTCCACACCACGACTATCTTTGCCAAACTTGGTACTTTGGCAACCTGATGTATCACTTCAAATAAAGATTCTAGTCTGTCATAGGTTAGAATCACAGCAGTAAATCCTTGGCTGCTGGGTGGGATGAGGGGCAGGAACAATGGGTTTCTGATTACTCCCTGGCAATAAATAAATAAGACATGAAATATTAACCCTTTCAGCCCCACACTGTTTGAAAAGATACCAAAACAGGTACCTTTGAATTATCAAAGCTGCAGATAAGAAGTGGTGTCCACATAATATTTCTTTTATTTCTCCATAAAAACATGTTGAGGTACTCATTGGAAGCACCTTGGTGAGGCGCTTCTAATGAGTACCACAACATATGTTTTTGTGAAGAAATAAGAAAAACATCAGTACTTTTCGGTTGAAAAAAAAAAGCGCCTTATCTGGAGCTATGCATCTCATATGTATCTACACTGTATGGCATTCCGTTCGTTTTTGTTTTTTTTACGATACCCTGTTTGCAATAATGGTTATGCCTAAATTCAAAGATGGAAGAGTCCACTTCAGAAACTTTGGGATGAAAGGGTTAAACTACATGTATAAGTATGATCAGGGACCAGTTGTTCAAAGCTAACGATGTTGTTAGTTAACAATTCATTAAAATTTACATCGAGTGATACACAAATATGCTGAAATTTTTTGCTGAAAAAATGTGAGTAGCTTTTGCAGTGCAAAAGCTACTCACATTTTTTCAGCAAAACATATCAGAATATTGTACATTGAATCCGCTAAAACAGTTAACAAAATGACCCTTAACAAGCTCATTAAGTTAACGACGCTTTGAACAACTGGGCCCAGATTTATTATTCCATGTTGATAAACAGTTAGCTACCTCATGTAACATAGTACACAGGAACCTCCTTATAAGACAGTTCATTATAAGACGGTTTCGGATATATTACGGTTTAAAAGTGGACCCCAAAAGTGTTTTATTCAAACAAAATTGTATAGATTATATAGAAAACTGACTATTTATGTTTTAAGTTTTGTATCCAAACAAAATTGTAAAAATTATATAGAATAAGAAAAACGCCTAATTGCATTATGGTCGAGTTTTTTTTAAATAATGAAGAAAGTAAGAGTTGTCTCTCTTGCATGTGAAACATCTACTGGTCCTCCTCTTCATCTCTACCAAATATGAATGCAACCCATCGAAGAATAAAGGTAGCATATAACTTTGAAACTAGAAAAAGTGTCCATAGGACACGGATGCCCCCGCCAAATGCCATTCACGTCCGGACACGGTTTCCTATATGGAACTAAGTCAAGGGAAGATAATTCAAAAACAAAAAATGCAAGAGTTGTCTTCCTTGTTCATGACACATCGTCTCAATGTGATGCATGCACCCATAAAGTTTCATGAATATATTCCATATGGTTTAGGAGTTATGGCCCGGACACGGTTTACTATATGGAACTAAGTCAAGGGGAAATAATTCAAAAACCAAAAATGCAAGAGTTGTCTTCCTTGCTCATGACACATCTTCTCAGTGTGATGCATGCACTGGTAAAGTTTCATGAATATATTTCATACGGTTTAGGAGTTATGGCCCGAACACAGTTAACTATATGGAACTAAGTCAAACGGAAATAATTCAAAAACCAAAACTGCAAGAGTTGTCTTTCTTGTTCATGACACATTGTCTCAGTGTGATGCAGGCACTGGTAAAGTTTCATGAATATATTTCATACGGTTTAGGAGTTATGGCCCGGACACAGTTAACTATATGGAATTAAGTCAAGCGGAAATAATTCAAAAACCAAAAATGCAAGAGTTGTCTTCCTTGTTCATGACACATCGTCTCAGTGTGATGCAGGCACTGGTAAAGTTACACGAATATATTTCATACGGTTTAGGAGTTATGGCCCGGACACAGTTAACTATATGGAACTAAGTCAAGCGGAAATAATTCAAAAACCAA
This sequence comes from Anodontia alba, assembly GCA_964016985.1. Classification (NCBI taxonomy): domain Eukaryota; kingdom Metazoa; phylum Mollusca; class Bivalvia; order Lucinida; family Lucinidae; genus Anodontia; species Anodontia alba. The sequence goes on from OZ024824.1 coordinate 11,301,807, forward strand.
AAATGCAAGAGTTGTCTTCCTTGTTCATGACACATCGTCTCAATGTGATGTATGCACCTGTGAAGTTTCATGAATATATTCCATACGGTTTGGGAATCATGGCCCGGACACGAAATGGGACGGACAGACGGACAGACAGACATACGGGACAGACAGTGGTAATACTTAATGCCCATCTGCTATTCTTTGAATAGGCGGGGGCATAAAAAGGTTAACCAAAAGGTAAACTTCAGACGACGCCCGCCCGCCCGAACATCACTATTTTAAAGGATGGATTTTTTAAAAACCTGTCCAAAAATTTTCTATATAATCTATATTTTTGTTTTGATACAACATGGTTGTTTAGCTAATGTGGTTTTTACTGGATCCCAGCAATAGTGTTACAGAGGTTGTGGTGTACCTATAATATCCAAATACTTTGTTACAGAGAGGTAGAAAACTGAATGTCCCCTTTTTCTCTGAGAATTTTATCTATGTGCTTAGCCCAAAAAATAACAAATCAGACAGTTGTTTTGTAATCAGAAACAGAAAGATAACTTACTTGAAGAACACTTGCCATAAACCTTAGTGAAAAGAACACAAAAGGTATGATTTAGCCTGTCTATAGCAGGTAGCTGCTTAACAGAGCTAGTTAAACAAAGACCTCCATTGCTGGGATTTCTGAATGTGAAGATTTCAAATTAAAACATTAGCTCTAGATAAGATGAGTATCCAAATTACTATTTTTTCTTATTTCTCCATGAAAACATGTTTGGGTAATTAGAAAAGCCTCAGCAATACTCTTCTGATGAATACACACAACATATGTTCTTGTGGAGAAATAAGAAAATTATCAATACAGTTGACTCTCGTTATCTCGACCTAGCTTATCTCGAATAACCGCTTATCTCGAAGTGAAAATCTGGTCCCTGCCTTAACATGAGAATCTAACAACAGGTAAAAAAAATATTGTGGAAAAGAGGAGAAATTGCTCCTAAGGAGCAATTTCTCCTCTTTTCCACAATATTTTCAATATATCTTTAAGTTCAAGAGTCCAATAGCATATATATTTGTTAAAAGTGGTTGTTCAATTATTTTTTCCTCAATTCTGCAAATCTGATATGTCGAGGTACAGATACATGTATCTCGAAGTATTTCAGAGAGTCCCTTGGAATTTGAGATAACGAGAGTCGACTGTAGTTTAAATGTGCCTTGCAATTAATGTTCCAAATGAAAAAAACTTAAGCAACAGCTCTTAGGAAGTATAATCTGGGCTTTTATAGGACACTGTTTAGTAGCATAGCTCCAGATAAGAAGGGGTATCTACAAATTATTTTCTCTTTTTTCACAAAAACATATGTTGCAGGTATTCATTAGAAGTGCCTCACATATATTTTCTTTATTTCTACACAAAAACATATGTTGTGGGTACCCATTAGAAGTGCCTCAAACAGGTACTTCTAATGAGTACCCACAAAATATTACAAAAACATGTTGTGGTTACCCATTAGAAGTGCCTAAACTTGTTGTGGGTACAGAGGCACTTCTTATGAGTACCCACAAAATATGTTTTCGTGAATAAATGAAAAAAGTACTAGTACTTCTCGGGCCGGCCTCGGTGACTCAGTTGGATGCGCCGTCCGATTGGAGACCAGGAGGTCGCCGGTTCAACCCCCGCCGAGGTCGGCAACATTCTTTCGTGGAGATTGATCATGAAATATTTTCTACGGTCATTCTCTCCTTTCCGCTGATTCAAGAAGGGCAGTTGTCAGTTTCTGGCGAAAGAATGTGCACAATACTGGTTAACCGCTTAGAGGACTAAGCCTGCCCAGTAAACGTGCGGTTAGGTAAACTGACCGCGCTCGACATGACCCCATTGGGTTGACTGGGCCGTAAAACCTCAACACAAACAAACAAGTACGTCTCGGCTGAAAACATACCTTATCTGGAGCTATGTCAGTGATCTTTAACAGAACTAGTTACACAGAAAAGTCCATGTCCGGGATTTCTGAATGTGGCTGCTAAAAACACGTGACCCTAACACAAAGTTGTTTCCTTTCCCCCCATTACCAGGAATTTTATAATAAAATAATCCCAACTCCTCATATACACATTTTATGCAATTTGATTGGGTTGAAGAAAAAGTTTTATATTTCAATAAGCCCAGAGCAGAAATCTGCCTGATCTACTTTCCTTCCACTGTCTCAAACAAGTGACATTTTTGGCAATATTTGCAACATTTTGATGACAAAGTTGGAATTATAAGGAATGAATTATTATTTTTGTGGATTTTATCGATGTGTAACCTCCAGCAAATCTCTCACAAACTGAATAAAGCCCTGGGCTTTATTCAGTTAGTGAGCGATTCGCCTGAGTTTACACATCCACGATATTCATAAAATAAAGTTCATTCCAGTGATCACTAACCTTTCTTGGGAAATCATTCCATTCTTCATATTTCTTTGCAGCGTAAGGAAACACTCTGTCATTGAGTATTTGTAGTGTTGTCATAGTAATGTCTTTCATGGTGCCAATATATTTCTCCCAGAAAAATGCTACTTGCTGTCTCATCTCATAAATACGCTCCATGCTGAAGGACTTCAGAATGTCCTGAACCTGACCAAGGTCATCTTCTCTCACTATTACTGCAGCCCTGAAATAATGCCCAGCACTCTGAAAGTCGATCTTGCTCGAGACATTATAATACCCAACATTTGTGTGAAGTTATATTAACCCTCAAAATGCCAAGAAAACCTGCATCTGAAAATGTCATCTGTTTACGTCGTCTGCTGAAAATTCTTGCAAACTTTTCAAACCTATTTTGCATACAGTTCAACAGTGTGGACCGTGATCAGACTGCTCCTAGAGGAGCAGTCTGATCTGGGTCCACACTGTTTGCAAAAATGACTTTTAAATTTGCAAGCAGATAACAAAGCAGACGACAATTGTTGTGATTGACAGTTCAAGGGTTAACAATACAGTCAAACTTCAATGACTTGAACACCGATGGCACATTTACCATGACTGATTTGAACTTGTTTTCAATTCCCTTGGAAATTCTTCAGATAGCTCAAAAAATCAAACATTTATTTTTGGGAAATTTTCTTATTTTATCATGTATGCTGCATGTACTCATTACAATTGCCTTATCGAGGTGATTCTAACAAGTACACTCAGCATACTATTATTTTATAGAGTCCCAGAAAGACATATCTAAATTATCCCCATCTGCCTCCTGACTTGTTGCTATGATTAACCCTTTGTGGCTTGAACTAACCATGTCTAGAACAAATTTCCATGGTCCAAGAGATGTTCAAGCCATTGAAGTTTGACTGTTTACAGTAAACTAGAATGTTTTTCAGGAAGAAAAAAAAAAGATGTTATACCAACATACATGCTGACTTGAAAATGAGGTCAAGGTTTCTAAAACCTAAGTAACTCGCTCAAGAGATATCATCAAATAGAATCTGCATCGAAAATGATATGCACCAACCCCTTTCCATCTCCAATGGGGGATCTTAATGACCTAAGTTTCACATATGAATACGTAGTTACCATATTCAATCTAATTACCACACCGGGTATTTAGGTTTTTCAAAATTACCGGGAAATCATGTGGTAAAATAAGTATCCATCTATACTAAAGTTACACGTAAAAAAAGATCAACAAAGAACTTATCAAATTATGCTTATGCGATGCTTTTGTGTTTTTGTTTTTTTTTTATTTTCTTTATAAAAGCATATGTTGTTGGTAATCACTTGAATTGCCTAGACTTTTATAAAGAAGTAAGTATATCTGAAGACTACAAACTTGCTTGACTGTGTGCTGATAAGATTATGTCGAGGGTTGAGCGCAAGACTGACGTAAGTCAGATGATTGTTTTTTCCCAAACTTAATCTCCTCACCATGAAGGCGTAATGAAGATTACAACATTTCTTTCTGTAAACAATGAAAATTTAGGTGCCATTGCTCGTATGAGCAATGGCACCTAAATTTGCATTGTTTACAAAGAGGTCATAGTTGCCCCTAAACAAGGGTTTCAAAAATATGTTTGAGTTACCATAGTCTTGCGCTCAACCCTCGATGTGCTGTAATTGGATTGAATACGGTATGTGATATACAATGCAAGAACAAGGCCTTTATGCCACAAGATGTGACAGGTCAGATCAGCTTGCTCAGCCATGCAGTATAATCAAGACTTTTTCTGTTTGTTCATATATTCTACCGTATCATGTAACATAGATCTGGATAAGGAGCTTTTTTCAACTGAAAGAGTACTGGGCCCAGTTGTTCAAAGCATTGTTAGCTTAACAAGCTCGTTAGTGGTCAGATTGTTAACTGTTCTGGTAAGTATATTACCTAATTCACAGGTATTTTTGCTGAAAAAATGTGAGTAGCTTTTGCAAATGCAAAAGCCACTCACATTTTTTCTGCAAAAATATAAGCATATATGCCATATTTAATGATCAAAGTTTTAACCGTACCTTAACTAACAAAATTGTTATTTTTTAACAACTGGGCCCTGATAAAAACATATGTTGAGGTACTCGTTTCAAGCGCCTCACCATTGAGGTACTCATTTCAAGTGCCTCACTGAGGGGCTTTTAATGAGTACCTCAACCATAAATTTTTTGTGGAGAAATAAGCAGAATTTTGCAGATACCCCCTCTTATCTGGAGCTATGCTGCCAGCAGGAAAAGCGCATGCAGCCAACAACATGGCCAAGACCAGACTGCACAAGTATGCAGACAGGCTGATATGGGTCTTAGCTGCCTGCATTGCAATCATGTTTTCCTTTACTTTGTAAAAGCGTAAAAGCAATGTTGCAGGGATATCAATCACCTTCTGTGACAGTTCTAGTTTAAAATGTGATAGTTGACCATTTCTGTGATTTTCTTGTCTTTTGTAACTGGATATTTACTTGCTCCAGATAAGAGTATTCAGGGACATATTTTCTTCTTTCCCCATGAAAACGTCAGGGTACTCCTTTGAAAGGCTTCAAGGATGCGCTGGAGAAATAAAATTATCAACACTTTTCATTTGAAAAAATAAAGAACTGTTGAACTTTTTGTCCCAACAACATACTAAAATGTGAAATTAAACACCAGAAGAGTGAGAGCTGTCAACCTTGATTAGGTTAGCAAGATAAAACACTCAGTGAAGTGAAACTAACTGTAAAGTTTTAACAGTTTAAAAACTTCATTTAGGGTGGATGTTAGAGTGGAAGTAAGAACATGGATGGACAAACGAAAAATGAATGAAATGGAAACTTGCACGCCTAAGTCACCTGTGCCATCACAAAAACATGCCTATATAATTTTGACCCCCTTAAACCCCATTTTTATATAGTAAAACTGGGGTTTACAGGGCTATACACTATTTTTCTTATTTCTGCTCAAAAAACATAGATTGTGGGTACTCGTTAGAACCACCTCACCGAGGCAGTTCTATCGAGTACCCACAATCTATGTTCAGAATTTTTATCTGAAAATGAAGTTTTTTAAAAGTAAAACATATTTTAACGAGTAATACTTAACCTATAGATAATGTGCTATTCTATTCTGTTTTCACACCTTCCACAGAAAAAACGACCTTTCAGTCGTTAATTAAAGTCTTAAACCAGAAGGTCCCTTAGGCAGTTACCTGTGTGATGTAACTCTTCCCGCTCAATTGACCACGTGTCAGTTTCTTTTATGTGTAAAACAATAGACACAATTAGGAGAGATAAGCGAGGGTGGGCGGAGGGAGATAATTGATTATCTATAGGTTAAGTATTACTCGTTAAAATATGTTTTACTTTTAAAAAACTTCATTTTAACTTCATAATACATTAACCTATAGATAATGTGCTAGAATTTGCAGAATAGGAGGGAGGTGCTCTCCTAATTCTAACACCAATAATATCTCACCACTTCTGGTTAAGACTCAGGAAACTCAAAGGAATCAGATACATTCTAATTCTATATTTAATAGAAAGAATGGTCTAGATTCACAAAATAGCTTTAAGGTGTTATGATCTAACAACCTTATATATATTAGTAGACTCTAGAGGAAGCCAGTCCTTAAGTCTCAGAGACCTAACATTGGCCCCCCCCTCCCCTCTTTTTTTCTTTTTGGGAAACAACAATTGGCTTCAAAAAGAAAAGGGAGTCATTGAGACATAACATAAATATTCCATCGCAAAGTAAGCTAGGAATATAGAAAATTTTGAAAACAAAATTTGTAAAACAAAAAGCCAAGACCATACACTGTAAGTAGTCTATGTAGGATCTTGAATAAATAAGGAAAAGTCTACTCGGTGGAGTTTCCTATAGATAACTGACATATGTAGATATTTTGGATAAAATTCTAGATATGTGAAGCTATGTAATTGTAATAGTCTAAGCTATTAGAATTATAAACTAATTAAATTCTGTTAATTGGAGTGACAGGACAGTTTCCGATGAACAGACACAGACTTAAAATAACCATAATGTGTAATTATTTCCCTTGATCAAATTAAAGAAGGGGAGATAATAAAAGTAGATGGAGTTAACTTAACTATAACTAAGTTATCCATCAGAAGAAAAAAGTATAGACAAACATAATGGTTAAAACTATTGCTAGACTAATTGTATAACGAATTTTTAGTCAAGCAATAAAATAATACAGAGTTTGCATATAACTGCTGGGAAGAAAAAACAACCTAAACCATTGATAATTAGTTTTGTCATAGACATATAAAAGCGTTTGATGTCCTGACAAAAAAAAAAAAGAATAAACTGTCAACATCATAACTAAAGAGTTTGACAGAGAATAAGAGAGATAAGAATAAGGTTGATCGCAGCAAACTGTATGACGGTCATAGTTTGGCTAAATCTTACCGTATTGATAAGATTAAACAATAATAAATAAGCTGGATAGAATCTTTCTATACCAGAAGATTGCCATGAAAAGTACTCCTGAGTAAATAATCATGGAAATCAAGAAATGTTAAAAATCCACTTTGATACGAATCAAAATGTTCATAAAAAGAGAAGGACTCAGAGAAAAAGTAATAGTGTGATAATCTCTGAAGAAAGATTATACAATAATACTGATTATTAATCTCAAAAAACACTTAATTTAAAAGTTAAGAGATAGTATTACTATTCTATACGCATATTTAAGAATAGTAAGAAATATATTAATACTAAATAAAAATTATACTACTGAACAAAATTCCCGCTATAAATCATAGGTTAAGCGTAACTATTATTTAAGCAAGGAATTATTAAACATATAACTCTCTATAAAATTACTGCCCGGAAATTTTATAGATAAACATTCAATCAAATTTTTTTAGAATTGAATATTAATAGAATAAAATCTATGTCTGCATAATTGGTAATTCCTGAAATATCAAATTACGTACTCGCAAATGAGTTCAGGAAGAAAATACATATATATACTCTCGAGATCTATGTGTAAACCATAGAGAGTAATAATATTATTACCGCGATCCCTGACGGAAGGGTAAAACATGTATATGAAAGAGATAATAATTAATTTAACGTCATATAGGTTTAAGATAGAATTTGTTTAATCTTTAACCAATATGCAGCAACAGTGACTCGATATTCTGTATTCGTACGTAGAAAAGGAGTACTTAGTCATTAGAATTTTGAATGATTGAAATAGATTTAAAAGGATGTATCTCCATGAACTGAATCGAAGGATAATATCCATTCTAAAAAACTAGGGCTTGTTTTAGGCTTAGTTTAACAAGCGTAGAATTGAATTATTTTCAAGTATTCATGAAGTCGTTATGCTCTGAATACTGAGAAAAATGTTAAAATATTGTTTAGGAAATAAAAAAGTGACTGTTCCACAATGTTAGCTAGATTTAAACCTGGAACGTAGCGAGAAGGTCAATCTAATTTAAAAGTAAGATGAGAAAGATAAATAATGAAGATAGATATATAAATATCGGAATAATATATTATCTCCAACAATTATCAAATAATCTGAATGTTTAAAGGCATAAATACTACTCGAAAGTTTATTTACCGAATGTATAATCGGAGAAAACTTTCAGTATGTTCAAAAACGTATCACAAAAGTAAGATCTGACCAGGAACGTAGGTGCAGCACTTACTAAGTTGTGAAGTTAATATAAACATATTTTATATTATAAATTGAAGCAGTGCATTTCAAAATCACCGACATCTTGAAATGACTTATTGTGTGGAAAAATAAATAAATATCCAGTTTCGGAAAGATATTTATCTATATATATAGACCATTTTTGATGCGGACTGGAAATCAAGATATTAATCTTTGCATTATTCGCAAACTGAACTTGAACTCTTAGCGAGAATTACTATGATCCCTTTAACGAATGTAAACATAAAGGAGGGGTAAAGAGATAATTAAGAGTGTCTTAATTCTTTACCGGCTCGTATACTAATAATTAAGGATGTTTTCCCTTTTGTCTAAGCCTAGACTATAGATTGATTAATATAATTATAATAATATCTGCTATTATGAGGTAAACTCTCGTTAATTAACCTCTAAGCATATATCAAAAATATATATCAACATAATCTAGAGCTTCGGTAAGTTTAGAGGAAGGAAATGATTGACTTTGGCAGTTTCTGAATAGTTACAAAGTCAATAAAACAAAATATCAAAAGGAAAGTATTGTATATAAAATCTAATTTAGGCAATAATAATCTGTCACGTACTGAATAATTAATGCCTTTACTAAATATGTATCCATTGTCAATACCAAAGTGCAAGAAAATTTTGATTGACATGGACTCTAGTTATAAATAAAATATTAGAGGTATAGAGCTAGTCGAAGCAAAACTATTCCTTAATAAGATAAAGTAGACCTATAATATACGAGGATTAATTGGGTCTAGAATTATAATCATAATAAAATTATTATTCCAATATGAAGAACCTTCAGCGTAATAGATTCTTACTGAGGCAAAAATATCTGGTATATTGCTATCGTAGTCTTAAATGATCCAGAAGAAAAAATAAAACAGGCAAAGTAAAGAACGTATCGAATTATATCTATGCCTAAATATAAGATTTTTTTCTTATTTATTATTTTATAGCAGAGTTTAGACAGAGCACGACTGACCTAGACTCTAATATAATCAATCAAAAGATAGTATAAAATAGAATAATAGCTTATCGGATCAACTATTTTCCATGTAGAAAAGGCAAAAGGAAAATATGTACCTCAACTAGAATTTTAAATCGTAGTAATCTAGAGAGGTAGCGAATAAATAAATAAACTGTTAATTTATTTATCTGGTTGGTGTAAATTTCCGATACCTTAAGAATGAAAAATTAATAGAAAGTAGAAAAGATCGATTGCTACTTTCTTGTCAATTTACTCCTTAGATTACATGCTGATTACATATCGGAGCATGTAGAAGAAAAACAGGGGAGGAAAGAAGAAAATTTTTTATAATTCGTGTATATTTTTCTTCTTATAAATAACGATAGTTTTATAGTTCACCTTTGCCCTAGAGCCGAATAAGGTGAATATGTAAGAAGTTAATCTCTTTGTAGCGAATAAAAGAGATATAATTATAGCTGGAAGTATCTTCTACACTTAGTGAATGAATTGCGAATTTGATCGTAACCGATAATTCTTAATTCATTTTCAATAATAAATATATATATAGAATTTAAGTCAAGTTCAAAAGTGACTGGACAGAATTCAACAATATAAATGGCTACTAGGTATTAGAACCCATCGCTGTCATTCAATAACCTATAATCCAAGACTATACATGTCTATAGTGGTTATATATGAATATATGTTGAGCGAGTACTAGTGACTACTACTCGCACACTAGTAATCCGACACAAAGTCTACGAAACTACTGCCCGGTGGAATTTCGTTAGAATGACCTGGCACTACTCTACGAAGTGCCTCCCGATGACATTTTCGTTAGAGCCGGAATTTAAACGCTTTCTAGCGAATTAAAGAGATAAAACATCATTTGAATGACCTGGCACTAGTCTACGAACTGCTGCCCGGTAAGAATTTTGTTATAGTCTGAAGTTTAACTCTTTCTAGCGGATAAAAGAGATAAAACATAAGTTAATTTAAAATATTAATGGAATTACACACCTATAATAAGTCAATGGAATATTAAAAATTCTAGTCTGATTTGGGAAAGACTGTACAGAATTTTTTTGTATAAAAAGTTATTATGTATTTCACTTAATAACCTATATCCACTGACTTAAACGTGAATGGAGCTCTATGAACGATAATAGATTGTTCGGGAATTAGTGATCATTATTTTGACACTAGTTACCCGACACAATGACCGGACACTAATATTCGTAACTGTTGCCCGGTAAAGTTACAAGTAATTTGACAAATTGATCGGATAGTAGTATTCGTAACTCTAGTCCGATGAAAAAGGGAGATTATATATGAAAACTGAGCGGGCACAAGTATTCGAAACTTTTTCCCGAAGATAATTAATTATTAGGCAAAAATTGACCAGACACTTTCTGTAAAAGTTTGCCTGGTGAAAAATCAGAAATAATATAATAATATGACCGGGTATAAGTATCAGAAATATTACTGATACTTTGCCCAGTGAAAAATTTTTTTTAATAATTAGACATAATGACCGGAAGTTAGTATACGTGACTATTTTGTCCGGTGAAATATGTCAGAAACTAAGTCTTTCCAGAAAATAATTAAATTATTGACTGGAGACTAGTTGACTGGTGCCTGGTTGATCGGTGACTGGTGACTGGTGACTGGGTGACTGGTGACTGGGTGACTGGTGACTGGTGCCTGGTTGACTGGCACCTGGATGACTGGTGACTGGTGCCTGGTTGACTGGCACCTGATTGACTGGTGAAGCTGATTGACTGGTGCCTGGTTGACTGGTGACTGGTGACTGGATGACTGGTGACTGGTGGACTTAGACTTTATAGGATACTAAGTACCCAAAGATGCCACCTTGATGGGTCTTACCCCGGCAGTATAGCCATATGGAGTGGGGCTCCCATCAGTAAAGAATTGTCTTATAACCCATCAAGGGTTGACAAGTTCTTTAGAATCAGCTTCTCCACCATGAGAATCTTTAGCCAACTGAAGATCTCTGCAAACAAAAGTCCAGGAAAAACATATCATAATTGCTGAATAACCTGGAACGAAAAGAACAAAAATATTCTGCATATATAAACACGACTATCGAACCGATCGCGCACGAGCGTTGTGCCGAATAGCGAGAGTCGCGAAAACGCATGTGGAAAAAGACCAGTCAAAAATACATGAAATCGAAAATTGAAAATTTTAAATAATAACACAGAAAGTGAAAGGAGTGATAAATAAACAAAAGAAACACAAGGATACATAAATTTATCCGTGAGGAAAGAAATAATCCAAATTTCTATCACAGGTAAATAATCCTTGTTGAATTTCTTTGTCCACAGAAAAGAAACTGACACGTGGTCAATTGAGCGGGAAGAGTTACGTCACACAGGTAACTGCCTAAGGGACCTTCTGGTTTAAGACTTTAATTAACGACTGAAAGGTCGTTTTTTTCTGTGGAAGGTGTGAAAACAGAATAGAATAGCACATTATCTATAGGTTAATGTATTATGAAGTTAAAACTTTCAGTTTCTGGTGGTGTAATTTTCAATATACATGTATTTGAATAAGAGTGTTTTTGTAATCTAATGCAGGTGCGACAAGTGCCTTATCTGGAGCCATGTACACATATAACTCTTTTGTAAGTAAAATAGCCTTTGCAACTAACATTTTATATGTTGTAATCTGAGAGCTGACTGTAAATAAGGTTTCATGAATCTTGTAATGCACCTACCTCTTCCAGTCAAGAACCTCTGAGAAAGGCATCACATAGCCATCAGCAACTACAACAGGGATACAGTTGGCCTTCAAGGCATCATAGAGGGCTGTCTGACCAAGTCTGGCACCTCGTAACACCAGACAAAACGTTGAATCCTGATGAAAATAATACAAACATGTGCAACTAAATCTCAAAGCTATAGATAAGGCAATTTTCAGTACTGATATTCTTTTACATTACGACAACAAGCCTATTTAATTTTGACCCCCTTCAACCCCACTTTTATATAGTAAAACTGGGGTTGACAGGGGTATACATTATTTTTCTTATTTCTGCTCAAAAACATAGATTGTGGGTACTTGTTAGAACTGCCTTGGTGAGGCGGTTCTAACGAGTACCCACAATCTATGTTTTGAGCAGAAATATGAAAAATATTAGATTTTTTATCTGAAAATTTTTCTTTTTTTGATTGTAAAATTTTCAATATATTTGAATAGGTGTGTTTTCGTAATGATTTCTTATTCTTATTTCTCCGTGAAAACATATTGTTGCATGTCTTATGAGTACCAAACATGTACATTTTCATAGAAAAATAAGGAAATTAATTTGCTAGATACTCCTCTTAACTAGAGCTATGAACCCTATCAGAAAATCTCTAATCTAAATACTACCTACAATTATTTGTTTGTGTTGAGGTTTTACAGCCCAGTCAACCAAATGGGGTCATGTCGAGTGCAGTCAGTTTACCTAACCACACTTTTACTTGACAGGCTTAGTCCTCTAAACAGTTAACCAGTATTGTGCACATTCTTTCACTAGAAACTACAAAATCTGAATTCTAAAAATACAACAAAGATAGTACCACTGGTACATAACCATTTTTCTAAAAAGAAGCAAAAGGTACACAGAGTGACATTTAGAGATGGATCCAGGTTCAATTTGTGTATGAAGGTGCACAAAAATTAGGCTTTTCAAACCATCTAAACAATACCAGTCTGTTACAGCTGAAACATTGTTGAAAGGGCCATCAAATCGCTACAGACAATTCACAGTAATGTCAAACTCTATTTGCTCAATGAAAAAAAAAAAAAAAGAAAGAAAAAAAAAATAGGCGCCTGCTAATTCTGAGACAGGTCTAAAAGCATAGGGGTTTGCTAGAACATAGAAGTCATACACATGCTAAAACTCTGCAAAGTCAGTCATTATGACCAGGGTCTCATTGCGTCAACACTTCTAAATTTCTTTAATTCTTCCGAAACTGATGTTTGTGGTCTTTACATACCTTGTAGATTTCCTGTCATTTTTAAATGTGACTTCCTGTTTGCATTCCTGCACACCAAGTCCCTTTTGAAAAGGGGTCTACTCTAAAAGGAAAGAATTTGCTCCCTGCTCCCTTTGGGAGCAAATTCTTTCCTTTTAGAGCAGACCTCTTTTCAGAAGTGAGACAAAAAACAATTTAATAGTTACCTCAAGACTCCAGACAAAGCTGTTATGAAGAAAAATACCAGGGCCCAGTTGTACAAAGCTAACGATGTTGTTAGTTAACGATTCGTTAAAATTTACATCGAGTGATACGCAAATATGCCAAACTTTTTTGCTGAAAAAAATGTGAGTAGCTTTTGCAATGCAAAAGCTACTCACATTTTTTCAGCAAAAAATATCGGAATATTGTATATTGAATCCGCTAAAACAGTTAACAAAATGACCCTTAACGAGCTCGTTAAGCTAACGACGCTTTGAACAACTGGGCCCAGAACTTGAGAAGCAAAGCATTACCTGAAGCACATGGGGATAATGAAAAGTCACAGTCTCTCGACATCTCTGTAAAAAGTTCCAGTTTGTCCCATCTGCATGGCATTTGTCTAACAAGAGGAAACTAGAGTTATCCAACTTGGAAAGCTCTTCCATATACTCATGATGCAAACCTGTCTGTGCTGATACTAACAACCAGTTTCTTGGGGTTCTGTAACAGTTAACAATTAGCACTCTTCTGGTTAAATTCAGCAACCAACACACTGATCATCACAAAAACATGCCAATATACATGTAATTTTGATTCCCTAAAACCTCATTTTTATATAGTAAAACTGGGGTTTACAGAGTAATACATTATTTTTCTTATTTCAGCTCAAAAACATAGGTAGTGGGTAATCGTTAGAACTGCCTCACTGAAGCAGTTCTAACGAGTACCCACTACCTATGTTTTGAGCAGAAATATAAAAATATCAGAGTTTTTTTATCTTAAATTTTCAGTTTTTGGAGGTGAAATTTTCTGTATTTGAATAGGCATGTTTTCGTGATGATTTTTTCCCACAAAATAGTGTTTGACAGTTCATGAAAAATTGTCTCCTTAGAAGACAGTTTGCATGAAATTACAAACTGTAATGTCTGTGCAAAATAATAAAAGTATTTTAAAATGTTGTCTATTGATTTTTTACCCAACATGCTAATTGTTAAAAATAAACTTTTTGATACATCTTTCAAAAACATTTTTGTCTTTCTTTTATTTTTGAGTTTTAACCCTTCTCTTGCTAAATATGTCATGCCCTGTCTTAGCAAACAGTGTAGATGCAGATCAGTAGGATTCTGAAGAAGCCAACTAATCTGGATCTGCATTGTTTGTCATTAAATATGTGAATTTCTATCCAAAAGCCGGATCAAGTAATCTGATTGGCTGGAAATTAGAAGTGGGCATGGCATCTTAATTTATTCAGCATGAGAAGGGTTAAGGCAATTCTGTTAAGATTAAGTTAACCTACTTATACTTTTCCTGGGCAGGCTTAGTTCACTATATGGCTAACCAGTACTTTGTGTGCATACTTTCACCAGTAACTGATAACTGCCCTTCTTGAATCAGCAGGAGGAAAATCAATGCAGATTTTATTACATGATCAATGACAATCTCCACGAAAGTTAAAAATGTATGTGGCTGAATGGGATTATTTTCTCTGAAAAAAAAAAACAAAAAAAAAAAACAAAAACATTGTCTCTGCAGCCGTGATTACCAGTATCATTTTAAGGGTCAAAAAGTTTTCTGAATGATTTGTGCCAGGCCAACAGAAAAATTGTGCTTGGTGAATGCTGGTAGTGATGACAAGATCACCTGGGCATCTTCAAGGTCAGACCTGGACCAGGGCCCTGGCTGTCCTCTTATATATACTGCACAATGTACTGATGAACAAAAAATGCCCTCAAAAGCCCAAAGGAATGCCACAGCCCAAAATAAGGTGATAACTCGGGATAATTTGTGGTGGGTAGTTCGTGGATGGCGGCAATGAGAGATAACAGTAGTTACCTATTATTTCCTTGATAGGTAAAATGCAAGGCAGACCAAATACTAACTAGGTCCTTCTATTTTCTGAGAAAATATTTCAAAATTTCACTTGCTAAATATTTTGCACAGTAAGCTAAGCATTAGATTACTTACAAGTAGGACTTTTGTGGCAGGACAACAGTGGCAACCAAAGGATTATAGACTGGTATGGAAACATCAAATGTCCGCCTGTAGGTCCATGTTGAGAAGCCTCCCCCTGCTATCAAGGCTTTACCCACGTCCACTTCAAGGACTGCAGTATACTCTGGTGCACTGCCAGGCAACATGTTGAACAGTAAATGGTTTGTTCCATCCTTCCACCTGTGTTGAGTAAAATTGCAAATAAATGGAATGATCTGATTGTGACATGGTTTGAGTACTTTTTTTTAACCATTACGTATTCTTATTTTTCCATTAGAAGTGCTTCATAAATAATTCATTTACTTCTCCACCTCATTGAGATGCTTCTAATGAGTACTTGAAATGCATAGCTCTTGATAAGATTTTTTTCAGTCCAAAAGTATTGATATTTTTCTTATTTCTCCATGAAAACATATGTTGTGGGTACTCATTAGAAGCGCCTCAGTGGGGTGCTTCTAATGAGTACCATAACATATGTTTTCATGGAGAAATAAGAAAAATATTTACCTGATACACAGTCTTATCTAGACCTATGTAGTCACAACAAAGGTTTTCATGGAAAAACAAGCGTGTCAATAAGCATGGCTTATTAGATACCCCGGCATAAAGCAAAACATCACTGACAGACCGATGGACAGATAATGTGAAAACAGTACACCCCATACAAATATACAATGTACACACAAACACGGTTTAGCAGGGGTATAATAACCCTTGTCATGCTGAATAAATTAAGATGCCACACCCACTTCTAGTTTTCAGCCAATCAGATTACTTGATCCAGGTTGTTGATACAAATTCAAATACAGAATGGCAAACAGTGCAGATCATGGATCTACACTGTTTGCAAAGGCAAGACGTGTCCGGGTTCAGCAGGACAAGGGTTAAGAAAAATATTCATCTAGATACCCCTCATCTAGAGCTATAAAATAAGCTTTAGCTGTTGTTTTTTTTTTTATCTGGATTCCTGAAAAAGTCAATTTACATGTAAATGGAAATCAAGGGGTGACGCTATTGCATCAAGATCAGGGACTAAGCTACATTTATATGGGGTCAAAACTGAGAAATCTATTACTAACTGAAAGGGGGTTTTGGCATGTGCTTTCTCTATTCGCTTTTGACAGCCCTACATAACCCTACATGTACTTCACTTCTCCCTCAAAGTTGACTCACCCTCAAGGTTTCAAAAAGAAATTTTCACCACACTGATGGAGAATTTTGGGTTAGATTTTAATCTTAAGCATGCACTTCAGCAAATGACAGGAAATAGAATGTGACATTTCATGCTATCTCCTTAAGAGAACATTTGCAAACAAGAAGGTCAAGATGGCCCTGTATTGCTCACCTGATTACCAGACAATGTGTAAATCGGTCTTTTGGTTCAAGAGAAGAAGTTCAATATAGATTTTCAAGAGGGCGGCTATAATGGATTTCCAATCAGAAGGATTTTAGCTAATTTTGATTTACAAGTCACCTTGATACTTCAAATGAAGTTTTGAGTCAATTGGCCTTTTGGTTCAGGATAAAAAAAGTTCAAAATATATTTTCAACATGGCTGCTACGGCAACCATCTTGGATTTCCGATCAGAATGAGTTTAGCTATTTTTGAACTACAAGTCACCCAAGTGTCAAGTCAATTGGCCTTTCTGTTCAGAAGAAGTTCAAAATAGATTTTCAAGATGGCAAATGTGGTCACCATATCAGATTTCTGATCAGAACAAATCTAGCTGCTTTTGATCTACAAGTCAACCAGATACTTCCTACCACTTTTTGAGTAAATTGGCCTTTCTGTTTAGGAGAAGAAGCACAAATTAGATTTCCATGATAGCAGCTATGGTCACCATCTCGGATTTCCAAGAGGAATGATTTTAGCTATTTTTGATCTTCTAGTCACCCTGATGCTTCCTATCAAGTTTCAAGTCAATTGGTGTTTCTGTTCAGGAGAAGAAGCGAAAAATAGATTTTCAAGATGGCCGCCATCTTGGATTTCCAATAGGGAACAATTTTAGCTATTTTTGATCTACAAGTCACCCTGATGCTTCCTACCAAGTTTCAAGTCAACTGACCTTTCAGTTCAGGCTAAAAATAGAATTTTCAAGATGGCGACAATGGAGGCCATCTTGGATTTCCAATAAGAACGATTTTAGTTATGATCAACAATCACCCTGATGCTTCCTACTATGTTTTAAGTCGAATGGCCTTTCAGTTCAGGAGAAGAAGCGAAAAATAGATTTTCAAGATGGTGGCCATGAAAGCCATCTTGGATTATTGATCGGAACAATTTTAGCTATTTTATATCTACATCACCCCAATGCTTCCTACCAAGTTTCAAGTCAATTGGCCTTTCGGTTCAGGAGAAGAAGAGAAAAATAAATTTTAAAGCTGGCTGACATGGCGGCAATCTTAGATTTCCTATCAGAACGATTTAAGCTACATGTATCTTTAATCTACAAGTCACCCCGACAGAAGGAATAGGCTTTTAAAGCAAATTATTGACATTGCACGACGCAAGAAGCACAA
The DNA here is from genome assembly GCA_964016985.1 of Anodontia alba. Lineage (NCBI taxonomy): Eukaryota > Metazoa > Mollusca > Bivalvia > Lucinida > Lucinidae > Anodontia > Anodontia alba. The sequence continues at coordinate 11,319,583 of OZ024824.1, forward strand.
CAGACATTGACCAATCACAATAGCTCACCTTGAGCACTTTGTGCTAAGGTGAGCTAAAAACGCCAACTGTGCTAAGGTGAGCTAAAAACGCCAACTCTATTTTGGGAAAAAATAGGGAAAATATATTCAAACACTCTCTACTGAAATTTTTACCCAACTTTAAGTCTTTCCTAAATACTCTTTAAACTCAAAGTTCTCCTTTAGCTTTAAACAAAAGTTAACATCTCCTGCGATGATTTATAAGCTTGTTTGTACTAGAGGTCGCTATGACCTTGAACTTTGCCATTTGGGTCATCTACTGGTCAAGACCACATCCCATTCACGAGTTCTAGCCTCAAGCACTGCCGAATTATAAACTTTTAGTACTAAAGGTCATGGTGACCTTGGCCATGACCTTTGCCCCCAGTGTTATCTACTGGTGAGGACCAACATCCCTTCTAAGTTTGAGGGTCCTATATTCAAGTTATCAAGCTTTTTAGTACTAAAAGTCCTGGTGACCTTGACCTTTGCCCTCAGGATCATCTACTGGTGAGGACCAACATCTCTACTAAGTTTGTCCTAACCATAAGCATTGCAGAATTATAAGTTTTTTGGTACTAAAGGTCATTGTGACCTTTACTAGCTTAAAGGTCATCTACTCTTCCGGTCCATCCTCCCTATTAGTTTGATAGTCCTAGGCCTAATCATTGCCAATGGATTTTTGCTCTATGTAAAACAAGTGACGCCCTCCGCCCATGGGCGAGGCCTCTTTTCACCCTATCTATCTATTGATACTGCAGCATCCCCTCACGGGGATTATGTGCTGTGGTGCAGTGGTAAAGCGTCGGACTCGAGATCGATAGGTACCGGGTTCGATCCCCACTAACAGCATTAGTGTTGTTTCCTTGAGCAAGAGACTTTATCCACATTGCTTAGTACTGGTTTCTACCCAGGAAAAAAGAGGGCCACATGGAAGATTAGTACTAGATTACTAAATGTGTTACCCTCTATAAATAAGGTCGATTATTATTATTATTATTATTATGTGCAGGTGTCCAGTGTGCTTCAGACCGGGTGTCAGTACAGTGAAAGTTTAAAAATCAGTACAGTCAGATAAAAACAGGTGAAGGTGAAATAAAGATGATAGGTTAAAATGTTAAAAGTCTGATGAAGACAAAGTGCAAAGATAAAAGGTTAAAAACAATGCTTCCGGTCTAAGGCATGGAGTAAGTCAGACTGCTGACTGCCAGTCTGAAAGAATCAATATCTGGCAGAAATGCTATGCTTGGTGGCAGCCTATTCCATTGGACAATGGCAAGGGGGGGAAAAAGAGTACTTGCAGTAGTCGGCAACTGTATGGATCTGTCTGAAAGCTAGTGGGTGTGTCTTTGAATGTCGTGTGGATACCTGGGAATGCACAACATATGATGGCAGTGGCACTGCTACAAGACCGTGCACTATTTTATAAAACAGACATAATCTAGCATCTGTACGCCTATCCTCGAGAGACCTCCACCCAAGCTCACCCAGCATGCTTCAAACACTATCATATGGAGAGAAACGACCCAGAGTCCAGCGTGCCACTCTTCTCTGAACTATTTCTATCCTATGAATGTTTGACTTAGTATAGGGGCTCCAAACCGGGGATGAGTACTCAAGTATTGGGCATACTAGGGTTTTATAAGCAACTTCTCTGATGCCTGGGTCTTTTGTACGGATGTTTCTTCTAAGGAAGCCCATAGTTTTGTTTGCTGAGGTTACCGTGTTCTGGATGTGATCATTCCAGGTCAAGCGGTCATTTATTGTCATTCCCAAGTACTTGGAACTACTAATTGATTCCAGCGTTTCTCCATATAGGGTGTACTGAGAGGGGATTGCAGTCTTGGAGCTTGTCACATGGATAATTGTGCACTTGCTGGGATTAAATTCCATGTCCCTTTTAAAAGACCATTCTCCTAACCTGTCAGAATCTTCTTGAAGTAATTTGGCTTGCTCAAGGTTTGATACGGCCAGATAAACTGCAGTGTCATCGGCAAACAACCTTACCTTTGACCTAATATGATCTGGAAGGTCATTCATGAAGACCAAGAATAAGACTGGTCCCAACACTGATCCCTGTGGTATGCCTGAGGTAACCAATACCTGAGAAGACTTTTCACCATCCAAGACAACAGTCTGTGATCTACATGTATTTGCAAGGAAGGCTTTGATCCAGTGAAGAACATGCCCACGAATGCCACAGCTGTGAAGCTTAAGTAGCAACTTTTCATGGCTGACCTTGTCAAATGCTTTGCTAAAATCTAGCAGAATGAGATCAGTCTGTTGCCCGCTATGGTATTCCGGGACATGTCCTCCATCAGAATCACCAACTGTGTCTCACAAGACCTCCTGGACCTGAACCCATGCTGAAGGTCATAAAGCAGCTGATGAGAGTCCAAATGGGTTACAAGGTCTGAAGCAACTATGTGCTCTAAGACTTTACAAAGTATACATGTTAATGATATGGGCCTATAATTGGAGGCAGTATTTTTGTCACCTTTCTTAAATAAAGGGCACACATTTGCATCATTCCAATCCTTTGGGACCCTACCAGTCTCAATGGACCTTTGAAAAATGACCCTCAACATGGGGGCAATTTCCTCGCGGAGTTCCTTTAGCACAAGGGGCTTCAGTTCATCTGGACCCGCTGCCTTATGAGGATTTAAGTCCTTCAACAATTTCAGTATTCCATTCTCAGACAATGGAATATCGGGCATGACAAGCTGGGTATTTATGAAGTTTGCTGGGACAGATTTGCTGTCCATTTTACCTGCATCGATCAAGTCCGGGACTGCTATCTGAGCGAGACTGCCGAGTGCCAAAGGTGTTTTGAGTGTAAAAACCGACTGAAATTGGCTGTTAAGGATATCGGCCTTGTCTTTGCTCTCAGTGTAAAGCTTACCATCCTTGTTAAGGGAGGATATACCTCTAGAATCATTTTTTGACCTACTGAGCATGGCATAGAGCTTCTTAGCTGAGTGTGAAGACTTACCAGGTTCTGAAGCATCTTCTGTCTTACTGATTCCAAGTATTTCCTGTAAATGCTGATTGTGAGCAAGATTAAGTTTGCGTCTTACCTGGTGCCTCATTTGGACAAATTCCTCCCTTTCTTTAGGGGTCCTGCGACTCTTATACTTTTGATAGAGGCTGTCTCTTTTTCTCATATTGCGCCGTATGTCCTGCGTTATCCATGGAAGAGATGACTTACTGCTGATGATTTTCTTAGGGACAAATTTGTCAATACCATCCTGGAGTGCATTTTTAAAGTCCAGCCATAATTTGTTGACTGACTTTGACTCATGATCTTCCATGAACAATTCACGAAAATTGCACATGTGGCAAGAAAGCGCTTCCCAGTCAGCTTTTTTGTAGACCGACATAACCCTGGGTTTCTGGGGCAATATTTATGGTTTGATGCTTACTTCAGTATAAACAATGTCATGATCCGAGAGACCGGCAGGCATAATTTCAACTTTGTTGACAAGTGTCGGGTTATTTGTTAAAAAGACCCCAGGGGCATAATTTGAATACTCATGTCAAAGGACCTCTAGGCAATGTTACATACCAAATATCAAAGGCCTAGGCCTTGCACTTTCAGACAAGAAGATTTTTTAAGTTTTTTTTTCTCTAAAAAAGTGTATGTAAAACATGTTAGCCCCAGGGCGGGGACATTTTTCGTCCCAGGGCTATAATCTGAACAATCTTGGCAAAGGTCCACTAGGTGAAGCTATGTACCAAATATCAAAGACCCCGGCCTTCTGGTTTCATATAAGAAGATTTTTTAAAGGTTTTCTCTATATAAGTCTATGTAAAATGTTGACCCCAGAGCAGGGCCATTTTTGGCCACAGGGCAATAACTTGAACAATCTTTGCAGAGGTCCACTAGGTGAAGCTATGTATCAAATATCAAAGGCCTTGGCCTTCTGCTTTCAGACAAGAAGATTTTTAAACTTTTTTCCTATATGGGTCTATGTAAAACAAGTGACCCCCCTGTTTGACCCCAGGGCTATAATTTGAACAACTTTGGTATAGGTCCATTAGATGAAGCTACATACCAAATATCAAAGACCTGGGCCTTCTGGTTTCAGATAAGAAGATTTTTTTAAGTTTTCAGTTAAAAAATCTATTTTAGCTCCTGTGACCTAGATGTGCAATGGGCCGGAACCATTTGAACAATTTTGAAAGTTGACCAACCAAGGATCATTCCTGTGAAGTTTGGTCAAAATCCAATCAGTGGTTTAGGAGGAGATGTCATTTGAAGAAATTGCTTATGGAAGGATGAACGCACGGACATACATTCTAACATTTCGGGGTTAGAGGGTACCTCAATGTTAAAAGATCAATGAGACTACTCAAATTTGGTTTAGGAGCTACTAATGTATTTTAAATGGAATAAACCTCAAAATACCTCATAATTATGTTCAAAATAGCCCAAAAATAGCCCTTAAACCTTGGATGTTCGCCCAGACTGAGGCATGGACGCATGATGGACACAATGTGATCACAAAAGCTCACCTGTCACTACATGACAGGTGAGCTAAAAAAGCCAAATTGTTGTCTTCTTAGGAGACTTTTTATCCCAAATCATCCTGTAACTTGATCCATAGCTCCAGGTAAAAGAAGACAGAAGATACATTCTCTGTTTTATGGAAGTTAAACTCTTTAACCCTAGTCCTGCTGAACCCGCATATACCCTGCCTTTGCAAACAGTGTAGATCCAGATCAGTTGGCTTCTGAAGAAGCCAGCTGATCTGGAATGGCACCGTTTGCCATTAAGTATGTGAATTTATAGCAATAATCTGGACCAAATCTGAATCGCTGAAAATTAGAAGTGAGCGTAGCATCCTAATTTTTCAGATGAACAAGGGTTAAGTGCCAAGCAAAATTGTAACAGACAACACTTTTACTATTTTTCAAAGGAAATAAGACTTGGCATTTCATGGAATCCTCTGCAAGGCATATGATTCACTAGAAATGTCAAGCCTTTTCTCTGAAAAAAAAAAAAAATCAAACTGCCAACTGCTGCAAATCTGTGATTTGCACTTTAGTACCATAGTTCACTTGATTCCAGGAGATTTCAATCTGTTTTAGTACCAGTACCTATCTCTACAAGGCTGGTTATAAATTTATCAATCATTTCACTGAAATAAATAAAAAAAAAAAGCCTTATCTAGCTCAAACTCAAAGGTAACAGAATTTCTGGTTTGAGATACATGTAACAGTAGTTTAACTGATTGTATACTGAATAGACTCTCCCACACTATATATTGGAAGAGTCCAATTTCAAATTTAGGTATGCCCAGCTATGAGATCTACATATTCCTAGAGAAAACTGGCTAAACTATTTGCAAACAGTGGAGACCCTGATCAGACGCTGCATTCTGCGGCATCTGATCTGGGTCTGGATTGTCATCTGGCGAGGTCTGGTGACAACCGGCTGTCAGCAGACTTTTAGGTCTAGTGACAACCGGCTGTCACTAGACCTAAAAGTCTGCTGACAACCAGCTATATTTTCTAATAAGATTATGGAAAATTTGTCCTTATCATGGAATAATAATGAATAAAAATATAATAAGTTTTCATTGACAGTGTTTTCAAAGAAAAATACCGAATAACTTTTAAATGCTTATACATGTACAATGTAACTTGCATTTTAACATTCAATTATTTTCTGTCAGCTTATTTAATACTAGCATACTTTTTATGGAACAGATAAATGAATTTATATATAAGACAAGAAATAGAAACATGCACATGCACACAGGGTCCCTAGTGGAACCTTTAAAACCATTAAAAACCTTTAATTTTGTTGAAATCCTTTAAAACCTTTAAAGTTGGTTGAAAAAGCTGTATTTTGATGAGAAAAACCTTATATTTGGCAATTGTAAATGCAAGAGAAGGGCAGAGTAAATATGTAGCATTTCATAACAGCAAATTATAGTTCTGTGACTCAGAGTAATATGTTCCTAAACAGAAATGCAAGTTAATATTGTCATTTCCATTTAAAGATAAAAATATCAGATTTTCTCTGCAATTTTTTCCCTATTTTGCTTGAAAGGTGACGGCAAAAGGATTCTTTTGCTTGGGATCTGGCAAGAAATTTAACCATTAAATGCTCTTTATTTTATACAAAATTCATCCTGAAAAACTTTTATTTGGCCAAAAATAGCCTTCATAAAAAGCCTTTATTTTCAAGAGACTCTCCTAAGGGGCCTGCATACATGTAACAGGAAACAAACTACTTCTAAATAACATGTTTTTTGTAGTCATGCAAATTTGAAGGTTTTGGTTGAAGTATATTTCAGTTAAATAACCAATTCATAAAAGTTCATAAATAATGAACCCATCTTTAAATCTATACTGGTTTCTTTTCTTAAAATTAGAGCTGTCAGAGGATCTCACTACATTCCCACTGCAGCGCTATCAGAGGAGAAAAACTTATAGTGTTGAAATATTTTTAATTCATGCTTACAAGATAACATCACTGTAGGATATGGTTACATGGCAACATAAATCTATGAAATGATTTAAATCCATGAATTATGGGCCCTTGGCCCTGATTCCGGCAGCTCTTGCACTGTCAATATCAGGAAGTCCCAGGATTTCCTAGCTCCAATATCTGGAAGTCCTGGGGATCACATTTTTTCACTCACTCAGAAATTCAACCTAAATATTCTTAAACTCTCATTTATAGAGTAAAACCCCCATTCTTAAGCTAAATAACACATAAATTCATTCTAAATTTTCGTTAATGACTAAATATCTTCAAAAGTTGGAAGTCCCAGACTTCCTGGCATTTATTTTTGGAAGACCCAGGGAAATTTTTGGGAGTCTTTGACTCCCAGATTTCCCTTAATGCAAGCACTGTTCCGGTATACACAATACATCAACCCACTGTCCATGTGTGTACCAGGTTTCAACTTTTGTTACAGTTAAGTTCTTGAAAACTGGGACAAAAAATTTTCATTAAAGGCAAATTGTAAAACCTATCAAGGGATGTAACTTTAACATATTTCAAGACCATTTGTATAACAAATTACAAAGATCTAAAATGTTACTGAAATACACTGATCACTTATATGACATACAAGGGCTTCTACAAAGGTATTGTTACACAAGAAGGAAGCTCTGGAGATAATTTTGAACCTGTTTTCCAAGAGTATTAAAACTTCCAAGCTGTGGCTTATGCATTAAAATAGTATTATGTCAGATACATATCATACTGAGAGGCAAGTATAGCGATACATATCATTATAGGAAGTCTGGACTTCCTGAGTCTGGAAGTTAATGGAAGTCCTGTCACTATTTCCTAAGCCCCAAAAGCTTTTGGATCCTTATCAGACACTCAGTGGTTAAGGTTAACTATGTTGAAAAATGAAGTTGTCCAGACAATGTCCTTAAATATTAAGTTTTCATATTTAGCCGAAAACTCCAAGTTTTCTAGGTCAAACTCCTATTTTTCAATTTTAACTCCAACTTTTCTCAGGGATGGATTCTTAAACTCCTACTTTCAAAATCCTAGTGAGAACTCTGATATCATGAGGTGACTATATTGTTACAGCCCTAAATGTTAGTCAAGAGTTTACATCTATGTACTAAATGAAGATACCCTCTCTAGATACAATGTACAGTGATTACTTAAAGGAAAATGAACATAAACTATTAAGCATGATTGGCTGAGTAATTTGGTGAAAAAATTATGAAAATTGGTTGGTAAGTAAGAAAGTTGTTGGATTTTAACATTCTATAAAATGCTGTCATGGAAGCTGCCATTTTTGTGAGTGAGTGATGTCATAACCACCCAATTAAACATGCAAAAATAGTAACATTTTGTTGCTGTCTAACCATAAATGTATTCATTTGCATAAAAACGAAGAACTATTTCACATAAGCAGAATATTCCTGTCCATAGACGACTTTTATTTGTATTTTAAAAAGCTAAACATTTGATTAAATATTCAAGATATTTAATATTCAAAATGGTGGCACCCATGCACAGTGTCGTATGAAATATAAAATATATCTTTCTTATTTCCTAACCGATTTTGAGCAAATTTGCTCCAAAATTCTTGTTTTTTTTTTTCTAGAGCTTAATACTTTCAGACATACATTGTACCTGTACATTGCATTTAGTGGGTGTTTCCCTTTAATTATTGTATTGGAAAGGAAATAAGTTCAAAGTAAAAGCCGGTTGTCACCAGACACTTCCTTGTCAATTACCGTTTTACGGGTCTCCCGACTACAATTGGTCAACGGCTCCATATGCCTCAAAAATAGACATTTTTTATCCAATAAAGTTTTAATAAATTGATACAGAGAATTAATAAGATCAAAAAGTGTGCCATCTGACAGCCTGTAAAATTTCAGCTAGTCTCTCCTTTTTGAACTGGATAAAAAATGAAATGATTTTTTTTATGACATCTCTGAATTAATGTTGGCACCCAACAGACTGTGCAAATGTGCAGATTTATCTGAATTTTGGCTGGGTGCATATGTCAGAGGGCACGTTTTCTGAGATACGATAAAAAAATCATATAGATACATGTTATAATTAGGTTTGCATAGCTCCAGAGAAGGGACTTTTCCATCCAAAAAGTACTGACACTTTTCATTTCTCCACAAAATTGTATGTAGTGGGTACTCATTAACCCTAGTCCTGCTGAACCCGGATATATCCTGCCTTTGCAAACAGTGAAGATCAAGATCAGTTGGCTTCTAAAGAAGCCAACTGATCTGGATCTGCACTGTTTGCCATTAAGTATGTGAATTTATATCAACAATCTGGATCAAGTAATCTGATTGGCTGAAAATTAGAAATGGGTGTGGAATCTTAATTTATTCAGCAGGACAACGGTTAAATATGCCTTGCTGAGGTGCTTCTAACAAGTACCCACAACATCACAATATGTGTTTTAATGGAGAAAAAAGAAAAATATAATGTACATACCACTTATCTTGAGCTACGGTTTAGATGTATATGAAGCACTGTGACTAAAACTCACTTGTCTAGGGCTGCTAGTGACTGGCTCGTCTCTTTCAACCTGACTTTGTTCTGGTTTAAAACATCTACAATTGGTACAAATAAACATGCTGTATTAGGGTCTGAAGTGTAGAATGGTGATTCCATCACCGCTTCAATTATCTCGTAAAACTCCTTGGACATGGGAAGAAGCAATAAGGCACCCATCTCATCAATAAATTCATGTACAGGGTACACATACACACTGATCTGAGTGTGGTCACTGTACCCGCAGTGGTACACATCTAGACAAGTGTGAAATGTACATAATTCCTGTCGAGGCAACGATGATGGACTGTCTGAATGAATCTGTATTGCTGATGCTCTTGGTAACTTCAAGGGCTTTTTGTGTTCAGGCACAAGCTCTGTAGGGGTATCTTCTGGCCAAACAAGAACTATGATACCCAGAGAAATGGCTGCCAGAACTGTTGCAAACAATGCAATAAAAAACTTCTTAAACACTGGCGACATTCTTCTTCCCACCTTCGGCATTCTTGGTCACACAGGAAGGTGGGTTCTTCGTACCAGTATGATGCCTCTTTTGTCTACATTTCCCTGAAAAGAAAGAAAATACTGCATTTATCTTAACTTCCTAAGTGCACCGCATTTATCCTAGTTCAACCTACAGTGTAGACTCAGATCAGATGCTGCAGAATCTGATCAGGGTCTACATGGTTTGCTACTCCTCCAGCAGTATTTTAGACATATTGGCAGGTAGTAAAACTGGCTTACGTCCACTCAAGATGGACAAGTATATATATGCAGCTTCACTCACTGGTTTCTCTAACAGTGCCAGAGAACCGTTTCAGCTGAGAAAACCAAGAGTCTATGTAACTCTAGAAGAAATACCTGACCCAATCTAAATTGTCTGATATTGTAATAATAATATCCAGGTACCGTATTCGATCTAATTACAGCACATACCCCTATAAGCGCACAGTCGAGAAATTCTGTAGTCTTCAGATTACAGCCAGTGTACTTTTTCTTTACTTCTTTATAAAGGCATATGTTGTGGGTACTCATTTGAATTGCATCGACTTGTCGATGCAATTCAAATGAGTACCCATAACATACGCCTTTATAAATAAAATTAGAAAAAAAAACGCATAATTATCATCAAACAAGGCCTTTTCTGACCTTTTTTAATAGTGTATCCTTAGCAGGTAGATACGTATTTTACCACAGCCGAGTGTTCCCTGTAATTTTGAAAAACCTAAGCGCACAGTGCGGTAATTAGGTCGAATACGGTATTTGGTGAAATGAAATTGCTCCAGGGTTTGATTCAGCAATACATATCCATGTTTAAATGTTTTGAGGAAGTGTGTAGTGTCACTTTCTTTATGGAAATTTGGCAACATTAAATTTAGGCTAGACTGTAGAATCTGTCCACCAGTACTTTCTATCTTCTGCATGTGATTCTGTACACCATTTATGGCAACGAAAGTTGGGGTTAAGTTAGATATTGTTTACTGATGGTTAGAGTTAGGTTAGATAAGGGATCATATTAAGTATGCCTATATCTGGAATATTTAAAGGCAGGGTATGAATAGGTGGCAGAAATATTCTAAAAGTGTTCCTAAATTCCATTTGCCAATAGATCTCCCACTGAACAAGATTAACCAGGCCCTGTTGTAATATCCTGCAGTCCTGTTCACAATTTGGCAACATTCAATGTCATTTGCCAATCGATTTCCTACTGAACAAGATTAACCAGGTCCTGTTGAAATATCTTGCAGTCCTGGTCACAATTTGGCAACATTAAATTTTATTTCCAAATCGGTTTCCTACTGAACAAGATTAACCAGGTCCTGTTGTAATATCCCGCAGTCCTGTTCACAAATCGGCAACATTCGATTTCATTTGCCAAAAAGTTTTTCCACCAAACAAGATTAACCAGGTCCTGTTTTAATATCCTGCAGTCCTGTTCACAATTTCGCACATTAAATTTCATTTGCCAATCAGTTTCCTACTGAACAAGATAAACCAGGCCCTGCTGACCTGTTCATAATTTGGTAATATTTAATTTCATTTGCCAATAGGTTTTCCACTGAACAAGATTAACCAGGCCCTGATGTAATACTCTGCAGTCCTGTCCACAATTTGTCAACATTCAATTTCTTGCTCATCCCAGTCGTTTTCCTACTGAACAAGATTAACCAGGCCCTGTTGTAATATCCTATTGTCCTGTTCACAAGTAATGGTTCCTATGAGGGCACATTTATCCGCAAACAGATGTACTGTACAGACCTGCCTACATGAAAGCAGGAGATCATTGATAAAAATTGAAAAAAAAAAAATGACTGACCCAAGATCTGATCCTTGTGAGAAGACAGATAAGACTGGGTCTGTGTCTGACATTTGATCGGGATATATATCTTAATCAGGTATCTCGATCAGGAGAGAGGTGTATCTAACTGACAAATCATATATGAACAGTAACTTGAGTAAGGTCTAGATCAACATGAACAAAATATTTGGAATGGTTGATTCAGCGGGAACAAGACAGTTCCCTGACAAGGCAGTTCCCTGACAAGGCAGTTCCCCGACACGGCTTTTGGAGACAGTTCCCCCGACAGATTTGAAGACAGTTCCCCGACACTTTTGTTCAAAGTCAAATGACCTGTAACTGATAATTATAATTGGTAGTTATGGGTAATTAAGGATAATTATAGATAAGTGATTGATTGTGATTGGATTATTTGTGCCTATGATTGACGGGGACCTTTTCTCTCCGAGGATTTTGACTTAGTAGATGTGATGTCAAGACCTTTATTTCGCAATTAAAAGGGTATTGAAAATGAAGTCACATACGTTATCCATAAATATAGTTCAGCCTTTAATAATTATACTATCCAAGCAGCGAACAAAAAAAATCGCGCTGGTCAGACTGTGCAGATGTGCAGACTGATTTGCGCCTTTGTTGTTCTCACATGCAATTAGCAGATTTTCTGACGCCGTGGATCATTATCTATCTACTGATATTGCATCACCCCCTCGCGGGGATTATGTGCAGGTGTCCGGTGTGCTTCAGGCCGGGCGTCAGTGCAGTAAAAGTTAAAAATAAGACAAAGAGGTGAAAATATAGTAAGGGTGAAATAAAGATGATAGGTTAAAATGTTAAAAGTCTGATCAAGACAAAGTGCAAAGATAAATGGTTAAAAACAATGCTTCCTGTCTAAGGCATGGATTAGGTCAGACTGCTGACTGCCAGTCTGAAGGATTCAAGGTCTAGCAGCAATGCAATGTTCGGAGGCAGCCCATTCCATTGAACAATGGCGAGGGGGGAAAATGAGTACTTGTAGTAGTCGGCAGATGTGTGGATTTGTACAAATGCTAGTGGGTGTGACTTTGAATGCCGTGTAAAAACTCGGGGGTGCACAACATATTGTGGCATTGGTACTGCTACAAGCCCATGCACTATTTTGTAAAATAGCCATAACCGTGCATCTGTACGCCTGTCCTCAAGAGATCTCCATCCAAGGTCTCCGAGCATGCTAGTAACACTGTCATAGGTTGAATAGCGACTAAGTGTCCAACGAGCAGCCCACCTTTGAACCATTTCAACCTTGTGAGTTAGTGTTTGGGTGTGGGAGCTCCAGACAGGAGAAGAGTATTCAAGGACGTGTTGCACTAGGGTTTTATATGCTACCTCTCTGATGTGCGGGTCTTTGGTGCGGATGTTTCTTTTGATGAAACCTTGGGTTTTTACTAGCAGAAGTGACAGTATTTTGAATACGGTCATTCCAGGTTAGATGATCATTGATTGTTACTCCCAGGTACTTGGAGCTACTTATATACCGACTCCAATACATTATTATTATTATATATCATCACCGAGATAAAACGATACAATTTATGAACATCAGAAAACATTTCCTAACTACAAGTATACACTCCGGTGCAGAAATAATAAACTTTTCTGATATTCTCATAGACTCGCATGTATTTTTTATGCTTTTGCATCAGGTGTATAAATGCAATGTAAAAACATCTGTCGGTGAACTGTCTTCAAAAACGTCGATGAACCCATAATTACTAGTTATAAAATTATCATTATCAGTCACAGGTCATTTGACTTTGAACAAAAGTGTCGGGGAACTGTCTTCAAAAGTGTCGGGGAACTTGGGGAAGTGTCTTGTCGGGGAACTGTCTCGATTTCGATTCAGCTGTTCATAATGGTCAATGTTCAGTTCCACTGCAAGAATATTACTATTTTTCACCATCAACTGTTTTACCTCATGACATTTATTTCATGGCCTGTAACAAACCTTTGTTTCTGATCAATTTATCAATGTTAATTACTTTCTAATTGTTCGACATCTCTTTTTGTGTACTTCCGGTGCAAGTAGGCTGGTTTCAGTTTTATTCTAAAACAACAATGTTAGTTTGTTTTGGGTAAAACCCATACCGCATGAAATTTTGTTATTCGATAGAATAGAATATAGAATAACAATTGGAAAACCAACAAATACAGAAGGTGTTCTCCATTCACATGAACTGTGTAATATAAATACTAAACAGAATACACATGAGAAAAAAAGGTAAGAGAAAAGTCCAGGGAGTGCCACAATCACAAAACTGCAGCCCTTCCGAGACCCCAAGAGGAAGAGGAAACCGACAAATCTAAACAAGCACAAACCTATACAAACAATATACAAACCTTTACAAACGAAGAAAACAAACAATAGATCTACTACCTTAATTCCAATTCCTCCTGAATAAATTTACAAAATTTCACTCAAAAAATGGTCCCTAACTAAATGACCTCCGCCTAATTGGCCCAGACCAAAAATGTCCCGTACATATATATGAATATAAATCTTCTTTAATGAAGGGACATTTTTTATTTGGTTAGATTACCCTGTCACCCCTACTATATAGTCCTGATAACCATAATGCATATCAAAGGCTTATCTTATCTAAGTGAGTATGAGGTAATTGCTACGATTTAATGGGTAATTGGCTCTAATTGAGAAGTGTCCAATGTTTTACTTTAGAATTTAATAAATTTGTTTGACTGAATTGTATATAATTTGTTGAGTTGTATTATTTTCATCCCAAATAAAAGTATTGCTTTTATTATTTTTCTTACATTATCTAATTAAATAGCTATATAAAATTATCATTTATTTATTAATTTACTTATTTATTATTTATTTATTTATTTATTTATTTAATTATCTATTTATTTATTTATTTATTTAAATAGACAAGAATACTTCAAAATTATTTCACTGCAGTCTCAAACAAATATTTAAAGCTTGGGTCATATTGATATCTGCAAATGTTTTGTCTTCAGACTAATTTCGCGGTGGGACTCGATTTTCCCAGGTATAAATCAGTATGATCAGGGTCTGCACAGTTTTTTTTTTTGTTGCTTTTTTTTTTTTTTTTTTTTTTGTTTGTTTTTTTTTTTTTTGTTTTCACCACCACACATTGACATTTTTATTTATAATAATGATAAAAAACACCACTCTATAAATTTTCCACATTCTAAAACTACCATCTTATATCGTATTTCCAACAGTCTACAAACTGTCTCGTCATAACCAAACCCTCGTCCTGCACCAAGTTCATGCATTTTATATGTATTCCTTTAAACCATTATATGCGGTTCAATGGAACAAACTGCCGGAGACTGTTGTCACGCAGCCAGCACCAAACCAGTTTAGTGTGGCGATCTGATCGCTTGATTATGTAACTTTGTTATGCCACCAAATTATACATCTGTTTATATTTATATTTTGTCCATTATCCATGATGCAATGGAACAAACTACCAGAAAATGTTGTCATACTGCCTACAAGTTTAGGTGGCAGTTCGGTCTCTTTATCTATATTGTTACAGAATAGGACTACGTTGTTTTTAACCTGATTTTAGCCTTTATACGATATTGTAACCGTTATTACACTTTCACACTTTTTACCATCACCGTTTTCCATCACCATTTAGTCCTGCACCCGATAGGAGAGCGTGGTATATGGAATGCCATAACTGTCTTACGAGCATAAAATTGATTATTTTAGGTGGTTTCCTTTTATTTGCTATGGCCTTATATTGAGTGGTATATGTAGTAGAAACTTCGTTTTATTCGGAGGTGAAGTGGTTATACGCAGTTGTATTTTTAGACAAAGTCTTATAAGCTCATTTGTGGCCTAACACTCTCAGCCTCTGTATGGAAGAATGTACGTGCCTTGAAGCGATGATAAATCTCACGAAACGGTTATTTGTATCAAATCATTTGATTCAGCTTTTTTATTTGACCTCTTGGGGTCTGGGAAGGGCTTCGGTTTGTGATTGTGGCACTCCCTGGACTTTTCTCTTACCTTTTTTCATTGTGCGCATTTTAATATATCTTTACAATATGATCTGTAAAAACAAAAAGGTAAGAGAAAAGTCCAGAGAGTGCCACAATCACAAACCGCAGCCCTTCCCAGACACCAAGAGGAAGAGGAAACCGACAAATCCAAACAAGTACAAATCGAACAAACGTACGAAAAGCACTAAGATTAGCTCTCTCTTCCCCAAGCGAGGTAATCGCAATGCTAAAAGGACTGAAAAACACAAAATGACACAAGGTAAGACATAAAATAAATCGCCTCGTAGAATAAACCACAAAGCAACAAAGAGTAAGATTAACACCGGGACCACTGCCTTAGAACGGTCAGTAGAGTAAACCACCGGGGTAGGGGTGCGGGCGGGGGGGGGGTGTGGTTAAAGCAATTTTTTTACAGCTAACGAACTTCACTCTGGGTCCCGATGCTACTCTTAATACAGAAATACATAAAAATTCGGTTCGCATAAAGGCTCTAAACTCAGTCAATGCATCAAAGCAAAAACATAAAAATCAAATTAATCACAATAATAAACAAGGACGAGTACTCATGGCTAATTCTACTGTATGCCAGAGTAAATGAAAACCAATAGTTGAACCACGGCGGGCCAAGCCAAAGACATATCGTCAAGCTCCAACCCACTGGATAAAGTTTTAAGAAGAAGCCGTCATTGAGTCTGAGGCCCGAACCGCCGTCGTGTAATTAAAGAGTGAAACATAGCCATCAACAATGATTGGGTTGACAACTAGGCATGCAGTCTGCCGCATAATGTCCAGGCTACAGCCAATTCTTTTATAACGGTTAATAAGTTTTCTGAATTGCTCCGAAAAGTTAGATTTTCCTACAATTTTTCTAAATCTGTACACTAAGTCACCGTAAAATTCTGATTCCGATATACCTTGTTGCAGAAGTATTTTCAGACTGACTCAATATTTTTCTACCAAGGCACTGTGTATGCGATAAAATTTCGAAAACACCTTACGAAGTTTAAAATAACGATAGCCATGCCTAAGAAGTTTGGCAGTAAGGGCTTTATTACGGTAGTTAAAGTCACTAAGATTTGAAGAAGCTCTGGCGAATCTAATAAGTTGAGATATGTATACCCCATATGAGGTACGCCGTGGGACATCGCCATCCAGAAAAGAGAAATTGACTATATCAAAATCAAAATCGTCCCGTTTATCATAAATTGTACCATTAGATATACATAGATTCAAATCCAAAAAAGGTGCCTCGGTATCGGAAGAATTTGCTCTATTTAATTGGAGTTCTGTAGGATATATGCGGTCCACCATTTGGTCAAAGTAAATATTGTCAATATTTAATAAATCATCAAGGTATCTTGAAGTTGAATTGAAAGCCTCAATAATGTCACCCAGTAAGTTCACGTCAAAATCAAGTTTTGAAAACCAGCGAAAATCTGTTCTATTTAAAGTAACAATTTAATAGAATTAATGCTGTGCATTGCGCGAAGGTGCTTCCGTAAGACAAGATAAATCATAAAATTCAGTTCAACACTTAGCACTCTGTGTAAAAGCTTTAGCAGACAACATTTTGAGCTATTTTTTCCCAGGAAACGATTTGACATTTCATGCGAATTGTTTCCTGTGTGGAGACAATTTGCATGACATGTCAATTGCAGTGTTATGGAAAAAATAAGAAAACATGAAAAAAAAAAAAAAAAAAAAAAAAAAATGTCAATTTGTCATCTGCTGAATTTGCCCAGAGAGCGATAAAGATTAATCCAATCGGTGGTGCTCCAGTAATAGACAAAAGGTTTGGTTACAAGTTTGCTTAATTCCAGATAAGCTGAAATTTTTAAAGTCAAATATCAGAATAGAATTATGATCAGCTGATTTCATGCCTACAATGGTCTTCTGAAACTGGGCAGGCTGGTTTGTTTCACCTGGTTTGGCATATCTGAAGCAGGCTCTCTCATAGCAAGCTCATTATTTTTGATAGGTTAAGCTCGTGTTGTTGTTTTTTCCGTTCACGTCCGGCAGCGTCCCATATTTGCCTGGACCGGGAAATCAAAAAGGACAAAAGTATTACGGATTTTTAGTAGAAGTTCTCAACGTCAGAAGATAAAATGAAATTTTGTTTGCTGTGCGTTTAGCCTATTGAGGACCAACATTTAGACAAAGGGAAAGTGTTCAAACTGGCAACAAAAGTGCAAAGTAATAAGACCTTTTGGTCGACGTAACCAAGCCACAGAGCATTCCTATAATGTTGAACCAGTGGCAAGTCAGAATATTCAGATGAACAGACTTGAGCCCCAAAAGAAAAAAATGTCTAAAAAGTAATAAAAATTAATTTCAGGATTCTGAAAAAACCACATGCACAACTTCAGACCATCCTTAAAACACCTGTAAAGTTTCAAAAGAATCGGCCAAAAACTGTGGGAGGAGTTAAGGGGACAAGGTACCTGCTCCCTATACACTTCTGTAGTATTAGAACTCAAAAAATGTCTAAGTTAAAAATGCGGAATAAGTAATAAAAATTATTTCAGGATTCTGAAAAAACCACATGCATATCTTCAGGCCATTCTAAAAGCCCATGTAAAGTTTCAAAAGGATCGGCCAAAAACTGTGGGAGGAGTTAAGGGGACAAGGTACCTACTCCCTATACTCTTCTGTATTATTAGAACTCAAAAAATGTCTATGTTCAAAATGTGTAAAAAGTAATAAAAATTAATTTCAGGATTCTGAAAAAAACACATGCACATCTTCAGACCATTCTTAAAACACCTGTAAAGTTTCAAAAGAATCGGCCAAAAACTGTGGGAGGAGTTAAGGGGACAAGGTACCTGCTCCCTATACACTTCTGTAGTATTAGAACTCAAAAAATGTCTAAGTTAAAAATGCGGAAAAGTGATAAAAAATTGTTTCAGGATTCTGAAAAAACCACATGCATATCTTCAGGCCATCCTAAAAGCCCATGTAAAGTTTCAAAAGAATCGACCGAAACTGTGGGAGGAGTTAAGGGGACAAGGTACCTACTCCCTATAGACTTCTGTAATATTAGAACTAAAAAAATGTCTAAGTTAAAAATGCGGAAAAAGTGATAAAATTTATTTCAGGATTCTGAGAAAACCACATGCACATCTTCAGACCATCCTTAAAACACCTGTAAAGTTTCAAAAGGATCGGACAAAAACTGTGGGAGGAGTTAAGGGGACAAAGTACCTACTAAAAACTCGGAACCACGCACCACGCACCACGCACCACGCACCACGCGCCACGCACCACGCACCACGCCCCACGGAAAACCAAAAACAGTGTCCCTCCACTTTTCTTCGAAAAGGCGGGGGACAAATAGTGCAATTAGGTCCTAGGAATTTAAGGAGTGAAATTTTATATTGAGGTATGTCTAAATAACGAAAAGAAGCTATCGTTTGAAGAAAGGCGCGTACGGCGGTGACATTAGATATCTACTGCGAATCCAGCGCTATATAGAGTGAGATGTGACAACGTTGACAAGGAAACTGGCCAAGTTTCGAATGTAGAGTGGACTTCATTTCAAGAACCTTTGTATATAATATTGGAAAAATCAGTTACTATTCTTTGTCGCTTATCTTCTTTCTTGTTATTATATGCTGTGGTCTCAGTGTTATATGCTGTGCTTTTTGTTCCATTAGCTATAGTAGTTATTCCTTGCTATTCGGTGTCTTCATCTATTGGTACATCGCTTTTTTCTTGATATAAAGTGCTTTTGTTCGTATGTTGGGTCCTTACACACTCTCTTCTTATTTTAAGTATTTACATCATTATATTCAATGCTAATGCCATTAGGTGCGGTACATAAATCTTTATTTTGTGCGCAAACTTTATGATGACGAGATCATTCGGATGCATTCGTGACTTACTATCGCTAACCTCGAGAAGTTTGCCGGGATAAAAGCCCGACCATCCGAAAATGAACAGTTCTATTTAACACTTAGCACGCAGATGACAAACCGATGCTGTTCCTCCAAGAAAAAAGGACACGACATTTCACACAAATTGTCCCCCCAGGTAGACAATTTACATGAAATGCCAAATCCCATCCTCCGGGGAAAAAAACGCTTCAAAATGTCACCAGCAGAAATCGCCACCAAACACGCAGTGTTAAAGCTTTTAAAATCATTTTTTTTTAATCTATTTATTTTTCAAATGAACCTTTCTATTTAACACTTCGGATGCTATGGGCAAATCCATCAGACGACAAACCATTGCAGTTCCTCCCATTCTTCCCAGAAAAAGGGCATGAAATGTCAAATTCCACCCTCCGGCAAAAAAGAAAAAGAAAAAAAGAAAAGGAAAACACCCCAAAATTTCATCCGCCGAAATCTTTACCCAGCACGCAGAGCGTAAAAGCTTTTAAAAACTGTTTGTTTTTTTTTTGTTTTTTGTTTTTTTTTTTTGTTTTGTGTGTGTGTGTGTGTGTGTGTGTGTGCGTGTGCGTGTTTATTTATTTATTTATTTTTTGCAATGAACCTTTCTACTTTCTACTTAGCATGCTTTCGGCAAAACAGTGCCATTCTTTCCATTCTTCCCAGAAAAAGGACAACACCTCATACTGTCTCCTAAGGAGACAATCTGCATGAAATGTCAAATCTCAGGGAAAAATGGAAAACACCCCCCAAAACGTCATTCGCCGAAATCTTTACCCAGCACGGCGTTAAAGCATCTTTTTTTTTTTTTTTTTTTTTTTTGCATTAAACCTTCCTACTTAACACGCAGCACATATGGGCAAATCCAGCAAAAGACAAATTAATGCTATTTCTCCCAGAAAAAAAGACCCGACATTCCATATTGTCCTCTAAGTAGACATGTAGTCTGCATGAAATGCCAAATTCCTCCCTCCGGAAAAAAAAAAAAAAAAAAAAAAAAAAACCCTCAAAATCTTTACCCAGCATACAGAGCGTTAAAGCTTTTATTTTGTAGCTCACCTGAGCAAGGCTCAGGATGAGCTATAGTGATCACGCCGTCTGTCGTCGTCCGTCCGTCCGTCACACCTTCGAACGACTTCTCCTCTTTAGCCCCTGGGCCAACTTTCTTCAAACTTCATGTGGAGTCTTGTATTAAATGGGGATTGAAAATTTATACAAATGGTCCCGGTCCATTAATCAAGATGGCCGCCATGCTCATATATGGTAAAAACAGTTAAAATCTTCTTCTCCAGAAGCAAGAAAGCTTCAAGGCTGAATCTTGGTATATAGCATTATGGACTCAAGGTCTACCAAGTTTGTTCTATGATGACCCTAGGTTGGCCTTTAACCGCCTGTCAAATTTGTGTCCCCAAGCATTTGTATGGGGAAAATGTTGAAAAGTCATTTTTTCTCAAAATGTACTAATGGCTGAAACTTACATTGAGTGATTTAAGTAGTAAAACATTTTAGTTATAATCAAATTTTTCCCCTTGGGGTTATCTGCCCTTGCCCCTGGGCAACATACATCTATAAAAGTGTGTTATTTTAAATGTCTTCTTCTCCTAAACCGCTGTAGCATTTTTCACCAGATTTTACGTGGGGCCTTCTGTTAAAAGGGTACTGCCAATTTGTTCAAATGGTTTCGCACCATTAAACAAGATGGCCGCCATGCCCATATATGGTAAAAACACTTAAAAATCTTCTTCTCCATAATCAAGAAAGCGTTGAAGCTGAATATTGTAATATAGCATCCAGGACTCAATGTCTACCAAGTTTGTTCAAACGATGACCGTAGGTTGACCTTTGACCTTTGACCTTTTTACGGCAAGGTCAACTTTGCGTCTCTATACATTTATATGGGGAAAATGTTGAAAAGTCATTTTCTCAAAATGTTTTAAAGAGTAATGGCTGAACTTATAATGTATTATTAAAGTAAAACAACACAAAACATTTTAGTTATAATCAAATTTTTGTCCCCAGAGGGTTATCTGCCCTTGCCCCTGTGCTATATACATGTATAAAATTGTGTAATTTTTAAATGTCTTCTTCTCTGAAACCGTTTGAGCAATTTTTACTAGATTTCACATTGGACCTCCTTTCAAAAGGGTTTTGCTAATTTGTTCAAATGGTTCCGCGCAATTGAACAAGATGGCCGCCATGCCCATATATGGGAGAAACACTTAAAAATCTTTTTCTCCGGAATTAAGAAAGCTTTGGGGCTAATATAGCATCGAAGACTCAATGTCTACCAAGTTTGTTCAAATGATGACTGTAAGTGGACCGTTGTTTTTTTTACGGCAAGGTCAAATGCGTCCCCATACACTTGGGGGAAATGTTGAAAAGTAATTTTCTCAGAATGTATAAAAGACTAATGACTGAAACTGACAATGTGTGATTGAAGTAGTAAAACATTTTAGTTATAATCAAAATTTTGTCCCTTGAGGGTTATTGCCCTTGACATTGGGCTATATACGTGTCTAAAATTGCATAATTTTTAAATGTCTTTTTCTCTGAAACTGCTAGAGCATTTTTCACCAGATTTCAAATGGGTCTTCTGTCGAAAGGGTATTGCCATTTTGTTTAAATGGTCCTGCGCGATTGAACAAGATGGCCGCCATGTCCATATATGGTAAAAACTCTTGAGAATTTTCTTCTCCAGAAACAAGAAAGCTTTGAGGCTGAATCTTGATATATAGTATCGAGGACTCAAGCTCTACCAAGTTTGTTCAAATGATGACCACAGGTTGGTCTTTGACCTTTTTACGACGAGGTCAAATTTGAATCTCTATAGATTTGTAGGGGAGGGGGGAGGTTTGAAAAAAATCATTTTATTTTAAATATGTATTTAAGACTAATAGCTGAAACTTACAATGTATGATTAAAGTAGTAAAATGTTTTAGTTAGGATCAAAATTTTGCCCCCCCCCCCCTCCCCCTCACCCCTGGGAGTTATCTTCCCTTGCCCCTGTGCTATATACAGGTATAAAAAAGGTGAGAGAAAAGTCCAGGGAGTGCCACAATCACAAACCGCAGCCCTTCTCAGACACCAAGAGGAAGAGGAAACCGACAAATCCAAACAAGCACAAATCGAACAAACGTACGTAAAGTACTAAGATTAGCTCTCTCTTCCCCAAGCGAGGTAATCACAATGCTAAAATGACTGAAAAACACAAGAACAAAATGACGACACAAGGTAAGACATAAAACAAATCGCCCCGTAGAATAAACCACAAAGCAACAAAGAGTAAGACTAACACCTTGAAATCTTTAAACGTCTTCTCTATATCCACTTGACCAATTTTCACCAGATTTCACATGGGGCCTTCTGTCGAAGGGATGTTGACACTTTGTTCAAATGGTTCCACACCATTGAACAAGATGGCTGCCATGCCCATATATGGTAAAAACACTTGGAAATCTTCTTCTCCAGTTCTAAGAAAGCTTTGAGGCTGAATCTTAGTATGCAGCATTAAGGTCTACCAAATTTGTTAAAATGATGAGACTAGGATGACCTTTGACGGTTTTATGGTATGGTCAAATTTGTGTCCTAGTTTCTGTGGCAATACTGGAAGACTGTTGCATGGCATTTACAAATATGCAGGTGAGCGAATTGTGGCCCATGGGCCTCTTGTTTTTTATTCCAATGAACCATTCTACGTAATACTTAGCGTGCTATGGGCAAATCCAGCAGATATTCACCCCCAACCCCCCTCCCCCCACCCCCAGTTCTTCCTAAACAAAAGAACCCGACACTTCACACAGATTGTCTCCTAAGTAGACAACCTGCATGACATGCCAAACCCCATCCTCCGACAAACACACACACGCTAGCGCGCGCTCGAAAAAAAAAAACAAAAACAAAAAAAAAAACACAAAACAAAACAAAACACGATGGCATCCGCCGAAATCTTTACCCAGTACGCAGTGTGTTAAAGCTTTTGTTCTCAAATATAAGTGTCTCATCACTTATTAATGTAAATAAACTTTCACTAAACGTCACATCACAATTTAAATACAGACATGACATGTCACTCACAAATTCATATATATGGAATTGAATGTTAACCTTTTACCACTCTCTTGGCTAATTCAGCAAGCAACAAATTGGTGAAATTCCTTCTATCTCTCACAAAAAAAGGACCCAACATTCCAAGCAAATAGTTGCATTTGACAGTTGGTGAAACGCAGCGTTCTATACCTCATTATGAAAACATACCTATTCAAATGTACTGAAAATTTTACCACCAAAACATGAAAATTTTCAGATGAAAAATTCTGATATTTTCATATTTCTGCTCAAAACATCGATTGTGGGTACTCGTTAGAACCGCCTCGATGAGACAGTTCTAACGAGTACCCACAATATATGTTTTGAACAGAAATAAGAAAAATAATGTATACCCCTGTAAACCCCAGTTTTACTTTATAAAAATGGGGTTTAAGGGGGTCAAAATTATATAGGCATGTTTTCGTGATGTTGCTGCATTTTGGTTTCTGTCTATATTACCACCAATAAGATTATAAGATTCGGATTCTATTCGAGGATGATTGAATTTCAGACCTGTCCATCTGTATATTTGGATTCCGGGGTGGGAGGCATGGCGAGGTGGGGGTGGGGTAGGGGAGTGGGTACTTGGTCATGGAACTGATAGGTATTGGCATTCAGTTGTTTCACCTGCCGACTGGATAATTGCTGATACACGTAATTGCTGAACAAACCAGCTATAGAGGCACTTATACCAACGGGATTCCTGGTTTTAAAAATCTTTCCTGTGCACCACTAAGCATACCGGTGAACGCACGGGGGTTTACCTTTGCTATTTGGGTATGTTTCATTCGAAAACCTCTTCTAATCATCATAATAAAATTTGCACCTAACATAAAGTTTTGTCTACCACACCTAATGACACTAGCACTCGTTATAATGATGTGAAGGCTTAAAATAGAAAGTGTGTGAAAGGACTTCAAACATAAGAACAAAAACATTTTATATCAAAGGAAAAGCAATGCACCAATAGATGGAGACACCGAATAACAAGAAATATATACTATAGCTAATGGAAAAAGCATATAACACTGAGTCCACAGCAGATAATAAAAAAAATTACCGCGTATAACCGTATATACAGGATTAACCACTCCACATCACGCTTAGATCACAGCATAAACAGCACCAAAAATAACCAAATTTAAGCTCGTAAGACAGATGTGGCATTCCATTGTATGGTAGTTCAATGGTTCACTGGCCTCTGATGCTAGAGGTCCCGCTCGGGGTGAGAAATATTCTGATCCAAATATGCTCCATTAGCATCATTGAAAGTGGTAATATTAAAACAGTGCACCGTCCTCCGGATTAGGACGTTAAATTGGAGGACCCATATTCATGGAAAGATATCCCATGTGCAGATTAAAGATCCCAATACTGGAACAAAATTGCTCCATAGTGGTCCATCCGGTTCACTGCGGGTAATGGTCGAATACGACTGACTGCAGCAATGAATGAATGAATGAATAAATGAATGAATGCAATCCTCGCGAGGAGATAGATAGATAGATAGATAGATAGATAGATAGATAGATAGATAGATAGATAGATAGATAGATAGATAGATAGATAGATAGATAGATAGATAGACAGATAGATAGAAGTGTTTTTACATAAACTAATTGCTTTGCCTTTTCTTGTCCCCGCCTTTTCCATGGTTCGTGGTGCGTGGTACGTAGTTCCATACCTTTTGACAATATGTACCTTGTGTCCGTAATTCCTGCAGTTTTATGCCGATCTTTTTTAAACTGCACGGGTGCTTTTTGTCAAGGTCTTAAGATGTACATGTGATTTGGAAGTAATCCTCAGATTAACTTTTATATATATATTATAGTTTTGAACCTGATCATTTTTCAGGCTCAGATACAAAGCGCGGTAGCTCAGTCTTGAGCGCGGTAGCTCAGTGGTGAGCACATTAGCCTCTAGAGATAAAGGTGTCGGGATCAATCCCAGGCAAGGGAATTTCGATGTTCGAACAGGCTTTCCTTCATGATATTTGCAGGGATGACATGAAAACAGTGCTCCGTCTTTCGGATCGTTATGTTATCTGGAGGCCCCTGTACAGGGAAAGAATCCTACAGTAATTCAAAATGGTTACTTGTAGGCCTTCATCCAGCAAACCCGGATCTGCCTAGAATGTCCGCGAGGGCAGTATATAGAGAAAGAAGGGAAAAAAGATACTATCAAAGTATATAGGTGGTGGATACCTTCTGTTGCGGTGGAAAGCAAGCTTGTGCTGCTTCCTACCCGATCAGATGTCTATATGTTTGTTTGATACTTTTGATCCTTATACAGTAATAGAGAATCCTTATACTGTAAGAGAATCTATACTTTCTCATCCTGCTTCAGCGATTCCCATATCAGCCATACATATGGGGTGCTTAGGCCTTATTCAGTTTAGTTTTATTTCAGAGTTAAGAATTATTTAGTGTTTTAGTTGAAACCACTTCTACCGGGAGATTGTTTCAGTGGTCGGCCTAAAACCTGACCACATTTTCCCCCATTGTCTGCGCATGTCATATTCTTCGAAGATTGACAATATTTGAAAAATGCCACCTAGCGGAAGAGAATGCATTTTCCCCTGATCGCAGTGCTGGATTAGCTGGATCCGTAATCGACGGTTTTTACCCAAAGCGACATCGTCAAGAAATATTAGTTCGGGACCCATTTGTTCGGAACCAGTCCAGTTTGACAGCTCGCGCGAAGCAGCGTCGTCTGAACTAATCAAAATGAAAGTTGAATGTTCAGCTATTGGATTTCAAATATTTCCGTGTATTATTTTGCGGATTATAACCCGAATTGTCTTTTTTAATTAAATATATTTGCAAATGAGTATTGTGTCAGGATTTAAAAATGCCCGGAATAGTTGTATTTCGCCGAAGATGGTCAGTGGGGTCGGATGACTTGGTGGTTCCTGCTGTGTTGTTGATCTTTTTACACAGTGTGTGGTGAGTGTTGTTTGAGCTGAATGACTCGAAATATCGATCATAGATACGGTTGATTACAAATACCATAATGTTTGTGTTTTGTTTGTTTTTATATGAGATCCTAACCCACAGAAACTCAGCTTCAGAACTGTCACATTTTGTCACTCATTTGCAGCCAAACTATCATGCATATCGGTTTTGTATGCAGCTAGAATCGGGATACCTCTTCAGTAAAGCAGAACACTCGCTTAAGCTTTTCTCCAAACATTTTGCATCTTCAAAAATGTAAAGCAATGCCACATGACCTCAAATTTGAGAGTAGCCAAGGATATTCCTGGGATGTAAAAATACCCAATTTTGAAAGTCGAGGACCATTCGGAATGCCATACATTTTTTAATTTTCATTTGGAATCCTGTTATTTTTTATGACACTATCAACAGAAAAGTCCATTTTTTTCTTCCTTATATTTTAGACTTTGTCATATTTCTTTGGGAATTACCCCATTTTGCCAGTTACTTGATTAGCCTGGAAACCCATAACTCTGTTCACCTAAGGTTGAGCAATCCTACTATCATTTTTTATTGCAAGAATGGTTTTATGTGCATATATTTTATACATTTGACTAAATACCTATAAGAATCCCAAGATTAAAAGAAATAAACATCGTATCTTTAAATTCTACACTCTTCAGAATATGAAGGGGGTGTTTAGGGCATGATCTCATAACTCTGTTCACTCAAATTTCTTTGTTTATCACAGGCAACCAGATTCATTCTATGCATATTTTATATAATGAACATTTAATTTAGACTAAAACTGTTCTAAAATTGATGATACCATTTGTATTCATTCACATGCTTGTCACTGGTTAATGATTTTTGGGGGCACCCCCTAAATATTTAGCATTTTGTGATAAATTTTGATTTTTATCCATAAAATTGTAAGCGATAACTGATTTTCTTCAAAATCAGCTTTAATGTTAGTTATTTCTTGTTAATTTTAATGTGGCATAAATTACAGAATGATTTGTTTTCATATTATTCTAAGCAGAAGGTGAACAGAGTTATGGGAGTGAACGGAATTATGAGAACATGCCATACTAGAAAATTTACTCAACAAAATATTAAAGCATTACGAAAACACACCTATTCAGATATAGAGAAAATTTCACCTCCAAAAACTGAAAATGTTCAGATTAAAAAAACTCTGATATTTTTCATATTTCTGCTCAAAACATAGATTGTGGGTACTCGTTAGAACCGCCTCGGCGAGGCAGTTCTAATGAGTACCCACAAGCTATGTTTTTTAGCAGAAATAAGAAAAATAATGTATACCCCTGTAAACCCCAGTTTCACTATATAAAAGTGGGGTTTAAGGGGGTCAAAATTATATAGGTATGTTTTCGTGATGGGGTCACCAATTTCAGTTTCCCTTTGATTAACATTCAAATGCAACCCGTCAGTTGTTAAAATTATTCAGTGGGCAATACTGCTATTTTCAAGCCAATTTCAGTATGCTCAATATGTTAGCAATATGTTTAGTTACCAAGGTGTCAATGGCGTGAACATTGTCAGCCTAGAAGATTCTGAGAAAAATGGGAATTTCTGAAAAATGACTTTTTATCCCAAAATGATGTTTTTTTTTTGTTTTGTTTTTTCAAAATATCTGAAATTTTCTGGTTTTTAGCCAAAACAATAATATACCCCAAATACAGTCTTGCAAATTCCACTTTCTTAGGGGTAAAAGACACACAGATGTGGTCAGAAAAGGAGGTCTACCTTTTAATTAAAGATCATTTATGGAGAAATTTATTAAATTAATGAATTTCAAATTTAAGGTAGTGGTTATTAAGAGGATCATTTTGTGGAAAACCGCATGAAAAATTTCCCATCCGTTCAAAAGTTATGCCGATTTGTTTTAAAACACACAGACCATTTTTCAAGCATGGATTATCTTCCTTGCTTTTTGATAGATAATTACCTACAATGCATTATTCTATGACATCATAGAGAATTTTAAATTTTAAACCAAAATAAATTTAACTCTTGAATACTCAGCCACATTTGTAACAAACAATACTTGCAAAAGCTGTCATACTACAAATGTTATAGTAGAATTCACATTTCAACACTTAAATTCAATTTTTAAATAAATTTAGAATAAATTGAAAAAAAGTATTTTGAAACACTTTCTTTTAGTTTGGTCTATAAAATATTAAAATGTAAGACCTATGGAATGAAATTCATACTTTATAACCAAACTTTATTTACTCTGGACCATTTAAATTGAAATTTAAATAGGAATTTCAGTTTAATTTTTTAACCATTTTTGCCTTGAATATTAACTCAGTTTTGTTTTCATTAGTTAAAAATGTACTAAATAATGCTTCTATGCAAATTTCAGCCATATACAGTACGGCTCAGGTAAAAGAACCAATTTTTTTTTTCATTTCGCGGACCAATTTTACAATCCGCGATTTTCCGCCGAGTGGTTTGGAGTAAACCATTCCGAGTGAAAAAAATTTACTCGAAGTTATGCGCTCGATATTCCGAGGACATTCAGCGGACCTCAGTGTACCCATGATATTCGGAGTGTTTGCGAATATTTGCGAGTGGCGACAGATTATTCTGTACATGTAAGTTTGACCACTCAGATCATTCTCTCACACGACGATAATCAAACAAAAATTGTTACAACTGCGATTATAATACTTACCCTCGTTTACTAGTGCTGGCGGCAGCAGGATCAGACTGCAATATCCACTTACATAAAATGCTTCCGACAACCAACTCTGCGACTGATTTTTTTTATGTTTCAGCTGCGGAATGTCAAAGGGTATGGCCGAACAACAGCTGGTAGCCCCAATGCGCAAGGCCGGCGACATATTTGGCCCAAAGCCTCGGATGATTTCTAATCGCCCAGTTTTAGTTTTGGATTAAGGGTGGTGGTCGCCTGAATCTTCCTACATTCATTTTCATGTGACAAGCACTTTTATCCAGGCTGGCCCATTTTTCCCGTGTCACTTTGCACGTGCTGCGGCTGCCAAGGAAATAGTTTGAACCCCTGAAGCACTGCTGAAAATTCTAGAGGAGACGTCGATCTAACTGTTTTAGTATTTTACAGTGAAAATAAGGCTGAACATTTCATGTGAATCGTCTGTCTAGCAGACGATTCACATGTTACGCCACGCTTAATTTACACAGGAAAATAAGAAGAAAAAGAAAATGAAAATGCCGTCTGCTGAATATGCTAAGCGCTTCGAGGGTTAAAGTAGGGATACATTTCATTTGACAAGGGAGACAGAAACGAACACGCTGGAATGTATCTACACTGCTCGGATCGAGGCCTGGACGGTTGATGACTGGACCAGGATTAGGACTGTCCATTCAAATCACCACTTAATGATGACGGTGACTTGATGTCTTATGTCTCTTTCAACAATAACAAAAAATAAAATAAAAGAAATTCTTTGTCATATTGAGATGATAGAACGCGGCGTCTGGTCAGGGTATTCACTGTTTGCAAAAACAGTTTAGCCGTTTTTCTCTAGGAATATCTAAATCTCATCTTGTAAGCCAGAATCTTACAAGTTTTGCGAACTCTCTCTTTCTCTCTCTGGAAAGCTCTTTCTTTTGCTTTCTTTTACCCTCTTGCAAATATGACATGTCTCCTTTCGAGGTAGAAGTTGTTTGCACTGACTTTATTGGAAAAATGATATCGCACCGGCGGGAATCGAACGCGATTCGATCCCCACTTATCATGAAACACGTGTATTTGCTACGGTCATTCGCTCCTTCCACTGCTTCAAGATTGGCGGTTTCAAGTTTCTGGCGGAATGGGGTTCAGTGTACTGGTTAACCGCTTATTGTATAAGCATGCCCCCCTCTTTACTGGCGCGATTCATAGAAATATGCTGTTCCCAATCCCATTTCGCATGGTCCATACTAGTAAAGCAATTTCAGTTAACTCCCTTCTGATAGTCAGTTGCAGTTAGCTCCCTTAAAAGAGTAAAAACCTGCGGTGTGAAGACATTACCCCGCATTTATCAGAGTACAAATGATTATTATGTTATGTTATTCTCTTACAGTATATACATTAATAACATTATCTTTATTGGTTTATAGAGCAATCTTCAAAACTTTTGTTTCCATTTAAAGTGTTCTGTTTTTGTGTCTTCAACACACGATATGCAAAACCAAGGCCGTAATTTATTAAAACGACTAAAAGAGACGCATGTATAAACCTAGCATCGGCGGGAAATAATCTTCAAAATGACATTTGTCCATAATATTTTCATATGCCCTCGCGGACATTCTAGGCAGAGTCTTCCTGGTTATAAACCAATCTTAAGTTATAACACTTGGTGCTCGCGGGTATCGAATTACCACTATCTTGGCTATTTCAGCAGACGACAAAAAAAAAAAAAATCTTTTTTTTTTTTTTTTATTACCAAGAAAACAGGGTTTGACAGTCATGCAATGGAGACAATTTGCATGAAATGCAAATCCTGTTTTCTTGGAAGAATGAGAAAAATGTTTCAAAATGTCGTCAGTTGAAAAATTTACCCAGAGTGTTAGGCGTTATGGTCGCGCATTGATCTGTACATGGCAAAACCTACAATAAAACTTGTACGAAGAGACGGATCAGCCCACACACGCTGAGCCTGCACATCAGTAGTCTGATCTGAGCCTTCGCTAATCGTATGTACCTCCTACAATCTCTAGGTTTAACAAAACGTCTTGTGCGAAGAGCGAAGACTCGTGTCAACCTGCCAACCGCACATTCTGATAAAAGCATTCACTCGTCGTATTTACCTCCGATAGCCGGGCTATCCAAAGCGGGATAAACAGTGCGACTGCAACAGCACATTCTGATCAGACCCTTCGTTGATCGTACAGTATGCACCTTCTTTTGACTCCAAGCTATCCAAGAAGCTTGTTTTATCTAGGGGGTCGATGCAGAGACCGACCCGAGTCTTTGCTGGTCGCACGTACATTGTAGTATTGTACGTTTTGTCCGATTCAGTGAAAGTACATTGTAAATCATACTTCAGACATGAGAACTTAGTACCGACGTAATTTTGGTTTGAACTGCAGTTAAACGGCCCAGTCTACACTATTTCGGTCTTGTCGAGCACGCACACTTTTCCAGGGTTGGCTTATTCATAAGCTGTTAATCATTTCAGCAGAAACTGATAACGGCCCTTCTTTTCTTTCATTTTGACGATAGAGCTTATTTTGGAGTTATGGCCCTTTGAAAAGGGAAACTATTTTAGTGGTTTCTGTAATATTTCTTTTCTTTCTTTCTTTTTTTTTTATGTCCGCTCTGTAACTTGAAAACTATTTGAGATATTTTCTTGAAACGTTATTAGTTTATTAACAGAGTCATGGCACTTGCTTGATTTAAGTGCAGTGGCGGGGCATGGTGAAATGTCTGCAGCCCTTTTATTAGATATTTATCAGTATGAAATATTGGGAAATTGTGCCTCGGTGGTGTAGTGTGAAGCTTCTCGTCTTGTCACCCAGTGGTCATGAGTTCGATCCCAGACTTCTCAAGCCTTTCATATTGGACTTTAAATCAAGATCCACATCTCCGTATGACCTAGCTGTTAGTAGGACGTAATAAACTCACTCACTCGTTTGAATTGTCATTAGCCTCGTGTGCGTAAAGTGTGTTTTTGTGTGACAGACACTCTTTTCACATGTGCTGTCTTGTTGATTCAATGCCTCTTTGATAGCAGAAGCGCCCCTTTAAGTAAATTCATATTGACACGTGCGGTTGCTGCACGCGAGTGAGAATTTCCCGGTCTTTTTCCACAGTACGTCATTTATATTGAGCGCGTGCGGTTGTTGTATGGGAAAAGGTCGTTACAGGAATACCAAATATAAATACGTAATTCGTCGATTGGGGGAAGATGTTTGATTCTCTTTGTGATTTTTGTGTGTTTGTTTTGTTTTCTACGGCACATTAAATAAAAATGACCATGCCGGACCCACTTGTGTGGCCGGACTAGACTAAGCCAAAGAATCCGGTACATTTTCATATGGAGCTTTGTTGAGGCCCATGTTACGTGCTCGAACAATGAAGGGGGCTACCGGGGTTATCTTTGGACCTAGGGAGCACCCAAATATATTAGGGAACAAGGCAGCATTGGTTGATATTTTAAGAAAACAAGGGAATGGACCTAATTTTGGGGGATCGGAATGCGGAAATTTGGAAAACACTTTTGGGACAATAAGACCTTTGTGATCAGTGCACACTCAGATCAACCTGCGCATCCGCATGAGCGCGGACAATATAACCTTCATGCAGACTGTACTATATGATGGAAAAATAAACATAAAGATAAATAAAAAATATTTTTATTAAAGAAATATCTAAATAACTTTATTAAATAAATAAATAAATATATAAAAATCGGACAGGTATTTTGTCAAATTACTCCGAGGAATTTCGCATCGCTTCGCGAGAAATATTGCCTCCGGGGTATAATATTTCCATTCCGAGTAACTTCGCATAACTTCGCATAACGCATACATTCGGCGGACTTGCGAGTGGTGTCCGCCGAATATAACGTTTACTCGGTTTGATTCCGAGTGTTTTTGGCAAGTTCGCGAAACGCCGTTATTTGGAATAAAGAGTTTTTTGGTTCTTTTACCTGAGCTGTACTGTAGTATTCCAAATTTTAAAGTTGTTAAATGATTTAATTTTTTAAAAAATTGTATTGTTCCTCCATGACGTCATAAATTTGTTCCTGAATATTAATGAGGCACATGAAAACAAATGTTAAATGTGCTACAATTCTTCATATCTCAATAACTAATAAAGATAATCAGATGCGGGTTTCGATTTTCAGATGCTTACTTCAAATATATTTATTTGAAGTTTGAATCAAATATCTCCATAATTGACCTTTAAGAGGCTAAAATTGCCTTGTTGATTCCTCATATACTGTGAATAATCTATAGAGGGTAGCTGTAGGAAAATGTGAGTTTTGTGATTGGAATTAAAGCTTTCTTTGTGATTTATTCATGGTTTGAAGTCAAAACATTACTTATCATGTTCAAATGTCAATTTTACAATTCTGGGTAAAAAGTGGTTGTGAATAATCTATAGAGGGTACCTGTAGGAAAATGTGAGTTTCATGATTGAAATTAAAGCTTTCTCTGTGATTTATTCACAGTTTTAAATCAAAACATTACTTATCATTTTCAAATCTCAATTTTCCAATTTTGGATAAAAAGTAGCATTTTTTACGAATTTAAAACTGAACATTTTCATTTCAAAATTTGTTGTTGGAAACAATCCTTTTTGGGTTCCACTTTCAGAAACAATCAACAATATTTCAATATCTTCTGTGGTTTTGCCAACTTGGTCAAAGTTTGCACATATGAAAAATTGCACTAAATGCATACATGGTCCTTAAATTATTTTGAGTATATTTTCTGTGCCTTCTTTTCTAAGTTCATTCCAATTGCAATACAGTGCTCCAGCTAGGATTTGAGGGTAGAGGGGTGCGGGGTAGGGCACTTTTTGTATCGTCATACAAGAATGAGGGCACCATGTGTCATGTGATGTACTTAGTATTATTAGCTCACCTGAGCACGAAGTGCTCATGGTGAGCTATTGTGGTCAGTCAATGTCTGTCGTCCGTCTTGCGTCGTCCGTCGTGCGGCGTCAACAATTGCTTTAAAAGCCTACTCCTCCTACACCCCTGGGCCCATTGACTTGTTACTTGGTAGGAAGCATCGGGGTGACTTGTAGATCAAAAATAGCTAAAATCATTCCGATCGGAAATCCAAGATGGCCGCCATGGCCACCATCTTGAAAATCTATTTTTCGCTTCTTCTCCTGAACCAAAAGGCCAATTGACTCCAAACTTGCTAGGAAGCATCAGGGTGACTTGTAGATCAAAAATAGCTAAAATCGTGCCGATCAGAAATCCAAGATGGCCGCCATGGTGAAAATCTATTTTTCGCTTCTTCTCCTGAACCGAAAGGCCAATTGACTCCAAACTTGCTAGGAAGCATCAGGGTGACTTGTAGATCAAAAATAGCTAAAATCGTGCCTATCGGAAATCCAAGATGGCCGCCATGGCCACCATCTTGTAAATCTATTTTTCGCTTCTTCTCCTGAACCGAAAAGCCAATTGACTCCAAACTTGCTAGGAAGCATCAGGGTGACTTGTAGATCAAAAGTAGCTAAAATCGTGCCGATCAGAAATCCAAGATGGCCGCCATGGCCGCCATTTTGAAAATCTATTTTTCGCTTCTTCTCCTGAACCGAAAGGCCAATTGACTCCAAACTTGCTAGGAAGCATCAGGGTGACTTGTCGATCAAAAATAGCTAAAATCATGCTGATCGGAAATCCAAGATGGCCGCCATGGCAGCCATCTTGAAAATCTATTTTTCGCTTCTTCTCCTGAACCGAAAGGCCAATTGACTCCAAACTTGCTAGGATGCATCAGGGTGACTTGTAGATCAAAAATAGCTAAAATCGTGCCGATCGGAAATCCAAGATGGCCGCCATGGCCGCCATCTTGAAAATCTATTTTTCGCTTCTTCTCCTAAACCCAAATGCCAGTTGACTCCAAACTTGGTAGGAAGCATTTGGGGGACTTATAGATCAAAAGTAGCTAAAATCGTGCCTATCGGAAATCCAAGATGGCCACCATGGCGGCCATCTTGAAAATCTATTTTTCGCTTCTTCTCCTGAACAGAAAGGCCAGTTGACTCCAAACTTGGTAGGAAGCATCGGGGTGACTTGTAGATCAAAAATAGCTAATATCATACTGATCGTAAAACCAGGATGGGCGCCATGGCAGCCATCTTGAAAATCTATTTTTCGCTTCTTCTCCTGAACTGAAAGACCAGTTGACTCGAAACTTGGTAGGAAGCATTCGGGTGACTTGTAGATCAAAAATAGCTAAAATCATGCCGATCGTAAATCCAAGATGGCCGCCATTGCGGCTATCTTGAAAATCTATTTTTCGCTTCTTCTCCTAAACCCGAAAGTCACTTGACTCGAAACTTGGTAGGAAGGATCAGGGTGACTTGTAGATCAAAAATAGCTAAAATTGTTCTGATCTGAAATCCCAGATGGCCACCATGACCGCCATCTTGAAAATCTATATTTAGCTTCTTCTCCTGCACCGAAAGGCCAATTGACTCCAAACTTCATAGGAGACATTGGGGTGACTTGTAGATCAAAAATAGCTAAAATCGTGCCAATCGGATATCCAAGATGGCCGCCATGGCAGCCATCTTGAAAATCTATTTTTCGCTTCTCCTGAACCGAAAGGCCAGTTGACTCGAAACTTGGCAGGAAGCATTGGGGTGACTCGTAGATCAAAAATAGCTAAAACTGTGCCGATCGTAAATCCAAGTTGGCTGCCATTTAG
The DNA here is from genome assembly GCA_964016985.1 of Anodontia alba. NCBI lineage: Eukaryota > Metazoa > Mollusca > Bivalvia > Lucinida > Lucinidae > Anodontia > Anodontia alba. Next base: position 11,355,238 of record OZ024824.1, read on the forward strand.
AGTTTGTTCAAATGATCACGCTCAATTGACTGGCATGCCATATATATTCTTCTTCAAAATTAAGAACTGTTTAAATGATGATCTTTTCATTAGTTGCGATGACAGGATTGGAAAAATGTTGCATAACATCTGCATATCTGCAGTGGCTATGTCACTCAGGTGAGCGACCCGTGGCCCATGGGCCTCTTGTATATACCTGTTACAAAATATAATCCCATTCCACAATAAATACCTCAAAAATAATGTACATATAAGACTGACCTTTAAACATTGATTACTTTTTTAATTTTGGTCCGATTGTCATGAAATTTTCACCAAAATGTAGGGTATTATGTTTGGAGTTGAAATAAGACAGAGGGCAGCTTAAGAAGGGCAGAGGGGTGGCAGGAGAGGGCAAGAGGGGCGGCCCACCCCTCCATATAGGGCTAGCTGGAGCACTGGTACAAATGTCTTTTCTCATTTTAAACAATAATACAATACAGTATTTCAAACATTATATTGCAGTAGTTTTCAGCTTACATTTGCAGTATGGTTGCACCAACTGGTCATATTGCTGCTAATATGCTGCAATTCAGAGGCACAGAATGCAGTAGGAATGTAATAGGATTGCATATGCTGCAAGTGCAGTATATGTGCAATCCCGTAAGGGTAGTGATATATGTATGAAAGTAAAGTGGGCATACATTGTATATCACTTATTTGCATTTTCTGAAAGTTGTATCACGGATACATTTTGGACAGTATTGATTGCTTCATTAAAGTAATTAAACCCCCACCCCACCCAGCCCGCTAGTGGTGACTGTTGTCGTCTGCTTATAATATTTGCAAACAGTTTGAACTCAGACCAGACGCAACAAAACATTGAGCCTTATCTGGATCAGACTGTTTGACACTCTGATGGTATTCCTGAAAGATTTTTTTTTGAATAAGTTATTCCTGAAAGATTTTTTTTTGAATAAGTTATTTTTAAAAAAAATGCACAGACGACAAATTTAAAGTATGCAAAATTACCCAGCATGCAAAGAGTTAAGGTTTTACTGCATGTTTAGCAGCTTAGATTCATTGGGACTTTTTTTAAAGGAGGTTTGATCCAATGTAGAATTTTCATTACTAATTGGTAAGTGATGAGTCATTTAGATGCAAATTAACTGTGTATGCATATTGCTAAAATATGATGGTATTAAAGTCATTATGGATTGCACTATTTCAATGCATATAAAATGAAAAGGTATTCACACCCAACAAAGTGCAGTTTAGCTACACTTTTTGTGCAACATTCTTAAATTTACAGAGTACCACAGATATTAAAAACGAACTGTTAGAGAAAGAATAAGTAGCCAACATTGTTCTTCACCATAGTGTATATAGCTCCAGCTAAGGCCTTTTTTTCCATATACTGCACAAAAACCACGCAGGTTTTTTTTGGGCACGTTTTTTTCTCCGTAACAGAAACAGATGAAACGATTAAAATATATAAGGAATACTCTAAAATGGACTGAAAAAGAATGAAACAAAGAACAAAGAATTTAGAGTATTCCTTATATATTTTAATTGTTTCATCTGTTTCTGTTACGGAGAAAAAAACGTGCCCAAAAAAAAACCTGCGTGTTTTTTGTGCAGTATCTATTTTTTTCAGCTGAAAACTATTTATATTTTTCTTATTACTCCATAAAAAAACATGTTATGGAGAAATTAGAAAATTATTTGGGGATACCCCTCTTATCTGGAGCCATGATAGTGCTGTTATTCTTTTATTTTTCTTCGTATCATTGAGCCCATTCTGGGATCTTGGAAATTCAACTTTAGGCGGGGCATATGCAGTCATATGAGAGTCTCATTTAAACTGAGACTCCGATTTTCTTTCTTTTATGTGTGCTTTGTTTCCATGGGCAACCTTTATAGATTTAATTTTAATAACAAGTTTAATTTACATATTGCAAACAGTTCTTAAATATACATGGCATCAAAAGTTAAGCACTGCTAACTTCAGAGCTAATATTCCAAAGCATGCTTATGTTTTGTCACCAAACCTTATAAATGCAGATAAGTATATCATATTTGCATAAGGAAAGGAAAAAAATCATGCAATTTTTCATGAGTTTCACATGAAGCACATGGGGGTGAATTTTTTCATTGCCACTTTGGTTACATAAATGAAGGTTGAAATTTTATGTGAAAAAAGGCACAGATTTTGTTTCATGGTGAGGTGACGTTTATCTGAAGGGCAAAAATGGCAAATTATCAGAATGAAAATTGCAGGACTGTCATGCCCCGATATTGGAACTAGGTTCAGTGTAAATCACACAGTGATAAGCCAACTTTGTGCAAAAACATGGCCTCACTGGTCAAGTTAAAGACAGGCCACATTCGGGACGCCCACGGAAGACAAGCGCACATGGTGATAGAGCACTTGTGTTATTTCCAATACAAATCCTATGACCAGATCACGTGTTTTTTTTTTTGCACCAACATTGGAATGCTGGTGTTAGGGTATAAATGTCAACGATTTGAAAGCGGCTTAATGCTTAAGGGTTACGCTCATGTCTACCGATTAGAAGGCCGGTCCTCATTTCTAGGCATATATAGGAGCAGTTGATATGGAGTAGGATGTGCGCAAGATGGAATTTGCAGTCCTAGAGGGGAATTCACTGGTTAGACGAGTCGGTTCTTGCTTCATATGGTTGATGGCCATGTTCGGGTTTGGAGTACCCAAACACTAGATATGTTAGACGAAACATCCTGACAACTGTTCATGGCAGTGGAAGTTCGATCATATACATGTAGTGGGGTTGTAAGTTGGACTTGATTAACATTCCAGGAACTGTGAATGCTCAAAGATACCAGGAAGGTGCGTTAGAACCTTCTATAGTGCCACATTTTGATGACCATACGCTTGCTAGCCGACCTATTTTCATGGATGATAACGCCAGACCATACATGTGTGTAGGTACATATGTACATGTACACACAATAAGTAGGTAGAAAAGAAAAAAAAATCACATACAACAATATCCTATCCCCTCCACCGGCTTCACACTCGTTCACCAGGAGGTTAACTGTCTGCCATGAACAAATATGAAACCAGTAGAGGAAACAAACCACTACCACATGCAAACTGGCTCACTTCACCTCTTACTAAAGTACTAAACTACAGTCGAACCTCAATGGCTCGAATATTTTTGGGACCATGGAAATTCATTCGAGACATGGGTAGTTCGAGCCACTGAGGGTTAATCATGGCACCAGTTCAGGAAGCAAATAGCGATAATTTAGGAAAATCTTTTCGATTTTCTACACAATGATTGTATGTTGAGTGTACTCATTAGAATTGCCTTGATAAAGTGGTTCTAATGAGTACACACAACATACAATTCCATGATAAAATAAGAAAAAATCCCTAAATATTTGTTTTCTTGAGCTATTGGAAGAATTTTGTAGGGACTGAAAAAAGAGTTTGAATCATCCACGGTACATGTAAATGAGCCATCCGTGTTCGAGCCATTGAGGTTATACTGTACATACATATATATAACCTAATTCATAGCTGGAAACTTCTTCATAATAATGTCAATATACTTGGCCAAATAGATAAGTTTTTGAGTATCTTTGGTAGAAAAGAGCTTTTTAAACTTCATAACATTTAGTTTCTTGTAGAAGTAAGATTTTAAAAACTGTTTCCGATCTGAATGAAAATAATCACATGCAAAAAGGCAACGAAATGCATCCCCAATATCATTTTTTGGGCATATGTTACATTTCCTTTCATTTAATGGGATGTTTTCTCAACGACCTGTTTCAACAGGAAGCCTGTGATGTCTTAAAAATTCATTTTGAAGTTTCTCAATGCGTTGGATGTTCTCAAAGCCCCCATACCTCACAAGCATAAATGGCTATAGGGAGTATTGTCTGGTCAACATATTTACATCTAAAATGTTTGCTGTTTTGAAGTTTAGGTTACCTATGATACAGGGCTTATAATTTCACTAGCATTTTAAAGTGGTCAGTAAATTAAAATCCCAGTGAATTTGTCATTTCAGAGCCATTCTCACATTGTATTACTAGTTTTGCCCTATTAAAGTGATAGGGCAGACAGTCCTGAGCAAACAGTAAACATAGCTCTTGATAAGATGCTTTTTTCAATCCAAAAGTAGTAATATTTTTTTATTTCTCCACAAAAACATATGTTGTGGGTACTCATTGGAAGCACCTCAGCAAGGCACTTCTAATGGGTACCCATAACATATGTTTTTGTGGAGAAATAAGAAAAATATATTTACCTGATAACCACTCTTATCTAGACCTATGAGTAAAGTCTCAGATTGGATGCCACAGATTGCAGCATCTGACTAGGGTTTCATTGTTTGCCACTCATCTAGAAATTTTAGACACAGCAGCAGTTGTTCAACTAACTGGACAAGTACAGTTAACTCATTATCTCAAAAGTCCAAGGGGCTCTCTGAAATACTTCAAGAACCTTGACATATCAGATTTGAAAATTGGGGAAAAATAAATAGAACAACACCTTTAACAAATGAATATGTAATTTGACTCCTTATGTTAGAGATACATTGAAAATATTGTGGAAATTTCTCCTCTTTTCGCACTGACCATATTTATTAGGGCTGTAACAATACAGTCACCTCATGATAGGATATGTATCCCGATACTTGCCTCACGATATGATATGTATTGCAATACTATTTACATGCATAAGTCACAGCTTGGAAGTTTTAATACTCTTGGAAAACTGGTTCAAAACCATCTCAGAGGTTCATTCTTGTGCAGTAATGCCTGTGTAAGATGCCCCTGTTTGTCATGTAAGTGATCAGTGTATTTCATTAACATTTTAGATTTTGTAATTTGTTATAAAAAATTAATGGTCTTGAAATATGTTATCATTTTCTTTGGAAATTGTACTTTTGTGCATATAGTCAGGTATCTCAATACTAGCCTCATGATATGATACTCATATCATCAGAAAAAAGTATTGTGATATCATATGATTTCATTGAATTGTTTCGTTTATAATATTTATTCTAATATATGCCACTGGGGAGTTGCAATTCATTGCTGCTAAAATGACAGTATTGAGTCCAAATTTGGGCCCAAAGTGAAATATTTTGATAGCCTGAACTCAGTTTTGCATGTGTTTGGTAATGCTTTTCTCCTAGAAAAGTATGAGGGGGTGTTTAGAGAGGAGGCTTATATTAGAATAAATACAGTATTTTTTTAGGAGAAAACATGAAAAAAAAATTGCTAGGCTTCACCTGGAAAATTGGGTAGGGTAGGGTTACCCTAAACTCACACATTTTTTATTTGATCTTAGTCCTTTAACAAAGTATACAGATGGGCAGTAGTTTGGTCAGTCATAAAGATGTGATCCATTAATCCAAATCAGATTGTAGACCAACAGGACAGTTAAATCAGATGATGACTGGTGGTTGATCAAATGAATAATCCATAAACACTATTACATATCATAGTTCTAGATAAGAGCCAGTAGCATAGGTCTAGATAAGAGTGGGTATCAGGAAAATAGTTTTCTTCTTTCTCAACAAAAACATATATTTAGGGTACTCATTAGAAGGGCCTCACCAAGGCTAATAGACTCACCAAGGGGCTTCTGATGAGTACCCACAAGATATGTTTTTGTCGAGAAATAAGAAAAATATAGATTCTTTTTGGCTGAAAAAAGTGCCTTATCAAGAGCTATGCCGTAGCATATAAGTATTTTCTTATTTTTCCATGAAAGCATACATTGTGAGTATTCATTAGAAGTGCCTCGATGCTCAGGCGCTTTTAACCCTTGTCCTGCTGAACCCGGATATACCCTTTTTTGCAAACAGTGTAGATCCAGATGAAGAAGCCAACTGATCTGGATCTGCACTGTTTGCCATCAAGAATGCACATTTAGACCAACAATCTGGATCAAGTAACCTGATTGGCTGAAAATTAGAAGTAAGCGTGTCATCTTAATTTATTCAGCAGGACAAGGGTTAATGAGTACCACATCACATGTTTTTTCTGGAGAAATAAGATAAAATATCAACACTTTTTGGTTGAAAAAGTACCTTATCTAGAGTTATGCATATGTTTAGTTTATTTGCTAATAGACTTTTTCATTGTCTTTCCAAGAAGCCCAAGCTATGTAGAAAGATGTTTAATTGTGTATTTAACCCTTATCCTGCTGAATAAATTAAGATTCCACACCCACTTCTAATTTTTAGCCAATCAGATTACTTGATCTGGTTTGTTGATATAAATTCACATACTTAATGGCAAACAGTGCAGATCCAGATCAGTTGGCTTCTTCAGAAGCCAACTGATCTGGATCTACACTGTTTACAAAGGCAGGGTTTTTCCGGGTTCAGCAGGACAAGGGTTAATATACATATATCAGTAACAGGGTCATCTGGCTTGTTGATTTATAATCATTTATCTTCCTTTAAATAACCTATTCATTGATAAACTTAAATAAATTACAACATTTTAAACATTATACTAAGCATAAAAAGAAGGTCCCTAAAAATTTTATAGACAGTTTTGATTGTATTCATATGAATGTCTGTTTAAATAAACAATTTTTTTTCACCGTATTTTGTGAAACATCAAGAATCACTGAGGTGGTTAAGGAGGTCAATAATTTTTTATTTTTCCGGCTAATTTCTTAGATAATGGTCTTGACTGTCATTAACCTCATAACCATGCTCTAGACAAATGCAGCAGACAACAAATTGATTATATTAATTCCCCCCACCTATGAGGGGTCTGGGGGGACATATTGATTTTGGTGCAGATCTCTGTTGGCGTCGGTATTGGCGTTGGTGTGATACTTTCTTGTATGCACAATATCTTGTGAACCAGTGGTTAGATTCTTACCAAATTTCGATGGATACATAATTGAGACATAACAAAGAACTGATTAGCTTTTGGTGACCTTGGCCTAATTTTCAGTCACAGCAGTAGAAAAACTAAACATTTTAGCAGTACTCTTCCTTGTCTGCATGACATATTCTTGTCTGCACAATATCTTGTGAACAAATGGTTGGATTCTTACCAAATTTTAATGGATATATAATTGGGAAATAATGAAGAACTTGTTTTGTTTTGGTGACCTTGACCTAATTTGTAAGGTCACAGCGTAGAAAAACTTTAAATTTTGGCGTGTGAACCAGTGGTTGAATTCTTACCAAATTTTCATGGATATAAAATTGGGAAATAACGAAGAACTGATTAGATTTTGATGACCATGACCTAAATTTCAAGGTATCAGTGACAGAAAAACTGAAAACTCGCAGTTGGGGGGTGGGGGGGGGGGGTGCATCTGTTTTCTCTGAAAACACTGTTACTAGGTATATAGGTTTTCTATTTTTTCCTCAAAAATAGGCTTTGACCTTGGCTAGTGCTGAAACCGTTTACAGATATACTGATTAACCACGGTTTGAACAACAAAAATATCGTATCGCAGTTCAGTTTTGACAGAACTGGTTTTTGTATCAATTTTTCATTCCTTATTGATATATCCATTGAATTCTAATTTGTATCTGAAACCCATTAAATTTTACAAAATCAGTCATGTTTCAGAAATGAAAGTAGAAAGTTTTCACGTTGGTGGTGTTTTCTTTGTTCAGGTAAAACTGCTGTCAGTCAATTAAAATTAGGTTCCGGTCTAATGAGTGATACCAACAAGCAATATAAGTCTATCATACTATATTATTATTATAATTATTATTATTATTGTTAATTTGTTTCAATCATGAATGCATACAGAACAGGCAGCGCGACCTTACTACGTGTCGCGATATCAAGCGTGGAAACACGCAAGTCACATGACTTTTTATGGTGGAAGTTGCGCGGGATTAGCGAGGAAGTAACGCGAGTTCAACGTGTTGCGTGAAAGACAAGCGTGGAAATTCTCGCTACAAGCGTGTGATCGAGCGTGTAACGGATTATAGGCGTGGAAACCCGGGCGTGGAAAAGATTAGTGCACGCTCAACTTTACCGTTACCTGTAAAAACAAAATCTACTGTCCATGCACTACTCTGATTGCAGTACATGTACGTCTTTTAAAGTGTGAAAAGATAAAAATTCTCTAATGCGTTCTGATTGTTTTCATTTCTTTCCAGAGTCATGAACCGTGACACAGGCCACACATTAATTATTGATTATTATTGAATAGAACGTGCGAATATCAAAGCTTGCTCTTTGAATTTTGATTAGAAAAATCATGCAAAAGTTATCAAGGTAGCATGGGCCTCGACAAAGCTCCATACGAAAAAGTACCGGATTCTTTGGCTTAGTCTAGTCTGGCCACAAAAGTGGGTCAGGCATGGTCGTTTTTACAAACACACAAAAGTCACAAAGAGAATCAAACATCTGTCCCCAGTCGACGAATTACGTATTTTATATTTGGTATTCCTGTAACTGCTTTTTCCCATGCAACAACCGCACGCGCTCAGTATAAATGACGTACTGTGGTAAAAGACCGGGAAATTCTCACTTACGTGCAGCAACCGCACGTGTCAATATGAATTTACTTAAAGGGGTGCTTCTGCTATCAAAGAGACATTGAATCAACAAGACAGGATTTGTGAAAAGGGTGTCTGTCACACAAAAACACACTTTACGCGCACAAGGGACAATAGAGGCTAATGACAATTAAAACGAGTGAGTTTTTTACGTCCTACTAACAGCTAGGACATACGGAGATATGGACCTTGGTTTAAAGTCCAATATGAAAGGCTTGAGAAGCCTGGGATCGAACTCATGACCCCGGTTGACAAGACGAGAAGCTTTACCACTGCACCACCGAGGCACCATTTCCCAGTATTTCATACTGTTAAATATCTAATAAAAGGGCTGCAGACATTTCCCCATGCCCCGCCACTGCACTTACATCAAGCAAGTACCATGACTCTGTTAATAAACTAAATATCTCAAATAGTTTTCAAGTTACAGAGCGGACAGAAAAAAAAAAAAAAAAAAAAAAAAAATCAGAAATCACTAAAATATTTTCAGTGTTCAAAGGGCCGTAACTCCAAAAGTAAGGTATATGAAAGAAAAGAAGGGCAGTTATCAGTTTCTGCTGAAATGATTAATAGCTTATGAATAAGCCCAACCCGGAAAAGTGTGCGTGCTCGACAAGACCGAAATAGTGTGGACTGGGCCGTTTAACTCCAGTTCAAATCAAAATTACGTCGGTATAAAGTTCTCATGTCTGAAGTATGATTTACAACGTACGTACAATGAACCAGACAACAAAACGTACAATAGTACAATGTACGTGCGACCAGCAAAGACTCAGGTCAGTCTGTGCATCGACCCACTATATAAAGCAAGCTTCTTGAATAGCCCGGATTCCGAAGAAGGTGCATATTGTACAATCAGCGAAGGGTCTGATCGGAATGTGCTGTTGCAGTCGCACCGTTTATCCCGCTTTGGACAGCCCAGCTATCGAAGGTAAATACGATCAGCGAATGCTTTTATCAGAATGTGCAGCTGCGCAGATTGACCCGAGTCTTCGCTCGTCGCACAAGACATTTTGTTAAACCCAGAGATTGCAGGAGGTACATACGATTAGCGAAGGCTCTGATCAGAGTACTGATGTGCAGGCTCAGAGTGTGCGGGCTGATCCGTCTCTTCGTACATGACATCGTAGGTTTCGCCATGCACAGACCTATGCGCGATTTGTTTGTGCAAACCATAACGCCTAACACTCTGGCAAAAATTTTCAACAGACGACATTTTGAAATATTTTTCTCATTCTTCCAAGAAAACAAGATTTGCATTTCATTCAAATTGTCTCCATTGCATGAATGTCAAATCTGTTTTCTTGGTAATAAAAAAAAAATAACGATTTTTTTTTTTGTCGTCTGCTGAATTAGCCCAGATAGTGGTAATTCGATACCCGCGAGCACCAAGTGTTGTGTCTTTGAGCAAGACACTTTGTCCTCGTAACTTAATTAGTATTGGTTTCTAACCAGGAAGACTCTGCTTAGAATGTCCGCGAGGGCATATGATAATATTATGGACAAATGTCATTTAGAAGATTCTTTCCCGCCGATGCTAGGTTTATACATGCGTCTCTTTTACTGGTTTAAAAAATTTCGGTCTTGGTTTTGCATAAATTTTGAAGACACAAAAAACAGAACACTTTACATGGAAACGAAAGTTTTGAAGATTGCTCTATTAACCAGTAAAGATAATGCTATTAATGTATATACTGTAAGAGAATAACATAACATAATATTCATTTGTACCCTGATAAATGCGGGGTAACGTCCTCACACTGCAGGTGTTTACTCTTTTAAGGGAGCTAACTGCAACTGACTATCAAAAGGGAGTTAACTGCAATTGCTTTAACGAGTCGGGCCCATGCGAAATGGGATTGGGAACAACATTTTTTATGAATCGCGCCTGTAAATTGTATATGCTTATACAATAAGTGGTTAACCGGTACACCGAACGCCCTTCCGCCAGAAACTTGTAACTGCCAATCTTGAAGCAGTGGAAGGAGCGAATGACCGTAGCAAATACATGTGTTTCATGATAAGTGGGGATCGAATCGCGTTCGATTCCCGCCGGTGCGATACCATTTTTCCAATAAAGTCAGTGCAAACAACTTCTAGCTCGAAAGGAGACCCGTCATATTTGCATGAGGGTAAAAAGAAAGAGCTTTCCAGAGAGAGAGAGAGAGAGAGAGAGTTTGCAAAACTTGTAAGCTTCTGGCTCGTCCATTTTAGATACATCCGGCTATGAGATTTAGATATTCCTAGAGAAAAACGGCAAACAGTAAATACCCTGACCAGACGCCGCGTTCTATCATCTCAATATGACTTAAATTTTTTTTTTTTTTTTGTTGAAAGAGACATATAAGACACCAAGTCACCGTCATCATTAAGTGGTGATTTGAATGGGCAGTCCTAACCCATGTCCAATCATCAACCGTCCAGGCCTCGACCCGAGCTGTGTAGATACATTCCAGCGTGTCCGTTTCTGTCTCCCTTGTCAATTGAAATGTATCGCTACTTTTACCCTCGAAGCGCTCAGCATATTAGTAGACGCCATTTTTTTTTTTTTTTTCTTTTTTTTTGTAAATTAAGCGTGACGTTACATGTGACTAGTTACTAGTTTGCTTAGAATTTACACCCCACTGAATGTTTGCAACGTCGTCGGTCACTAGCCTGCCCTCTCTGAATATTCTGCTTCTATTTACCACTAAATACTCATTGTCCTAAAAAAACTGAACAAGGTAACTAGTCCCTGACTCTCTGGTTAGCGCTCTGCTTGACATTTTATTTGCTATTTACTTAGACGTTAGACACTGACGAAAGAAAAATAATCCTCGTTTCTTTCTGAATAGTGTGATCACAGTATAAAGCACAAGAACTTAATAACAATTAAGGCAAACAATGATACAAGAATATTATCGTTATTACAAATAGAAATCATGTACTACCGTGCACGTGTAAACACATTGGGATCAGAAGAACGGATGCGGTACTGATCTAAAATAAAATGCAGACAGGTTGCAATGGGTTGTAGAGTGTAGCGTGAAGCGATCTTACCTGTAGCGCGTGGCGATCGTGGAACTATCGAGTGACACGCAAATTTCACGTTCCGCGTTGCGGTCGGGTTTGTCGCGTGTGATAAGCGCGAAATTATCGTGGAGAGAGCGTGGAAAGAACGTGGAAAGAGCGCGGAACTTGCGAGGAAATTAATCCTTTCCTCGTTCGCTAGTGAAAACGACACGTAGTAAGGTTGCGCTGACTGTACTGTACATATATATTTTTTTTTATTTTTCATTATGACTGACTGATGTCCTGAATCAGGGCTCGGGAAAACCGGAAAAATAGTCGGTCTGGACCGAAATTAAGAATTCTGGACCGATTTCAAACACCCCAAAACGCTAATAAATCGGTCCAACATTTCCCAAACCAACCAATTTTCACAAATCAATGATGTCTAAAAAATCACAAACGGTCTAGTCTTTCCAAACTGACAACGTCCGCGCACCTTTTAAATGCGATATTATGGTAGTTAAAAGGCTCTAAACGGTCATTTGACATGTATATTGGAGAGACAGCAGAATAACGGCAACCTACCCGCAGCACAAATTAATTACGTCATTATCCAAACAATGTCAAAAAATCAACACTTCACTGACCTTTGTGCGGTAAACAAGCGATTAACACGAATCATCAGTAACGGTAGTCTGATAATTAATCCGTTTGTGTGACACGTGTGAATACACTGAGACTGCAAAACATCCAGGTGCAGTCGGCGTGTCCAAAAGATCAAAGGTTGCTTTACTGAGAGTGATAAAAGAATGCACCGCTTGAACGCACCCGTTTTCTTCCTCTTCTTTTTTGTTTTGATCAACACGGATTGTCGGTCCCAGATTCGATAAATAAATTCCCAAACCGTGTACGTCCTGATCAGATGCCGCATACAGCGGCGTCTGATCTGGGTATAATTGATTGCTTCTTTTTTTTTTTTTTGTTGTTGATTGCCGTAACACGCGAGTATAATTCAAGGTAGATTTCACAGTAAAAATAAGTAATGCACCACTTGCGCTAGGCAAGATTGGTCAGTGCTTAAAATTTAAGCAGTCTGATTAAATCTTGAAACACTGAAAACTGCAAAACAGCCCGTGGCGCAGGCCTTTTTTATTAGACCTAATTAGGTCCATGAAAGTCGTTTTGTTCCGTCTCTCCTGTTTCCCGCCGTCTTCACGCTTATACAAGACGGGAATCAGTTGTTTATAAATAGTTTAGGAAAACCCTGCGGAGGTGGAAATAACAACAAAACCGTTTTTTCTTTTTTTTTTTCTTTCTTTTTACATACCTGACTGTATTTATTGATGACGCCAGCTTTGATCATGCTCGTTGTACCCGGACTTCCGTCATATAACGGAGTTGAGGTGTATTATTTAAAAGGAGTTATAGGACTGCCAATTGTCATTAGTTTTCGTGACAGGTGATATACACATTTTTTTTTTGGAAATGGGCTCATTGATGACGTCATCGTCATCGGCTGGTCCGATTCAGATTTCAAAATTTCCAGAGCCCTGGTCCTAAATATCTTGGACCCAATATACACTGGACTAGTAACTATGGTACAGGTATTGTATTTGTCGTGGCTGAGTTTTCATAATTTTGTATGATGAAGTTTAAATGCTCATATTTCAGTTATTTCTCCAAATATCTGAGGTTTGTTTTCAAAAAGCTATAGTTCAATATATTACCTTTAAGACTGCAGCATTATATATAAGGAAAATCAAACATTTTTTGTAAACATCAACAAGAAACCTAGGTACCCATTTTAGCTATTTTCGGCACTTTAAGCAGAAATTCATCAGAAATTCACCCAAAATGATGGTATAACTTTTAATTTATTAATTATGACTTTACATTTTTCAACCAAACCTATTAAAAACAATTTATTACAACTTCAGTTATCATCCAAAATCATTTTTAATGACCATTGTGCTGTAAAATAGCGCTAAAATCAAGCCAAGACAACATATTTTGGCAGTTCCGTTAGTGACATGTCCGGGTATTATTAGGTCCAAGTAAATATATAGAGGCTTCTGGATTTTAAATAAGTTATTTCTATATCTAGAAGTGACTTAGCAAAGTATTTAGGGTTTAATAAGTAGTTATAAGCCATGTATCTTTGAAGTTGATTTATTTTCTGATTTAACCCTTAAAGCGCAAATCACAACTATTGTCGTCTGCTTTGTCATCTGCTTGTGATTTTAAAAGTCATTTTTGCAAACAGTGTGGACCCAGATCAGCAGTCTGATCAGGGTCCACACTGTTTGCCTGTATGCAAAAATAGGTTTAAAAAGTCTGCAAGAATATTCAACAGACGACATAAACAGACGACATTTTCAGATGCAGTTTTTCTTGGCGCTTTAAGGGTTAAGTTAGCTCTTGATAATGATATGCTTCTTGACTCCATTTAGTCAGTTTCTTCATTTTCGTTAACTGCACTTGCATAAAAGTTGCATTTTACATATTTTTAAAGGAAGTAATTTCAGAGTAGTTACTTTCTCTTTAAGTATTTTTCACCAGAATATGAATGCAGTGGTAGGTTTACAATTCCTGGTATATGTTGGACTAAGAGGCCTTAGTGTATTGCATTACGTCTTGCAATTAGGGTTTGTTGTATTGCAATATCTTGCTGTATGCTTCTTGGTGTATTGTTGCACCCCTACAATTTGCATGAAGTGTCAAAGCCTATTTTGCCAGCCTCGGTGGCTCATTTGGATGCGCGTTTGACTGGTAATCAGGAGGTTGTGGGTGCAATCCCCAGCGGGTCGGCAACTTTCTTTTATGGAGATTGACCATGAAATATTTTCTAAGGTCATTCTCTCCCTTCTCCTGATTCAAGAAGGGCAGGTGTCAGTTTCTGGCAAAAGATTGTGCACAATACTGGTTAACTGCTTAGAGGACTAAGCCTGCCCAAGAAAAGGGTGGTAGATGAACTGACCACGCTCGACATGACCCCAATGGGTTGACTGGGCCGTAAAACCTTAACACAAACAAGCAAAGCTTATTTTCTGGAAAAAAATAATAAAAAACATTTCAAATGTCCTCTGCTGAAATTTTTACCCAGAGTACTGGGCCCAGTTGTTCAAAGCCTCGTTAGCTTAACGAGCTCGTTAAGGGTCATTTCGTTAACTGTTTTAGCGGATTCAGTATACAATATTTTGATATTTTTTGCTGAAAAAATGTGAGTAGCTTTTGCACTGCAAAAGCTACTCACATTTTTTCAGCAAAAAATTTCAGCATATTTGCTTATGACTCGATGTAAATTTTAACGAATCGTTAACTAACGACATCGTTAGTTTTGAACAACTGAGCCCTGAGCGTTAAAAGGATGAGCATTCCTTTTCAGATCATAATGAGCAACATAAATTTAGTATGGACTAGTAGTAGAAGAATATAAAACATTACCAAAATCCATTTACAATCGATGTCTGTTGGAAAACATCATCTTCCTCAGCTGGAATCTGTCTCCAGCACCTTAGATAAGCTGCTTTTTTTTTTGTTTTTACCCAATTAAAATTTCGAAAAAAGCAATTCAAATTAAATTTTTGGGGTAAATACTCAATTATCAGTAAAGTTTGCTCCCATTAATATAACAGGGTACCCAAAAGAAAAATCCTGATACCCAATTCAATATGAAATGGGTGGGTAAAAATAGATCAAATACCCATTTGCTTAAAACCTTATCTAAAGCACTGCTGTCTCAGATCAAACATCAGCACTAGTGACTGTCCAAAGTTCACAAATACATCAGTATTCAGTGTCCCCTCCATTCGACATGTCATCTCATGCTGACAACAAGTTTGTTTGCCTCTGCCATAGGGATATTATACCACTCTTCATGCAAAGCATGCATTAGATTGCAGATGTTGTTAATATTATGACGTTCTATGACTCAGTGTCCCAAAACATATCACATATGTTAATTTGGAGATTAAATCCGAGGATCTCAAAGGACAATCCAACATTCTTGATCAAATGCTCAGGGTGAGCTATTGTGATCACCCTCTGTCCGTTGTCTATCATCCGTCATTTGGTTTGTTAACAGTCCAGAGGTAACAGTTTTGACCCAATCTTAATGAAACTTGTTCAGAATGTTTACCCCTATGAAATCTAGGTCAAGTTTGAAACTGTGTCACTTGGGGTCAAAAACTAGGTCACCAGGTCAGATCAAAGGAAGTTCTTGTCAACACTCTAAAGGTTATATTTTTGAAGTAATCATCATGAACCTTGCTCAAAATGTTTATGTTGATGATTTCTAGATCAAGTTAGAAACTGGGTCACTTAGGGTCAAGCCAGCCTCGGTGGCTCAGTTGGATGTGTATCTGACTGGTGATTAGGAGGTTGCAGTTCGACCCCTGCCGGGTTGGCAACATTCTCTCGTGGAGATTGATTATTCTCTCCCTTCAAGAAGGGCAGCTGTCAGTTTCTGGTGAAAGAATGTGCACAATACTGGTTAACAGTTTAGAGGACTAAGCCTGCCCAGTAAAAGTGTGGTTAAGTAAACTGACAGCACTTGACATGGCCCCAATAGGTTGACTGGGCCATAAAACCTCAACACAAGCAAACACTTAGGGTCAAAAACAAGGTCATCAGGCTGATTAATGTTGCCAACATTAATTCAGAGATTCGATAAAAATCATTTCATTTTTGATCCAGTTCAAAAAGGGGAGACTAGTTGAAATTTTACAGGCTGTCAGATACCACATTTTATGATCATTTTATGATCATATTAATACCATATCAGTGTTCAAGCCAGGCTGCGCCATTGGCGCATATTTTCATATTTTCATATTCAACATGCTGTGGCTGTGGCTGTGGCAGTCATCCAAATTCCAGCATCCTAAGAACTAAGTTACATTGGTCTAATGCCTGGCAATGTTTTGATGGAGTTTTTTTTCTCAGCTTTATAGCTGTTGTGTAACAATATGTTTTATAACAGTTGGTAAGTCTCATGTACACAAACTGATGCATGATCATATGTACATGGGGTACAGATAAAAGCAAAATGTTTGCTGCTGATAAATTCATCCTGGACATCAGCATAAATATAAAGTCTGTGCTAAATTTTTTGTTGCTCAGTATATAATTATGAAACAAGTTCTTGCAATACAGAGGAAAATAATAATATAGTTGCAGCTTAGTGTGCTGGGATAAAAAACTTCAGCAGATGACTTTTTGAAATATTTTTCTTATTTTTCGCAGAAAACAAGTTTTGACAGTAGAAGACAATTTGCATGAAATGTCTAATCTTGATTTGTCGGAAAAGTAAGAAAAATATCATCAATTTGTCATCTGCTGAATTAGCTCAGAGTGTGTTAAAGGTTAAAGTGTCTAATGAACAAAAGCAATTAAAAGCCTATATTCATTTGGTGTCAACATTTAACATTTTTGTGATAGGGTCAGATTATAAGTTGCAACCTTGCCATGTGTTTATTTTGCATAGGGCAAGCAGAGTAAAAGAATGTTCAACTACCCATATTCAGAAGCCCTTAATTACGTAACTCCTATTAAGATGCCATGCCCACTTCTAATTTTCAGCCAATCAGATTCCTTGATCCAGGTTGTTGATGCAAATTCATATACTTAATGACAAACAGTGCAGATCCAGATCAGTTGGCTTCTTCAATAACCACGTTCTGATTGTGGCTCCTGTGACTTTTGCCCCAGCAGATGCGACGCCGCCTTCCGCGGAATTCTTGTTTAAATTTTTTGGTCTTCAATGTATCATGTTAATTTAATAAATTTCTTAAGGAAATGAAGCTTTGAACAACTCAGGGTGGGTGTGCCCTTACAAAGCATTGTCTTATAACACGAAATGACTAAAAATATTGTCACTAGAACATACCAAAAACACTCCCCTGTACCCTTATTCATACACCAGCCTTAAAAAATGGGTGTTGGTGAAGAATTCGTGTATTAATATACCTAGTACAAAATATAAATACTTTTGTTTGTTGTGTGTGTGTAAAGTAGAAAATATCTGTTTTCATGGGCTTTTTTGTGAAATTTAAATAAACCTCCCACTCACAATATACAGAGGTCAAATTTAAATTCATCCTATAGCTCTAGATAAGAGGGCAGCTAGACAAATAGTTTTTTCTTATTTCTTCATGAAAAATATAAGTTGTGGGTACTCATTAGAAGTGCTCTAATGAGTACCCACGACTTACATTTTCCATGGAGAAATAAGAAAAAATATCAATAGGCTTTTAATTTAAAAACACACATTGGCCTGTCCAGGGCTCTAGATATTAGGTTTGTGTCATGAAAAAAAGTAGTCTTACAGCATAATTATGTACAACATGTGTACCAGAGCTCTAGATAAGAAGTGAAGCCAGGTTAACCTTTGCCACTGTGGGCAGATTCAGTAGACATGATATTTTCTTTTTTTTCCCCAGAAAGTAAGGAGACAATTTGCATAAATGTCAAAGCCAATTTCTGGAGAAAATAAGAAAGCTGTCATCTCAATTTCTTTACCCAGCATGCTAATGATGTGTGAAGGCAGTGCATTTGAATAAAACCTCCCACTTACAATATACAATGTACAGAGATCAAATTCAAACCTTCATAGTTGGGAGACCCCTAAAAGGGTAATTGGCAAACAGTGCAGACCCAGATCAGATGCCACAGAATGCGGCATCTGATCAGGTCTCCACTGTTTGCAAATGTTTTAGCCATTTTTCTCTAGGAATATCTAAATCTCATAGCAAGACATATCTAAAATTGAAGTTGGACTCTTCCAATATGTAGTTTGGGAGAGTCTGTTCAGACTGCAATGGGTTAAATCCATCTCAGTAGGGTATCCAGATAAATAATTTCTTCAGGAAAACATATGTTGTGGATACCCATTAAAAGTGCCTCTTAGGGGTTCTTTTAGTGAGTACACCCACACATACATTCATACATTCAACACCATGGACAAAGAAGAAAACTGAAAATGCTTTTGGTTTAAAAACTCATCTTATCTAGAGCTGTGGACATGTCAAGGGCTCCAGAAATTAGCTATGTGTCATGAGAAAAGTGGTCTTGCAACATATGCACCAGAGCTGTAGATAAAAGGGGCATCTGTAACTTTGGGCCTCAGCTCCCTTATGTCAATTTGGGAATAATATTTGTATTTTTCTTATTTCTCTCAGAAAACATGAGCCATAATGTGAGATAACGTATCTTCTGATATGTGAGTCTAAAGGAGACTCAAATCAGCCTTGGCATCAGTGACATCTGGCCCCCAAGGTTATAAAACTTTTTCATGCTCAACTCAGCTGAGCATGAAATTTCACTTGGTCGTAAAGATAAAAATACCAACAATAAAAACTATTTTTCATGCTCATCTCAGCTGAGCATGCTCAGCTGAGTTGAGCATGAAAGAAGTTTTAAAAAATTGCCAGTATTTTAAAATTTATAAGCAAAATAAATTTCATGCTCAGCTGAATTGAGCAGAAAAAAGTTTTATAACCTTGGGGCCTGATTAGAGTCTTTGTTGTCTGCATGAAGTCACTTTGCATCCTGGCTATGCAAAATGCCTCCAGGGAAATGTGTAGACTGATCTAACTCTGTACCGGGCACACATTCAACATCCTTCCGTCATTAGAATTGACCAATTTTCTTAGAAGTTATTGCTCTTGACATGGTGTAAATAGGCATTCATAATCTTAAAGCTTTTTGTCGGCCCTTAGCTATAGCTCAGTAAAAACTGGTGAGAGTTTATTCATAATAGAGGTAAAGGACTATAGTGATGATATGTTGACGTCCTGATATTTTCATTAGAATTTACCGTTGATCCCTGCTGGGTCCAGCAACATTCTGTCATGGAGATTGATCCTGAAATATTTTCTATGGTCATTTTATCCCTCCCACTGATTCAAGAAAGGCAAAAGAATGTGCACAAATACTGGTTAACCTCTTAGAGTTTAGTACTAAGCCGGCCCAGGAAAGGTATGGTTAGGTATACTGACTGGTGCAACATGACCCTAATGGGTTGACGGAGCTGTAAAACCTCAACTGAAAAAAAAAAACAACAACAACAACAAAAAAACATAACTCTTTTTTTGGGGAGTTATTAACCTTGACATATAGTCTTAACCCTTGTCCTGCTAAATAAATTACGATGCCATGCCCATTTCCAATTTTCAGCCAATCAGATTACTTGATCCAGGTTGTTGATATAAATTCAAATACTAAATGGCAAACAGTGCAGATCCAGATCAGTTGGCTTCTTAGCCAACTGATCTGGATCTACACTGTTTGCAAAGGCAGGGTATATCCGGGTTCAGCAGGACAAGGGTTAATAGGAAATTGCAGTGCACATGTTGAATGACTGTTCATGTGTTTAAGACTCATTGTTTGCATGTTTTTGTAAACCTGAGAACTTGAATAAACTTGTAAATTTGTTGTTTTGTTTTTTTGTTCTTGTCTTTTTTTGTTTGTTGGTCAGTCCAGAGAACCACTGGTCAGATGTGATTCGTATATTGGATAAATAACTATAGGCATGGTTGCTCAATATCCCATTAATTTCGTCTGAATGAACCTCATGCCCTAAAAGTTATTGCCCTTAACATAGTCAAAATAAGCAATATTTGTATGTATTGGATTTAATTCATATTTTGGATAAATGACAACGGTTATGAGGTATCAATATCCAGATAAGTCTTCAAAATCCACCTATTGTCCTAGGAGTTACTGCTACGGACATGGTGAAAATAAGCAATTTCTGTATGTCTTATCTCTGTGATCTTAACCCTTGTCCTGCTGAACCCGGATATACCCTGCCTTTGCAAACAGTGTAGATCAAGATCAGTTGGCTCCATTAAGTATGTGAATTTGTTTGCCATTAAGTATGTGAATTTATAGCAACAATCTGGATCAAGTAATCTGATTGGCTGAAAATTAGAAATGGGCATGGCATCTTAATTTATTCGGCAGGACAAGGGTTAAATGAGGTTTGATTAATACATTGTATTTGGATAGATGAGATTGGCACAGGGAGAGGGAATAGCACCAAACAAATATGCTATGGGTACACATTGGAATGGCCCACAAAGGCAGTTTCTGTGGGCACCACTCAGGCAAGACAACTAAAATGTGCAGAAGATGGTACTCCGTCGCAAATTCCCAAACTCGTTGCTAATCGCATGATGGACTGATGGACTTGCTCTCCCACACCCTTACCATCAGGGGAGGTCATGTAGCAAGTTTGGTTGAATTCCACATGGTTTAAGAGGAGATAGCTGACAGACAGATGGACAGATGCCAGACGGACGAATGGAAAAATAATGTTGCACTCACATCCTTACCATAAGGGGAAGTGATGTAGCAAGTTGAATTCTGCCTAATGCTTTAGGAAGAGATAGTGTGATGTACAGATAGACTGACAATGGATGCATGGAAAAATAATGTTGCTCTTGCACACCCTTACCATGAGGGGAAGTGATGTAGCAAGTTTGGTTGAATTCCTCCCAGTGGTTTAGGAGGAGATAGCATGACAGACCGATGGATGGACGACACACACACAGAAAAAAATGTTGCTCTCGCACACCCTTACCATGAGGGGAAGTGATGTAGCAAGTTTGGTTGAATTCCACCCAATGGTTTAGGAGAAGATAGCATGACAGACAGATGATGGACGACGGACACACAGACAGACAGACACATGGAAAAATAATGTTGCTCTCGCACACTCTAACCATGAGGGGAAGTAATATAGCAAGTTTGGTTGAATTCCATCCAGTGGTTAGGAGGAGATAGGGTGACAGACAGATGGACAGACGCCAGACAGACAAATGGAAAAATAATGTTGCTCTAGCACACCCTTACCATGAGGGGAAGTGATGTAGCAAGTTTGGTTATATTCCTCCCAGTGGTTTAGGAGGAGATAGCATGAGGGACAGATGGATGGACGACGAGCGCATGGAAAAATAATGTTACTGTCGCACATCCTTACCATGAGGGGAAGTGATGTAGCAAGTTTGGTTGGATTTGGCCCAGTGGTTTAGGAGGAGACAGAGTGACGGACAGATGGACGGACAATGACGCACTGAAAAAAAAATGTTGCACCATGAGGGGAAGTGATGTAGCAAGTTCTGTTGAATTCCGCCCTGTGGTTTAGGAGGAAATAGCGTGACAGATAGATGGACGGAGGCACGGACGGACACACAGAAAAATAAAGTTGCTTTCGCACACCCTAACCATGAGGGGAAGTGATGTAGTTTGGTTGAATTCTGCCTGGTGGTTGCGGTGGCGGTGGTTGTGTGCTGGCTGCCGTAACATGCTGCAAATGTGCTTGAGGAAAGTTCCGCCAACTGCTCCCCCTTCTCACCAACCGCAATCTGCTACTTCTGACCAGAGGTCGGGTGTATTCATCATGCGTAAGGAGTGTGATGCTGCATGCAGCAGCGACCTCGGCCATGACAGTAGCTACACAGAACCGCCTGCGGCATAATGACCGTGCAATGATCCATTGGATCTGTAATGTCATGGCAAAGGATGAAGTCAGCTCAGACTCCCTTCTCTCAAAGTTTGGCATCCAGGACTTGGATGTGGTGCTCTGCACCAGTAGAATCAGGTGGTTTGGACATGTAGAGCGCAGCACAGGTTGGATTGCTAAGGTACGCAAGCTAAATGTAGTTGCACAAAAGAGACCCGGAGGCCAAAGAAAACGTGGGATGAAGTGTTGATGGACAACAGAAAGAAGCTGGGAATGGACTCTGCTGATCCCCAGAACCGTTCTGAGTGGAGAGGGCGTCTCAGAGAAAGACTTGTCAAACAAGCCCAACCCTTGGTAGAGGAAAACTGGCTTTAAAATGGATATGATGATGATGATGATGATGATGATGATGGTTTAGGAGGAGATGGTGTGACAGACAAATGGACAGACAGTGGATGCATAGACTGACAGAAAAATAATGTTGCTCTCGCAAACCCTTACCATGAGGGGAGGTCATGTAGCAAGTTTGGTTGAATTTGGCCCAGTGGTTTAGGAGGAGACAGTGACGGACAGATGGACGGACAACGACACACCGAAAAAAATGTTGCTCTCGCACTCCCGTACCATGAGGGGAAGTGATGTAGCAAGTTCGGTTGAATTCCATGGTTTAGGAGGAGATAGCATGACAGACAGACAGATGGAGGCACAGATGGACACACAGAAAAATAAAGTTGCTCTCGCACACCCTAACCATGAGGAGAAGTGATGTAGCTAGTTTGGTAGAATTCCGTCCAGTGGTTTAGGAGAGATAGTGTGATGGACGGATGGGCAGGGACAGACCATCCTTTCTCCCTATGCAAGGATGGTCAGGTATATTTTCATTTGAACTACACAGCAACATGTTAAACCCTCGCTGCCACAGTGATGTGCTTAATCAGAGATTTGTAATCTCTCCAAGAACTTGAGTTTTACATGCCAGTTTGTAACCAAAACGGCAAAATCTGACCACCCTTGCATCGGGGGGAAAAAGAATTTTTGTTCCGTTTTTGCTTCAAGGACTAAATTTCCGGTCTTATTATATGGGAGACTAGATAAGAGGTTGAATTGCATTGCCCAATTTTGGATATCTGCCATCAGTGCCAAAATGTCAGCCTTATTTCAACTGACACTCACTTTCAGTGCTATCAAAACTGACTCTGCAGCCACCTCCAGATGATATCCTTACAATTTTCTTTTCACAACACAGTGTTGTGCATAATGGAGATAAGCAGCTGTGTATGAGGGGCATCCCGATAAGTATTTTTATTTGTCCATAAAGTTACATCTAATGAGTACCCACAACATACAGCTAATTGTTTTTGTGGTGAAAAATAACAATCTTTTTGTTTCGAAAAAGCAATTTATCTAGGGCTCTGTCAAAATAAAAGAAAAAAAAAAAGCAACTGATTTCAATCTTCACTGAACATTGTTTGCATCTTTTGATAAACAAAACTAGAGAGTAATTGAGCAGTAAAAGTGCTTAATAATTTGAAAACAGCATATCTCCAGATAAGAGGGGTATTAGGATGATTATTTTTCTTATTTCCCTATGATAACCTATGTTATGGGTACTCATTAGAAGTACCTCGCCGAGGCACTTCCAATGAGTACCCACAACATATGTTTTCCTTTAGAAATAAGAAAATATTAACACTTTGCAGTTAAAAATAGCGCTTTATCTGGAGCTATGAAATGGTAATCACCCTGATAAGTGCATGCATCTGTACAAACTGATCAGCATTATCAGATTCATCAATAGATTCTGAGAAATGTAATCCAGACCCATGTTGTTTCCATATGAGTTAAGTCCCCATTTTACTTGGGATAGACTCATTGATTGTGCACGAATGGCAAGCTGATCTGGACCTATGCTGTTTACATTAGAGTTGTCCCCTTTTTACTTGGAGAGGCTCGTTGATTATGCCAGTGTGATTATGCCAGTGATATCAGCTAGAGGGGAAAATATGATTTTTTGGCCTCCAGAGAATTGATAATATTATTGTTTTTTTTTACACTTCATTTGATTTCCAAGGCTTAGAATGCTGGGTAAAAATTTCAGCAGAAAACATTTTGAAATATTTCTTATGTTTTCCAGAATAGGCCTTGACATTTCATGCAAATTTTCTCTTACGGGGGGGGGGGGGGGGGGGGGGGGGGGGGGGGGGGGGGGGGGGGGGGGGTAACTTAGGGGTAATTTTGGTACGGGTGTGTGAGCCAGTATTTCAAAACCTACCCCATTCATATACCTGGCCTTTGAAAAAACGGACCCATTCATATACTTGGTCATCCAAATGTTGACCTATTCATATACTGCCCTTTGATTTTTTGTACCCATTTTTTGCTGGTTGTTACACAAATATCATAGTCAATTCATGTAAATACCGAGAGGATAAGCAGCCTCGAAAAAATCTCTGAGCGAAAAAATATGTGCATATACCAGGATGTCAGAAAAATGGGGCCTTTCACATAGGAATCCAGAAAAATCGGGCCATTCATATACTTTTTGTTGAAAAAAGGGGGCCAATCATATACCTGGCAGCGCTGAAAAAGGGGGCTATTCGGGACGCACATCCGTACTATGCCATATATAGGAAGTTACCCCCAATGCATGAAAAGTAAATCCTTGTTTATGTGGGAAAAAAAAAGAAAAATATTTCAAATTTTTGCTGTATTTTTTTCCTGCCTGCAAAGTATTAGGCAACCCGTTTTTGCCTGATACAGATGAGATTGAAAGAAGCAAACGCACCATATAAGAGGAGTAGTCAGAAAATATTTTTTAAGTTATTTTTGTGTGTGTGTGTGTGTGTACCGTAAATGTGTTAAAATTTCAAATACTTTATTCCTAACATTTTTTGCCTAAATTTTGCTTTGTGTAGTGTTGTTTCCTAAAATATGTAATGGAATGGCAAACAGTGTAGACCCCGATCAGGAGCAGCCTGATCTGGGTCTGCACTTTTTGCATATGCCATTTTGTCAGAAACTTTGGTGTACGAAATTTTAAGACATTTACCGTAATTGTCCTAATATCACCTCACCTGTCACCGTAATTCGAGGGTTGAGCACAAGACTGAAGTAATTTAAACATATTTTTGAAACCCTTGTTTAGGGGCAACTTTGACCCCTTTGTAAACAATGCAAATTTAGGTGCCATTGCTCATACGAGCAATGGCACCTAAATTTCCATTGTTTACAGAAAGAAATGCTGTGTTCTTCATAATGCCTTTATGGTGAGGAGATTAAGTATTGGGCTACAGTCTTGTGATCTACCCTTGCTATCTGGAGCCATAAGGCACTTTTTTTTTTTTTCAACTGAAAAGTACTGACGTTTTTTTTTTTTTTAATGTTTCCCAAATATAGTATCTTGTTGGTACTCATTAGAAGCATCCTACAGAGGGGCTTCTAATGAGTAAGCACAGAATAATGGAGAAAATGTTTTAATGGGGAAATAAGAAAAATATGTGGATACCCCTTCTTATCTGGAGCTATGTGGAGCAATAATGGATTATGTGAAGAGGATTAACTTTTTTTATAAGCAGATCCATTATCCTGATTAACAAAAAAAAGATAAGATTTAGCAGCTCTATGGATGAATGATTATATCCTGTTTACTGTCTAACTCTATAGAAATGATACAATTGTATCAAAATATTAGGTCACTGGTGTAACAAGTACTAGTACTGGAACATATTAAAACTACATAATTGAAATCGTTGACTGTTAACCCTTGTCATGCAGAATAAATTAAGATGCCATGCCCAGTTCTAATTTTCAGCCAGTCAGATTTGCTTGATCCAGGTTGTTGATACAAATTCAGATACTGAATGCCAAACAGTGCAGATCCAGATCAGTTGGTTTTCAGAAGCCAACTGATCTGGATCTACACTGTTTGCAAAGGCAGGATATATCCGGGTTCAGCAGGAGCAGGACAAGTTAAGAAAACATATGAGCAGGGGCAAAGTATTTCCTACAAACTTGCATTTGCATGCAGTGAAGACTCAGTCTTTGTTGTCCATCAGCCTTGACTATACACAGAGTGCCCTGCAAAGACTCTGACCAGACTGTGTGGATGTTCAGGCTGATCTGAGTCTTCATTGGGTGCACATGCAATCTTGCAGGGAAATGCTGTAGCCCAGCTCAGTATCAGTTGTTTAAGCTCACTAAGCCAAAGGCTGGGGATGAGCGATTGTGATCTATCTTTGTCATCTGTCATCCCAACTCTTTAAACAATTTCTCCTCTTAAGCTAATGGGTCATTTTTTTTTTTTTCATCAAATTTCATATGAAGCAGCCTTTGATATAATGTTGATTAAAGGGAAAACAAAGCATGTTCAAATGGTGAGTCTATTGACCAAGATGGCTGCCATGCCCAAATGTGGTAAAAATGTTGGTTTAAGTAATATTCATTAAGTCACATAAACATGATACCCACTCTTACCTAGACATATGAATCAAAATTTTACCTTTACTTGCATCAGTAGGGGAAGGGGGGATGTCGGTATCTTCTGTTTCTCTTTTTCCCTCATAGTCCTTTATTTCTCTCTTGTCTAGTTCTTTTGCTTTTTTCTCTCTCTTTCTCAGGGAAAGGACATAAATGACCCCAAGAGGTTCAATATGTTTAACCCTCTAAACCCTGAGTTATTTACGTGGGCTCTTCCATATTTGAATTTGTACTGAACCACTGTTCCAACTAGGGGTCTTAGCCTAAAACTAAACACAGATTTGCAAAACCTGATGAGTCTTTTCTTTACAGGCCATTTCATCTGGATCTACAATGTTGCAAAAACATCTGTTTTGTTCTATAGGAAGAAAAAGGATTATTTAACCCATTGTAGTCTGGAGACCCCTAAAAGGGTAATTGGCAAACAGTGCAGACCCAGATCAGACACTGCAGAATGGGGTATCTGATCAGGGTCTCCACTGTTTTCAAATAGTTCAGCCATTTTTTTCTAGCAATATCTAAATCTCACAGCCGGACATACCTAAAATTGAAATTTGACTCTTCCATTAAAGAGTGTGGGGGAGTTTATTCAGTCTACAATGGGTTAAAGAAGAATTCAATCAATTAACCCATAAAGTGTTAATCACAACTGCAGCAGATGATATTTTGATTTCTATTTGATTATTCAGAGTAAATAAGACTTGACATTTCATCAGAATTTTCTGCTAGGCAGATCATCCACATGAAATATAATGTATTATTTCCCCTGAATAATAATAATAAAAGAAAAAAAAGAGGCTGTTGGCTGCTGCAAATTTGCTTAGCCCTTTAAGGATTAATTTTCTGTTTCTTTTCAGGCTAATTATTCTCTCTGTCATCTTCGGCATATCAACATTTGATGCCAACAGACATTGCTCGGTAGATTTGCAGAATCACATCCTTGGTTACATTGTTATTCTCTCAGTATGTCTTCTTGTGGAGAGCATCATTGCCTTCATTAGTATGCGGGGTAGCATACTGGACACACATCCACGTGTGAGCATGCAGTACTTGCTCTATACACGATTAGGTAAGAAGTATTTGGGGTTTTAACCTTTGTCCTGCTGAATAAATTAAGATGACACGCCCACTTCTAATTTTTAGCCAATCAGATCACTTGATCCAGATTTTTTGCTATTAATTCACATAGTTAATGGCAAACAGTGCAGATCCAGATCAGTTGGCTTCTTCAGAAGCCAACTGATCTGGATCTACACTGTTTGAAAAGGCAGGACATATTCGGGTTCAGCATGACAAGGGTTAAAGCCCATAAAGGGCTAATTACTCTTAAAGGGCTAATCACAACTGCAGATTTAGATTTCTTTCATTTTTCAGAGAAAATACTGCTTTACTTGACATTTCATGTGATTCATCTGAAATGCCAAGTTATTTCATTTTTTCTGAAATTTGAAAAAAATTATAATGCCGCTGCTTCAGTTTTGCTTAGTACATGTACATTAACCCATACCACTCTCTCAGCAGTTTTAGCAAATATCAAATTGATGATATTTTTCTCTTTTTTTTTTTAGCTCACCTGAGCACAACTTGCTCATGCTTGGGGTGAGCTATTGTGATCGCCCTGTGTCCGGAGTCCATCTTGCGTCGTCCACAATTTGCTTCAAATGACATCTCCTCCGTAAGTACGGGGTAGGTTTCAACCAAAGTTGATAGGATTGTTCCTTTGGAGGTCCTCTACCAAAATTGCTCAAATCGTTCCGCTCTGCTGCATAAAATGGCCGCCAGAGCTTAAAATTGAAAAACCTTTTGACGACATCTCCTCCTAGGCCAGTGACCCAATTTCAAAATAATTTCACGGAAATGTTCTTTGGGTGACCCTCTACCAAAATTGCTAAAATGTTCCCACTCCGCTGAACAAAATGGCCCAATTTCAAAATAATTTCATGTAAGTGTTCCTTGGGTGACTCTCTACGAAAATTGCTAAAATGGTTCTGCTCTGGTGAACAAAATGACTGCCAGAGCTAAAAAATAGAAAAACCTTTAAAAGACATCTCCTTCTAGGCCAATGGCCCGATTTCAAAATAATTTCACAGAAATGTTTCTTGGGTGACCGTCTACCAAAATTGCTAAAATGGTTCTGCTCTGCCGAATAAAATGGCGGCCAAAGCTAAAGATAGAAAAACCTTTAAACAGGCCAATGGCCCAATTTCAAAATAATTTCACAGAAATGTTCCTTGGATGACCCGCTATCAAAATTGCTAAAATGGTTCCGCTCGGCTTAACAAAGCATTCGACTCATAGGGACCCGGCACACTATGAAACTGTAAAATCACGAGCACCCCATGCTATTTCTCAACCAGAGCAAAAACTGGAAAAAAACTTTTAATTAATAGCTGGGTAAATTTCAAACAAACTTCACTGGATTGTTCCTTAGATGGCTAGTAATGTCTTGAGACTACATTGCATTGGATAAATCATTAGGTGCCAAAACTGTGGCATTTAAATATGAATATCAAGTCTTGCACTTAAAGCAGATCTATGTTCTCAGATGAGTGATTTCAGAGGCCATGGCCTCGTTTTTTTTTTCCGAGAAAATAGACTTTGAAATGTCAAAGTCTGTTTTCATGGAAAATTAAGAAAAATGTTTCAGAATGTAGACTTCTGATATTTTTACTCATCATGCTAAGCGTTTAGTGTGAAACATATGCGTACATTTTCATATTTCATGATTTCTCTGAGCAAGTGTTTTTGACAAGTGGTAATGCCACAGGATGTTACAGGCATTCTCCTGGCAAAAGTTGCATTCTGCAGAGCTCCAGATAAGAGGGATATCCAAACAATTATTTTTCTTACCATATTCGACCTAATTACCACACATACTCCTATAAGTGCACAGTCAATCAATTTCGTAGTCTTCCGATTACAGCCATTGTACTTTTTGTCTACTTCCTTAGAACGGCATAATTATGTTGTGGATACATGTACTTATTTGAATTGCATCGACTTGTCGATGCAATTCAAATGAGTACCCACAACATATGCCTTTAAAAAGAAAATCAGAAAAAAAATAATCACATAATCGTCATCAAATGTCCTTTTTTGATCTTTTTTATAGATTACCCTTAGTAGGTGGATACTTATTTTACCACAAAGTTCTGAGTGTTTCCAGTAATTTTGAAAGACCTAGTGCACAGTGCGATAATTAGGTCAAACACGGTATTTCTCCATGAAAACACATTTTGTGGTTACTCCACAGAGTGCGTCAGTGAGGTGCTTCATAATGAGTGTCATAACATTTTTTTTTTATGGAGAAATAAGAAAATCAACACATTTTGTTTGTAAAGATTACCATATTTTGAACTATGACGTTATTGTCACCTTCTGAAAGTGGGTGGGGAATGGTAAAATTTGTAAGCTCAAAATTCAAGTTATTGATGCATAATGTCAAACATAATGACAAAACCCTATTTATTCTGATATTCTGAAGCAATAATAATATTTCTTAAAAAAAAGAACAACAAAATAAGAAACTATATACCATGCTCTGATTACTTAATATTTGATAAATATTCCACCCACATTAGCTGAGTCTCCTGGTGAGATGATAATGGCTGGTCCATGAAAACAAGTGGCTAGTGCATTCTAATTTCTGTTTAACCATATTAGTCCTAAATGTTCAGACACTCTTACCATTTGAACAAATCCATTTTACTGCCTGTTGGTATGTCCCAAATTGCTGATCTGGGTCTACACTGTTTACTCAGGCCAGTCTGTCCAGATATTTAGGGAAGTACCATAAGTCTAGATAAGCGTGGATATCAGGTCAGTATTTTTCTTATTTCTCCACGAAAACATGTTGTGGATAGAAGCGCCCTCAGTGAGGCACTTTTAATAAGTACCACAACATATGTTTCAGTATACATTTGGATTGAAAAAGCATCTATCAACCAGTATTGTGTCAGTGGTTCTTGGGAGCAAATACTAACTTCTTACCTCACACTAGTTTCTTATTTAGTGTAACAGTGTTGTGTCTGGGAGAAGTGAAGTGGCAGATCCTGGGGATCAAATGGTTGGTAAATAACTGTTATTACTGCTTACCATACAATTATTTCTATTCCATTGATATATCTAGGTGGGATGACATGTCTGGTACCTGACCTAAGGTACCTACGAGGGTCGTGCAAAAAGTTATGTCACCAATAGTTTTCCTTGGTTTTATCCCAGATATATTTTAAAATGCTTCACTGCACTTGAATGGTGTGTTGAATAGCTAATGATACCCGTTTATTTCGTGCAAATTGCTTTCCAACTGACCAAGTTATTTCAAATTGAAATAGATGCAGTCATATATACACTGACCAATTTACTTGTTACATTGGAACATGGACCGGAAGACTGAAATTCGTAGCTATATTAAATGCCGCATTAGGCTTAATATAGATTCAAAGCAGATATTTAATGAATTGTGTGGTATATATGGACCTCAGACCGTTTCATTGCGCACAGTTTTTAGGCGGGTTAAAGCTTTTAAAGCTAGGAAATTTTCTGTTGAAGATGATACCCATCCTGGAATGCATAAAACCTCTGTTACCAAGGCTAACATCACTGCTGTAAAGATTGTGGTCAATCAGGATGCCGGATTGTCTGTCAAAGATATAGCTAGTTGTACTGGCATATCAGAAGGCAGTGTGCAAACAATTCTGAAAAAGCGTTTGGACCTGAGAAAGCTTTGTGCTAGGTGGGTACCTCATTTGCTCACTAAGGAGCAAAAGACACAATGCCTTAAATGTGCCAGGGAACTTTTGAAAACATACAAAGGCTATAATAGTCAGGTTATTTCTAACTTGCTAACAGTTGATGAAACCTGGGTGCACATGTTTGAGCCACAAAGAAGGGCTGATAATAAGCAATGGAAGCGAAAAGATCAAAAACGCCCATGTATTGCCAAGAGAACCATAAGTTCAAAAAAGATGTTGTACTCAATTTTCTTTAATTCAAGTGGGCCAGTTGTTCAAGTGCCTTGTCCATCTGGTCATACAGTCACTGGCCGATTCTACAAGAATTCTGTAGTGAAGAAAGTGAAAGAATTTTACAATCAGAAATGACCAAGCAAAGGATGGTCAGGAGTCCACCTTTTACATGATAGCGCCTCCTCTCATAAGTGTGAGGTAGTTAAGTCTTTTTTAGCTTCTGAAAAGGTGAAAGTTTTAAACCATCTGCCTTATTCACCTAACCTGAGTCCCTGTGACTTCTTTTTATTTCCAGGGCTTAAGAAAATCCTTTCTCGAAATAAGTTTACGTCTAGAAGTTCTCTTGGCAGTGCTATTTATCAGTGTCTCCAACAGATACCAAAAAAAGACTATTTATCTGCTTTTTGCGACTGGGTAAAAAGGTTACAAAAATGTGTTTCAGTAAAGGGGGAATACTTTGAAGGTCTGTAATAAAAATATGTTTGATAAAACGTAGCACTGAAGTAATCCGAACCCAATGACAAAACTTTTTGCAGGACCCTCGTATTACACAGCTGTTACATCTGGCCAGGTTCTCCACAGAGTATACTGCCCACATGGGTAATGGTTAATTTTTCGATTGATTCTTTACGATCGAGCCATAGTATACAAGTGCCAAAATTTTCTTAAGGTAATTGTCCATGTGATTATCATTGACCAATGTAATCAAATCACTTGTTAGACTAAATCTTATAGCCATGCTATTCTTGTAACTCTGTGATGTCAGAGTGCAGTTGATAAAGGGTTATCATTAAAATCTGGACTGGGCTGTGCAGACCCAGCACAGACACAGCAGAATGCAGCATCTGATCAGGGTTTGCATTGTTTGCTGAAATAACAGGAAGTTAAGGATTAAAAGCAGTCTTATGTCCTCGTCCAGGACCATTTTCCCAGCCAGCACTCAAAGACAATCTACCCATCAGTGATGTCAGTGCTTTGATTCCTATCACTTTGCATGCTTGGTAAAAATTCAGCATACAACATTTTTAAATATTTTTCTTTTTCTTTTCTAGAAAGTAGGATTTGACACATCATGTAAATTGTCTCCTAAGGAGACAATTTGCTTGAAGTGTCAAATCTTATTTTCTATGAAAAATAAGAAAACATCAGTTTTTTTCATTTGCTGAATTTGCCCATAGCATGATAAGTGTTAACACAAGCATTTAAAGTTCACCTTTTAAACATATATTTAAAAATCAGTTTGAAGTATTTGTCTAACTTTCGCCATAAGATCTTCACGTATGCCTGCTCTTCATTTGTTGTTAGCTAGTTTTGTGGAAAAGTCAAATATTCAAGCATGAAGTACCAGATCATGGTATGACACGATACTGCTTATACATGTACTTAACACTAGTTTCTGTTTCAATGGTGTATCTATGTGAGGTGACATGGCTGGTGCTTGGAGTCAAATAGCTGGAAGACAAGTATCATTACTACTTATACTTCATAGTAGTTTCTATTTCAATCGTGTGTCTAGATGAGGTGACATGGCTGGTGCTTGGGATCAAATGGCTGGTAGACAAGTATTATTTCTGCTTATATTTCACACTAGTGTCTGTTTCATTGGTTTATCAAATGGCTGGTAGACAACTATTATTACCTGCTTATATTTCACACTAGTTTTTGTTGTTTCAGTGGTTTGTCTAGGTGAGGTGACATGGCTGGTGCATGGGATCATATAGCTGGTAGACAAATATTATTTCTGCTTATACTTCACACTAGTTTTTGTTTCAGTTGTGTGTCTTGGTGAGGTGACATGGCTGGTGCTTGGGATCAAATGGCTGGTAGACAACTATTATCACTGCTCACCACACAAAGCCAGGAAGGCAGTTTTAGGTAGGTTGATTCGAGACAAACTCAGTTACCAACTTACTACCATAATTTCCCTAAACATTCCAACACTTTGAAATGCCAGCATGGCAAAGTAGTCAGGGCTCCCGACCTCAGTTTACAAGGTCCCTGGTTCTAATTCGGCTGGAGGCAAAATTCAATTCAAGACACTTGTGGTTGTTGGGACACCCATCCAGATACCAGCTAATCAGTCTGTTGCCTATTAACTTCATAGAAAAGTCAGACCACTTTGTCATAGTAAAAGTTAACTCGTACATTTCTTCCTCTTACTCTTTATTACAGGGTTCCTTTTACAGATCTTTGATGTTTCTTTAACAACATATCAAGAGATATCACATAGCTACAGATAAGAGGGGGTATCCACATAATATTTTTCTTATTTCTCCTCAAAAACATATGTTATGGTACTCATTAGAAGTGCCTCCACGAGGCGCTTCTAATGAATACCCACAACATATGTTTTTGTGGAGAAATAAGAAAGATATCAGCATTTTTCAGATGAAAAAAGCGCCTTATCTGTTGCTATGTAATATCAAAAGGTAAAACCTATTGTTATGAAGATAAATTATACAGAAATAAAATCCCCTTGGATTTCAACATGAACACTTAGCATACCAGGCCCCAGTTGTTCAAAGTGTCGTTAGCTTAACGAGCTTGTTAGGGGTCATTTCGTTAACTGTTTTAGCGGATTCAATATACAATATTCTGATGTTTTTTGCTGAAAAAATGTGAGTAGCTTTTGCATTGCAAAAGTTACTCACATTTTTTCAGCAAAAAATATCAGCATATTTGCGTATCACTCGATTAAAATTTTAACGAATCGTTAACTAACGACATCGTTAGTTTTGAACAACTGGGCCCAGGTAAATGTTAAAGCAGAGAGCATCTTGATTTTTTCTTTATTTTTCCCAGAGAGTAGGCTTTGACATTTCATGCAAGTGTCTCCTCAGGAGCAATTTGCATGAAATGTCAGATCCTAGTTTTGGGGAAAAAAATCCAATTTGTCAATTGCAGAATTTGCCCATGAGTGATAAAGGTTAATGTCACAAGTGAGGTTGTTTGACTGTAAAATTGATTAGCACCTTGTCACTTTGCATGCTGGGTAAAATTTTCAGCAGACAACATTTTGAAACATTTTTCTTATTTTTCCCAGAAAATAGGCTTTGATACTTTATGCAAATTGTTGTTTTAGTATTTGGAGACAATTTCTATTTTCTGGGGAAAAACAAGAAAAATATTATGAATTTTGCCCATAGCACTACCTTTGAAATTTTTGTTTCATGTTGACAAAACAGTGTGCTTTTTTGTGTTGTATACATGTTTCTGCCAGCTGTTACTAAGATTGGAAAAAAGAAACATGTAAACATCTCCCGGAACATAAACTGATTTAGGGACTCTTCCTTTCAATGTCAGAATCTGAATCAGACTTTTTACTGGTGATTGAATGGCATTCATTCACCAGAACCTGTAATATGGGAAATTAGTCCCTAGCTCTCACCAAAGAGGTAAACCTAAACACTCTATCCTCTGCACCTTCAGGGGAGGAGATAATTGAATCTGGAAGGGCATTCTAATCGCCTGTGGTTTGAGGGAAGAATGAACCCTTGTAAATGTCAGTTCTTGCATTGGGGGTCTGAAAAATCAGTGAGTGATGATGTCATTGGGATCTGTAGGGACCACTTAAGGGTTTTCCTAGACTGGCTCCAGTCTCCAGTGACTTTTTTTTTTCTTATAATCTGTTTAATAATCCTCTAAAATAAAACCAAAGTAATATCAAGACTATAAAGGCTGGTCACTAGACCAGTGACCAGCCTTTATAGTCATGATATTTTTTTTTGTTTTATTTTAGTGGACTAACAAAACAGGAATATGAGAAAAATATTTAGTCGCTGGAGACTGGAACCAGTCTAAGGTTTTCCCTGACACAAGATACACTGGACCAAAGGGAAGGGGGACATATAAATTTTTATGCTTATCTTGTTGGCGTGGCTGTCACACTTTCTTGTCTGCAGAATATCATGTGAACCAGTGGTTAGATTTTTATCAAATTTTCATTTTTCATAATTGGAACATAACAAAGAACTGTTTAGATTTTGGTGACCTTGACTTAATTTTCAAGGTCACAGCAGTAGAAAAACTGAACCTAAAGCATTTAATGTCTAAAGTCCAGAAAGTTGCAGAGAAGTGAAACTAAAATTAGTCTTTATTTAATCAGATTTTTTTTCATGCACCTGAATATCTAGTTTTGTAATGCCAGTACTTAAGCAGTTTCTTAACCTTTACCACGCTCTGGGCTAATTCAGCTGATGACACATTGATGAAAATTTTTCTTATTTTTTCTCCTAGAAAATAGAATTTAACATTTCATGCATATTGTCTCCATTGGCAATTTGCATGAAATGTCAAAGCCTGTTTTCCGGGAAAAAATAAGAAAAATATTTCAACATTTTGTCTGCTGAAAATTTTATGCAGAGTGCTAAGCATTAAAATTGTGCAGAATTTCGCCATATTTGAGGTTTACCACTGGAATTTTTATCCCTGTTGACTAAACATTCCCAAACTGAGTGAATAAGGTCCACAAAATAGCTAGAAAAATCCTTGTTGGGGTCTACAATGGGTCCATGGTGCAATTGTTAATGCCTCAGACTGAAGGCTGCGAGTTTGAACCAGCTCATCCACATAACTTTTATAGAGATTAATCATGAAATCATTTCTACAGTCATTCTCCCTCCTTCTGCTGATTCAAGAAGGGCAGTTGTCAGTTACTGTTGAAAGTATGTGCACAAATTCTGGTTAACCACTTAGAGGACTAAGTCTGATAAAGGTTAACTGACTGGCTTAAAATGACCTTAACAGTGTTGATTGGATTTGAAACTCCCAGTGGCTCAGTTGGCTGCACATCAGACTGGTGATCAGGAGGTTGTGGGCTTGACCCTGCCGGGTCGGCAGCATTTTTTCGAGGAAATTGATCATGAAATATTTTCTACGGTCATTCTCTCACTTCAAGAAGGGCAGTTGTAAGTTACTGGCAAAAGAATGTGCACAATACTGGGTAATCGCTTGGGGGACTAAGCCTGCCCAGTAAAAGATTGGTGAGGTAAATTGCCCACGCTCGACCTCACTCCATTGGGTTTACTGGGCTTAAAACCGCAACACAAACAAACTGACTGACTCAATATGACCTTAAGTGTGTTGACTGGGCTGTAAAACTTCAACTCAAATCAGGGAATATTTGTCAGGCATGTCTGTCCCAATATTGAAGATGATTACAGAAACAAGGTCAAGGTGAATGAAACTGAAAGATTGTGCTATTGTCTTCCCCATCTCCAGATTACTGTTCTTTATATCTGACACATAAACAAAATACAAAACACTTTATTGACATATTCTGTCAACCATATCGTAGTAAAGATCTTCTGCCCATCAATCACATATTACAGGAGAAAACAAATTATTGGGAGACTCATGGCAAAATCAAATAAGCCATCTTCCAGATAAGACTTTATTTTGGAGCTTAACCCTTCTCTTGCTGAACACGACATGCCCTGTCTTAGCAAACAGTGAAGATCCAGATCAGTTGGCTTCTGAAGAAGCCAACTGATCCGGATCTGCACTGTTTGTCATTAAATATGTGAATTTCTATCAAAAACCAGGATCAAGTAATCTGATTGGCTGGAAATTCGAAGTTGGCGTGGCATCTTAATTTATTCAGTATGACAAGGGTTAACCATTAAAACACTAAGAAAAATTGTAGCAGATGATATTCTAAACTCTTTTTCATTTTATAAAGAAAATAAGATGATATTTCATGTGAATCTTCTGCCTAGCAGATGATTCACATGAAATGCCAAGTGTTATTTTCACACACACACACACACACACAAAAAAAATAAATAAATAAAATAAAATAAAAAATGAATAAATAAATAAAAATCAAAATGTCATCTGCTGCACTTGTGATTTCTGCTTTAAGGGTTGTACTGTAGATTTCTCCAATTTCTCCACATTAGAATTGATGAAATTCAATTAAATATTGATTAGTACCAAATAATGTGTTTTATGTGGGGTTTTGACCTAAAAGGAGAAACAGATGAAAAAATTAAACAAACACACACTGTACATAATCAGAACTTGACTGCAAACATTGTAGAGAATGTAGCAAAATATTTTATATTTTTTTATAAAACATTACAGAGACTATTCGACTGAGTACATACCTACAACATAGTGGTCATAGGCTACTAACCCATTGTAGTTGGGAGACCCCTAAACGGGTAATTGGCAAACAGTGCAGACCCAGGTCATATGCTTCAGAACGCGGCATCTGATCAGGGTCTTCACTGTTTGTAAATAATTTAGCCGTTTCTCTAGGAATATCTAAATCTCTTAGCCTGACCTACCTAAACTTGAAAT
This sequence comes from Anodontia alba, assembly GCA_964016985.1. Taxonomy (NCBI): domain Eukaryota; kingdom Metazoa; phylum Mollusca; class Bivalvia; order Lucinida; family Lucinidae; genus Anodontia; species Anodontia alba. The sequence goes on from OZ024824.1 coordinate 11,392,965, forward strand.
TGGACTCTTCCAATATATAGTTTGGGTGAGTTCATTCAGTCTACAGTGGGTTAAATCTCACAATACCATTAACAGTTCTATCCAAATATAGTTCCATAATAAAAAGTTTTGTCTCTGATGGTTTTTTTTTTTTTTTAACCCATTGTAGACTGAATGAACTCCCCCACACTATATATTGGAAGATTCTATTTTTGATTTTAGGTATGTCAGGCCATGTGATTTACATATTCCTAGAGAAAAATGGTTGAACTATTTGCAAACAGCGGCATCTGATCTGGGTCTGCACTGTTTGCCAGTTACCCTTTTAAGGGTTTCCAGACTACAATGGGTTAAGTTTTGATGCTAGAATTGGTCAGAATGTACAAAAAAAAAAAATTGAGGCAGTTCTGTAGCAGATATTGTCTTGAGTGCTTGAAGGCACAACTAGTCAAGGCAGTTCAAATGACTGCCCTCAGCATTATAAAGACTTACATAAAAGCACACAGAATGTAATCGATAGACTATGAAATTGCTTGACTGTGCATTTATAAGGGTATGTGTGGTAATTAGGTCAAGCACGATATTTTTTCCTTCCTAGATCTTGAATTATTCTGAAATATTAAAATGACATTCTATCACCAAGGGGATTTATTTCCAGCTCTATCCAGTCTTCAGATACAGTCAGTGGGCATAGTAAAACACTTTTCCCTGGCTATACACAACATAATAAACCTGTTTATCATCAAGTTTGGGCCTGTATTGAATAAACCCAGATCAGACTCAATTGAAATAGTGCAAACACTTCTATAGATTTTAATATGACATTATTTGTCTGATGAAATTGTATCTTATATAGATTACTATCTTGGATGTGCTTTTATTGACCAATTAAACACTGAAAAGATATAGAACAAAATGAAAAAAAGAATGGCTGATACTAAAAAAGACATCCTGAACTGTTGCACAATTATCTATTTATCTGCAGCTGTGAACATCCTTTCCCTAAAGTTGGGATTCTTTCTGTTTGCAAAGTAGACTGGCACCTTTTCATAAGATGGTTTCGGATATAAGATGATTTAAAAGTGGACCCTAAAAGTGTTGTATCCTAACAAAAATGTATAGATTATATAGAAAAATGACCATTTATGGTCATTTTTCTATATAATCTATACATTTTTGTTAGGATGCAACATTGTTATATGCTTTGGATCCCAACAGTAGTGTTATATAGAGGTTGTGATGTACTTGCCATGTTACACAGTAATGTATTGGTAAACATAACCACCTTTTCCACTCCCTCCACCCCCACCCCAAACCAACAATTCTTATTGTAGCAAGCAGTTATGATCTGATTTATGAGATATTGATCTTTTGCTGAATTGACACACCAGATGGTGCACTCAGTTTGTTCTAACTTAATAACATAATATATATATCTGTTGTAAAAATGTTTACTTTTTCATAAAAAAAAAAGGTTGTAACAGCATTCGATGTGAAGAACATATACCATATTTACCCTAAATATTAGGGCAGGCAAATATAAGGAAACGGTGTAAACCCCAGTCAAAATCTGAAGTATCTTACGTCAAAGGGGCATCCAACTAATATAGGCTTACAGTTTGGCAAGGTCTGCTATCCTTGTAGCAGATAAGGGTAGAGGGGGAATGTTTTTATTTCATCACAATATTTGAGCCAGCACACAAGAAAACCTACAATGAGACTTGTGGACCAGCGAAGACTCAGATCAGCCTGCACATCCGCTGATCAGAGTCTTGGCTGATTGCATGTGCCTTCTACAGCCTCCGGGCTATCCAAAGAGGAATAAATGGAAACCGTTGCCATACTGGGTGGATGTACAGGCTGAACTGAATCTTTGCTGGTCACACAGGTCTTTTTTAGGTTGTGTCGTGTGCTTGCTCGTTTTATACATAGCCATAGCTCTAGAATAGAGCAGGTATTAAGTGAATAGTTTTCTTATTTCTCCATAAAAACATATATTGTGGGTACTCTATAGAAGCACTTCCATGAGGCACTTCTAAGAAGTTCTGCAACATGTGTTCCATGGAGAAATAAGAAAGCTGTCAATACTTAGCAAACACATAACCTTGCAAGAAGGTTGTTACAATGTTGCTGCAAAGTCGTGATGTTGCAGCGATGTTGTAACGACATTACAACGTTGTGTATTTGCTGGGTTTTGTGCTGAAAAAGTGCCTTCATATCACCAGGTAGTCAGTCATATGAAATTGTTCAAATTTTGGACTAAATATGGTAATGAGTATTCAAATACTATAACTAAGACTTGTTAGCCCATAGCTCCAGATAAGATTTTTTTTTTTTTCCAACCAGCAATATATTGGGCCCAGTTGTTCAAAATTAATGAGGCTGTCAGTTAATGTATTGTTAAAACTTTGATCATTAAATAGGGAACATATGCTAATGTTGTTGCTGAAAAAATGTGAGTAGCTTTTGCATTTGCAAATACCTGTGAATAAGATAATGTACTTACTAGAATAGTTAACATTTTGACTACTAACCACCTGGTTAGGCTAACGATGCTTTGAACAGCTGGGCCCCGATTTCTTATTTCTCTATGACAACACATGTTCTGGTGTTCTTCTGAACTGCCACAAACAGACACCTCTGATGAATAGCCACATTGTGACAACATATGTTTTCCTGGAGAAATTAGGAAAATATTTATCTGGATAGTCCTGTTATTGAGAGAGATGTTAGCCCAATGTTAGGATACTGTGACTAAATAGAACATCATGCCGATTATCAGAGATAGGACACCCAGTAGTAACCACTGTCCCTCAATTTCTATGTCCATCCACCCACAAGGTTTTTTCATAGCCATATCTCCTGTACTATATGACATAGGCTAATCAGAATGGATGCATGGGTACATTAATGAATGAAATGATTTTTACCTACCTTAAGTAGGTCACTGTGACTGGTCAGGTGGTTTTTCCCCAGATTCTCCGGTTTTCACCCACCTTTGATGAATGATCGGCTCGATATAAGGGAAATATTCTTGAAAGGATCGTAAAACCCAAATCAAAAGGTCACTGTGACCTGTATTTTGACCTTTGACCTACATTAAAGAAAATACTTCTCAACTGCAAATCGTCTGTACTGCTTGTCCTTGTTTTATGGAAATATATGTAAAATATCAATATGTTTTGGTTGAAAATGTGTATTATCCATTCCTGAGCTATGAGTCCCCGCTTATTTGAATAGCTCCAGATAGGGAGTCTTTTCAGCTAAACGGTCCTGGTACTTTTCTTATTACTCTGCGAAAACATATGTGTTACTCATTACAAGTGCCTCAGTAAAGCACTTCTAATGAGTACCTACAGCATATGTTTTTGTGGAGAAAATGAGTCATCATGACATGCTGTATTCGACCGAATTACCGCACTGTGTGCTTAGGTTTTTCAAAATTACTGGGAACACTCAGTTGTGGTAAAATATGTATCTACCTACTAAGGATACACTGTAAAAAAGATCAGAAAAGGACTTATTTGATGATAATTATGCATGTTTTTTTTTCTGATTTTCTTTATAAAAGGCATATATTGTGGGTACTCATTTGAATTGCATCGACAAGTCGATACAATTCAAATGAGTACCCACAACATATGCCTTTATAAAGAAGTAAAGAAGAAGTACACTGGCTGTAATCTGAAGAGTACGGAATTTCTTGACTGTGCCCTTATAGGGGTATGTGCAGTAATCAAGATATGGTATGTTTTCTTGGAGAAATAAGAAAAATGTTTTGGAGCTCTGTATCTGGATCCATGTTTTCAATTTTTCAGGCATCAACATATTTCAGTCATGTATGATCCTGTTACTGTTCATTACCCTTTGCTGTTCATTTGACTCTGCGGGAAGGAAGTGGGTGAAAATGAAGAAATATCAGGAAAGCATGAAAGAGAAAACACGGCGTTCTCGAAGGTCGGGCAGTGCAAGAAGAAACTGGCGACAAAGGTTAGTACCAGTACAGACTTCGTATGTTCCCATTGCATATTTGACCACTTGGCTGCTTACTTCATCTAATTTACCCTAAAAACCGTATTTAACCTAATTACTGCACTGTGCACTTAAGTTTTTCAGAATTACTGAAAAAAATAACTTGTAGTAAAATATCCACGTGATAAGGGCACACATTAAAGAAAGACCAGCAGAGGCTTTCGTGAGTGATGTATTTAACCCATGTCCTGCTAAAAAATTAAGATGCCACATCCACTTCTAATTTTCAGCCAATTAGATTGCTTGATTTGAATTGTTGCTATAAATTCACATACTTAATGGCAAACAGTGTAGATCCAGATCAGTTGGCTTCTTCAGAAGCCAACTGATCTGGATCTACACTGTTTGCAAACATAGGATATATCCGGGTTCAGCATGACAATTAATGATTTGTATGCAATTTTTTTTCTGATAAAAGTACACAGACTGTAATCTTATACCACTTATAAGGATTTGTGCAGTAATTAGGATGAATATGGTATTGGGACATCTTAACTCCTGACCACACTTGTCCTGAATAAAAGTTTCAGTAACAGACTTAAAATAGTCATATTTTCAGTAACAGACATAAAATAGTCATATTTGTATTCACAGGAGTAATGAAACATGTTGGTTTCAGTATCAAATATTAAAAAATATAAGTTTATTGTGGTGTGGCAGTTTCACTTTACAAAGAAAGGATGGTTTAATCCCCTGCAGTATTGATTTTCTTTCTTTCTTTCTTTCTTATTTCTTTCTTTCTTCAATTTTGTTGTTTCACTTTGTAGCAGTGGATACCATAACCAAGTGTCTCTTCTATTGTCTTCAGCCTCAGAATGTTTGCCATATCTTTAACCTTTAGAGGTCTCTGGGCAAATTCAGCAGATGACAAATTTGTGATATATTCCTTATTTTTTCCAGAAAGTAAGATTTGACATTTCATGCAAACTAGTTTGCATGAAAAGTCAAATCCCTATTTTCTGGAAAAGTAAAAAAAAAAAGAAGAAAATTGCAAAATGCCATCTGCTGAATTTATACCCAGCATGCAGAACCAGGTAGGGCTCTAGATAAGGTACTTGCTTCAGCTAAAAAGTATCAATAGTTTTCTTATTCCCCCATCAAAATATACATTGTATTACTCATAAGAAGTACTTCACTGAAGTGCTTCTAATGAGAACTCACAACATATGTTTCCATGGAGGAATTAGAAAAATATTTATCTGGATAACCCAATTATCTAGAGCTATGCAGTGACTGGAAGCACCAAAGCAGCCAAATCCAGGGCCCAGGGCCCAGTTGTTCAAAACTTAACGAAGTTGCTAGCTAACGTGAAGTTAAAATTTCTGTCCTGAAATATGGCAAATACATTGATATTTTTTGCTGGAAAAATGTGAGTAGCTTTTGCAGTGCAAAAGCTTCTCACATTTTTGCAGCAAAAATATCAATGTATCTGAAAATACCTCTGCTACAACAGTTTATGAGTTTGTCATTAACAAGCTTGTTAAGCTAACGATGCTTTGAACAACTGGGCCCAGAAGTTTTGCGCATTGTATTAAAGTCAGTTGTTTGTCTGGGCATGCTCTGGATATGGCTGCCATAAAAAATATCATATTTACCCGAAATATTCAGACACCTTAGCCCGTGTCATGCTGAATAAATTAAGATGCCTCGCCCACTTCTAATTGTCATCCAGTCAGATTACTTGATCCAGGTTGTTGATATAAATTCACATACATAATGACAAACAGTGCACATCATATGGCTTCTTCAACTGATCTAGATCTACACTGTTTGCAAAGGCAGGGCTTATCCAGGTTCAGCAGGACCAGGGTTGATTCCTTATCTTGTAATTTCCTATTATTGGAATAAGTCCATTTGATAATGAGTCTAGAAACTGCTGGACAAGTACCAAACAGTGTAGAATGTGGTGTCTCATCTTGGTCAACACAAGAATTGCTAAAACCTGTTTGTCTGAATACTTAGGCTAAATGTGGTAAAAATAAAACAACTAAAAAATACCATGTGACAGGAATAGAAATGTAATTTGTTCGAATTACTATAAAACTGATAAGTTGGAAGAAGTATGACATAAAACACCCTATTGGTACTAAATATTGGAACACCTTAATTCCTAACCAAACTGGGCCCAGTTGTTCAAAGCATGGTTAGCTTAACAAGCTCATTAGTGGTCAAAATGTTAACTGTTCTAGTTAGTACAATATCTAATTCACAGGTATTTTGCTGAAAAAATGTGAAATGCAAAAGCTACTCACATTTTGTCAGCAAAAATATTAGCATATATTGCCATATTTAATAATCAAAGTTTTAATGATACGTTAACTAACGATGCTGTTAACTAACGACGTTAGTTTCGAAACAACAGGGCCCTGGTCCTGAAATTTGAGCAAGTCCATTTTACTACTTATTGATGTGTCAAAAAATTGCTGGATGAGTGGTAAACAGTGTAGACTATGATTGGATGCCACATTCTGCAGCATTTGATCTTGGTCTACACTGTTTGGTCAAGTCTGTCTGTCCCAATACTTAGGGCTATTATGGTAATAAAAAAAAAAAAAGAATTACCATGAAACTGAAATAGAAATATACTTTGCTCCAGTTACAATAAAAGTGATGTCGCCAGAATGATAATATTTTAAAAGTGCCGATTTATCTTGTTTTATTGCACTGAGGATTTCCTGCAGTTCTGAGAGGCATCAAATATCGCTGAAGTCTTAGGAAAGTCTTCTTATTTGCAATCTCAGAAACATAAACAGAGAACTTAAGGAGAAGTGATAATTCTGGGATAATTTTTCTTATTTCTCCATAAAAACTTATGTTGTGGGTACTCATTAGAAGCACCTCGGCGAGTCGCTTCTAATGAGTACCCTTAACATATATTTTTATGGAGAATTGGAGAAAATTATCCCAGAATTATCATCAAATACTCCTCCTTACCAAGTCCCCTGATAAAGCTGATATTTGGTTTCAGTTTCATTACAGCATTTTACTGAAAATCATTTTGGATTTTTTAAAGGTTTCATTTGTTTTATGTTTAGTTTTGTTTTCTGTCAGTGATCTCACCCAATAGAAGCACTATATCTACCCTAAATATTCAGACTGAGCAAACAGTGCAGACCCAGATTAAATTGCTCCTTCAGGAGCAGTTTGATCAGGGCCTGCATAGTTTGCTTTTCAACCAGCATTTTTAAGCACATTACTTGGTAGTCAAATGGACATGTTTAAATTTCAGGATAAATATGGTATAGGGTTGAGGGTGAGAGAGGGATGGGGCTCAGAAGTTCAAGGTTTGATTAGAAAATAATCTTAACTGTTTGTTTCAGCTGGGAAATATAATAAAACAAGCACATAGTAAGGTTTTTTGTTTTTTTTTGGTTAAAACAGCCAGTTTAGACTATTTTATGAATAATCACGAAACGAAATGCTTGTGGTTGGAGTGTCTAAATATTTATGGTGAATATGGTACCAAACGTGTGGTTAGGCTCGACATGTCCCCATTGGGTTGACTGGGTTGAAAACCTCAGCACAAACAAATTAACAGATCACAAGTTGGGTGTGGCAAAGGTGACAGGTATCTTACGTCATTGGGGCGTCCAACTGATATTGGCTTCCAGTCGGGCAAGGCCTGCTATCCTTTTAGAAGGCAAGAGTAGAGGGGGAATGCTTTTATTTCTTCTGTTTCTTCACTTTCATTCCTGTTCCTCTTTCTTCCCTGACCCTCTCTTTCATCTCCTCTACTATCTCTTCTATATCTTTTCTCCCTTTCTCTGGGAGATGACACAAAATGACCCACAAGGGTTGACGTGTCGTTAAACCCCAACACAATCAATCACAAGTGTTTTTCTCACCATAATCACCCTGAGTATTTGGACACACTGTAAATCCCTTTTGTGCTTACCCTAATCATTGCACAAGTCATTTGATTAAAACTAAACATTGCTATAGGAATGGCAAACATGAGGATCTGATCAGATGGCAGAGAATGTGACATCTGATCAGGGTCTCCAGCATAACTCTGAAGATTTAGGATATACATGTCAAATCTGCCTTAAATGACCACCTTTTATTAAGAAACCCTTTGATGAAGATGTGCTCATTCTGACCTGTATTGAGACACCACCTGCCTTTTCAAAAAAGACCACATAGAGGACTCCCTTTAATGGTCTCTTAAAGCAAAAGGGTAATCGGCAAACAGTACAGACCCAGATCAGATGCTGCAGAAAGCAGTGTCTGATCTGGGTCTACACTGGTTGCAATTAATACAGGAATTTCCTTTAAACATAGTAATAATAAAAACTAACCAGACACCCAGCTGTTGGAAATAGACTGGTCCAAAGTGTTGTGGTTCTAAGTCCACTCAACCTTAATGGGTAAAAGTAGCATTTACTGTATGTTTTGGACACTAGGGCTTAACCCTTCTCTTGCTGAACACAACATGCTCTGTCTTAGCAAACTGCGTAGATCCAGATCAGTTGGCTTCTGAAGAAGCCAACTGATCTGGATCTGCACTGTTTGTCATTAGATATGTGAATTTCTATCAAAAACCCGGATGAAGTAATCTGATTGGCTGGAAATTAGAAGTGGGCGTGGCATCTTAATTTATTCAGCATGAAAAGGGTTAAAATTTTATTTGTGTCAGATTCTTTGGCTTGTAAATGCATTTCCTGTTGGTTTGATGTCAAGTTAAGAAGATGATTAAGACAAAGAATCAAGCCTAAAAGCTGATTCTTATAATATATCAAAATGATTTGAATCTGAAAAAATGTCAAGCCAGAAAGATGATGCAGAAAAATGTCAAGCCAAAAAGAGATGATTCTGAGTAACCCTTTCAGCCTGGCAGACAAATACCAATACCTTAGCAAACAGTGTAGATCCAAATGAGACGGCTTATTATGAGCCATCTCATCAGGATCTAAAAGTTGTTTGCCATTCAGTTTTTTTATTTTAGACTTCAACCAAATTCAAGAATGGAAGAGTCCACTTCAGAAATTCAGGGATGAAAGGGTTAAATGTGTATGTTGGGCATGATTTTGGGGGGTGGTTGGCACAGGGCAAAGTAAAATAATTTCATTAAAAAGAATTATCAGAACATGATATGTTAACATAATTTTAATGAAAAGAGGCTTTTTTCCACACAGACACACACATGCACACATGCACGTACACACGCACAGACACACACACCCACACACACCTACATCCACACACCCACGAATAAAGGATAATCGGCACAACATGCTGGGCAGAAATACTTCATAGATGCGAATATTGCATGGAAAAAGATGTGTCCTAAATTGTTGTACAATATATGCAATGTGAAATGTGTCCTCCGGGCAATGCAGATTGTGCACAATAGGCCTTCACTGTCCTTTTGCAGACTTATTGGCTGCTGTAGAAATATATTTACATACATCAAAGTCCCTGATGGTTTCGAATTTTGCAGAAGGATCTGAATCTGTGCATTTGAAATGTTTGTGTAGATACTGTTTTGCTTGATGGGCCCGTATAGTAAGGTAAATGTCCTAAAATTCCATACACCTACTTTTCTAATAAAATGGCATAATATGCAAACAGTACAGACCTAGATCAGACTGCTCCTGCAGGAGCAGTCTGATGAGGGTCTATACTGTTTGCCTTTCTGTCATGTGTATTGTGAAATAAATGATTAAAAATTTAGACATAAAAGTATTGTAGAAAGTGTTTGAAATTTTAGGACATTTACTGTAAGTACTATGCTGTCATGAAGTAGCTTTTCTGTGCAACCTGACACATACACACACATGCATGTATGCACACACACACACACACACACACACACACACACACACACACACACACACACACACACACACACTGAAAACTGATTAGAAATGTTTCAACAGTTGAATCCCTGAGCATGAGATAGTTTTTGTCACATGACCTTAACCCTTCTCTTGCTGAACACAACATGCCCTGTCTTAGCAAACAGTGTAGATCCAGATCAGTTGGCTTCTGAAGAAGCTAACTGATCTGGATCTGCACTGTTTGTCATTAAATATGTGAATTTCTATCAAAAACCGGGATCAAGTAATCTGATTGGCTGGAAATTAGAAGTGGGCCTGGCATCTTAATTTATTAAGCATGACAAGGGTTAAGCAAACAGATGAGATCAGACAACTTGTTAAGAAGTATTTGATGATAGCTCTTGGATACTTTTCTCTGTTAAAAAACAACATAGTTATGTTATGGCTACTCATTAGAAGTGTCTCACCAGTGTGCTCTTAATGAGTGTCTACAACACATGCTTTTATGGAAAAATAAGAAAAAATATTCCAGAATTATCATCAAATATTACTACTTAAGCAGTCCTATGTATGATATAGGGGTCATCCGATTGTTTGTCTGTCCACCAACATTTTTATCAAGCCTTTCATTTAGGTTCATTTCAGAATAGCTTGTATGCCTACAGTCAGTCATCTTACAGTTTATTAATTGTACTGTCTATAATCATCCAGTCTGACGTGGGCTTCCTGGCATAGGCTTCCTTTCTAAACAGATTCAATCACCGCAGTGGCACTTTGTGACCCGGACCTATATTTCACTGTCTGATGACTTTGTCATGTTGTTAGGTGAAAGGAAATTGCTCAAAGGAGGATCATTCTGACCAGAAAATATTGCCTTCCTTCTCAAAAGGACTGCTCTTACCCCCAGCCCCCTCCAGCAGTTTCTTTCCTTTAAGAGTGATCCCATTCAAGAACAGATTCATATGCTAGGAAAGCTAATTCTTATATTTTGCTGTCTTATAACTCACTTTTAGGTCACCCGAGCAGAAGCTGCTCAAGGTCAGCTATTGTGACCACCCTGTGTCTGTCATTCGTCATGAAAAATTTCTTCAAATGACATCTCCACCTAAGCCACTTGGCTCGATAGCAAAATAATTTTGCAAAATGTTCCTATTATGGCCCTTTACAAAAATTGCTAAAACGGTTCTGCTCCATTGAACAAGATGGTCGCTAGAGCTAAAAATAGAAATATCTTTAAAGGACATCTCCTCCCTGGCCAATGGCCCAATTTCATAATAATTTCACAGAAATATTCCTCTTATGGCCCTCTACCGAAATTATGAAAATGGTTTGGCTACACTGAACAAAATGGCTGCCAGAGCTAAAAATAGAAAAACCTTTAAACGACATCGCCATGGCCAGTGGCTCTATTTAAAAATAATTTCACAGAAAATTTTAATGTTCCCCTTATGGCCCTTAACCAAAATTGCTAAAATGGTTCCACTCAGCTGAACAAAATGGCCACTAGAGTTAAAAAAAGAAAGCCTTTTAATTACATCTCTTCCGCAGCCAGTGGCAGGATTTCAAAATAATTTTATACAAATGTACCTCTTATGCGCCTTTACCAAAATTGCTTAAATGGTTCCACGCAGCTGAACAAAATGGCTGCCAGAGCTGAAAATAGAAAAACCTTTAAATGACATCTCCTTCTAGGCTAGTGGCCCTGTTCCAAATAATTTCACAGAAATGTTCCTCTTATGCCTTTTTACCAAAATTGCTAAAATAGTTCAACTCAGCTGAACAAAATGGCCTCAACAGCTAAAAAAAGACAAGAGAAGCTCTGCAGGGTCTTCTTTCCCTGCTGGAGCTTCATTGGGGATTCTTTCCCTGCTGGCGCTTCATATAGTCTTTTTTCCCTGCTGGTGCTTTTCCATGGCAACCAAACAAACTGGCCACCTTTTTTTGACATGACATGTCACCATCATCTCAAGCCATGACAAAATCAGTTCCACAAGCTAGCTTGAGCTCAGGTGAGTGATTCAGGGCCATATGACCCTCTTGTTTTATGTTTAGGGTATTTATGAGAAGAGTGCCTCTCCCAAGGTGCTTCTAGTGAATATTTGCAACAGGCTTTTGTGTGGAGAAATAGGAAAAATTATACTGGAATAGTCATCAAATATTCCTGTGTTACATGTATTTTCTTTCTAAAGAGGCATTGACCGGCTTGACATGACCCTAATGGGTTGACTGGGCAGTAAAAACCTGAACCGAATCAATCTTTAGAGACATTGTTTAATTTCTATTTTGTTTGAATAACAGGTTAAGGGACCCAAGGTATGACTCTGACATAGTAAGTTGCACAAAGTGGTTCTGGGTTGTATGTATAATTGATAGCTCCATATAAGAAGGATATCCAGATAAAATTTGTTGTGGGTACTCTGGGGAGGTCATCTCAGCCTTTACCACTCTCTGGGCTAATTTAGCAAAGAACAAATTGATATTTTTTCCAGAAAATAGCTATGACTATTCATGCAAAGAGTCTCCTATTTGCATGAAATGTCAAGCCTATTTTTAAGGAAAAAATTAGAAAAATATATTAGTGTTGTCTGCTAAACTTTTTACCAGCATGTTAAGCCTTAATGAGTACTACAATATATATTTTCATGGAGATATAAAGAAATAACCACCAGTGTTTGATTTATATGAAAAATCTGTCATGAAGTTGCTTAGCATTTTGATAAATAAATTAAAAAAAAAAAGAAAAAAAAAAAGCAAGATCTGAAGGACAAGTTTTTTTTATGAAATCTCCAAGCTCCTGAGTGACAAGTTTTTCATATCAACCAAACACTGCTAATTATTCTGTTTATTATATACTTTTTGCCAGTGTAATAATAATGTTTTCTGCAAATCAACACAATTGAGGGTATTTTATAGAATATTATGAACAGTATCAGAAAATGAAGTCATTTTGTCTGTAACCTTGATGTCTTATTTATCAAGTAAATACAGCCTGTTTTATATCTCTTTTTGTGAACTGAAGTCATCAGACTCTGGGCAAATTCTGCAGATGACAAACAAGGATATTGTTCTATTTTTTCCCAGGAATAGACTTCGGCATTTCATGCACATTGTCTCCAAAGCCTGTTTGCTGGGAAAAATAAGAAAACTGTTTCAAAATGTCATCTTTTGGAATTTTTACCCAGCATGCTAATCATTAAATGCAATAATGAGGGAAGCAGTCTATAAACAGAAGTCATGAAATTAAATACAATATAAGGAGGAAGCAGTCTGTAAAAACAGTTCCGACACTGGGAAATAGTTCAGAAAACAACTTAGTGAGAAATCTCTATACTTCACTGCTAGATATATACTAATCAAAAAATATCATACTTCTTGTCAGGAAAGTATCTTCTATAACTGACACACAGGTTGGGGTCACTCAGAGCAGGACAAGAAGTATGAATATAGTCTAGACAAGAGTTGCCTTCAGATACAGCTGAACCTCAAAGGCTCAAACATCTATGGGATCATGGAAATCTGTTCTAGATATACTGAAGGTTAATCATAGCGCCAGGATAGGAAACAAATGGGAATGATATGTATGGGTGTCTTTTCGATCTTCTATAAAATAATAGTATGTTGAGTACATTCATTAGAATTACCTTGATGGAGCAATTCTAATGAGTACACACAACATACATTTTCATGATAAAAAAGGAAAAACTCCCTAAAATATCCCTGAATATTTGTTTTCTTGAGCTTTCGGGCGAACTTTCTAGGGTCTTAAAAAGGAGTTCGAATTAAGCACAGTAAACAAGTCATCAGTGTTCGAGTCTTTGAGGTTTACTGTAGTATATCTTTTATATTTCTCCGAGAAAACCATATTGTTAGTACTCATTAAAGAGCAATTCCTTAACCCTTAAAGCGCCAATCACAACGATTATCGTCTGCTTTGTCATCTGCTTGTGATTTTGAAAATCATTTTTGCAAACAGTGTGGACCCAGTTCAGACTGCTCCTCTAGAAGCAGTCTGATCAGGGTCCACACTGTTTGCCTGTATGCAAAAATAGGCTTAAAAAGTCTGCAAGAATATTCAGCAGATGACATAAACAGATGACATTTTCAGGTTAAGGTACTTCTTATGTGTTCTCACAACATAGATTTGTATGGAAGAGAAAAAAAAATCAATTAGTTTTGGTTGAAAAAAGACACTTTATCTAAAGCTTTGAATAATAGTGGACAAGGTTTGAACATACTAACATGTTTGCCACAAGAATCATGGTTTTGTACTATAATCCTGCACATGACATGACTGCATGCAAGAACATTTTATGCATAGCTCCAGTTAAGGCCATTATCCGGTTGAATATTTTTCTTACTTCTTCATGAAAACATTTGTGGTGTATCCACTAGCAGCTCTTTAATGCTTAGCACAATGGGTAAAATTTTCTTTTTTTCTTATTTTTCTCAGAAAACAGCTTTTGACATTTCATGCAAATTGTCTCCAGTGGAAACAATTTGCATGAAATGTCAAATTCTGTTTTGGGAGAAAAATAGACAATTAACATGAAATGTCAAATTCTGTTTTGGGAGAAAAATAAGAAAAATATCGTCAATTTGTCTTCTGATGAATTAGTCCAGAGAGCGATAATGATTAAAAAAAAAGGAGCACTCACATGTTTATTATCTGGTGAAATAAGAAAAAATATCAAAAAAGTGCCGTAGCTTGAGCTTGAATATGAGTGGGCAAGATTTGAACATACTCAGGCTAACATGTTTGCCACAAAATGGACAAGGATTTTGATTAACTGTTCACGTGACATAACTTGTGAATGTGAGAAAATTTAACCCTTCTCTTGCTAAACACGTCATGCCCTGTCTTAGCAAACAGTGTAGATCCAGATCAGTTGGCTTCTGCTGATCAAGTAATCTGATTGGCTGGAAATTAGAAGTGGGCATGTCATCTTAATTTATTCAGCATGAGAAGGGTTAATGGATACCATAGTTCCAGATAAGGCACTTTTTTCAACCAAAAATTATGGATATTTTTCTTATTTCTCTGCAAAAACATATGTTGTGGTACCCATTAAAAGTGCCTCATTGAGGCACTTCTAATGATTACCCACAACATTATGTTGTAATAAGAAAATAAGAAAATATTATGCGGATGACCGCTCTTATCTGGAGTTATGGCTGCTCAAAAGCTGTGTTTGTTTGGTCTTTCATTGGCTGTAAGATTTGGTTCAGATCCATATTGTCCCTAAATATTTGGACACCAGGGCCCAGTTGTTCAAAGCGTCGTTAGCTTAACGAGCTTGTTAAGGGTAATTTTGTTAACTGTTTTAGCAGATTCAATATAAAATATTCTGATATTTTTTGCTGAAAAAGCTACTCACATTTTTTCAGCAAAAAATTTCAGCATATTTGCGTATCATTTGATGTAAATTTTAACGAATCGTTAACTAACAACGTCGTTAGCTTTCAACAACTGGGCCCAGAACTCCTTACCATTCTTGTACTAAAACTTGAATAAGTCTATTTTACCACCTGCTGATGTGTCTTAACCCTTGTCCTGCTGAATAAATTAAGATGCCACGCCCATTTCTAGTTTTCAGCCAATCAAATTACGTGATACAGATTGTTGATATAAATTCACATACTGAATGGCAAACAGTGTAGATCACATACTGAATGGCAAACAGTGTAGATCCAGATCAGTTGGCTTCTTAGAAGCCAACTGATCTGGATCTACACTGTTTGCAAAGGCAGGGTATATCTGGGTTCAGCAGGACAAGGGTTAAATACTACTGAATGAATTGCAAAAAGTGTAGACCCTGGCCAGACATTATAAAATGTGGCATCCTGTCTGGATCTACAGTTTGCTGAGGCCTGTCTGTCCAGGTACTTAGGGTAAATATGGTACTGAGTAAAAATTATACAAAACATGGCTTCTGATCAGGGTCGACAAGATTTGTCACTCATCCAGCAGGTTGTAGACACATCTATAGGTTTTAACCCTTAAACTGCCAATCACAACAATTGTCCTCTGCTTTGTCATCTGCTTGTGATTTTAAGTCATTTTGCACACAGTGTGGACCCAGATCAGACTGCTCCTCTAGGACCAGTCTGATCAGGGTCCACACTGTTTGCCTGTATGCAAAAATAGGTTTGAAAAGTTTGCAAGAATATTCAGCAGACGACATAAACAGATGACATTTTCAGATACAGGTTTTCTTGGCATTTTAAGGGTTAAAATGGTCTTGTTCAAATTTTAGGACAAGCTAGTTAAGGAATTTAATCTGACTGTTTAGGGCAAATATTGTGATCTGAAAGGTCTCCATTTGTGAAGCTCTTTCTTGTTTTAACCCATTGTAGTCTGGAGACCCCTAAAAGCGTAATTGGCAAACAGTGCATTCCCAGATCAGACACCGTAGAATGTTACTTCTGATCAGGCTCCACTGTTTGAAAATAGTTCCACGATTTTTCTCATGGAATATCTCAATCACATAGCCTGACATACCTAAAATTGAAATTAGAATCTTCCAATATATAGTGTGGGGGAGCTCAATCAGTGTACAAGGGTTAGTCTAGCAGCATAGCACCAGATAAGAGGAGGTATCCTATGAATATCTTTCTTATTTCTCTTACAAAACATATGTTGTAAGTACTCATTAGAAGTGCCTCGCCAAGGCATTTATAATGAGTATCATATTGTATCTTTTCATGGAGAAATAAAAATACCAACACTTTTCGTTTGAAAATGAAAAAGTACCTTCTCTGCAGGTATGGACTAGTTTGCCATATTTTCTCTAAATATTGGACACTGTAACTCTTTATCTGCAGTTTTTGCAGAGGCCATTATTTAGGGTAGTCATGGTACTTTGTTCATGTTTGATGCAAATAAACCCAGCAGGCTTTTAAACACGTTTTAAAAAGCTTTTGAAAAATGCTTGTTCTTGAAAATAACACTTTAAAGTCCATTGAGTACCATTTTTACCCTAAATAGTCTGACAGACAGGCCTGAGCAAACAGTGTAGACCCATATCAGATGCAGAAGAACGCAGCATCAGCTCAGAGCCTATGCTGTTTGCAACTCCTCTAGCAGTTTTCAGCATCTTTTGCACTAAATTGGATGTTAAAGTTTTAGGACTTTTTTTTTTTTGCATGGTAGGGGTCTCAAGGTTTAAGATCGGCTGCTGCATTTTGTGGTTTCTGGCCCAGGCCTCTCATTCCACACAATAGGCTGTGTAATTAATTTATAGCTCTAGATCAGGTGATGATTGTGATGAAGAAGAAGATGTTGATGATGATGATGTGATGTAGATGATGATGGTCTGAAGCCAGAAATGTTGACTGTTCAACCACCCTGAGGCTTCTCCAGATAAGGTTAATTGAGATGATCATTTACTATAAAAACATTTCTTGTGCATACTAAATGGAAATGCAGTAACTTGAGGCAATTCGATTGATTACCCACAAGATATGTTTTTGATGGAAAAAAAATATGTATCTTCTGCTTGCTGTGTTTATCTGGACCAGTGTAATTATAGAGATATTAAACCTTAAAGCACTAAAGAAATTTATATCAGATGACATTCTAAAATTGATATTGTTATTTTATAGAGAAAATAAAGTGACAAAAATCAAGCCTTATGTTCTCTGAAAATGAAAAACAAATTTTTGAAGTATTAGCTGCTGCAGTTGTGATTAATGGATCAATTAATTGAGTTGAGGTTTTATTGCCCAGTCAACCCATTTGGGTCATATCAAGCTGGTCAATTTATCTAATCATACATTTTACTGGCCCGGCTTAGTTCTCTAAGAGGTTAACCAGTACTTGTGCACATTCTTCTACCAGAAACTGACAACTGCCCTTCTTGGATCAGCAGAAGAGAGACTGTAAAAAATATTTCATGATCAATCTCTATGAAAGAATGTTGCCAGACACGGGAATCAAACCTGCAACCTCCTGATCCGACTGAGCCACCAAGGCCGTAGTTGTGATTAATACACTCAGGAAATTTGTAGTAGACGACATTCTAAAATTAACATTGTGTTATTGAAAATAAGACAACATTTCTTGTGACTCTACTGCTAGGCAGATGATTCACATGAAATGTCAAGCCCTATTTTCTGTGAAAAGAAATAAACATATTTCATAGTATAGTCTGCTCTAGTGTTGATTAATGGTAAATTTCTGATGGCATCTCCCTAAATAAAGGAATTGTGTGGGAGCGATAATATGAGTAATGGCTGATGTTATTGATTGTGCAATAAAAAATGACAACTTAATATAATCCACCTAGAGAAATTTCTCATATATTTTATATGAGTGTCAGTCTGTCACACATTTATTTTAGCAAAATCTCAAATTCAAGTGAAATACCTCTACAAAAGAAAAATGACTTCATGATACTTAGGGGTAAAAGGAAGATTTGTAAGGTGCTTGCTTACAACTCAAGAAATCTATAAAAACCAAAAAGTTTGTAGAAAAAAAATGGCAAAATAATGTATTTATTGTGCAGTCAGTACACCAATATTTTGGAGATTGATCAGGAAATAATTTTTTTCAGTTATTCTCTACCTTCCGCTGATACAAGAAATGCTGTTGCTACTTAATTACTGGCAAAAAAATTGTACACAAAGTACTGGGCCCAGTTGTTCAAAACTAAAAATGTTGTTAGTTAGCCTATTGTTAAATGTTGATCATTAAATATGGCATATCATTAAAACTTGGATCATTAAGATATGACATAAATTATATGCTCATATTTTTGCTGAAAAAAAAAAATGTGTTGCAAAAAGTTACTCACATTTTTTCAACAAAAATTAAATACCAGTGAACTAGAACAATTAACATTTTTACCTCTAACAAGCTCATCAAGAAACCCTTAAAGTGCCAATCATAATTGCAGCACATAACATTTTGAATTATTTATTTATTTTTCATATAGAAAATAAATCTTGACATTTCTTGTGAATTGTCTTCACATGAAATGTCAAGACATGTTTTCCCTGATAATAATAAAAAAAAAATAAATAGAATGTTGCCTGCCACAAATTTTGCATGGTGCATAAAGGGTTAACTGACCAGCTCAACATGACCATAACAGTGCTGGCTGGGCCATAAAACTCTGATTCAGATCAAATCAAATTTCCTGAGAATGATATTCCAAGATTCCTAATACAGTCGACTCTCGTTATCTCGAATTCCAAGGGACTCACTGAAATACTTCGAGATATCCGTACCTCGACATATCAGAGTTGAGAGAGTGAGGAACACAATAAATTGAACAACCACATTTAACAAATGAATGTGTAATTTGACTCCTGAAGTTAGAAATATATATATAAAATAATGTGGAAAAGAGGAGAAATTGCTCCTCTTTTCCACATTATTTTGTTACCTGTTGTCATAATTTCATGTTAAAACAGGGACCAGATTTTCACTTCGAGATAAGCGGTAATTCGAAATAAGCCAGTTCGAGATAAGAGGTTCGACTGTACTCTGTTCAGCCCAGGAACTCTATTTAACCCCATTACAGTTCCAGCTGAGACTATATTGACTTGTATATGATCATTAATTTCCATGAAAATGTAACTAGTTTTTCTATTAAGATGTTATTCTTAGGGGATCTGTTTCATTAAGGTAGCTGGTGATTGAAGAGTGCAATACTCCATACAATTTCATATAAATTTTTATCTCTCTCTGGGCTAATTCAGCAGACGACAAACTAATATTTTTTTCTTGATTTTCCCGGAATTTAATGGGCTTTGACATTTCATACAAATTGTCACCTAATGAGACACTTTGCATGAAATGCCAAAACCTGTTTCCTGGGAAAAATAAAAAAAAGATACTTCAAATTGTCTTCTGCTGAAATTTTTATCCAGCATACTTAAGCATTAACTCTTAAAGTACATTTTTTTTTATTTTTCTGACAAAGTCAAGCTTGATATTTCATGCGGTAAACATTGTAATGTGAAAATTTCTCAGTAATCGGTTTTTCCACTATTTCACAGTGCTGACAAGACTAAAAAATTTAAAAAAGAAACACAGGAACATACAGAACATACACCATATTTAAGCTAATTACCACACCGTGCGCTTAGGTTTTTCAAAATTACTGGAATTAACAGGGCACACTTTAAAGATAAAAGTTCAGCCGAGGACTTCATGAGAGGTGATATTTTTTTCTGATTTTTTTTTATAAAAGCACATGTTGTTGGTACTCATTTGAATTGCCTCAACTTAGTTGAGACAATTCAAATGGTACCCACAACATACAGTAAAAATTCTAATAAACGCCCATGCTTGAATCCTATCTGGGCCTGAAAATTGGTGATTATTTTACAATTTTGCATTTTGCTTGAATAAATGCCCACCAGTCAATTTAGAAAAAAAAACAAAAAAAAACTAAAAGCTATTGCTACTTGCTTATGCAGTTAATTTCTGAATCTACTGTATAATAATCGAACAAACAAGGCCCTTTTTTTCTCTTGGCCTAAATAAAAGATATGAACATAGGATTTCTAGTCCTCCGCCAGGTACTACGATTCTCCAAGAGAGGCTTACACATCTTTTGTAACCTTAGTCTATTCGTACTTAACATGTCTTTTGTAATGCTAGTATATACTTCCATTTTTGATGTCAATATGACAGTCATTGGGAGGAAAACTTGAATATTTCAAAGTATCTTCATCAGTTCTCAAACACTGTAGCCTCTAATACATGCCCACCTCCTCTTTACAAATGATAATGATTCTAATAAATGCCCATGCAATAATTAGAATTTTTATGGTATGCTTTTTATAAATTAGATAAAAAGTACACCTATAACATGCTTAAAAATAGATGTAATACAATACGTTAAATTTATTTCATATATAAAGAATATTTACAAATAGTGTCAGCATTAGTTTTTGCAGCTTTGGGTATAGGTACAAATGTTTACCCTTATCCTGCTGTTCAAGACAACCCCTACCTTTGCAAACAGTGTAGATCCAGATCAGATGGCTTCTTCAGAAGCCATCTGATCAGGATCTACACTGTTTGTCATTCAGTTTGTAAATTTGAGCAAAAACATTATATGATGTATTCTGATTGGATGATAATCAGAAATGGGTGTGGCTAATTAAATTATTCAGCAGGATAAGGGTTGAAGCTTGCTTAAAGCCTTAGCATACTGTGTAACAAGTTCAGCCAGCAAAATGTTGAAGTATTTTTCTTACCGTATTCGACCTAATTACCGCACCGTTGCGCTTAAGTTTTTCAAAACTACTGAGAAAACTTAAAGATAGCGACAGACTTGTCTAATGATACTTATGCGGTTTCTTTTCTGATTTTCTTTATAAAAGCATATGTTGTGGGTACTCATTTGAATTGCATTGACAAGTCGATGCAATTCAAATGAGTACAGACAACATATGCCTTTATAAAGAAGTAGCGAGAAAATACACTTGCTGTAATCTGAAGACAACGGAATTGCTTAACTGTGCGCTTATAGGGGTAGGTGCGGTAATTAGGTCGAATACGGTATTTTCCTCAGATAATATGGTTTGACATGTCATGCAAATTTTCCTTAGAGACCTTTTGCCTTAAATGTCAAACCCTATCATCCATTTGTCTCAAGCTGAATAAGCCCAGAGAGTGGTAAGTTCAAGCATGCAAGCTATGCTACTAGCTGAGTTCCATAGTGCAGTCTGTAGTATGTCTGACTCACAGGAGCTCAAAATTCGGTCAGAAATGCATGTCAAAATGGTCCAAATTGACTATCCTATAAGACAAGCCTTATAGGATGGTTGATTTGGGCTATTTTGACATGCATTTCTGACCAAACTTCAAGCTCCTGTGGTCTGACTGCAGATCCAGAGGTGGCTAGTTTGAATCCCAGCTCATCCACATAACTTCCATGGAGATTGATCATGAAAGAATTTCTACAGTCATTCTCCCCATTCCGCTGATTCAAAAAGGGCTATTGACAGTTACTGGCAAAAGTATGTGCACAAAGTAGTGGTTACCCACTTAAAGGACTAAGCATGCCCAGTGGCAGTAAGTTAACTGACTGGCTCAACATGACCTGACAGTGTTGAATGGGCCATAAAACTCCAACTGCATGTATAACTAAATGACTAGCCAAGTAACCAGTTCTCTCTTACTACTTGTTGATGTGTCAAAAACTGCTGGGCTGGCCTCGGTGGCTCAGCTGGATGCGCATCGGACTGGTGAGCAGGAGATTGCAGGTTCGATCCCCGCTGGGTCAGCAACATTCTTTTGTGGAGATTGATCATGAAATATTTTCTGCGGTCATTCTCTCCCTTTCCCTGATTCAAGAAGGGCAGTTGTCAGTTTCTGGCGAAAGAATGTGCACAAACTGGTTAACGGCTTAGAGGACAAAGCTTGCCCGGTAAAAGTGTGGTTAGGTAAACTGACCTTGCTGGACATGACTCCAATGGGTTGACTGGGCTGTAAAACCTCAACACAGACAAACAAAAACTGCTGGATTAGAAGCACATAGGGAAGACCCTGATCAGATGTTGTATCTGGGATATTTTCTGCAGTGTATGATCTGGGTTTCAGTGTTTGCTCAGGCCTGTTTGTCCCAATACTTAGGATAAAAAGGGTAATCTGAAAATGATGATAATTTAGAAATACAAAATAAAACAAAAGTTTGAAAATATAGCTCTAGATATGAATAGGTATCCTCTTAATATTTTTTATTTCTCTATGTAAACATATATTGTGGGTACTGTTTTTGTGTAGAAATAAGAAAAATATCTGGACCCTGTTGTTCAAAGCGTCGTTAGCTTAACAAGCTTGTTAAGGGTCATTTCGTTAACTGTTTTAGTGGATTCAATATACAATATTCTGATATTTTTTGCTGAAAAAATGTGAGTAGCTTTTGCACTGCAAAAGCTACTCACATTTTTTCAGCCAAAAATTTCAGCATATTTGCGTTTCACTCGATGTAAATTTTAACGAATCATTAACTAATGACATCGTTAGCTTTGAACAACTGGGCCCAGTACTTTTAGGTTGAAAAAGTACCTTATCTGGAAAAAATAACAGAGTTGGTTTGAGTTGAGTAATGAAATCAAAGTACTGACAGCAGTGGTGGGTCGATTGTCTTTGAGTGTAGGCTGGGAAAATGGTTCTGAATGAGAACTGAGGACTGTTTCATTTAGCTGTTAACTTCCAGTAATTTAAGCAAGCATTCTGCGGCATCTGTTCTGGGTCTGCACTGTTTGCCAGTGTCTGAAATGTCCCAGTCCAGGCTTTACAGTTAACCCTCTATCAACACAGTGACAAGAATAGTGCGGCTGTAAATAACTCGTCTAACAAGCAGTTTGATTGCATTGGTCAATGATAATCACATGGACAACTACCTTAAGGATATTTTGGCGTTTGTATACTATGGCTTGATTGTAAACAATACTGGTTAACCATTTAGAGGACTAAGCTTGCCCACTAAATGTGTGGTTAGGTAAGCTGACCACGCTCAACATGACCCCATTGGTTGACTGGGCTATAAAACCTCAACGCAAACAAACAAACTAACAATTGACACAAAAATGACACATTGCTTATGCTGTAAGTGAAATTCTGTTTTCGAAACATGTATTTTTTCACCATTTTGCAGTCCCAGAATCCCAAAACTACTTTGTAAACAAATGCTTGTTACAAGAAGTGTTAATTAATAGCATTCAGAAGTGACACCTGTGAGATTAGGTATGCTTCTCTTAGAACACAATTAGTTTCGTCTGTAACAATTGCATCAACTAATTTAGCCGCAACATCAGAAAACATACCAATCGGACATGTGCACCCAGCAAAGATTCGGATCAGCCTGCACATCCGTTGCACATTCGTGCAGTCTGATCAGAATCTTAACTGAGTGCATGGATGCAAAGTTTCCTAATGCAGACAATGAAGGCACTGATCAGATTGCTCAGCTGTGCAGGCTGATTTGAGTCTTTGTTGGGAACACATATCCAAGGATACATTTCTCATGTAATGGCTCAATTATTTACCAGCTTACAGACTATTTACTGTATTTGTTCTAATTATTGGTACAGACAGGCCTGAGCAAACGGTGTAAACCCAGATCAGATGCCGCAAATTGCGGCATCTGATCAGGGTCTACACTGTTTGCCATGCATTCAACAGTTTTTAGGCTCATCAACAAGTGGTAAATTACCCTTGTTCAAATTTTAGAACAAGTATGGTAAGGAATTGAGGTGTCCAAATATTTAGGAAAAATACGGCATAACTCCAGATAAGAAATATTTTGTTTGCCAAATGTTTTTCATATTTTCTCATTTCTCCACAAAAACATGTATTGTATGTACCATAATAACCCTAAGTATTGGGCTAGATAGGTCTTGCAAACACTGTAGACCATGATCAGATGCTGTATTCTGCAGCATCTGATTATGGTCTATGCTGTTTGCCATATATATAACAATATTTTAGACACATCAACAGGGTAGAATGGACTATTTCAATTTTTAGGACAAGTATGGTAAACAGATAAGGTGTCCCAATACTTAGGGTAAATATGGTATTTTTAGAATTACTTCAGTAAGGCAATTCAATTGAGTACACATAGCAAATGTGTTGAAGAATATGTGTGTGATGGAGAAATGAGAAAAATATTTATCTGGAGTTTCAGCATTTGGAACTGGATAGATTCCAAATTATTCACAGATAATTGATAATGCCCATCTCGTTTCTCTCTTTGCTAATGGGAAATTTTACTTTTTGTGAAGCTGATAACAAGAATCAGGCTAAGTAGTCTTCATTCCTCAGTGTTTGTGCAGCCAGTACAGGCTTGTAACATTGATATCTTCTTGATCAAACATTTAAGTACATAACACCAAATAAGACCAAACAAAAAAATATTAGTGTCAATATGTACCCTAAGAATTTGGACAGACAAGCTGAACAATCAGTGTAGACCCAGATCAGACATCACAGAATGCTGTGTCCTATCATATGTAATCAGGGTATACACATCCTAGCAAATGATTCACATGAAATGTCAAATCTTGTATTCTCTGAATAATAGTAAAAAAAAATGTTAGGCATATGATTCATATGAAATGTCTAGCCTTATTTTCTCTGAAAAAAAAAATCTAAATGTTTCATCACGAAAACATGCCTATATAATTTTGACCCCCTTAAACCCCACTTTTATATAGTAAAACTGGGGTTTACAGGGGTATACATTATTTTTCTTATATCTGCTCAAAAACATAGATTGTGGGTACTCGTTAGAACTGCCTCGTCGAGGCGGTTCTAACGAGTACCCACAATCTATGTTTTGATCAGAAATATGTAAAATATAGGAATTTTTTATCTGAAAATTTTCATTTTTTGGTGGTAAAATTTTCAGTATATTTGAATAGGCATGTTTTCGTAATGTCTGCTGTAATTGTGAGTAAAGATCATTCATTTTCATGTTAAAATGAAAATCAAAGGATTCCTCTTTGATTGTCAGGTGTACACAGCTGGCAGAAAGATAGCTGAAATGTACTGAATCTCAAAATAAAGCTTCCAGACAAAATTACTTTCTGTTTCTAATTTACTCCTGTATGATGCTCAAATAAATGTTTATCAAAAATTTAGAATATTCTTTTAAATAAGATATCAAAAATAAGTTCATTTGAAATATTTTAAAGTCTGTGAAAAGTGATGATTAGTACCACTTTACTAGATAGAATACATCAGCAATATGTACACCACAGCCTCTTTATATCACTCTGGCTGGGATCCAAAGCAAAAAAATGGTCATTTTTCTATATAATCTATACATTTTTGTTTGGATACAATACTTTTGGGGTCCACCTTTAAACTGCCCTATATCCAAAACTGTCTTAAAGTTGCTATCTGATCTCTTTTAGTTTTCAGAGGCTTAAAAAGTTATGAACAAAAAATCTTTTGAAATGTTCCAACATTTATTTAACCCATTTGTTTATCCAGGAAAATGGTGCTTTGCAAACAGTGTAGTACCAGATTAGGTATCACAGAATGCAACATCTGATCCGTCCACAGTGTTTGCCGTGTTTGCGTTAAAACCACAGGTTATGTCAAATAACTGCTTATGGATATAACTCCACTTTGAAGAGCTAGCTGTAGAAATTCATGATAAATGAGTTCTTTAATGTTTAATTAACATAATGCGTTGAAATGTCAGCAGACAGCATTTTGAAATATTGTTCTTGTATTTCCCAGACATTTGACATTTCATGCAATTTTTTTCCTGAGGAGGTAATTAGCATGAAATGTCAGTAATTAGCATGAAATGTCAGAGCCTGTATTCTGGGAAAAATAAGAAAACTATTACTATTTTGTTGTCTGCTGAATTTGCCTAGAAAGTGGTAAACTATATGAAAGTTTTAAAAAAAACCTTTGTATTGTTTTCTTTTCTCTGTGAGAGACTTCTACTCAAGGAAAATCTACCGACAGACTTTAAAAACGCAACACCCACTCGATGTTTTAGTTTTGCAAATAAGTGAAAACTGCCTGCTCCTCCGACGTCAACGTCAAAATCAGAACTTGATTTTCCAACAAGACATTGCTCATCCACACTCTGCTCCACTCACCCAGGACTTTCTTGCACAAAATGGCATCAGTGTTTTGGACTGGCCAACAGTTTCGCCTGATCTGTACCCGATCAAGCAGATGTGGGATGAGCTTGGTCGGCATATGTGTGCATGACAGAATCCTCCTCAGAACATGCAGGAACTTGGTCTAGCCCTACAAGAAGAGTGGCAGAATATTTCCAGATAGAATTTTTAGCATTTAACCAGATCAATGAGACGACGTCTTCAAGCTGTTATTGACAATAATGGTGGTCATTCTCGTTATTGACTTTTGCACAAGAATTTTCAGACCCCAATGCTGTTTGAATGACGTTTTCACATGTTCCAGAAAGACTAGGCTTATCAAATTTTGTGAAGCTGTTGCCAAATGAAAAGAGTTTAATTTGATATGCACATTGCTCAAATTAAATTGTTTTTTCTATGAAATATGATGTGTTGAACTCAGTGTTGCATTTTTAAAGTCAGTATATATTTTACTGCAAGTTATACTGCAATAGCTGAGCTTAACCAGGGCAGATGATTCCCATGAAATGTCTTGCCAAGTAACAAAAAAAGAAAAAATAATGTCCTCTACAGCTGTTTGACTGTGACTTTAAATGTTAAGGATATCAGAATAACAGATCTGCATGTCCTGAAGGACAATCAATGTTGATGTGAAATGAAAGGTGAAAAGTTGTCCATTGTGTTTTAATTAACCAATAAAATGCCAACCAAATTTGTAGCAGATGACATTCTATTTTTTTTTTATTTTTTTTTTCAGAGAAAATAAGTCTTGACATTGAAATGGAATATCAAGACTTGTTTTCTTTGAAAAAATAAAAAGAAAATTATAGAATGTCATCTTTAAATTTTGCTTCATGATAATAGAGAATTAGGAAGCCAGTACTGTTGAGTGGCAGTCATACAACCAATATGCCTTGTTTTAGATAAACCATGATTATTGTCCAGGTTTTGGATATACTGTAAATTATATCATAGTTTAGTGACCTTTCACTGTCTGACCCCAAACCATTCGGAGCCCTTAATTGGGTCAGACAGTGAAAGGTCACCAAACTATGATATAATTTACAGTATTCCCAAAACCCAGACAGTTATAACGCAGGTTTTATCTGTTTTAACCAATGTATGGGACTGTTTTTTTGTTGTTTTTTTTTGTTCTGTTTTTTTGGGGTTTTTTTTTTTCTTGCAAAAACTAAACTATATTTTTATTTATTTAGTATGTCTTAAATTTTGCTTCATGATAATAGAGAATTAGGAAGCCTGTACTGTTGAGTGGCAGTCATACAACCAATATGCCTTGTTTTAGATAAACCATGATTATTGTCCAGGTTTTGGATATACTGTAAATTATATCATAGTTTAGTGACCTTTCACTGTCTGACCCCAAATCATTCGGAGCCCTGATTGGGTCAGACAGTGAAAGGTCACCAAACTATGATATAATTTACAGTATTCCCAAAACCCAGACAGTTATAACGCAGGTTTTATCTGTTTTAACCAATGTATGGGACTGTTTTTTTTTTTTTTTTTGTTCTGTTTTTTTTGTTGTTTTTTTTTTTCTTGCAAAAACTAAACTATACTTTTATTTATTTAGTATGTAGTTCTACTTTTTTTATTCTTTATTTATTATTTTTTTTTTTTTGTATATTTTAATGGTAAAGTGCTAACACATGGTCTGATGCAATGCTGGACCTATTGACCTTGCGTACTTAAAATGAGTACACAATTTCTCCATGAAAACATACGTTGTTGGTACTCATTAGAGTGAGGTGCCTCTTATGAGTACTACAACATTCGTTTTCATGAAGAAATAAGAAAAATATTTACCTGATACCCACTCTTATCTAGACTTGAGTAAAACTAATCTAACCCCCCAAATAGCAACTGTTGTTTCTGCTGATCATTCCAAGATGCTTCTTCTGTTGCAGTTCTTCCTGTTTGTATTAGGTCAGATATTGATACTGTCCTGTTGTGTCCTGTCATTATTACATAAAAAGCAGCGTCGCACGTTATTAACAGCCGTGCATTAACCGGCGAAAAGCCGTGTATTAACAAGGCAATTCATGCGCTGTTAATGCACGGCTACGCAACTTTCAATATGATCGTAACGGGGCCACAGATTTGCTGCCATTATGAGATGTGTACTGCCCTGCCCTAGAACGAGCATAGTCCGTGGAAATTGCATTCGTGAGACATCGGTGAAAAGGTGAAACAAAATAGTGCAAGAAATAACACAGAATGAAGCAAATGTTTTCAGTTTTTATGCAATAATAGCAATTGAACATGGTTTTTCAATGCTTTAACATTCGCCAGGCCCCCATTCGCCAGAGGCCGCGGTTTTGAACACCTCCCTCGGGACCTGGCGAATGTCAATGCATGAAAAACTGTTTGATCCCTATATTGTTTCTTCCTCATCTCTTCTTCCTCTGGTGCCTCCAGAAGGCTGTGCTTCATGATTGTAGCTTTTGAAGTGAAAAAAGCATCTTATCAAGAGCTATGTTTACATGATCACAACCTCACTCTTTATTCTAATGCAGCTCAAAATTACAAACACAAATTTGGTCTCATGTAGTGTCTGTTAACTCACAAGCAAAATATCGCAGTAAAACGCAAATAAGTAATTGGAAAACTACAATGAAACAAAGTAGGGAGCTCAATGGCAGTCTGAAACCAGGGCAAAAGAAAACCACAAGCTGGGCCTTGATCTGGCACCAGCCAAAGTTGCCAGGTGGCCGAGTGGTTAACGCTTCCCACTTCCAATTACAAGGTCCCAGTTTCAAATCAAAAGGTGGATTTTCAGCACATGACTGTACAGCGCTTCATGGCATAGAGCCTTTCATTATCACCTATCATCGCAATATGACTTGGATAACTTTAAAAGGGATGTAAAACACCATATCATAGTCAGCAACTTTGTAATCCCAGTACTTCTAGGAATGTAGTAAGATGGAGGTGTGGTAGTGCATGAATTCTGCATATTTCTCCAGTTAATGGCAACATACTTAAACATTGCAACTAAAGAATCACTAGAAATGTGATCAAGGTGAATGGATATGCTTGATACATTTTCTGCTAATTTTTGACAAGGGAGACAACTTTTATGACTTCCTGTTTACTTTTCTGTAAACAAATCCTCTTCTGAAAAGGGGTCCAATCAAAAAGGAAAGACTTTGCTCCCATAGGGCGCAAAGTCTTTCCCTTTTGAGTAGATCCCTTTTCAGAAGGGATGCAAAAAACACTTTTACAGAGTTTCCTACTTTGAAAGTGTACCCATTTCTCTTAAAAGGATTGGTTGTTCATTTTACTTTCAATCCAGCTCAGGATGAAATCTCAGGAACTGTATTGATGTAAATTCTACGTGACACAGAATTGGTTTCAGAGCCAATTTGCAATGGTTGATGGCTTGAATAGTACAGTGTAATAATGTTGTTTGAACTGTAGGCTGTCAGGCAAACCTACCAGGTAATTGAAGCCTAATTATTACAATAAAAACATTGTAATACTCATTGATTTTGAAAAATTTTATGACAGGTATTTTCAGTACAAGATATTGGAGTCATATCATGTAAAAAGAGGAGTATCAACCCTTAAAGCTTATATCACAATTACGGCAGATGGCATTTTTAAATTAGATAATTAGAACATTGTCTGCTTCAATTTTGCTTCGCAGTTTAAGGATTGAGAAGATAATTTTTGTTATTTTTGCATCAAAACTTGCCTTGTTGGTACTTATTGCAATTGTCTCAATGAGCTATTTGTGTCCAGACTTTGAAGGGTCATAGGATGTGAAATAGGGAACCAGACAGTACAAAGACCAGCATTTATGCACCTGTCATTTTTTCCCCCAGTGTGGGATGAGGTTATGTGGTGAGGATACTTCGGGGATTTAAGACAATCAAATAATCCCAACCCTTGGAAATTTGACAGAACACTTTGACACAGGGGCGGGAGCTTAGATACATTAGCTGGAAATATGACTCACTGGTAAGAAATTAGATGCCCAATTTTCAAAGATGGCTAATTTCCTAGGGTATTCCTGCCATCACAAACATTGATATGTGCATTACTAATAAATTCAGAAGGTTTAAACAGATAAATGTTTACTGACCATTACATCATACTGGGAATACTGAAATGTCAATGTTAAACATGGGAATTTCATGCTATGTCATGGTCAGTAAACATTCTTCAATTTATAATTTTTGTTGCTTTTGCATGAAAACATGTCTTGTGGGTGCTAATTGAAATTGTCTTGGTGAGGCAATCCTATGAGTGTTGGCAAGGTATACTTTGGTTTAAAAATAACAAAAAAATAATTAATTTTAACCCTTGTCCTGCTGAATAAATTAAGATGCTACTCCCACTTCTAATTTTCAGCCAATCAGATTACTTGATCCTAATTGTTGCTATAAATTCACATACTTAATGGCAAACAGTGCAGATCCAGATCAGTTGGCTTCTTCAGAAGCCAACTGATCTGGATCTACACTGTTTGCTAAGGCAGGGTAGATCCGGGTTCAGCAGGACAAGGGTTAAATTATTACTATAATTATCAAGTTATGTAAATAACCAGAGGTAAGGGAATGCACTTCCATTGCTCATGATGCTGATGGAGTGTATACAGATCCACAGTATTTGTCAACCCAGGTGGGAATCAAACCTTGGAGCTGCAGCACCAGATTCCTGTAGCCTAACCACTGTGCTACAATTTGAGTTCATATCATCTGACACTTGACTGCAGTACCGTATTTACCTTAAGTATTCATAGACCTTTACACTTAGCATGCTGGGAAAATATTTCAGCATGCTACATTTTGTAATATTTTTCTTATTTTTCCCATAAAATAGACTGACATTTCATGCAAATTTCATGAATTGTCAGAACCTATTTTCTGGAAAAAAAAAGAAAATAAGAAAAATATTGATTTATCCTCTGCCAAATTAGTCTTTCCATATTTGTTGTAACATAGGAACAGACCATTTTACTTCCCATTGTTGCAGCTAAAAACTGTGGCATCTGATTAGGGTCTACAATTTTTGCTCAGGCATACCATATTTACTCTAAAAATTGTGACACTTTAACTCCTTACCATATTTGTCCTATGATTTGTAAAAGACTGTTCCATTACCTAGTGATGTGTTTAAAGTATTGCTGGACAAGTGGCAAACAGTATAGGCCCTGATCAGAGGCCGCATTCTGCAGCCTCTGATCTGGGTCTACACTGTTTGCTCAAGCCTGTCTGTCCCAATACTTAGGGTTTAATATTACAATACTTTATTTTAATACCAAAAATATTTTGACACTTTAACCACTCTAGAAAGTTGTCCTAAATCAAAGCACTGACAGCACTGGTGGGTTGATTGTCTTTGAGTGTAGGCTGGGAAAATGGTCCTGAATGGAGACTTAAGACTGTTTCATTTACCTCATGACATCCAGTAATATAAGCAAATGGTGCAGACCCTGATCAGGTGCTGTGTTCTTTGGAAACTGATCTGGGTCTGCACTGTTTGCCAATGTCCAAAATGTCCCCGTCCAGGTTTTACAGATAACCCTCTATCAATAGCACTCTGACGTCACAGAGACAAGAATAGCAAGGATATAAATAAACTTGAACTGTATTTCATCTAACACCCGTTTTGATTACATTGGTCAATGATAATCACATGGACTACTATGGCTCCATTGTAAACAATCAACCCAAAAATTTGAGCAAGTTTATATTACCACCTGTTGATGTGTCTAAAACCTTGGGTAAGTGGCTAACAGTATAGCTAGCTAGCTAGCTATATACTAGACCCTGATTAGATGCCACATACTGCAGCATCTGATCTGGGTCTACAGTTTGCTCAGGCCTGTCTCTCCAAGTACTTAGGCTAGCACATTGCTTGTCACACAGGTATACAGAGCAGATTGATCAGTTAAACTTTGATCTATATATTATAATGGGTTTTGTTGGAAAAAATATTTACTGTATACTCTGCTTGCTCAGGTCTGTCTGTGACTTGCAACATCCTACATTTTGGATGAACTATCCTGTTTCCTGTATTAGTTAACCCTTGTCATGCTGAATAAATTAAGATACCACACCCACGTCTAATAGTCAGCCAACCAGATTCCTTGATCCAGACTGTTGATATAAACTCACATAATGAATTGCAAACAAAGCAGATCCAGATCAGCTGGCTTCTGAAGAAGCCAGCTGATCTGGATCTGCACTGTTTGCAAAGGCAGGGCATATCAGGGTTCAGCAGGACCATGGTTAAGTGCAATACTTGACTAAATAGTGGACATTTCCTGATCAGTAGTAAACAAATTAAACATAATATTGTCCAGTTCTTCAGCAGATCCTCTATTTTGTGAAAAGTTCATTTTCTACTTATAAAGGATATTCCAAGAAACGGCTCCTTAACCTTTAACCCTCATCATGCTGAATAAATTAAAAGACCATACCCACTTCTAATTTTCAGCCAATCAGATTGCTTGATCAAGGTTGTTGATACAGATTCTCAAACTTAATCACAAACAGTGCAGATCCAGATCAGTTGGCGTCTACCAAAGCCAACTGATCTGGATCTACACTGTTTGCAAAGAAAAGATATATCCTGGTTCAGCAGAACTAGGGTTAAAACACTAAGCAAAATTGTAGCAGATGGCATTCTAAATTTTATTTAATTTTATTTTAAATTATTTTTTCTGATGATTCACATGAACTGTCATACCTCATTTTCTCTGAAAATAGACACACAAAAAATATTGTCTGCTGTAGTTGTGATTAGCGCTTTAAGGGTAAATTATTATACCCCTAGGGTTATATTGTATTTTCATGTCTGTGACACTGTCATTCCTTCATCAGTAATTTGGTTATCACTTTATCGAAGATGTGCAGCTGAGCTCTAAGCAAAACAGTAGCTGATGACATTATAAATTTTTATTATTTTTCAGAGAAAATAAGACTTGGCATTTCATGTGTATCATCTGCCTAGCACCTGATTCATATGAAATGTCATGCCTTCTTTTCTCTATATAATAAAAAGGAAATCAAAATGTCATTTGCTATAGTATTCATAAGGGTTTAAAGGTTAATTATTATACCACTGGGATTACTCTGTATTTTCATGTCTGTGACTCTGTCAATCCTTCACCTGTAATTTTGTTATTACTTACTGAAGCTGTGCAGCTGAGTACTAAGTAGAATTGTAGCACTACATGTATATTCTAATTTGTTTAGCCAATCTGAGCAAAGTGTGCTTATAGTATTGGCTTGGTCCATCATCCGTCCATTGTCTAACTTATATTCAGCATTGAGCTCCCTGTCACAACCAGACACTGTCGCGATATGACTGAAAGATTGTTGAAAGCGACGTTAAGCCCAAATCAAACAAACTTGCATGCCTGGAAGCCTGCTCAAAATTTCACAAGTGCTGCATGCATCCCACCAACCCAAGCTCCCTTAAAAAAAAACTAGATCACCATGACCTACTTTTGCAAAAAAAATCAGCAGCTGGTCAGGTTTTTGGATCACTCGTATTTCATCATCCCTAGATGTGTCGAATTGTATCTTGGCATATATTAGCCCTTAAGTTGCCAATCACAAAAATTGTTGTCTGGTTTGTCATCTGCTTGTGATTTTAAAAGTCAGTTTTGCAAACAGTGTGGACCCAGATCAGACCTCCTCTGGATCTGCACTGTTTGTCATTAAATATGTGAATTTCTATCAAAAACCTGGATCAAGTAATCTGATTGGCTAGAAATTAGAAGTCGGCGTGGCATCTTAATTTATTCAGCATGACAAGGGTTAAGTATAAAGTAGTAATAATAGCTCTTAGCCTCAAACACTCCTCAAGAGCTTTCTCATCCCACTTTGCTAGAGCCACATGATAATATATTTTGGCAGTTTTGATCTCTACCAACAATATTGGGTCTTTGGCAAAGGATATACATGAAGCTTTTGCCACCACTTTTTCAACAATATTGGGTCTTTGGCAAAGGATACTCATGAAGCTTTTGCCACCACTTTTTCAAAGGAGACAACTTTTGCAGACAGGAATTTAGTTCCATAGTACTTAACCCATTGTACACTGAATAGACTCTCCCACACTATAAATTGGAAGAGTCCAATTTGATTTTAGGTATGTACGGCTATGAGATTTACATATTCCTACAAAAAATGGCTAAGCTATTTGCAAACAGTGGAGACACTGATCAGATGCCGCGTTCTGCGGCATCTGATCTGGGGCTGCACTGTTTGCAAATTACCCTTTTACTGGTCTCCCGACTGCAATGGGTTAAATCCTATCATAAATGGGAGCTGACTCCTAAAGAAAAGAATTTGCTCTCTCTGGGGGCTAATTCTTTCCTTTAAGAGTAGCTTCGGTTGAGATGGAAGATAAATATTTTCTAAAGAGTTATTTCCATCTAAAGGATATCCATTCACCTTAAACCACTAAAGTTTACAGTGTGCAGAGATAAAGCATTTTACAATAAAGCAGAAAATCACGAGACTTTTCCGGAAGATGGAAGACCTTGCATACATCAGTGACAATGATAGAGATCCTAGGAGTTGTTATGCAGTGGTATTTGATTGCACAGATCAGGCAATCAACATGTGCATGCCATGTCCGGGAATTGTTCTGGGTGAGACTAATTTGTTCCTGCCAGCTTGTTGCTCAAAATAAGCCAAATTATAAGTAGACAAATTTATTACAGTTTTCTTATTTCTCAATGAAAACATACGTTGTGGGTACTCATTGGAAGCGCCTCAGGAAGGTGCTTTCAAAGAGTACCCACAACATACGTTTTGGTGGAGAAATAAGAAAAATAATAATCTTTAAACATTACTATCTAGAGCTTTGTTGGTTCTGTTGCTTTATTGATTTCCTCCCTCTAATAACTTTCTAACATCAACAAAAATGTGTGTAGGAAGTAGGAATCCTTAATAGTTGAATACCATATTTATCCTAAATATTGGGATGCCTTAATTCCTTGCCATATTTGTTCTAAAGTTTAAACAGGTTCATTTTACTACCTGTTGATGTGTCTAAAAACTTTTGGATGATTGGCAAACATTGTAGACCCTGATCAGATGCCACATTCTGTGGCATCTGATCTGTGTCTGCACTGTTTGCTCAGGCCTGTCTGTCTCATTACTTAGGGTTATTACAGTATGTCTAGATGAGCTTTTAATATGCTTCTGTCTCTTGAAGGTGTTTGCAAATTGCATTAGAGACAGTTTTATAGAGGAAAAATAAATCTTCGGTATTTGCCCTAAATAATTGGATATCATAACATATACCATAATTACCCAAGTTTTCGAGACTGATAGGTCTGAGCAAAGCGTAGACACAGATCAGATGCCAAAGAATGCAGCACCTGATCAGAGTCTTCACTGTTTGCCATTCATCCAGCAGTTTTTACACACATCAAGAGAATGCAAAATGAACTTTTCCAAATTTTAGGACAAGTATGATATGATGGTAAGGTGTCCCAATACTTTGGATAAATACAGTACTTATCCGAAAATTTCAAGAAGTCCATTTGGCTGTATGACAGTGTCTAAAAAGTGTTAGCAAAGTGACATAAAATGCAGACTCTAATCAGGCAGTTTTAAAGAGCAGCTTGACAAAGAGCTACACTGTTTGCTAGTGTATATCTGCTTTTAAACTTCAGTAACGTGTGTGTGTGTATATAGTGGGGTGGGGGTGGGGGGTGGGGAGGGGATGGGGGAGTGAGCAACTAGCCATCGGCCAGTATATTGAAGTTATGCATGAAGATATGCATACTTACATGATAATGCATTTCGAGGGTTGATCGCAAGACTGTAGCAAGTCAGATGGTTGTTTTCCCCAATACTTAATCTCCTCATCAGGAAGGCGTTATGAAGATTACAACATTTCTTTCTGTAAACAATGGAAATTTAGGTGCCATTGCTCATATGAGCAATGGCACCGAAATTTGCATTGTTTACAAAGGGGACAAAGTTGCCCCTAAATAAGGGTTTCAAAAATATGTTGGAGTTACTATAGTCTTGCGCTCAACCCTCGATTTGTTGTCTGCTTCGTATGGGATCCCAGAACATGTTATTCATGGAGGAAGAAAATCATTCAAAGGGAGATGCTGAAAATCTCCTACACTACTAGGCAGCAGTGGACTGGACTGGACTAGCCTGGCATGTTGTTTGCTCATTTCAGAACACAAATTTTGAAAAACTGAAACAACAAAAACAAGTAGAAGTTATCCTTCACAGCAATTGTTGCCTGAGATGCACCTAGTAGTCCACAGCAGGATAAAGATTAAGATATCTACAGGACAGAACACATATTGATATTTGCTGGAAGACCCCTTTTAGTCACGGCATAGATCAGATGAGAAATAAAGCTGGCAGATTTTTAAAAATCTGTAAAGGAATCAATGGATATTAGCATCTTTATTCAATAGAAAATGAAAGCAATATTGCTGGGGAATATATATAGTGAGGGTTCTAGATAGTACGTCTTTTGATGAATAGTTTTGTCTTTTTCCACAAGTGCAATGAGTCATTTCTAATGTGATGCCAAAACGTATGTTTTAATGAAGAAATAGAAAGTACCATAATAATCTTTAACCCTAGTCTTGCTGAACCCGGATACACTCTGCCTTTGCAAACAGTGTAGATCCAGATCAGTTAGCTTCTGAAGAAGCCAGCTGATCTGGAGCTGCACTGTTTGCCATTAAGTATGTGAATTTATATCAACAATCTAGATAAAGTAATCTGATTGGCTGAAAATTAAAGGTGAGCATGGCATCTGAATTTATTCAGCATGACAAGGGTTAAGTATTGGGACAGACAGGCCTGAGTAAACAGTGTAGACCCAGATAAGATGCCACAGAACACAACATCTGATCAGGCTTTATACTGTTTGCCACTCATCCAGCAGTTTTATATACTGTTGGCTCTTGTGATCTTGACTTCACTTATCTCGAATAACCACTTATGTCGAAGTGAAAAGCAGGTCCCTGTTTTAACATGGAAATCTAACAACAGGTAACAAAATATTGTGGAAAAGAGGAGAAATTGCTCCTAAGGATCAATTAATTTCTCCTATTTTCCACAATATTTTCAATATATCTCTAAATTCAAGAAACAAATCACATACACTACAACCTCTTTATAACATGGTTCATTATAACACAGTTTTGGATATAACACGGTTCAAAGATGGATCCCAAAAATGTAAAGATTATATTGAAAAATGACCATAAATGGTCATTTTTCAATATAATCTGTAATTTTTGTTTGGATATAATACGGTTATTTAACTGACACGGTTTAGCTATGGACCCCAACAATAGTGTTATAAAGAGGTTGTGGTGTACTCATTTGTGAAATGTGGTTTATTTATTTTTTCCTCAATTCTGCCAATCAAATACGTCAAGGTACAGGTCAGTCCCGTTAGTACTCGCGTCGTTAGTGCGCGAATACGGATATAACGCGGGGACGTCGTGCCTCCCAAAATTTTTTCTAAGGGTCCCAGTTTCCCCATCCTCTAGGTCAAAATAACAAAATGTGTTTTTTGTTTTTCAGAGCTTCGATCTGCAGAAAAAGAAATTCTTTACTGCTGTTGTACATGTCATAATAGCAAATAAAAAAAAATGATTTTGAAAGAATAAAGCTAATCAATGTATTGTCTCTGTCGTATTTTTGTTTGTGTACGTGCGTAATGACCGTAATTGACCTTTTGATGTTTATTTTAAGAAGACAAAGTTGTGCCAATTAAAACTTCATTTAACTTTTAAACGATACAAACATATCTATCAAGAAATGGCTTATCCCGCATCTAAAGAATGAGAAAATGACCACAGTTATCCTTAATTAATTTGTAAATACTTGATGACACCGAATTTTCCAGTTTGATATGGCCGCCTTGCTGACCTAATTAGATATTCATCCAATCAGCGACGCGGATCACTGGACGTCGATTACTGCGCACGCGGTCAGGTAGTAGAGCGTGTAACTGTGAAATTTGTCCGGCACTCATTGTTGTCTTGAAAAAGTTCATTCTTCTATCAGATTAACACTGATTAAAATGGAAAACCAAAGAAGAAAACGAAAAGCCTTCACGGTTAAAGAAAAACTTGAGGCCATTGACATGGCACTTTGTTGGACTCAAATGCTTTGGTTTAATCAAATTTTTTTTCTTTGAGCTTTCGTTCTATTCTATACAAGCAGAAAGATTAAAAAACTGAACGATTTCTGCTGTTTTAATAATAAGATTTCTTTTACTGGACTAAAATAATTCGCTATGCTCGCGGGACCGGTATTGATACCGGACTTTTTATGTGACTTACACCGCACTTCAACACCGTCTGTATTATAACACCGGCAAATATGGCGGATCGAGCCACAAAATGAAAACGTAAATAAAGTATTTAGCGTATATATTGCAGAAAAAGTACATCAGAGGGTGTAAAAAAGACAAAACATACAACGTTAGTACTCATTCGTTTATTTATATAAATAACACATGAAATATCATTGTTTTCATTCATAAATCCCTCCAAACATGTATATACGTTGTGTCCCATACAAATGTCAACATTTATAAAGTCTGATCAGTCGGCTCCGAACTTACTACGCGCCTCGCCTATATCGCGGTCTGGATTTGTGCATCCCGACCAGCACGTAATAACGGGACTGACCTGTATCTATATCTTGAAGTATTTCACAGAGAGTCCCTTGGACTTCGAGATAATGAGAGATGACTGTACATCAACAGGTAGTAAAATTGACTTACTCAAATTTTAGGGCAAGTATGTTAAGGAGTTGAGGTGTCCAAATATTTAGAGTGAATAGGGTATAGTACACTACAACCTCTTTATAACACTATTAGTGGGAGCCATAGCAAAAACCATATCAGGGAAACAACTGTGTTGTATCCTAAACAGAAATGTATAGATTATTTAGAAAAATGACCGTAAGTGGTTATTTTTACAATAATAAACGTCAAAAAGATTGCCTGTATAGATTAATATATAGAAAAAATGACCATTTATGGTCATTTTTCTATATAATCTATACATTTTTGTTTGGCTACAACACTTTTAGTGTCCACCTTTAAACCGTCTTATATTGGAAACTGTCTTATAAAGCGGTTCCAGCCTATTTTCATCTCAAAATGACAGCATTCTTGAGATCTGAAAGTTATTGACATAGTATATAGACACAGTGAATAAAATATTAAAAAGGTAATTCAAAAATATGATTTTAGGTTGGGCAACCTACACAATGAATCTAAGCATAATCATGGTAAATGTCCTAAAATTTTTAACACTTTATTGCCTACTGTTTTTGGTCTAAATATAGTTATACAATTTTTATACAGTTGTTTCTTAAAATACTTAGCATAATGGCAAGCAGTGAAGACCCCGATCAGGAGCAGTCTGGTCTGGATCTGTACTGGTTTTTATGGCATTTTAATTTAAACTTTGATGCACAAAATTTTAAGACATTTACCATATTGTCAGTGATTGCTACAGGTTCACATTTCTGCAGATTTTTTTTCCGTGCATTTTTCTGGGCCCAAAAGTACAATATCTAATTCACAGGTATTTTTGCTGAAAAAAAAAAGCTACTCACATTTTTTCAGCAGAAATATTAGTGTATATGCCAAATTTTATGATCAACCTATATGAAATTGTATCTTGGTCCTTTAAACTGTTATACACTATTTTATGTATCATGAGCAGGGACAAGGAAACTGTTACACCCTATTTTGTGTGTTATGAGCAGGGACAAAGGCTAGAGCTAAGGCAGGGCTGGGCTGGGGCTGCAGATGGGGCATGGGCTGGGGCTGGGACCTCAAAGGGGGACTTGTGGGTGCCATAGTTACCCTAGATATTTGAACAGCTTAACTTCTAAGCATCCTAAAATTGAACAAGTTTATTTTACACCCTGTTGATGTGTCTAAAAACTGCTGGATAAGTGAAGACTGTGCAGACCCTTATCAGACAGCACATTCCACAGTGTCTGATCAGGCTCTTCACTTTGTGCTCATGCCTGTCTCTTCAAACAATCAGGGATGAGAATTTTCCTCTTTTTAGAGGATTTCCCCTTTTTTCACTGAAATTTGTTGAAATAAAAATGATCAGATATGCTCCAATTTGGTAAAATCTGATGTCTTTTTAATGGGGGTATGGGGATTTCCTCCTTTTTTGTATGGATTTCCTCTTTTTGATTGAAATCCTGTTCTCATCCCTGAACAATGTAAATTTAGTTTTCACTGAAATC
This sequence comes from Anodontia alba, assembly GCA_964016985.1. NCBI lineage: Eukaryota > Metazoa > Mollusca > Bivalvia > Lucinida > Lucinidae > Anodontia > Anodontia alba. Next base: position 11,433,604 of record OZ024824.1, read on the forward strand.
CCCTAGCTTGCAGTTTCTGTGAGTAAACCACAAGATATGAATTGATGTAGGCAAGTGACCAGCCTTCATAGTCATGGTACTGTTTTGGTTTCATTTGGTTTCATTTTAGTGGATTATCAAACAGGATTATAAGAAAAAAAGATTTAGTCAGCGGAGACTGGAGCCAGTCTAGAATTGGTGCAAAGTAGCAAAATTGTCAAAATGATCCATAGCTCCAGTTAAGATAATTTCTTCAACAAAAAGATATTCATTTTGTCTTATTTCTCCATGAAAATGTATATTGTGGGTACTCATTAGAAGTGCCTCGCCAAGGTGAGGCACTTCTAATGAGTACCCTTAATATTCATTTTCATGGAGAAATAAGGAAGATTTTTGATATCTCCGCTTATCTGAAGCTATGTTTATCCACATACATTGTCACCTAACCTGGAGCTAGGAATATATAGAACTCATAGCGAAATTACTATTTGGGTGCCATGGCTTGATAGCTTTACTTATATCCAGAACAGCATTATATTGAAGATGAAGAATGTTATAAAGTGAGGTTCCATATGCACTGCCTTTAATATTAACAGATGCATAGGACTTGTGAAGGAGGAGTATGTGATTGTCTTCAGTTCTCCATAAAAGCACAAGCTGTATGGTTAATCATTAGAAGTGCCCCAGTTAGGCTTCTAATGAATGCCCACAATATATGTTTTTATGGAGAAATTAGAAAAAAATTATCCAGAGTTATCACAGTACTACTCCTTAACAAGTCATCTGAGATCACAATTTAAAATAAGGGAGACGGGAAATGCATAAAATGTCTAGGGTAAATATGGGTGTGTCAGGATTGATGCTGAATAATATATGCACTTTAATTGAATAGCAGCACTGATGCTGAATTTACACTCTTTAAATGAGTGCTTTAAGCTTCCGTTCTAATCCTGGTTGTGTTATGACATTGTATGTTTTGTACATGCACTAAATTGGAAATAAAATATGTTTAAACTAAATGAGTGCCAGCTCTAATGATGAATGTACTGTACACACTTTAATTGAATGTCAGCACTGGTGTGTGAATACACGTAGTTTAACTGATGAATGTACACATTTAATTTGCATGCAACGACTAATGATGAATGTTCTGTACACACATTAATTGAATGTCAGCACTGGTGCAAATGTAAACATTATCATTAAATACTAGCACTGATGGTGAATGCACAAAATTTAACTGAATGCCACCAGCACTGCTGAACTTACATTTTAAATAAGTGTCAAGACTGGTGTTGAGTATATTACAGTAGTTGGATGCAAACTGTTGATAAGGGGAGGCATCTCTTTCAAAAATGCTTGTATCTTATCTGAAAAGAGGTCTACTCTTCAAAAAAGAATTTGCTTGCAAGGGAGAAATGGCAGAAATCTACTAAGTTCATCCAGTCCCCTTAAAAATCCACATTCTAATTAATTGTCAGCACTGTTGAATGCACATAATAGTATTTTAACTGAATGCCAACAGTGGCACTGAATTAAACCCTTGTCATGCTGAATAAGTTAAGATGCTATGCCCACTTCTAATTTTCAGCCAATCATTTTATTTGATCCTGGTTTATTGATACAAATTCAAATACTGAATGGCAAACAGTGCAGATCCAGATCAGTTGGCTTCTTCAGAAGCCAACTGATCTGGATCTATGCTATTTACAAAGGCAGGGTATAGCCTGGTTCAGCAGGACAATGGTTAATATACATGAGCTGAATGCCAACCCAGATTTTGGAGCTATTATAATTGAACGCAAGCTACACAAATGTTGGTTCAAACCATATTTATTCAGAAAATTCAATGTGCATACATAACATGGATATACATGAACTAGGTATGAGGATTTGAACAAAAGCCTATAATTTGGCTGATGATGTCTATTTTGTTGTAAACTTTTAACATACACCGATGCCAGAGTGATTGCAATTACAGGAATGTTAGTGCTAGTTGTCAGCATGTTTAAATAGATGTGCTTAAATCTGCTGAACTTTATGCCACGCAAAATGAAGGTTGCATGAATAGAAATTGTCAGATATCTGCATGATTGCATGATACTAATCCTTTTGTGCATGCATGCATGGCTGCTGGATGAAATATGAATCTATATGACAAATTGTTTTTATTTCTAAAATAATAGAAGTCAGATATTTTTGTTAAATATGTGGCTCATTGGTTTACATTACAGGTGTTGCAATTGTCAGACAATGTATTGATAATGTGATTTGTAATACATTTATAGCTCTTGATAAGATATCTATTTTCTCCATGAAAATTTTGAATATTAATTGGAATTGCATGGCAGTACCAATGAGTACCCGCATCATATATTTTCATGGAGTTACAAGAAAACTACCAATATTTGATTAAAAAATAACAACAACCAAAATCTTAACTCTAATAACACTTTCCGGGCAAATTCAGCAGATGGCAAATCAATATTTTTTTCCAGAAAATAGGATTTGACATTTCATGCATGAGACAATTTACACAAAATGTTAAATCCTATTTTCTGAAAAAAATATTTCAAAATGTTATCTGTTGAAAATTTTACTCAGCATGCTAAGCATTAAAATCAGTTATTTAGAGTTAACCCTTGTCCTGCTGAATAAATTAAGATGCCACGCCCACTTCTAATTTTCAGCTAATCAGGTTACTTGATCCAGATTGTTGATATAAATTCACATTCTGAATGGCAAACAGTGCAGATCCCAGATCAGTTGGCTTCTTCAGAAGCCAACTGATCTGGATCTACACTGTTTGCAAAGGCAGGGTATATCCGCTCAGCAGGACAAGGGTTAAAATTTAAGTTTTAGAATATGATACTTGTTATGAAATGATCCACATCATAATTTATAAGTTAACTTTATTTGGGCATCATGAACTGTGCCTACTCAGATCAGGTTTTGTATGTGTAACTCTGATTAGGGGACACATGTTAAAATCCACATTCTCCAGGTATAATCTCTTTCAACTGTACTTGTTTTGAATAGACTGCTCTTGTTGGTAAGTCTGTTCAGATCATGTGCAGTTGATGTACTGTACTAACCCTAAGTATTCAAACAGACACACTCGAGCAAACAGTATAGACCTAGAACAGATGTTACAGAATGCAGCATCTGATCAGCATCCACATTGTTTGCCACTAATGAAGCTGTATTTTAGACATACATCACGAAAACACGCCTATATAATTTTGACCCCCCTTAAACCCCACTTTTATATAGTAAAACTGGGGTTTACAGGGGTATACATTATTTTTCTTATTTCTGCTCAAAAACATAGATTGTGGGTACTCGTTAGAACTGCCTAGGTGAGGCGGTTCGAACGAGTACCCACAATCTATCTTTTGAGCAGAAATATGAAAAAATATCAGAGTTTTTATCTGAAAATTTTCAGTTTTTGGAGGTGAAATTTTCTGTATATTTGTATAGGCGTGTTTTCGTAATGTTAACAGATTGTAAATTTCATCAAATTTTAGGACTAGTATAGAAAAGATATATATTGTCCATGATACTTAGGGTAAATGCAGAATCTCTGAAGACAGATTTTGTCATGATGTCCCATGATTATTGTCAGTGCATGGAAGGTATGGATTCAGGATAAAACAAATACATTACGAAAACAAGCCTATTCAAATATACTGAAAATTTTACCACCAAAAACTGAGAACTTTCAGATCATAGATTCTGATATTTTTTATATTTCTGCTCAAATAATAGATTGTGGGTACTTGTTAGAACTGCCTCGGTGAGGCATTTCTAATGAGTACCCACAGTCTATATTTTTTAGCAAAATACGAAAAATAATGTATACCCGTGTAAACCCCAGTTTTACTGTATAAAAGTGGTGTTTAATGGGGATCAAAATTATGTAGGCATGTTTTCGTGATGAATACATGTTATTTCTGGTGCTATGGACTGTTTGCATAATGCTCCTAAGACATCTTTTTACATGCTGAAGTATACATGTAGTTTCAAATATTGTCTTATAAATTATTAAGTAACGTTCAAAGCGTTAATATATTTTATGGAATTATTTTATTTTATTGTTATTTTGAATGTCAGTCAATGTCAGACTTTTTACTTGTGGAAAAAAAAATCTGCATTAAACAAGTCTTAATTTTGGGAAATGATCTTTTGTAATTTTTGCTTTAAATTTGTTAGAATGAAAAATGTTTGTCCAAGATGTAATTTGATCACTCAGAAAGTGTTGAAATGCTGGCCCTTAGGGCTTTGGTTTTCAGCACCTACTTGCCTCATGATCAGGACTGGACAGTTAAGCCAGAATAATCTTCTTTGCTTGTATATTATCAAGTAACTCTAAGAATTGGGATGCCTAAATGTACTTTTCCTGAAGTTTGAAAATTTCAAATTCAAAAAAATTGAAATTTGAAATTTTCACTTAAATATTGCTGGACAAGTAGCAAAAAGAGAAGATCCTGATCAGACACCACATTCTGCAGCTTCTGATGTGGGTCTACACGGTTTGCTCATGCCTATCTGTCCCAGTGCTTAAGTTGTTACGGTGTTACGGTGATAATGGAGAATTTGTTTACTATGTTAAGTAATATTTGTCTTTGCTTCTGGTTGTGATGACTATGAAGGCTGTAATGTTGTATACTACTTTATTGAGGCTGGTGTGTTGTATACATGTATTATGCTTAATATGTTTTGCTTCTTTTGTTTTATACAGGAGTCTACTTTATCAGTACTTTTATCAAAAAATGGAAAGGTAAAGAGTTATTTTTCTTTTCCTTGCACTGTGTTCACAATATTCCATACAAGTTGGGTATCCAGGTACCATGTTTTATCCTAACTATTTGGACACCTTAGCTCCTTTCCCTATTTTTCCTGAAATTCTTAACCCTTAAAGCGCCAAGCAAAATTTGTAGAAGACAACATTCTTAAAAAGTAAAAAAAAAAAAAAAAAAAAAAAAAAATAGAAAATAAATTTTGACATTCATGTGAATCTTCTGCTTGACAGATGATTCACATGTAATGTCAAGACCTACAGTCGACTCTCGTCATCTCGAATTACAAGGGACTCTCTGAAACACTTTGAGATATCCGTATCTCGACAGATAGATTTGCAGAATTGAGAAGAACAACCACATTTAAAATATGAATGTGTAATTTGATTCCTGAAAGAGATATATTCCATAGGAGCAATTTCTCCTTTCTACAATATTTTGTTACCTGGTGCTAGATTTGCATATTAACCCTTAAAGCGCCAATCACAACTATTGTCGTCTGCTTTGTCATCTGCTTGTGATTTTAAAAGTCATGTTTGCAAACAGTGTGGACCCAGATCAGACTGCTCCTCAGGAGCAGTCTGATCAGGGTCCACACTGTTTGTCTGTATGCAAAAATAGGTTTGAAAAGTCTGCAAGAATATTCAGCAGATGACATAAACAGACGACATTTTCAGATGCAGTTTTTCTTGGCGCTTTAAGGGTTAAAACAGGGACCAGATTTTCACTTCGACATAAGCGGTTTTTCAAGATAAGCGAGGTCGAGATAACGAGAGTCGACTGTATTTTCTTTGAAAAAAAAAAAAAAAAAAAAATCAAAATGTCATTTACTGCAGTTTTGATTGGTGCTTTAAGGATTAACACTTGAATTTACTATCTGTTCATGTTTAAAAACTGCTGGATGAGTGGCAAACAATGCAGTGTCATCTGGTCTTGGTCTACAGTGAATGCTCAGGTCTGTCCAAATGCCTAGGATAATATGGTAAATAATTGTCTTACTTCACCACAATAAAACATGTTTTGCTACTCATTACAATCACCTTGCATTTAAGACACTTTGAATGAGTGCCATGAGACAGAATAACAAAGAAAAGCATGGGTATATAATTTGTCTGGTGACCTGGTATCAATATTTTTTTACATAATACAGCGGGAACCAGAAGCCTTCGGTCACTTGAAAAGGTTATATTTTTGCTATAATTTGGTGGATGTTTTCTGATGATGACATAGCAGGGGATTCCTACATTTAGAATTGAAAATTCAGTATTCCCCATGTGAAGCTGTAATGGTTGATAAGCATTCACCTGTGTATACCCAGCATAATTCCAGTGGCAAGGCAATTCTTATGAGTGCCCACAAACATATGATGTTACTAATCTTGCTGTATGTTCATGTTAACACAAGAAAGGGTCTGTATCGCATATGTGGGTGACAAAGGCCTAGACCAGCCTGTAATCACATAGTCTGATCAAGTCTGATCAGGGCCTTAATGGCTACTGTAGAATATATATGTATTGATGAGCCATAACTCCAAATAAGGCACTTTTCAGACAAAAGTTATTGATATTTTTTTATATCTACATGAAAACATATATTGTGGGTACTCATTAGAAGCTCCTGCATGAGACACTTCAAATGAGTACCCACAACATAATTGTGTTTTATGAAGAAAAATATTCCTGATGCCCCCTTTATTTACAGCTATGAAATATTAACCCTTGTCCTGCTGAACCCAGATATACCCTGCCTTTAAAAACAGTGTAGAAGCCAACTGATCTGGATCTGCACTGTTTGTCATTCAGTATGTGAATTTGTGTCAATATTCTGGATCAAGTAATCTCATTGGCTGAAAATTGGAAGTGGGTGTGGCATCTTAATTTATTCAGCATGACAAGGGTTAAACAGAGAAATCACTGATCAAATTACAGATATGTGGACAGATTTTGGCCTTCATTGTTTACATATGGAATAAGGATGGGATGGGGGCCTTTCTTTGCAAAGAAAATCATAAATTTTATCTGGAGATATAAGAAAAAAAAATAAAACACAGTAGGACTTCTTCAGTAGCTCAAACACTGATGGTTCATTTACACTGGCTACCTAGAACTGATGCCTTAGTTGGACCTACAGGTTATTTGTGTTTCACCCAACTCTGGACGGCTGGAACTCCCTCTGGCTAGAACTTGTTTGTATAGTCCAAAGTCTGTTTGAGCTATTTAAGTTCTACTTTAGCACTATTAGCTCATCCTGAGCTATAGTGATCACTTTTTGTCTATCATCCATCCTTCCGTGAACACTTTAAAATGACTCCTCCAAAGCTGCTGAAATGATTTGTCCCTAATTATGTTGCTTGGATAATAGAATTTAAAAATACTATTATTATGGTGATCTGCCTTTTTGTTTGGTTGCTATGACAACTGAAAGGTCCCATAGACATAATGGGAAAATGGTCAAATTGCATTTTCTCCATAACACATGAAGTAATGTGAACCATATTTGGAAGTTATGATCATTTGATGATTGTCTACCCAGTTTGTGTGTTTTCTGACCAGTGGCCATTTTGTTTTGTTGCAATGGCAAAATTTTAATGTAGGAACTTTGTAAATGATAAATCACCCCAGCAGGGAAAGAAGACCTTGATGCGCACCAGCAGGGAAAAAAGATCTTGTTGTGCACCAACAGGGAAAGAAGACCCTTGGTGCACACCAGCAGGGAAAAAAGATCTTGTGCACCAGCAGGGGAAAAAGACCTTGTTGCGCACAAGCAGGGAAAGAAGTACCTGTTGAGCTTGTCTCTTGTTTGGTCTTGTAAAGAGACACAGGTGTAGCATAGGCGGGAGTGGCAATATGCAATTGAAATACCTTTTCCCCCATCATTTCTTTACTTATTTAATGAAGATGAGAGCTTGGCAAGTCCCTGTGTTCTGGGGAAGATAAATAATGACCCTTGAAAGCAATGAATGAACACACACACACAAAAACAAAAATAGCTGGTTCTAATACTTACAATATATGATTGAAGTAGCAAATATTTCGAGTTACAGTCAAAATTTTAATCTGTGAGGGATATCTTCCTCAGCCGCTGAGCTGTGCATGTATAAAATCATGATATTGTTAAATAACTTCTCTTCTGAAACCACTTGGCCAATTTTCACCAAATTCCATGTTGATCCTACTATTGGAACGGGATTGAGAGTTTTTTCAAATGGTCACATTCCATTGACTGTCATGCCCATATATGGTAAAAAAATAATGATTAAAAACACATTCTTCTTCTTCAAAGCCAAGAACTGCTCAGATGATGATCCGTTCTTGGTTGCAATGACAGGATTGGAAAAATTGTTGCATAACATCTGCATATCTGCAGTGGCTATTTCACTCAGGTGAGCAAGTCATGGCCCATGGGCCACTTGTTTAACCTTGAACTCTAGACAAATTCATCAGACAAGAAATTATGTTCCTTATTTTTCCCAGAAAACAGGATTTGACACTTCATGCAAACTGTCTCCATTGGAGACAGTTTGCATGAAATGTCAAATCCTGTTTTTTTGGAAAAAGTAAGAAAAATATTTCAAAATGTTGTCTGCTGAAAATTTTACCCAGAGTGCTAAGCATTAATATTATTTAAAAATGACTAACCTGGAGTGCAGATTCACTTACTTTAACCTTTAGCACAACTCAGCAAACTCAGCAGATGACAGAATGATTTTTTTTCCCTATTTTTCCCAGAAAATAAGGTCTTGGATTTTATGCAAATGGTCTCTTACTAAGGAGACAGTTTACATGAAATTTCACAATTTGTTTTCTATGAAAAATAAAAAAAAAAATTCAAAATATCTGTTGAGTTTTTTACCCAGCATGCTATGTTTTAACCCTTGAAAATTGATTCAAAAAAAGAAAGAGAGAGAAATATGTTTTTTTATAGGGAAGTCAGTATTTGTTGGCATTTGTTGTTGTTGCTTTTTACAAGAAAATTACAAAAGCACAATCTTTTCGACAAATGTGAACAAACATATTTGGAACTTTTGTTTTGAAGTGTCAAAGAAGATTATGACAGTTTGACTGGAACTAGCTGGAATCCAGTAATTTTGTTAATGTACTATTTAGCATACTAATTCAGTTATTGAAAACAATTATTATTATATAAGGGAAGTGGTGCAGCCCTGTTATATTATGAGATTATAATAACATGTCTAGAAAAGCTTCTTGAAAAAGTGCTTTAATTTGGTAACAGTCTCAAACTTCTAGCTTATTGTCCCCTGCCTTTTTGGAGAAAAGTGGGGGACATGTTATTCACGATTCTGTGGTTCCATCTCCCTCAGATAGCACATATCTTGTGTGCATAACTCCTCCAACAGGTTTTAAATGATCTTATTGAAACTTTGCAGGCATTTTCTACCTGGTCTGAGGATGTGCATGTGGTTTGGACATAAACCCCAATTTAATTTTTGTCACTTTTTTTCAAGTTGTGAATATAGTCATTATTGTCTTGGTAGTATACATAGAGTAGGTGTCTTGCATGCGCAAGTCATTTTTTGTCTCAATAGTATACATAGAGTGGGTGTCTTTTGTGCACAACACATCCTACAGGTTTAAACTGATCTTTTTGAAAACTGGCAGGCACTTTTTACCTGGGCTGAGGATGTGCATTGTGGTTTGGACATAAACCTCAGATTTTTGTCATTTTTAATGACAGATTTCTATCTGTCATTCCTTGCTGGCAGAAGCGTTCTCAAGTTGCTTCCGGCTCTCAAGTTGCTTCCGGCTTTCACTACCACTGAAATATGTGTCCGCTCAAAATGTAGTCCGATGCTATTAATATCTTTATAGCGCCGTGCAATTTTTAAAGCAGGCGACATTCAGAATTCTCCCTTATTTGCAGAGAAAACCAGACTAAGCATTTCATATGAATTGTTTGCCAACGGATGAATCGCATGAAATTCTCTGATATAATAAGACAAAAAATAAAATTGACATCTGCTACAGTCGTTGTATGCAGTCTAAGGGTTAACATATCAAAATACTTGTGTATCAATACGCCTGCGCTGGACTAAAGACGTGGCGCGAGAAACAAGAGCGTAAGCCACTGTTACCAGCAATATAAACACTGTCTAATCAGCTATTACTCTCCAAATTATATATAGATTCTGAAGATTTTTTATGCATGATAATAAAAAGAAAAAAAGGCTGTGCTCATAATCATGCTGTAAAGTGTTTTCTTCGATATTATCTGAGTGCGTTAGATAGGTTGTAAGGTTGATCTGCGCAATTTGTTGTTAGCTATTAATAGAACAGGCGCTGCCTCATGACCCGCGTGTCAAAAAATAGCAGATATTTTACCGTAAAACATAATTTGACATTTCATGCAAATTGTCTCAAATGAGGAATCAGTTAGCATGAAATGTCAAATACTGTCTCCTTGGGAAAATAACTATTTCAAAATATGGTATGATAAAACTTTTACACAGAGCACTTGTACATTTGTCTGACGTGTGTAAAAAATTCAATACTGTCGGATTAAAGGGACAGGGCTTTAGTCAAACATTACAAGATGTAATCTCGCTGTTGTTGATTTGCTTAACATTAAAATATTTTATCTGCGGCATTTTAATAAAAAGGATGCTTGGGTTTAAAGTGTAACTATTTATCAGAAAAAAAGGAAAGTGTTGAAAATCTCTATTGCTACTTTGGTTATTTCCTCTTATTGAACGCTCGATTGTGAAAGTGAAAGTAGACAACAAGTTGGCTTCTTTAAAAAGAACCCAACGAAAGGTTCGCATCTTGTTTTAAATTTGCAGGTTTGCACAGCAAATTTAATGCCGTCATTTGCAACCATTTTTTAAGTACAGGTATTAAGTTATTGAAGAGAATTTATCACAATTTTAGCTCTTTATTGCATGTGATAACTGGCTTTTTGCAACATTTTGAGACAAAATATTTCTTTTGAAACTTCAAAACATCAAGTGGAACTTCATGGCACTATATATATATACCTCTGCAAGCATTTGATATCTGAATTTGTAGTACTACATTTTTAAACAAATGTGAAACCTTTTTATTGGACGGGTTTTCAAAAATCTGTCCTTTAAAATAGCGAACCCCGGCAGGTTTACCTTTTGGTTAACCTTTCTGATAAACCCGTCCATAATGCCGTTAGACGTTCTTCTTGTAAATGTTTTATACAAATTAAGACTTTTTATGATGAATTTCTGATAGAATCTGTCATTTCAGTGCCTTTGGCGCTTTGATTTTTTCATGTTGTGAACTTAGTCTTTTTTGACTCAATAGTATAAGCAGAGTCGGTGTCTTGTGTGCGCAATTCCTCCCAAAGGTTGAAACTTGCAGGTATTTTTTACATGGTCTGAAAATGTGCATGGGGTTTGGATATATCCTCTCATTAATTATTATACGCCCGTTTGAAAAACGGGACATATTATGTTACAGGGTATGGCGTCCATCCGTCCGTTCGTCGGTCCGTAAACTTTTTCGTTTCCGGCTAACTCCTCCTACAGTTTACTTCCGATCAAGCTGAAACTTGGTATATAGTTAGACCATGATGTGTTGCAGCGCATATTGTTTCGGGGTTACAGTCCACCAAATGTTTGCCGAGTTATGCCTCTTAGAAAATTTCTGTAAACTTTTCATTTCCGGTTAACTCCTCCTTCATTTTACATCTAATCAAGCTGAAACTTAATATATAGTTAGACCATGATGTGGAGCAGCGCATATTATTTCGAGGTTACAGTCCACCAAATATTAGCAGAGTTATGCCCCTTTGAAAATTCAGTAAACTTTTCGTTTCCGGCTAAATCCTCCTACAGTATACATCCTATCAAGCTGAAATTTTATTTGTAGTTAGAACATTATGTGGAGTAGCGCATATTATTTCAAGGTTACAGTCCACCAAATATTAGCAGAGTTAAACCCCGTTGAAAATTTCTATTAATTTTTTGTTTCCGACTAAATCCTTCTATAGTTTACATCGGATCAAGCTGAAACTTCATAAATAGTTGCATGATGATGTGGAGCAGCACGTATTATGTCGAGGTTACAGTGCACCAAATATTTATGCCCCTTTGAGCCTCGCTCGGGTCATATGTGGGAAAGCCAAGTTCTGCTTACGGATGGTCAGGTGGTTTTTCTGCGGGTTCTCCAGTTTTCGCCCACCTTCGATGAACGATCGGCTCGATATAAGTGAAATATTCTTGAAAGGGCCGTAAAACCCAAATCCAAAAAAAAAAAAAAAAAAAAAAAATGCCCCTTTGAAAGTTTTTGTAAACTTTTCGCAGCATATTGTTTAGAGGTAATAGTGTGCAAATTTTATTTTATAATAGGTATATTTTTTGCAAATAACTAAAGTTTTGGTCATATGGGCAAGATGTTGATTTTTTTTTTTTTTTTTATTCTTTTATTAGATTTGCAAGGAAAGGTTGCCTTTATTAAATCTTTATGAATACATAATTCTTTTTGGATTTTTTTTTTTTTTTTTTTGATCCTCTTCTGATTTGGCTCCCTTGAAGAACAAAAATAAAATCAGTATTAAACAAGTTAAAGGTTTACAAAAAATTTCTTTTTTTTTTTTGGTTGTTTATTTTTGTTTTGTTATTGTTTGGTCCGATATTGAAGTATAAGAAAAACAAATCAGCCAAAGGCTCATATGAGCTTATAATACAGTCATGCTTCTGTGGTGTGTCCTCCGTCAGAAAGCACTTCTCCCTGGACGCAGCAAACCTCCCTATTTTCCCAGGAAGGAGAAGTCACTTTTTCCTTAATTCCTGGGCCAGCTTGGTCGCTTAGGTTACAGTTAACCAAATATCAGCAGAGATATGCCCCAATGAAATTTTTTTTTTTTTTTTTTTTGTAATTCCACTTACAGTTTATATCCAGAGCACTGAATTATACAGGAGCCAGTTTTTGTGCTACATCATTTTACTTGCCACGGGCATATAATGCCCCGCTTGGCGGAGCTCTTGTTTTTACTTTCTTTCACTTGTGAATATAGTTAGTTTTTGCCTCAAGAGTATGCTTTGCTCTAAAATACTATCCAAGTGTATAGCTAGTAGGTACCTTGTTGACCTGGTTATTTTTGGAGAAACTTTGAAAGATAGGGGACATAAATTCTCTGAGTTTGCTGTTTATCAGCATTATCATCAAACAGATACAACGTATTACATATTCTATGCAAACAGGTGCTTCAGCAGGTATACAGTGCTGGCCTCAGTGGCTTAATTGGATGCGCGTCCGACTGAAAATGAGAAGGTTGCCGGTTCGATCCCCGCTGGGTCTGCAAAATTCTTTCGTGGAGATAGATCATGAAATACTTTCTACGGTCATTCTCTCCCTTCTGCTGATTCAAGAAGGGCAGTTGTCAGTTTCTGGCAAAAGAATGTGCACAATACTGGTTAACTGCTTAGAGGACTAAACCTGCCCAGTAAAAGTGTGGTTAGGTAAACTGACCACGCTCAACATAACACTATAGGGTTGACTGGGCCGGAAAACCTCAGTACAATCAGCATGTATACTGTCAGCAAAGGTCCTGAGTTTTGGCAAGCAGATGCAATACAGGCATCCAGTTTTCCCTCCATCCATCCATTCATCTTGGCCCAGTTGTTCAAAGCGTTGTTAGCTTAACAAGTTCTTTAAGGGTCATTTCGTTAACTGATTTAGCGGATTCAATATACAATATTCTGATATTTTTTGCTGAAAAAATGTGAGTAGCTTTTGCACTGCAAAAGCTACTCACATTTTTTCAGCAAAAAATTTCAGTATATTTGCATATCACTCAATGTAAATTTTAACGAATCGTTAACTAACAACGTCGTTAGCTTTGAACAACTGGGCCCTGGGTGTCAACATTTGCAACCACCCGGACATTCAAGTCAGTTTCTGAACAACTATTACACCTACAATTGTCTTAATGGCATACACTTTCTCCCTAACAAAGACCCAAATAATGCTGCATCAATTTATGACCATGACCTATTTCTCATGTTCTAGCAATGATGCCATGTTTTACATCAACTCTAGCATTTAGATCCATTTCCGATTAATTGTAACACCTACAATCACCAAATATTGCATGTGCTTTCTCCCTTACATGGACTCAAACAACTGTAGTGTCACATGGATCCAAACAACTGTAGTGTCACTTTATGACCCTGACCTATATTTCTCAGTCAAAAGACTGTCATTTTTTTGCATCAGCCCTAGTGTTTAGATTTATCCATGGACTCACATACTGAGGTGTCATATTTAGCTCACCTGAGCCAAAAGCTTAGGATGAGCTATTGTGATCACTTGCTGTCCATCGTCTGTCCGTCGTCCATCCCTCCATTAACACATTTGAACAGCTTCTTCTCTGAAACCCCTGGGCCAGTTTTCTTCAAATTTCACGTGGAGCCTTCTGTTGAAGGGGGTTTGAAAATTTGTTCAAATGGTTGTGGTTCATTAATTAAGATGGCCGCCAGGCCCATATATGATAAAAACACTTAAAAGTCTTCTTCTCCTGAACCAAGATAGCATTAAGGCTGAATCTTGGTATATGGCATCGGGGACTCAAGGTCTACTAAATTTGTTCAAATGATGGTCGTAGGTTGACCTTTAACTTTTCTACGGCAAGATCAAATTTGCATCCCCATGCATTTGTATGGAGAAAATGTTAAAAAATTTTCTCAAAATGTATTAATCCTTGTCCTGCTGAATAAATTAAGATACCACACCCACTTCTAATTTTCAGCCAATCAGATTACTTGATCTGGATTGTTGCAATAAATTCACATACTTAATGACAAACAGTGCAGATCCAGATCAGTTGGCTTCTTCAGAAGCCAGAAGCCAACTGATCTGGATCTACATTGTTTGCAGAGGCAGGGTATATCCGGGTTCAGCAGGACAAGGGTTAAAGACTAATGGCTGAAACTTACAGTGTATGATTAAATTATTAAAACTTTTTAGTTACAATCAAAATTTTATCCCCTGGGGGTTATCTGCCCTTGCCCTTAGGGTATATACATGTATAAAATTGTGTAATTTTTAAATGTCTTCTCTGAAACTACTTGACCAATTTTCACCAGATTTCCCATGGGGGCTTCTGTCGAAAGGGTATTGACAATTTGTTCGAATGGTTCTGTGCCATTGAAGAAGGTGGCTGCCATGCCCATATATGGAAAAAAATACTGACATATCTTCAGAACAAAGAAAGCTTTGAGGCTGAATCTTGGTATGCAGCTTCAGGGACTCGAGGTCTACCAAGTTTGTTCAAATGATGGTTGTATGTTGACCTTTGACCTTTTTACAACAAGGTCGATGTTGAAAAATCATTTTCTCAATATGTATCAAAGACTAATGGCTGAAACTTACAATGTATGATTACAGAAGTAAAACTGTTTAGCTACCATAAAAATTTTGGTGGTTGTCTGCCCTTGCCCCTGGGCTATGTACATAATCATGAAATCTTTAAACATCTTTTTCTCTGAAACAGCTTGAACGGTTTTCACCAGATTTCACATGGGGCCTTCTGGTGAAAGGATGTTGACAATTGGTTCAGGGCCATTGAACAAGATACCTGCCATACCCATATATGATAAAACACTTAAAAATCTTCTTCTCCAGAACTAAGAAAGCTTTGAGGCTAATTCTTGGTATACAGCATGGGAGACTCAAAGTCTACTAAGTTTGTTCAAATAATGATACTGTGATGACCTTTGACCTTTTAACTGTATGGTCAGTTAATGTGGCAATACAGGAAGAAGTTGAATGGCATTTGCAGATATGCAATAGCTGTTTTTATCAGGTGAGGGAATTGTGGTCCATGGACCTCTTGTTTATGATCCTGACCTATATTTCACAATCTTATTCTTTAATTGTCATTTTTGCATCAACCTTAGTAACGTCATCAAGCCAGGCATACACTTTCTCCCTAATAGGGACTCAAACACTGCGGTATCATTTTGTGACCATGACCTACATATCATAGTCCAATGACTGTCATTCCTTACACCAATTTTTAACTTGTTTGTTACACTGATGTATGCCAACAAGTGTGACACACTTTCCACAGAACTTTTGTGTCTTTCTGTTTGCTTTTTTGCACACCAATCCCCTTCTGAAAAGAAGTCTACGCTAAAAGGAAAGCATTTGTTCCCCTTAGGATCAAATGTTGTTTTTAAAGAGTAGATCCATTTCAGATGAGAGGCAAAAGCATCTTAAAAGAGTTGCTTTCCATTATGAAAACACACATATTCAAATATATTGGAAATATTACAACCAAAAAAGTAAAATTTTCAGATAAAAAATTCTGATATTTTTCATATTCCTGCACAAAACATAGATTATAGGTACTCATTAGATCCACCTCAGGGAGGCGGTTCTAACAAGTACGGTACCCACAATCTATTTTTTTTTTAGCAAAATAAGAAAAATAATGTATACCCCTGTAAACCCCAGTTTTACTATATAAAACTCAGGTTTAAGGAGGTCAGAATTACATAGGCATGTTTTCGTGATGCCTTTCCAAGAATATCTTTTGTAAATCACTCACTACTAAGCCCTCTTCTTACCTTTTTAGCCTCCTGCATTCAAATTTAATGGAAAGGCTGCTTTTGGGCTTGCTGTGTAATGAACATCAAATGTGAAAAATCATCAGGAACCTAGAGACTTTTCCATCTAAATAAAAAGTTACAGAATGTACTATGACAAGTATTCATTGCTGTGTTGGAGTGCTTCAGCCACTGTTCAGGACATGTCAACTTACTCTGTGGTAGAGCTACTATGTGATAGAGCTTCTTGCTGGGTGGTAGGGTGGTGCTGCCTCCTGCTGAAACTTTCAGAGGGTTGGCCCTGCCCTAATTGGCTTTTGTTAGGAAGTGTCTTATCTCACTTGAAGCAAGTTCAGGGGCTGGGTCCTTTTTCTCATCTATCCCATTCTTTTCTTTCTTCCCCTTTAAAGAGGCAGTGCTGGCATGGTAGCTCAGTCGGATGCACGTCCAATTTGTGATCAGGAGGTAGCGGGTTCAATCCTTGCTGGGTCCGGCACCATTCTTTTGTGGAGACTGATCATTCTAGGGTCATTCTGTACCTTCCACTGATTCAAGAAAGGCAGTTGTCAGTTTCTGGCGAAAAAATTCACACAAGTACTGGTTAAATGCCTGCCCAGGAGAAGCATGGTTAGGTAAACTGACTGGCTCAACATGACCTTAATAGTATTGACTGGGCTGTTAAATGCCAAACCAAATCAAGAGGCAGCTTAACAAGAGCTGTTACAACTCAACTCAGATTGCAAATAGAGCTACTTGGAATTCTTTACCACACATACATAATTGAAGGACTGCCAAGAACCAAGGGCAAATTACATAGCTAAACTGGTTACTCTTCTTCAAATATAATTTACAGAGAAAAGTGTCCACTTCAGAGGTCCTTCATAATGACAAGCTATCAATCTTAGAAAACACACACACAATCTGTTGAGCACCAGAAAATGATATGGATAAGTTTAGTTTTGATGTCTAGATTAGTTTAGAAATGGTTTGGGAATACTGTTTTATGATAGCACTAATTGTTATGCAAAAGTTATGAAATGGTTTGTTACAGTTTATGAAAATGACAAATTTTTAACATTAACAGTTTTTTTTTTTTTTCAATTTAATGCTTAGCAACTGTTGAATACATTATTTTGTGGTAGCATTTAATGCATGTACATATGAGTTTTGATTGATTGTGTTGGGTTTAATGACACGTCAACCCTTGTGGGTCATTTTGTGTCATCTCCCAGAGAAAGGGAGAAGAGAGATAGAAGAGATAGTAAAGGAGATGAAAGAGAGGGGGTGACTGGAGAGAAAGAGGAAAATAAATTAAAGTGAAGAAACAGAAGAAATAAAAACATTCCCCCTCTACCCTTACCTGCTGCAAGGATAGCAGACCTTGCCCAAATGTAAACCAGTATTAGTTGGACACCCCAGTGATGCAAGATACATGACACCTTTACCTCACCCAGCCACCCCCACATGTACATTAGAATAATTTTAAAAGTCTTCAACTGGTTATGAATGACACAGCTTATAGATCTAAAGATTCATGAAAAAAAGAAAAAAAAAATGTCCTGAATCATTTGATAACTGTAAAGATGCCATAAATAATGAACTGACAGGCCCTCACCTTCCGTTAGTGAAAAACATTTATATATATTTTTACATTATTTCAACAAAGAATAACAAACACAAAAACGTGATTTTTTTGGAACTGTTTAAAAAGATTGTTCCAGTTGTTACAAAAAGATAAGTTACAAGATGATTGTTGCTGGCCAAACTGCATGCATGGTTGTTAACATAATTATGGTTGATATCTTTGTTTCCCTTTTTAGGTGTGTGAATTGTTGATTCTCTGAGACTAAATAATGACTTTTTCCTCAGTGTGGGTTTGCTGTGGTTATAGATTGCAATTGAGCTCTTAGCTTTGTTTCCTGGCAGTTTTGTGATAATTTGTGTTTTCTGTGATGTTTTCGTGTTAAGGTAGAGAACCCTGCATGGATCCAGGGTGAAGTTTTGATCAAGTAAAAGTACATTGTACCCCAATAGCTCGAACACCAATGGCTCGTTTACTATGGCTAATTTGAACTCTTTTGAGTCCCTATGGAATTCTTTGGATAGCTCAAGAAAACAAATATTTAAATATTTAGGGAAATTTTCTTATTTTATCATGTAATTGTATGTTGTGTGTACTCATTTGAATTGCCTCATTGAGGTGATTCTAATGACTACACTCAACATACCATTATTGCATAGAAAATCGTAAATATTTCCCAATATTATCGCCATGTGTTTCCTGACTTTGCACTATGATTAACCCTCAGTGGCTCAAACAACCTATATCTCAACAAATTTTCATGGTCCCAAGGATGTTTGAGCCATTGAGGTTTGACTGTAGTTTAACCCTTCTCTTGCTGAACACGACATGCCCTGTCTTAGCAAACAGTGAAGATCCAGATCAGTTGGCTTCTGAAGAAGCCAACTGATCTGTATCTGCACTGTTTGTCATTAAATTAAATATGTGAATTTCTAACAAAAACCCCGGATCAAGTTATCTGATTAGCTGGAAATCAGAAGTAGGCATGGCATCTTATTCAGCATGATAAAGGTTAAACCCCCTAGTAGTTGATTCTGTTGACCATTCCAAGGCAGTTCCTCTGTTGCAGTTCTTTTGTTACAGTTCTTCATTGATTGTATGTTGGCTATTGCAAGTGTGACATTGTGTCTTGTCACTGCTTCTTCTTCATCTCTTCTTTTTATGCCTTGAGAAGGCTGTGCTTCATCACTTTGTCCTTCTACTGGGTAACCATTTATATTTTTGAGTCTTGTGTCTAATTTGTTATTGTTTACATCTGAAACATTTGCATTCTTATGAAGCTTGTTTTCAGATCTGTTCACAAACCCTAAGGTTTTCTTCTGGCTATAAATATTTTATTTTCTGGTAAGCGGAATTAATAGTTTTGTCAATACAGTTTTATTGGATAGAAACATTTAATGTTCTTGTCTGATCATCTGGAGAGATTGCTCTGTAGGGTTTTGACAAACTGTTACTATGTATCAGATATATACCGTGTTTACTCTAAATTTTCGGGCACCTCAGCTCCTTACCATACTGGTCCTATAATTGGAAAAGTCTATTCCACTACCTGTTGTTGTGTTTGAAGTATTGCTGGACGAGTGGCTAACAGTGTAGATCCTGATCAGATGCTTATTCTGCAGTGTCTGATCTGGTTCTACACTGTTTGCTCAGGCATATATCCAGATAGATATTTTATTTATTTCTTTTATTTTTTGATAGATATTTTCTTTATTTCTTTTATTTTTTTTTATATTTTTCATCAAAAAAAATAAAGCCGCTGCCATTCAATCTTAGCACCCTCCAGGCAAATACAGCAGAAACAAGTTCATACCATTTCTTATTTTCCCAGAAAATAGGGTTGACATTTGACATCTTTGGCATCTCCTTAGCAGGCAGTTTTACATTAAATGTCAAATCCTGTTTCTGGGAAAATTTCTTTAAAAAATGTCTGAATGTTGTCTGAAATACTTAGCAAGCATTCTAACATAAAGTCTGATATGAGAAATTTAGTGATGAAGACGCAGTCCAGACTACATTTCATGCTCTCTGACCAGGCCCCGAAGTTATAAAACTTTTTTCATGCTCAACTCATCTGAGCATGAAATTTTCTCAGCTAATAAATATGAATAGTTGGCATTTTCATATTCATTAGCAGAGAAAATTTCATGCTCAGCTATGTTTAGCAAGAAAGAATTTGCATTTGTACGTTGCACCTCAGAGGTGCTTCTAATGAGGACCACAACGTATGATTTTATGGAGAACTATAAAAAAATTATCCCAAAATTATTATCAAATAGACAAATACTACTTAAGTTCTCCAAAATCCTTACCAGACAATGTGCAGGCTGATTTGGACCTTTGACATTTGTATTGGAAAGCTGTAGGTTTTCCTACAGTATGTACCACAAAATATTTTTTAACTCTTAGCACTCTTGGTAAAACTTTCAGCTGATGACATTGAGATATTTGTATCTCCCAACAGAATATGTTCAGGGATATAGTGATCAACCTGGCGCCCATGCGTCAGTCTGTAGATGCATTCTTGTGCGCTCCATAACTTTCATACCCTTAAAGGTATTTTGATAATATTTGGTAGCGATGAAGAGGAGGACCAGTAGGCATGTTGCTTGCAAGAGAGACAACCCTCACTTTCTTCATTATGTTATGTCCCATGAAGTCGAAATCTTGTGCAGGCCATAACTTCTTTACTGTTTGAGATAACTTGATAATTTTTGGTAGGGTTATATATCAGGTCAAGTAGGAGTATTGCATACAAAAAGGACAACTTTTGCTCTTTTGGTTTTCTGGCTATCTCTTCTGAAGTCAAAATCTTGTGCAGGCCATAACTCCATACTGTTTGAGCTAATTTGATAATAATTGATAGGAACATATATAAGGTCAAGCAGAAGTGTTGCATGCAAAAGAGACAACTCTTGCTTTGCTCATTTTTTTTATTGCCTCTGAATGCATTTCAAAGTCAAAGTCCTTTGGGCTCTACAGCTTCTTTATTGTTTGAAATATGTGGTAGAAACACAGATGAGGATCTGTAGGTGTGTCAAGAGCAAGAATGACAAGTCTCTCTTCTTTTTTTAGTTATCTCTCCTGTAGTTGAAATCTTGTGCAGCGGTAAACTCCCATACAGTTTTAGATAATTTGGCCACATTTCATACCTTCTTTGCATCTTTTTACTTTTCTCTGTTACAATATATCCAGGATATTTTATAGAAATACACACCAAATTTAGAAGCGGTTCCTTTAGGGGAATTTTCCATCTCTATTCTTTTTTTTTTCCAGAAAACAGGATTTGACATTTATGCAAGTTGTCTCTATTGGAGACAATTTGCATGAACTGTAAAATCCTGTTTTCTGGAAAAAATGGGAAAAATATTTCAGTGTGTCATCTGCTGACTTAGCCCATAGTTTGTTTAGCACTGAGGTATTCTAACACTTTGGAATCAGAGAACTTGTTAAGGGGGCCTATTTGATGATAATTCTTGGATAATTTTTTCATATATCTCCATAAATACTTATGTTGTGGGTACGCATTAGAACTTGCCCAGGTGCTTCTAATGTACCTACAACATATGGTTTTATGGAGAACTGGAGAAAAATATCTCAAGATTATCATCAAATACTCTTCCTTAAAGGCTCCTTATTCCTCAAAAATAGACATGTTTGTTATCCAAGAAAGGTTAAATAAATTGACATATGGTACTAATACGATCATAAAATGTGCCTGTAAAATTTAACTAGTCTCTCGTTTTTGAACTGGATCAAAAAAGAAATGATTTTTTATCATGTCTCTGAATTAATGTTTGAAACATTAATTCAGAGATACAATAAATAATCATTTCATTTTTGATTCAGTTCAGGAATGAGAGACTGAAATTTTAAAAGCTGTCAGGTGCCACATTTTATGTTGTATTAATATCGTACATCAATTTATTAAACCTTTCTTGGATGATAAAATGCCTTTTTTGAGGAATATGAAACCTTTAACAAGTTCAGTGTGTATGTCTTGATATTTGTTTTGTGAGTTTGTTATGTGTATGTGTTTGAAGAGTTTTCTATCATTCATTTTGTGTTCTAACATTTTGTATTAATCCTTGTCATGCTGAATAAATTAAAATGCCATACCCAACTCTAATTGTCAGCCAATCAGATTACATGATCAGATTGTTGATAAAAATTCACACACTGAATGACAATCATTGTAGATCCAGATCAGTTGGCTTCTGAAGAAGTCAGTGGATCAGGATCTTTACTTTTAAAAAAGGTTGGGCATATCCGGGAACAGCAGGACCAGGGTTAACTAAAATATCAACAAACAAGCATATCTAGAGCTCTGACAGAAGTGTTTTAATTTGAACTTGTAAAACTGTCTTGTATCTGCTGGCACTTTGTGCTGTTTGTATATATCCTTACACATTGTAGCTTTTTATATGTGTATCCTATCTGTTGTATATGTGTGTCCATGCAGTTTATGTTACACTTTGACTATATGTCTTGTATGATGATAACTGTCTTCAACACTTACGTTAACCCTTGTCCTGCTGAACCCGGATATATCCTGCCTTTGCAGTATAGATCCAGATCAGTTGGCTTCTGAAGAAGCCAACTGATGTGGATCTGCATGTTTGCCATTAAGTATGTGACTATATAGCAATAATCTGGCTCTAGTAATCTTATTGGCTGAAAATTAGAAGTGGGCGGGGTAATTTATTCAGCAGGACAAGGGTTAAGGTGTGTCAGAACAGTTTCTTCTATTGTTTCTATAAATATAAATCCTGTGCTTTGTATTTTGCATTTCTGTGATCCGTGTTTTGTATTTATAATGTATTGTGGCTTTTTCTGGTATCTTCTTATTACTGTTTTATGGATTTACCCTTTATCACTTACCATGCTTTGGGCAAATTCAACAGAATGACAAACTGATGATTTTTTTCTTATTTTTCATTGAAAATAGGATTTGACATTTTATACAATTTGCATGAATAGGATCTGACACTTTATGCAAATTGCTTGAAATGTCAAATCCTATTTAAAAAAAAAAAAAATAAGAAAATTATTTCAAAATGTCATCTGCTGAAATTGTTACCCAGTATGCAAAGTGTTAAACCCTGCAGACCACAAATAGTGTCTTCCAGATGGGACAGCTTGAAAATAACTATCTGATCAAGCTTTATACTGTTTGCCATTCCATTTTCAATTTTGATCAACACCATTATTTCCAGCATTGGATGTATTGAAATTCAAATAGTCCACTTCATGAGTTAAGGCTGAAAGTGTTAAACTTTTTGTTTTGTATGTATGTCACAGTGGTTTAGTCTATTATTATTCTTGATTTTTTTTTTTTTTTTGTAACTTTAAGGATCATTACATCTGCCTGAAGTATGTATATGTTTTCACCAACACTGACTTTGACAGCTGGAGATGTGTCATATCAAGCAGCTAGTTGCATGGAAAAATATAAGTGAAGGTACTCAGGAAATGCCACAGTCACGAAGCACAGCCAAAAGAAGGAGAGATGAGGAACAAATGAGCTTAAACCAGTTTTACTCACACGAAAAGGAACTTTTGTAAATACCAAAGGTTTAGGTGATTTACTGTCCTGGATGCCTCAGATTCAGTCTTTTACTTTTCTAAATCTGCTGGATTGACTGAAACCAACCTACATGTGGAGCTTCTATGGGATGGGGAATGACAGGTTGTGTGGGGGATCTGGTTCACATGACCAACATGGCCACCATGCCCATATATGGATAAACCCTTTGAAAATCTTCTTCTTAGGGACTGAAAGGCCAATGACCTTGAAACTTGATATGCAGCATTTGGGTCTATTGTAGCTTATGATAGAAAGTTGATTTATGCAATCAGCTAAATGAAAAGGATTTAAAATTCTTCATCTGAGGAACTGAAAGACTGATGATTGAAACTTGGTATGCAGCATTGGGTCTCTGACTCTACCTGATTCATTTAAATGATGACCTTTCATTGACTGTGTCCTTTTTTACAACAAGGTATGTTTAGGTATTGTGGACTTTTGTATGGAATTTAGCTTACCAGAGAGAGCTTATAAGATATTCAGTGGTCCAGAATGTCCGTAATTTTTGATGTCATTGTCATCAACAGTTGAGCTCTGGAGTAGTGACCCATTTGCCTCTTTTAAAAAAAAAAGAAGAAGAAAAAAAGCCAAATCAACAGAAATGTGTATTTAGCTTTAAATATGTGAACAACATGACCGAAATTATCACACATACTGATAAGAACTGACAGTACATCATAGTATAGAACTGTGATGTATTTGAAGATGTAAATTAGAATGCAGTGAAATTTTAAAATAAAATGTGTGGTGCAAAATATGATCTGAAGAAAGTTTTAATCTCATTAGTAGTTTGAATCCTCTTTTTTTTTGCATTGTTGATCCTTTCACTAAAGAAGTAAAACTGTTGGGATGGCATATTGTCCTTTTTGGATGTTGGCACTGGTTGTGTGTTTGGCAAATGCTGTAAATGCAGATCTGGTGCCACAGAATTTGCGTGTCAGCATTGTCATTTAGCTATCTTTTTTTAAAGGAGCATCACCAGGTAGCCAGATGAATCTGTTTTAATTTTAGAAGTATGTTTAGGATTTAAGGTGTCTAAATGTTGAGTATATATGGATACTAATAACTGGCTCATCTAAATGTTTGTTTAGTATGACTGCCACACTACCAGTGATCTTGTTATCAAAGTTGTAAGTGAAATGCCATGCTCTGTTTTCAGAGAGTTAATTATTCATTCTTTCTTGTTAAGCTTTATAAAAAGAAATATTAGTGAAATGCCACAATCATGAAGCCTAAGCCATAATGAGGTACCAAAAGAAGGAGAGATAAGAAACAAATAGTGACAAAACAAACACCATATATGATACCACTGATACACAAAGGAAGAACTGCAACAGAGAACCACATTGGAGCGGTCAGTAAGAAAACTATTTTGAGGCTTTATAAATGGCAGAATTAACCCAGATTAGCACCAAATTTTAAATATCAGCAGACAACATTTTTTTTTTTTTATTTTATTATTTTTGAGCAAATAGGACTTGCAATTTCATTTGAATCATCCCTTGAAGATATGATTACTTGAAATGTCACAAGTTGTTTTTTCTCTGAGAAATAAGAAAAAATATCACATTTGTTGTCTGTTAATTTCATAATAAGCATTTTGAGGGTCAATACAAAAAAAAAGAGGTGGATAAAAACAAGGAAATCATTATAATGTCTTCAATGTAAAAGATTGCTATAGAGCATCTTTACATACCAAAACACTTACCCTCCAATGGATGCTCTTTAAAGCTTTACCATAAGAAAACCTACCTTCATGTAAATATCTTCTGTATAAAAGAAGCTGCCAGTGAATTAATCAGTACTTGCATAGCTCCATATAAGAGGGTATCATGTAAATATTTTTTCTTGTTTCTCCATGAAAAATTTGCTGTGAATACTCATTAGAAGTGCCCCAGTGAGGTGCTTCTAATGAATACCTACAACATATGTTTTCATAGAGAAATAAGAAAAAAAAAAGATATAAGTACTTTTTTAATACTTTTTGGTGTGTGAAAAGTGCTTGTCTGGAATTATGAGAGAAGCTTGGTATTTTTATCTGGTCACAAAAAAGATACCTTTCAAAATATGAATGACATGAGAAAAGGGCCCTTATCATGCATGCTGACATCAAATCTGCACACCATAAGATTCTGGGTCTGGGGGCATATGTAGGCATTAAAGGCCCAGATTAGCTTGCACATCTGAAAAATTAAGATGTCATGCCCATTTCCAATTTTAAGCAACTCAGATTACTTAACACTTCTCTTGCTGAGCACGATATGCCCTGTATTAGCAAACAGTGTAGATCCAGATCAGTTGGCTTCTTCAGAAGCCAACTGATCTGGATCTGCACTATTTGTCATTAAATATGTGAATTGCTATCAAAAACCCGGATCAAGTAATCTGATTGGCTGGAAATTAGAAGTGGGCATGGCAATTTATTCAACATGACAAGGGTTAATCCAGATTTTTGATACAAATTCTCAAACTGAATGACAAATAGTGCAGATCCAAATCAATTGGCTTCTACACAGTCTACAAAGGCGGGGTATATCTGAGACCACAGTAGGACAAGTGTTAGTAACTTCATTGTCAATCATTCCTTTAATATTGTACTTACCCTAAATATTTGGACTCTTTCAGTCCTTTTAGTTGTCCTAAAATTTGAACAAGCAGAGGACTAGTTAAGGGGGAGTATCTTATGATGATCTGGGATAAGTTTTCTTATTTCTCTATGAAAACATATGTTGCAGGTACTAAGTGCTTCTGGGGCGCTTCTAATGAGTACATATGTTTCATAGAAAAACTAAGAAATTATCCCAGAATGCTTTATTGTGAAATGACTCCTCCTTGATAACTCTTCCGAGTCGTCCATTTGATTACCTGTTAATGTGCATATAAACTTGATGACAGTTGACAAACAGTGTAGACCCTGATAAAAGGCCACAGAATGTGATCTGTCATCAGTGTTTGCTCAGGTCTGTCTGTAATTTAGAACAAATGAAGGGGAATAAATATGCTGTCAAGGAAAGTAACTCCATCAAAATGGTTTTAACCCTTCTGAAAAAGGTCTACTCTAAAAGGAAAGAATTTGCTCCCATTGGGAGCAAATTCTTTCATTTTACAGTAGACCCCTTTTCAAAATGAGCTTGGTGTGCAGGAAAGCAAACACAAAAGTTGTCTCCCTTTTAAAATATGACACCGACTGTATGGATTAATATATTATTGATGCTGGCCTTCAAGAGTTTTCAGTATATGCCCCCAAAGAACCCTTTCTTCATGGCAGGGCTCATGTGATAAAGTTGCATTTTTTTTTCATGGTTCATTTCTATACAGCTGTTGTTTCTTTATTGTTTAACTTCAGCAGTCTAGGCTAAATTCATGAGATGATCAGTTTAATGATAGTTTTCTAATTTCTCCCAGAAAACATTGTTTGATATTTTATGCAAATTGTCTCCTAAGGAGACAATTTGCATGAAATTTCAGTCTCTGTTTTCTGGGAAAATAAGAAAAAAACATTTGAGAATGTCCTCTGGCAAAATTTGTACCTAACATGTTAACCCTTAAAGCGCCAATCACAACTATTGTCGTCTGCTTTGTCTTCTGCTGGTTACTTTAAAAGTCACTTCTGCAAACAGTATGGACCCAGATCAGACTGCTCCTAAAGGAGCAGTCTGATCTGGGTCCACACTGTTTGCCTGTATGCAAAAATAGGTTTGAAAAGTCTGCAAGAATATTCAGCAGACGACATAAACAGACGACATTTTCAGATGCAGTTTTTCTTGGCGCTTTAAAGGTTAAAGGTGAATTCATTGAATTCTCAGCAATGCTTCCAGATAGGCAAATCTTATGATAATTACAACTTTTTTTTTTGTACAAAAACAAGGTGAGGCTGTGCTACTGTGTATCCAGAGCATACTTTAAGAAAAAAACAACAAAAAACAAAGGAGACAATTTGCATGAAGTGTCTGATCCTATTTTCTTGGAAAAATAAGAAAACTATCACCAGTTTTTTGTCTGCTGAATCTGCCCATAGCATGGTAAGTGTTAAGAAAAAAAAGACATTTAATAGTTACTTTAAATTATTTCCTGAAATACAGTCGAACCTCGTTATCTCGAACTCGCTTATTTCGAATTACCGCTTATCTCAAAGCAAAAATCTGGTCCCTGTTTTAATATGAAACTATGACAACAGGTAACAAAATAATGTGGAAAAGAGGAGAAATTGCTCCTGAGGAGCAATTTCTCCTCTTTTCCACATTATTTTATATATATATTTCTAACTTCAGGAGTCAAATTACATATTCATTTGTTAAATGTGGTTGTTCAATTTATTGTTTTCCTCACTCTGTCAACTCTGATATGTCGAAGAATGGATATCTCGAAGTGTTTCAGTGAGTCCCTTGGAATTCGAGATAACGGGAGTCGACTGTACATGTATCACCTTCTATGGAGCTGTGATTTTGTACAGGTACTATACAATGCTAAGAATTTGGACAGACATGCTTGAACAAACAGTATAGATCTAGATCAGAGTTCTCAGAACATGGAGTTTGAGCAGGGTCTACTCTGTTTGCAACTCATTAAGCAGTAAGACAAATTATCTGGCAGACAAGTGTTCAGACTGATAGGTCTTAGCAAATGTAGACCTAGATCAGATGCCTCAGAACATGGTGTTTGATCAGGGTCTTCACAGTTTGCACCTCGACAGTCAAATGGACTTGTTCGGACAGACAGATCTGAACAGATGTAGACCCAGATAAGATGCCTCAAGACATGGAGTCTGATCAGGGTCTACACTGCACCTCATCCAACAGTTGTTAGACTCATTGTCTGATTGTCTGGCAGTCAAATGGACTTCTCATCACGAAAACATGCCTATATAATTTTGACCCCCTTAAACCCCACTTTTAAGTAGTAAAATTGGGGTTTACTGGGGTATACATTATTTTTCTTATTTCTGCTCAAAAACATAGATTGTGGGTACTCGTTAGAACTGCCTCAGCGAGGCAGTTCTAATGAGTACTCACAATCTATGTTTGTGGGTACTCGTTAGAACTGCCTCAGCGAGGCAGTTCTAATGAGTACTCACAATCTATGTTTTTGAGCAGAAATATGACAAATATCAGAATTCTTTATCTGAAAATTTTCCTTTTTGGGTTGTAACATTTTCAGTATATTTGAATAGGTGTGTTTTCGTAATGTTCAGACAGACAGGTCTGAGTAAATGTAGACCTAGATCAGATGCCTCAGAACAGAAGTGATCAGAGTGTACACTGTTATCACCTCAGCAAGCCATTGTTACACAAATCATCTGGTAATCAAATGGACTTGTTCAAATTTTAGGAGAAGTGGGGTAAGGAGTTAAGGTCTCCAAATATTTTAGGGTAAATATGGAAGTTTTTCTCATGGTCTGCATCAAACTGATCAATAACCCAACATCTCTTATGGGTAAACAGTTCTCGTGACAGGATAAAAAGACACTTTTTTGTAACTGCTGATATTAAGTCTTAAAGCGCCATGCAAAATTTGTAGCAGACAACATTCTTATTGTTTTTTTCATAGAAAATAAGACTTGACAGTTCATGTGAATAGCAGATGATTCACATGAAATGTCAAGACTTACTTTCTATGAAAAACAAATTAAAGTGTTGTCTACAACAGTTGTGATTTGTGCTTTAAGGGTTAACCATTAAGCTGTGAAATTTTAATATTCTGTTTTTTTGTTTTGTGTTTTTGTTCTTTATTTTTTTTTTTTTAGATTTTTTTCTTATTTTATTTAGACTAAATTGCCTGACATTTCAGTCAGATTATTTATATAGAAGATGATTTGAATGAAATATCAAGCCTTGTCTTCTTGAGACCTGAAGAAATATTGAATCTTTGATGTCTACTAACTTGGTCCAGAGCTTGCTAATGGTTAATTGTCTTTTTACAAGGTTTCAATCTCACAGCTGTATGAAACAATTCTTGTCAGATATACTCATTGCCAAAAGAAAGGAGAAATTACAATATTTACCCTACTGTGCCTTTGACATCCTTCAGAAAAAGCATTTTTATTTGGTGTTTTATTCTAAATGGAAACATTGATTTGTGATTGACAGTGTCTTATCAGAAACCATTTGTCATGTCTGTTCCTGTGCTTTATTTTAAATATTTACCACAAAATTAATTTTATGGCCAACAATGGGTCTGACTGTTGCAATTTCTATAGTTAACAGGATTTCTGGAAATTTTTTGTTAAAAAATATTTTTTGATTTTCTTCACTGATTTTAAATTATTGATGCTCTATAACAATATTTTGAAATTTTCAGAAATTTTGAACAAGTGGAACTTGTAGAAACTTGCATCCAAACTACCTACCCCATCGAGTTTTGCATATTTTGCAGCCCGTTTTACTACGGGAAAAAAATGAAACTACTTGATTATTTTAAAACCAATGACTAGAATAAAGCTTTTTCTGACAAATGGTTTTGCATTGACTCATGCTAAAAGTTTGCAAATTTACTTCTTCTGTATAAGTACCAGGCAAAAAAAGACTTTCAGGAAGATGTCGAAAGGAGGAGATATTAGGTCACCTTAACCCTAGTAGTCCTGCTCAACCCGGATATACCCTGCCTTTGCAAACAGTGTAGATCCAGATCAGTTGGCTTCTGAAGAAGCAAACTGATCTGGATCTGCACTGTTTGCTGTTAAGTATGTGAATTTATATCAATAATCTGGATCAAGTAATCTGATTGGCTGAAAAGTAAGAGTGGCATCTTAATTTATTCAGCATGACAAGGGTTAAATTCTTACCGTATTAGATACAGTCGACTCTCATTATCTCGAATTCCAAGGGACTCTCTAAAATACTTCGAGATATCCGTACCTTGACATATCAGATTTGCAGAATTGAGGAAAAAATAAATCAAACACCCACATTTAACAAATTTATATGTAATTGGACTCTTGAAGTTAGAGATACAGTGAAAATATTGTGGAAAAGAGGAGAAATTGCTCTTTAGGAGCAATTTCTCCTCT
The DNA here is from genome assembly GCA_964016985.1 of Anodontia alba. Taxonomy (NCBI): domain Eukaryota; kingdom Metazoa; phylum Mollusca; class Bivalvia; order Lucinida; family Lucinidae; genus Anodontia; species Anodontia alba. The sequence continues at coordinate 11,464,093 of OZ024824.1, forward strand.
TTTCCACAATATTTTTCACCTGTTGTTAGAGTTTCATTTTAGGCAGGGACAAGATTTTCACTTCGAGATAAACGGTTATTTGAGATAAATGAGAGTCGACTGTATTTGTCATTAAATATGAACATGTCCATTTTATTATGTGTTGATGTGTCTGAACCATTGCTGGATAAGTGGCAAACAGAGTACAACCTGATCAGACACCTTTTTTCTATGGCATCTGTCCATCTGTTCTGGGTTAACACTGTTTGCTCAGGCCTGTCTGTCACCTCTGATGAACGACCTGCTCGATATTAGTGAAATATTCTTGAAAGGGCCGTAAAACCCAAAGGAAAGGCCTGTCTGTCTCAATACGGGTTATTACAGTTAGAGTGTGATATATTGTTGTTACAGTTAGGCATCGTAATGTCCTTGGTTCATATCCCACTGGAAATGAAAATCATCTCTATATAGCATTTCATTGCACAGCCTTGAACCACCTCAGTACTAACAACAGTAAAAAAAAAAAAAAAAAAAAAAAAATGGACACATTAACTATTGCTAGAAAGTATTTATCTGTTATTTGGTTTATTTTTACAGTTTGAGTGTGACCTTGACCTTTAAAGCAGGAGCCAAGTGTTGCATCACATGATCTTATTTTGTGGGGTAGATTTCTGTCAAATCATTTCAAAATTACCCATGCATCACATGGTTATCTTAAAGCCAGACATGAACTGCTGCCATTGCATTACATAGGCATTTGTACAAAGTTCATGGCATAGATCCAGGGTTTTACACAGGTCACGTGATCTTATTCTTATTTTGCCAAATGATTAAAAAAACCTTAATGTATCACAAGATCGTTAGAGGCACACATTTATAAAGACAATTCATACAAGTCTGGCCAAAAACTTCATGGTTGGGAGCCAAATTCTGCATGACAGATAAAAAGAGGTATCCACATTATTTATCTTATTTCTCCATGAAAACATAAGTTGTGGGTGCCCATTAGAAGCATCTCAGTGATGTACTTCTAATGAGAACCACAACATGTTCTCTTGGAGAAATAAGAAAAATAGCAGTAGTTTTCCATTGAAAAAAGAAGTGCCTTATCTGGAGCTGTGCCCTTTACATCACAAAGTTAGGAGCCAGACAAAAAAAAAGCAAAACAACAATAAAAGTACAAAAAAAAAAAAAAAAAAAAGAATGGAGGACAGTTGCAAATACAGTCGACTCTCGTTATCTCGAACTTCACGGGACCTGATAAAAATGTTCGAGTTATCAGTAGTTCGAGACAACCAAATTGTGACGTCATAGGTATGACGACTGTTCGCCTCTGTTCGCCAAAACGTGGTTGGACGGCACATGTATATGGCAATTTAAATAATTTACGCGTACTTCAGTTTGCATTGTTACTGTTTGTTTTAGGAGATGCAATGGTTCTCTTGGAATAATATCATCAATAAATGTTAATAATTATAAATTTCAAACGTCTCTTGTTGGCTTTTAATACTCCTGCAAATTTGGATTTCCATGTGAGCTACAAATAAATTACTGGTTTCCGGGTTGTGTTAGAACTTTGTTATGAACTGGTTTGGATTAACTCCCTTCGCATAGACGACTCGATAAAGAGCTGACTGGTTTCCGCTTTTGCATAAAACGCTTACAATGTTAAGCGGCAGCTGTAAGCTAGTTTGGATTATCTCCCCTGGTATAAACGAACCCTCTCAGAGCGGCAAACTGTAGATCCTGCAGAGAAAGCTCGTTATGAGCCGTCTCATCTGGACCTACACTATTTGTGCGGGTATCCGTATCAGTCTACAGGGTCGGAAGGGTTAACATCGGTACTCACGTGTGATTCGTCTATTTGAGGCCGTGCACGACAACCTATTAGAAGACTGCGCGACTGTCAAAGACTCGGATCAGCCTGCACGCCCACGAATTTTCCATTATACGCATGAGCCTTATCTGGGCTTACCAAAGAGCACCGCCTGACCAAAGAGTAACAAGTAAAGATTCAGACTTAGCTAGCATGTTCAATACAGGCTGATTTGAGTCGGAACCTGTCGCGCACTGACTTTTCTCGAAGACGCTATATCGTTCAGACGGACAGTACTCAATAGTGAAGAGCATATCTAAACAATAAATTAAAGAAACTCCGTTGATTAATCTTCCATAACACTATTCTGAGCTGCTTTTTATCTTTCAAATCAATGACACGAGACGGTGTTGAGCGCCGCGTGTCAAACCCGACTCGACACGCACGTGATTTCATAATTACGGATTTTAGACATTGTTTGTGTTGTTTGCAATTACCTGGACAAAGGGGAAAATTAAAATATTGATTTATTTATCAATGGCCTATTATGATTTTCATTAACTGAGAGACCGGCGGCGCCGCATCTTACATTTTGTTTTCCTTCGTCATGGTCCGAGTTCGAGATACGCGGTAGTAAAAACTGTGAAAAATATATTCAGGGACTGAAAATGATGGACGAGATAGCCGAAGTGTCGACATAAAAGTAGTTCGACATACGCGAAGCTGAAATACAATAAATATATAAGGAAAATAATCGGGACTTAGAAATCAGTTCGACATAAGTGATAGGATCGAGATAAGAGGGGTCGAGATAACGAGAGTCAACTGTAGATGCTTAAAATAGGAGTACAGAAATAATCATCCCAATATTCTCTGCTAATCTGGATCATCAAAACAATTCAACTTGACATATTTATTATATTTATTACAAAGAACAATTAAGGCACATGTGTTCTGCCAAATCTAGTAAGTGAAAGTGAAAATAACAAGCAATAAACAGATGCAAACAAACTTACTGTCTTGATTATGATGTTGATGTTAACTTAGCATGCTATGGGCAATTTCAGCTGACAACAAATTAACGATATTTTTCTTATTTTTCCAGGAAAACATGATTTAACAATTTATGCAAATTGTCTCCTGACCATTTGCATGAAATGTCAAAATAAGAAATATATTTCAAAATGTTGCTTGCTGAAACTTTTACCCAGCATGTTAGCATTAGTCCAAATTTATATATCATCAGATAAAGAGGTACACATAAGACAATGATTATTATTTTTACACCAAATCCACTTCGCTTTATAACATGGTTCGTTATAACATGGTTTTGGATATAACACCGTTCAAAGATGGATCCCAAAAGTGTATAGATTATATTGAAAAATGACCATAAAATGGTCATTTTTCAATATAATCTATACATTTTTGTTTGGATATAACACGTTTGTTTAACTAACACGGTTTATGCTATGGACCCCAACAATAGTGTTATAAAGAGGTTGTGGTGTATATGTTGTGCATAGTTCCCACATCTCCAGATAAAACTCTTTTTAGCCTAAAATTATTGTTGTATTTCCTATTTCATATCTCTATGAAAATTTATATTGTTGGTACTCATTTAAAGCTTATGTGCAAACCCAGATCATCTCTTTATCTGGAGCTATGAACTGACATGTTAATCCAGATAAGAAGGGGTAAGCCACAAAGTATTTTTCTTATTACACTTCAGCCTCTTTATAACATGGTTCATTATAACACGGTTTTGGATATAACACGGTTCAAAGATGGATCCCAAAAATGCATAGATTATATTGAAAAATGACCATAAATGGTCATTTTTCAATATAATCTATACATTTTTGTTTGGATATAACATGGTTGTTTAACTAACACAGCTTATGCTATGGACCCTGACAATTGTGTTATAAAGAGGTTGTGGTGTATTTTCTTATTTCATCACAATTATGTTGTGGACACTCATTAGAAGTGCCTTGATGAAGTATCCATAACATGTTTGTTTTTTTTTTAGTTTTTTTTTTTTGTTTTTTTTTTAGGGAGAAATAAGAAAAATGTCCATAGTTTTTGGATGACAAATGTACTTTATCTGGAGTTATGAACTGACAGCTTAGAATATTGGGATCAAACATGTTTTTATGATTTCAGCTATAAAGAGGAATTAATGGATCAATTAATAAACGAAAAGCTGTAAACATATATCCTAGGATGTGAGAACAGGGTCAGTCATATCACACATGGGACTTGTTAAGGCAGAGTATTAGGTGATAATTCTTGGATAATTTTCTCCAGTTTTCCATAAAAAGCAGTTCTCCATAAAAATGTATGTTGTGGGTACTCATTAGAAATGCCTCATCGAGGCACTTTCATGATTACCCACAACATACGTTTGTATGGAGAAATAAGAAAAATTGTTCTAGAATTATCATCAAATACTCCTCCTTGACAAGTACTGTCAGTTTATTCTGTCTGCTGTTTAGATTCTACACATCACGAAAACATACCTATATAATTTTGACCCCCTCAAACCCCATTTTTATATAGTAAAACTGGGGTTTACAGGGGTATATATTATTTTTCTTATTTCTGCTCAAAACAAAGATTGTGGGTACTCATTAGAACCGCCTCGCCGAGGCGGTTCTAACGAGTACCCACAATCTATGTTTTGAGCAGAAATATGAAAAATATCAGAATTTTTCATTTTTTTGGTGGTAAAATTTTCAGTATATTTGAATAGGTCTGTTTTCGTAATGGCTATGCAAAATGCATTCATTTTCATCAGACTGTACTAATGCACATGCTGATTGATGACAGCCCACATTGCAAATGCAAAAGATGGTCATGGTCATGCAACAGAACTATACAAATTACCCATGTGGATCTTAGAACCAGAAATGTACCCCACAACATGATCTTGTACAGCGACTCCTGATTATCAAATTTTGTGGGCAACAAAAATCTGATCAGGGCCATTGTTGCATTACGAAAACACGCCTATTCAAATATACTGAAAATTTTACCACCAAAAAATGAAAATTTTCAGATAAAAATTTTGATTTTATTTCATATATCTGCTCAAAACATAGATTATGGATACTCGTTAGAACTGTCTCAGTGAGGCAGTTCTAACAAGCACCCACAATCTATGTTTTTGAGCAGAAATAAGAAAAATAATGTATACCCCTGTGAACCCCAGTTTTACTATATAAAAGTGGGGTTTAAGGGGGTCAACATTATATAGGCATGTTTTCGTGATGTCCTTTGGTATTCTTTCATAGCCAACATTTATAGCATCCCATTGCTCCATATAAGAGGGGTTTCCAGATTATATACCATATGGTGCTGCCTCTATGTGACTCAGTTGCCTGGCAGCGTTAAAAATCTGTAAACTGTAAAACTGTATACCATATTTGATCCAGTTATCATTATTTAAAAAACTTGCAATAAAATATCCATATAATAAAGGCACGCTTTGAAGCAAGATCAGCAGAGAACTTCATGAGGGTTGTGTTTAATGATTCTTATGTGATATGTTTCTGATTTTCTTTATAAAAGCATAATTTGTTGGTACTCATTTGAATTGCCTTAAGTTGAGACAATTCAAATGAGTATCAACAATGTATTCTTTTATAAAAAAGGAGATAAAAGAACACTGGCTGCAAATTGAAGACTACAAAATTGCATGACTGAGCACTTATAGGGGTATGTGCAGTAATTAGTTTGAATATGGTAGCTCTTATTATCCACGAAAACATTTGTTGTGGGTACTCATTAGAAGCCTCATTGTGGCACTTCTAATGAGTATTTGCAACATATATTTGCAAGGAGAAATAAGAAAAATATCAGTACTTTTTAGTTGAAAATGTGCCTTTATCTGGAGCAATGACTGTGAAAGTTCAGATCAGAATTGCTCATATACATAGGCTTATCTGGGTCATGGCCTTCATTGTCCACATAATGTGATAAGTGACCTTTTCTTGTGACGTAGCTTTATTATTATTAGCTCACCTGGAGCTTTGCTCCAGGTCAGCTTATGCAATGGCCTGTTGTCCATCGTCCATCCATAGTTAGCTTTTCACGTTTTCAACATCTCCTCCAGAACCATAAGTTGGATTGAGCTGAAACTTAGTAGGAGGCATTGTGGCAACATGGAGATGCAGAATTGAAAGTCTTCAAATGCGACGTCTCCTCCCAAACCCTAAGTCCGATTGAGCTGAAACTTGATGGGATGCATCACAGTGACACAGAGATTCAAAATTGCTATAATCGTTCTGTTCCATTCCGATATCCAAGATGGCCACCATTCTTCAAACAAATCTTCTCCAAAACCATGTCAGATTGAGCCAAAACGTTATGGCAGGCATAGGACCGACATAGAGATTCAGAATTGCTAAGATTGTTCCGTTCATATATCCATGGCAGCCATCTTGAAATTCTTCAAACGACATCTCCTCCCAAACCGTAAGTTCGATTGAGCCAAAACTTGATGGGAAGCATCACAGTGACAGATGAGATATCATTTGAAGTATTTCAAGATGGCAGCCAGGGCGTCCATCTTGAAATACTTCAAATGATATCTCCTCCAAAACCAAAGTCAGATTGAGCCAAAACTTTATGGGAGGCATCGGAGCGACATAAGAGATTTCAGAATTGCTAAGATTGTTCCATTCTTATATCCAAGATGGCCACCATGGCGGTCATCTTGAAATTCTTCATACGACATTTCCTCCCAACCGAAAGTTGGATTGAACCAAAACTTGATGGGAAGCATCACAGATTCAGAATTGCTAAAATCGTTCCATTCAGATATCCAAGATGGCTGCCATGGCGGCCATCTTGAAATTCTTCAAACGACATCTAATCCCAAACAATAAGTCAGATTGAGCTGAAACTTGATGGGAGGCTTTGGAGAGTTATAGAGACTCAGAATTGCTAAAATCGTTCTGTTCTCATATCCAAGATGGCTGCCATGGTGGCCATTTTGAAATACTTCAAATGACATCTCCTCCCAAAACGTAGGTGGGATTGAGCCAAAACTTGATGGGAGGCATTGGAGCAACATAAAGATTCAGAATTGCTAAAGTTGTACCGTTCTGATATCCAAGATAGCCGCCATGGACGCCATCTTGAAATTCTTCAAATGACATCATCTTCCAAACCATAAGTTGGATTGAACCAAACCTTGATGGGAAGCATCACAGTGGCACAGAGATTCAAAATTGCTATAATCCTTCAGTTCAGATGCCCAAGATGTCCAACAGATATCCAAGATGGCCGCATTGATCGAGTCAAAACTTGATTGGAGGCATTGAAGCGACATAGAGATTCAGAATTGCTAAAATTGTCAGCCTTCTTGAAAATCTTTGAAAAACATCTCCTACGGCTATCTTGTAAGTCTTCAATTGTTATCTGCTCCCGACAGTAAGTTGGATGGAGGGGAAACTTGATGGAAGGCATTGGAGCAGCATGGAGATTTAGAATTGCTAAAATGATTCTGTTCTGATATCCAAGATGGCCACCATGGCAGCCATCTTGAAAATCTTGAAATCACATCTGCTACTGAAGGGTGTCTGATTGAGCTTAAACATGATGGGAGGCACTGGGGTGATACGGAAATTCAGAATTGCTGAAATTCTTTTGTTCCAATTTCCAAGATGGATGCCATCTTGAAACTTCAAATCACATCTCCTTCCAAACAGTAAGTCAGGTTGAGCTGAAACTTGATGGGAGGCATCGGGGTGAAATGGAGATTTAGAATTGCTGAATCATTCAGTTCCAGTATCCAAGATGACGGCCATAGTGGCAATCATGAAACTCTTCAAACAACATCAGATTCTGAATTGCTAAAGGCAATCTGATCTGACAGCCAAGATGGCCACCATGGCACAATATAACATATCAAGATCAGCCTAATCCAGGTGAGCGATTTCTGGCCCACTTGGGCCTCTAGTTACATGATTGTATTTATTTATCTTTTTTTTTTATTTTTTTTTTTTGCAGGAAAGCATTCCGAGCATATGAAGAAAGTTGGGATCGCAGATTCAGGCTTTTGTGTTGCTGTGTAGAACGGAAGGGAAGAAATAAGGTATGTAAACTTCCTAAAGCATATAACAGCAGCTCCAGGTCAGCCTATGTGATCCCCTATTGTCCATTGTCCATCCGCTAGCTTTTCACATTTTCAACAACTCCTCCTGAACGGTTGAACAGATTGACTGGAAACTTGGTAGGAAGCATCGGGGTGACTTTTAGATCAAAAGTAACTAAAATAGTTCATATCGGAAATCTAAATCCATGGCGGCCATCTTGAAAATCTATTTTTCGCTTCTGCCCATGAACCGAAATGCCACTTGACTTGAAACTTGGTAGGAAGCATGGGGCTGACTTGTAGATAAAAAATAGCTAAAATTGTTCCAATCGGAAATCCAAGATGGCCGCCATGGCAGCAATCTTGAAAATCTATTTTTCTCCTCCTCCGTCCTGAACCGAAAGTCCAATTGACTTGAAACTTGGTAGGAAGCATTGATGTGACTTGTAGATCAAAAATTGCTAAAATCATTCCAATCGGAAATCTAAGAGGACCGCCATTGTGGCCATCTTGAAAATCTATTTTTCGCTTCTTCTCCAGAACTGAAAGGCCACTGACTTTGTAGGAAGCATCGGGGTGACTTGAAGATCAAAAATAGCCAAAATCTTTCCAATTGGAAATCCAAGATGGCCGCCATAGCTCCCCTCTTGAAAATCTATTTTTGGCTTCTTATCCTGAACCGAAAGGCCAGTTGACTTGAAACTTGGTAGAAAACATCGGGGTGACTTGTAGATCAAACATAGTTAAAATCAGTATAATCTGAAATCCAAGAGGCCGTCTTGAAAATCTAGTTTTCGCTTCTCCTCCGGATCCAAAATGCCAAAATTAACTGACTTGAAACTTGGTAGGAAGCATCGGGGTGACTTGTAGATCAAAAGAGACTAAAATCATTCTGATAGGGAATCCAAGATGGCCGATATGGTGGCCATCTTGAAAATCTGATTTTTGTCCCCCGCCTTTTCGAAGAAAAGCGGAGGGACACTGTTTTTGGCTTTCCGTGGTACTTTGCGCGTGGTGCATGGTGCCAATTTTTAGTAGGTACAGAGCAGGTAGCTTGTCCCCTTAACTCCTCCCACAGGTTTTGGCCGATCCTTTTGAAACTTTATGTGGGCTTTTAGGATGGCCTGAAGATATGCATGTGGATTTTTCAGAATCCTGAAATAATTTTTTATCACTTTTTCCGCATTTTTAACTTAGACATTTTTTGAGTTCTAATATTACAGAAGTGTATAGGGAGTAGGTACCTTGTCCCCTGAACTCCTCCCACAGTTTTTGGCCGATCCTTTTGAAACTTTACAGGTGCTTTAAGGATGGTCTAAAGATATGCATGTGGTTTTTTTAGAATCCTGAAATTATTTTTATTACTTCTTACACATTTTGAACTTAGACATTTTTTTAGTTCTAATATTACAGAAGTGTATAGGGAGCAGGTACCTTGTCCCCTTAACTCCTCCCACAGTTTTTGGCCGATCCTTTTGAAACTTTACATGGGCTTTTAGGATGGCCTGAAGATATGCATGTGGATTTTTCAGAATCCTGAAATAATTTTTTATCACTTTTTCCGCATTTTTAAATTAGACATTTTTTGAGTTCTAATATTACAGAAGCGTATAGGGAATAGGTACCTTGTCCCCTTAACTTCTCCCACAGATTTTGGCCGATCCTTTTGAAACTTTACAGGTGCTTTAAGGATGGTCTGAAGATATGCATGTGGTTTTTTCAGAATCCTGAAATTATTTTTTATTACTATATAGTTTCCTGCTTCAATACTTAGTTAAGTGATACAGGACCAATGGTCCTCTGGTTAACTTACCCATTTTTAATACCTCAATTAAAAGTAAGGCGGGGGACATAAATTCCCCATGGAATTTGCTTGTTGCTTCTCATCCTGAACTGAAAGGCCAGTTGACTTGAAACTTGGTAGGAAGCATTAGGGTGACTTGAAGATCAAAAGTAGCTAAAATTGTTCCGATCAGAAATCCAAGATGGCTGCCATGGCCGCCATCTTGAAAATCTGTTTTTTGCTTCTTCTCCTGAACTAAAAGGCCAATTGACTTAACTTGGTAGGAAGCAATGGGGTGACTTGTAGATCAAAAATAGCTTAAATCATTCAGATCCAAAATCCAAGATGGCCACCATGTCCTCCATCTTGAAAATCTATTTTGAACTTCTCTTGAACCGAAAGGCCAACTGACTCCAAACTTGCTAGGAAATATTGGGGCCACTTGTACTGTAGATCAAAAAGAGCTAAAATCGTTCAGATCCAAAATCCAAGATGGCAGCCATGGCTTCCGGCTTGAAAATCTATTTTGAACTTCTTTTCTAGAACCAAAAGGCCAGTTGACTTGAAACTTAGTAGGAAGTATCAGGGCATTTACTTGTAGATCAGAAATAGCTAAAATCGTTCTGAACTTCTTCTCCTGAACTAAAAGGCCAATTGACTCAAAACTTGCTTGGAAATACCAGGGTGACATGTAGATCAAAAATAGCTAAAATTGTTCCAGTAGGAAATCCAAGATGGCTGCCATCTGGAAACTCTATTTTGAACTTCTTCTACTGAACCGAAATGCCAATTGGCTTGAAATTTGGTAGGAAGTATCGGGATTTGTTCATAAAAAAATTACTAAAATTGTTCCGTTCAGAAATCCAAGATGGCCCCCACCTCTTCCATCTTAAAAATCTGTTTTGAATTGCTTCTCCCGAACCCAAAGGCTAACTGACTCAAAACTTGGTAGGAAATATCAGGGCGACTTGTAGATAAAAAATAATAGAAATCGTTCCAATGCAGAATCCAAAATGGCTGCCATGGCCACTACCTTGAAAATCTGGTTTGAACATCTTAACCAAAAGGCCAATTGACTCAAAACTTGGTAGGAAGTACCATGGTGACTTGTAGATAAAAATTGCTAAAATTGTTCTGATCCAAAATCCAAGATGGCCATCTTTTGAAAATCTATATTGAACTTCTCCTGAATGGAAATGCCATTTGACTCAAAACATGCTAGAAAGTATCAGGGCGGCTTGTAGATCAAAAATAGCTGAAATTGTTTCTGTCAGAAATCCATGTTGACTGCCACAACTGCCATCTTGAAAATCTATTTTGAACTTCTACTCCGGAACTGAAACTCCAATTGACTGGAAACTTTGTAGAAGGGATTATGATGACTTGTAGATCAAAATTAGCTAAAATTGTTCAGATTGGAAATCCAAGATGGCTGCCACAGCAACCATCTTGAAAATCTATTTTTGATCTTCTCTGAACCCAAAGGCTAACTGACTTAATGCTTGATAGGAAGTATCTGGGTGACTTGTAGATAAAAAATAGCTAAAAATTGTTCTGATGGGGACTTCAAGATGGCAGTTGGGCAAGTTGGTTTTGGCCCTAAGGGCCTCTAGTTTTTTTGTTTTTTTTTATTTTTCAGAAAACAAGCCTTGACTTTTCATGTGAATCTTTGCTAAGGCATATGATTCACATGAAATGTTCAGCCTCATTTTCTCTGAATGATAAAAATACTTTAGAATGGTATCTGCCACAACTTTGTATGACACTTTAAGGGTTAAATCTTTAAAAACAGTATTTTTTGTTGATGATTTTAGGGATACTGATAGTGTGACATCATAGGAGCAGATAAGATGATAAATGAGGAGAAATTAAGACCACTCATCTATTAACCCTTGCCTTGCTGAATAAATTCAGATGCCATGCCCTCTTCTAATTTTCAGCCAATCAGATTACCTGATCCAGCCCATACCAAAATAAGGTACAAAATAGGTACCTATTTTGTGCTTATTATGTGCCTTTAGGATTTAGGCACACAATAGGTATACTTATTTTGTACCTGACTGAGAACTTAGAAATTTTTAATGTGCCTTTTTTGTGCTTATTCAGACTTAGTCATTTTTCATTGTGCCTGTTATGTACCCGTAAAAACTTAACATTGTTCCAGTGTTCTTATTGTGTACCTGATTTGGACTTTGTCATTTTTTGATGTGCCTTTAATGTACTTATGAGAACTTAGATTTTTGCAGTGTATCTATTACGTGGCTTTTGAGAACTTTGAAATTCAACTTGCTACTCAAAAGAACTTAGTCATTTTTATGTGTGCCTTTTTTGTGCTTCTATGTGGACTTAGCATTTTTTTTTGAAGAATGAAGATGAGTTCCTAACTAAACAAAAATTTAATATTAAGTGTACTGTCAAAAAAGGACAAATGTATGAAATGCATTGCCTACATAATACTCCTTTACACATTTTATCTGTAAAAAGTATGATTTTGAAGGGCAATCAGAAAATAGTCAGGAAGCCCAAACACTCATATATGTTACATGTTAAAATTATGGGGTTAAAATGGCAATCTAATTTAATTTTATATATAATGCTGTACTTATATATACTATATTTAAAATGACAAGGAAAATATGCTTTTTGTAGTTTGTTTTTTTCTTTTAACAAATATAGAAAATGCACTAGAAAATGTCTATCATTCTGGACAAAAAACAAATAGGATTTTGCATAATAATACCCTTGAATTTTTCTTTTTTGGTTGTTGTTGTTTTTGTTATATTTTCTAACTGTTCTAAATTTATGTTTCTTAGAGTAAACTATCAAACTTAACTTGTAGAATTTTATTTAATTAATTATTATGACATGTTATAATGTTATTAAGTATAAAGCAACACAAAGAATGTTTTATTTTGTCTTATCTTGGTGACATAACCAATGTACCAATAATGTGCCTATGAACCACTTGAAGGATTATAATGATTTTATAATGTTCCTTCTAAATCAGTAACACATTTTCCTGAGGAAAATCAGATTTATGACCACATACTTGGACCAAAAACATCTGGATCAGTGCCGAAATGCCCATTTTAGAGACAGAGATAGAGCAGTAAACATGTAGAATATGTGAAGGATTTAACTTAATATAATATGTAAGGTCATGTATTAAGGTAAGGAGAATTTATTTTTACTATGTTTAAAGAAGCATGCATATACAAGTTTGTACAGATGCTACTACTGTCATTGCATTTACTACTCTGTGACATCTGTTCAAGTGTATATTTCATTTTCCATAGATCTTTGACTGAAAATTTCAGCAGTCAGAATGTCTGTTAATAGAAATTCTAAGTAAAATGCATTATATTGGTTTATGATAAGCCCTTAATAATACTGAAGTCCTCTATCATGTTTGTGAGCTGAATTCAAGATTGGATGTATTAATTTCAAGGAATAAAAGTCAAGTATGTGAGTCTTAATACAGAATGTATATATTTGAATTTGCAGTGCTTTCAAAAATCTTTCATTGAATTCAAATAGGATATGATTATGATGTCAAGTGGCAAGATGTGTTGAGGAGTCGACAATTCTTGTCTCAGACACACAAAATGATTTCCTATACATGTATATATGGTGTTCTCAGCAAATATTCAGTTCAAAAAAGTTTCGAGAAGTCCAGGGAGTGCCACAATCACAAGTTGCAGCCTTTTCCAGACACCAAGAGGAAGAGGAAACAGACAAAACCAAACAAGCGCAAATTGAACAAATATATGAAAAGCACTAAGATTAGCTCTCTCTTCCCCAAGGGAGGTAATCACAATGCTAAAAGGACTGAAAAACACAAGAATAAAATAACACCAGGCAAGATGTAGAACAAATTGCCTTGTAGAATAAACCACAAAGCAACAAAGAGTAAGACTAACACCTGAACAACCGCCTTAGAATGGTCAGTAGAATAAATCCATAATTCATGTTTTATTTTTATTATTAAAATAAGTGTCCATAATTCAGATTTTGATATCCAGAACTAGTTTGCACATACAAATTATGTTTTATACATAGAATGGGTTTAGAAATTATTTCAATGCTATGTGGCCATGACAGGCATCAATTTTGCAACCTCTTCATTGCCACGATAGGAATCTAATCTGTAGCTGACTAAGCCAGCAGGCCTCACTATAAAAATAGTAAAAGGTAAAGAACAGTTGGAATATAAATTTAGCAAAAAAGGGCTCAGAAGGGGATAACTTTTTGTTCCTTTCATCTGCATCAGTTTGGTTTTTACAGCCCTTCAACATTATTCCATTAATTATGAGGCAAGTAGGTGCCCATAATGTACCTGCAAACATCAGGTAGGTGAAATGTGATTGGTCAATAGTCATGTTATCTATCTACCTCAGGTTCATTTTAGGCACATTTTATAGTGTGTTTAAATGTACCTGAAACTGTGTACCTAAAATGTACTTCAGGGTACATATTAGGCACTTTGAGCACATATTAGGTACCTTTGGCACATATTAGGCACATGGAGTACATTTAAGGTACATATGATGTTTGTTGGAAGTACATGTACAGTGAAGTATGGGTACATTCTAGGTACCCAGGCACATTTTTGATATTTCAGGTACATTTTTGGTACTATAGTTATATATAGGGTACACCAGGTACACTTTAGGTACTGTAGGTACATACAGGGTACACCAGGTACATTCTAGGTACCCAGGCACATTTTAGGTATCTCAGGTACATGTTGGGTACTGCAGGCACATTCAGGATATACCAGGTACATTTTAGGTACTGCAGGTACATTACAGGGTACACCAAGTACATTCTGGGTACCCAGGCACATTTTAGGTATTTCAAGTATATTTTAGGTACTATAGGTATTTCAGAGTACACCAGGTACATTTTAGGTACTGTTGGTACATATAGGGTACACAAGGTACAGTCTAGGGTCACAGGCACATTTTAGGTTTTTCAGGTACATTTTAGGTACTGTGGGTACATACAGGGTACACCAGGTACAGTCTAGGTACCCAGGCACATTTTAGGTATTTTAGGTACATTATAGGCACTGCTGGTACACCGGGTACATTCTAAGCACACAGAGTACTTTTGAGGTACATTTAAAGATATAAAAAGCTTAAAGTACAAAATAGGTATATTCTATAGATGTACCTATTTTGTATCAGTTTGGCCCATGTTTCAGATAGTGGGCCATTTCTATACAAAAAAGGTATACTTATTTTGTGCCTATTTTGTGCTTATTTTGTACCCAAAAAATGTGCTTATTTTGTTCTTCTTTTCGGTATGGGAGGTTTTTGATAGAAATTTGCATATTTCATGTCAAACAGTGCAGATCTGGATCAGTTGGCTTCATCAGAACTCAACTGATCTGGATCTACACTGTTTCCTAATACATGGTATGTCTTATTCAGCAATAGAAGTGTTAAGACGGGCTTTTGCCAGTTGTGAATAGTTTCTTTCTAATTATTCTCTATTTTAATAAGACCGCCCCACTAATACAACTACTTTTAGGCAGTCCCAAAAGTGGTCTTTAGCTAAATTTTACTGCATGTGAATACCCTCTTATTAGCTCGCCTGTATGAAAGTACAGGAAGAGCTATTGCAGTACCCCAGGCGGGGCGGCGGTGGCGGTGTCAGCGTTCACAAAAATGTTAAAGTTTTTTGTCAAAATCTTTAGGACTTTATATTTTCTAAATCCTCAAATGGATTTAGTTTATATTTGGTATGATTATAGATGTTGGTCCAAAATTTTACTGAGCACTATCCACACCCCTGCTTATTACTATAGGTCAAGGTCAGGGACAGAAATTTTGTGTTAAAGGTTTGCATCAAAGTTTGTAAGATCTTGATTTCTAAATCCTAGCGTGGATTTACTTTATATTTGGCATGATTATACATTGGTCCAAAATTTTATTTTGCACGATCCCCACTCCTGCTTATGACCTAGAGGTCAAGGCCATGGATTTAGAAATTTATGTCAAAGTTTTTAAGATCTTTTAATTCCTAAATCCTGGATTGATTTCCTCTATATTTGGCATGATTATAGATATTGATCCAAAATTTTATTCAGTACTATCCCCCACCGCCCTATGACCTAGAGGTCAAGGTCACAGACTTAGAAATTTTATGTTATTTACCTCAAAGTGCTTTTTAGATCTTGTATTTTTTCACTAGTTTTGAAATCATACTATTCATTTAGTTTATATTTGGTATACAGATAGGTATGTAAGATGATGTTATTTACCTCAAAGTGCTTAAGATCTTGTATTTTCTCAACTAGTTTTAAAATCATACTATTCATTTAGTTTATATTTGGTATACAGATAGTTATGTAAGATGTTTGTCACAGTCTTCTTATAAAATTATATCCAGTACCACATGTCTCTCACATGTCACGGTCTTCTTACAAAATCATATCCAGTACCACATGTCCCCCACCCATCCCCCACCCCTACCCCCACTATGATCTGGATTTTAACGTCATAGTCTTATTTTTTTTTATTTTGATTCACAAGCGGGAGTTCAGGTGAGCTATCCTGTCTAGCGACATGTCTTGTCTGTAATTGTTTTGATGAAAGTCATCTTTCAAGTTTAAAATATTGCAGTATCTGAAAGCACATCTCTTATTTACCCAAAGTATTCAGACACCTTAACTCCTTTCTATTCTTAGCCTAAAATCTGAACAAACAAACACAATTGCCACACCTGATCTGGGTCTACACTGTTTGCTCAGACCTATCTGTCCAAATACTTAGGATAAAATGGTACAAAAGATATTTGAATTTTTCGTCTGATTGTTTGTTGGTTATGGCTTTATTACTTAGATTTATCACAAAATGCAAGAAGATAACAATAATGCACCATGTGCTGTAGCTATTACATTGAAATATATGAACCATGGGATAATTGGTTTTGTAGTGCTGTGGTACAGTAATAAGCCTAAATATTGGGACAGACAGGCCAGAACAAACAGTGTAGACCCAGACCAGATGCCATAGAATGCGGTGTATGATCAGGGTCTACACTGTTTGCCTCTCAGTCAAACATGTTTTAAACTCATCAGTAGGCAGGAAAAAGGACTTGTTTAAATCTTAGTATAAATATGGTAAAGAGTTAATTGCCCCAAAATTTAGGGTAAATATGGTAATGCATTGATTTTTGCTGAAATGAGATGATATATTCATCACTAGGTAAGAAATCTAATTTATTTTTTATAAAGTTCACACTGAGACAGGCATACTTTCACCATATGATACATTTTAGAATAGAGCCTGTGCCAGACAGTGAAAATGTGTCATTGCAGCGTATGCAGACTGTGAATGCCCCGATTGACCTGCACATTCTCATGGTCTGATCAAGGCATTTTTCCAGTCAGCATTCTACGTAAATCTATATCGGGCCGTCATCGGCCCATCAGGGTAGCTGACGAGCCGATGACGGCCCGATGTAGATTTACGTAGAATGCTAGCTGGGTTGCTGTCAATTTGCAGAAGTAAAAATATATCAGTGTATAGCAAAGGTCCTTGCAAGATTGCCCAGCTTTGATGGTTGATCTGGATTTTAATTAACCCTTGTCCTGCTGAACCCAGATATACCCTACCTTTGCAAACAGTGTAGATCCAGATCAGTTGGCTTCTGAAGAAGCCAACTGATCTGGATCTGCACTGTTGGCAATTCAGTATGTGAATTTATATCAGTGGTCTGGATCAAGGAATCTGATTGGCTGACAATTAGAAGTGTGTGTGATATCTTAATTTATTCAGCATGACAAGGGTTAAATGTTTGCATCATGCCCTTCTCATGGCATGTCTCATAATGATGTGCAATGTGGTAAAAAAGCCCTGTAATAACTCTAGGTATTGGGACAAATAGACCTTTGCAAACAGTATAGACCCAGATCAGATGTCGCATAATGCAGTGTCTGATCAGGGTCTATACTGTTTGCTATACATAAGGCAATATTTTAGACACTTCAAGTGATAGCAGAATGGATTATTTCAAATTTTAGGACAAGTAAAATAAGTAGATAAGGGTTATTATGGTAGGACAGAAAGCTTGGGGCAAACAGTGTAGAACCCAGGTCAGATGCTGCACTGTTTGCCATTCATCCAGCAATGTTTTTAGACACTCCAACAAGTACAGTCAATGTTACAAGCCAAATCTCTCCCTCTTCATTGATTGTATCATTGTATATTACCATAATAACCCTTCGTATTGGGACACCTTATCTACTTACCATAGTTGTCCTAAAATTTGAAATAGTCCACTCTGCTGCCACTTGATGTGTCTAAGATACTACCAGTGCTTGCACTAACTGTCAAAATCAGGAAGACCCAGGACTTCCTAGCTCTAATATCTGGAAGTCCTGGTGATCAAATTTTTTCACTCACTTTCAGAAATTCAACCTCAGTATTCTTAAACTCTCATTTATGGAGTAAAACTGCCATTCTTAAGCTAATTAACACATAAATTCATTCTAAATGTTGTTATAAATGACTAAATATCTTTAAAAGTTGGAAGTCCCAGATTTCCTGGCATTGATTTTTGGAAGTCCCAGGGCAGTTTTTGGGAGTCTCTGACTCTCAGACTTCCCTTAATGCAAGCACTGTACTACTGTATGTATGGAAGACAGTGTAAACCCTGATCAGATGCATGTTCTGCATCATCTGATCTGGGTAGATCTACCCTGTTTGCAAAGGCTTATCTGTCCCAAAACATAGGGGTTATTACGCTATTCCACAACAGTGAAAGAATTCAGTTTTGTGGCTGTGTGTTTGGATATATTTTATTTACCGTAAAGATTATACCGAGGGTTGAGCGCAAGACTGGCGTAAGTCAGATGGTTGTTTTTCCCCAAACCTAATCTCCTCACCATGAAGGTGTTATGAAGATTACAACATTTCTTTCTGTAAACAATGAAAATTTAGGTGCCATTGCTCGTATGAGCAATGGCACCTACATTTGCATTGTTTACAAAGGGGTCCAAGTTGCCCCTAAACAAGGGTTTCAAAAATATGTTTGAGTTACCATAGTCTTGCGCTCAACCCTCGATACCTAAACACTTACCCTAGTTATCCTAAAAGTTGAACAAGGCAGTTTTACTGTTTGTTGATGTGTCTTAACCCTTGTCCTGCTGAATAAATTAAGATGCCACATCCACTTCTAATTTTCAGCCAATCATATTACTTGATCCCAATTGTTGCTATAAATTCATATACTTAATGGTAAACAGTGCAGATCCAGATCAGTTGGCTTCTTCAGAAGCCAACTGATCTGGATCTACACTGTTTGCAAAGGCAGGGTATATCCGGGTTCAGCAGGACAAGGGTTAATGCCTATGTCACATTAAAACGGATGGTGGGTTGATCAAATATTTTGATGTTGGTCGGCCATTTGGAGCTGTCACATTGAAAATTTACCTTACTGATAGCCCTTTGCAGTGTCAAAGCTTTCAGTTAGGCTGACTGTTGTCAGGTCATGGGCCTATCAGTGGCAGACCCTTTCTCTGTTGGGCAACAAAACACAAGGCAGGAAGGAGAAGATGGGGCAACAGGCTCATGATTGTCGCCCAACTGTGGGCTGACCAGAATGATACAGTAGAACTTCAGTGGCTCGAACCCCGATGGCTCGTTTACCATGGATGAGTCGAACACGTTATTGAGTCCGCAGGGATTTCCTCCAAATACAATATACGGATAATTTAGGGAGATTTTCTTCTTTTATCTTGTAAATGTATGCTGTGTGTACTCATTAGAATTGCCTCTATGAGGCAATTCTAATGAGTACACACAAGATACATTTAAAATATAGAACACCGACCAGATATCCCACAATTATCTCCATTGTGCCTCCTGGTGTGGCACTAATAGTAACCTTCAGAGGCTTGAACTACCGCTGTCTCGAACAAATTATCAGTGTCCCAAAAGGGGTTCGAGCCATCGAAGTTCGATTATTTTTTTCTGTCACATCAACATGTTGTCCTGCTGATGCGCCATCACCTGCAGGTGTTGGATGTGGTTGTTGCAACCATGCTGGCATTCCTGCAAATCCCCATGACACAAAGTATTGTGGCCCTAGTGCAGCCATCATATACAGTAGTGGGCATGGCACAGTCATGTCTGTCAGACAGGCGAACATTGGCCACTTGTTAGGTGCAAAATGGCAGATGATCTATCTATTCAGTCAGACATGATTGGTTGACCAGTCGGGCAACTTGCTTGGTTATTGCCTGATGTTTGGCCTTCTGTCGGTTGATTTTTGGGTGCCTATGATGCCTATGACGTTGGCAGATTGTTGCTAGGCAATCACCAGACAGTCGCCTGGTGCTGTACCAATCACCAAATTCCCAAAATTATCTCTGACCAAAGAAAAATTATAGCAGCCCAAATTGGGCCCAAAATTTGCCAACTGTCTACAGTCGGTTGCCCGAACTGCTTGCCAGGCTGTTGGCTACTGGTAGGTTTGGGTAATGTGACAGCGGTTTAACTCTTAGCATGCTGGGTAAAAAATTCAGCAGACCTTTTGAATTTGTTTCTTAATTTTCCTGTCAAATCTGATTTGACCACACCTTTTTTACTGAAAGAAATATGAAAAAGATCATCTAATTAGGGTAACTTCTGCAATGCAATGGAACTATATTAGCCAGAGACTCCCCAGGGAAATATTACCTTTTCCAATCAATGTAGACCATTATGGAGCCTGGCTGGCCATTCTTGTTATGATCTAGACCTTTACAGGAATTTGTTAGTGAGGCATTTCGGATAAATCAAGAAAATTTGGCACAAATGATCTCTGAAATTGGATTATTTTCTATCATGCTATTCAGTTACCATGTTCAGTATTCATAACAATTCAAAAGCTAAGCAAAATTGTTGCAGACTGGGCTTCGAGTTGTAAAAGCCACCCAGATTCCAATCCCCACCCCCGCCCCACTGAACACACACACACACACACAGTTTGCATTTTCATAAGAACATAGATTTAACCTTTCCACCACTCTCTCGGCAAACTTGACGATGACAGACATATTTTCTTTATTTTTCCCATTACATGCAAATTGTCTCCATTGAATGTCAAAGTCTGTTTTCTGGGGAACATGAGAAAAAAATATTTCAATATGTCTTCTGCTGAAAATTTTATCCAGCATGCTTAGCATTAAGTAATGAACTTAAGAACAAAGTCTGAACCCTGTACACAGAATGTCTGGGTACTGAGAGCCTGTATGTTTTCATGGAGAAGTAAGAAATTTTTGTTTTCCTGTTTCTCTACCGAAACCTACTCATGAGAGGTGCCTCTTACCAAGAGAGCTACGCCAAACTGAGTTATCCTGATGATTAATTCTTCTTCCCTTGTACAGAGCATTTGTTTTAGCTTGCCTGAGCTATGCTCTGGATGAGCTATAGTGATCACTTTTTGTCCATCATCCGTCCAGTTGTCCATCCATCTTTTAACACTTTCAAATGACAACTCCTCCAAAGCCATTGAAGCAATTTGTCCCTAACTTGGTAAGAATGTTGCTTGGGTAAGGCCTTCAAAAGCAGCTAAAATTATGGTGATCTGCCTCTAGGTTTGGTTGCTATGGCAACAGAAAGCTCCCATAGACTTATAATGGGAAAATGGTTAAACTGCATTTTCTCAATAACCAGTGAAGTGATGTTAACCATATTTGGCAGTTATGATCATTGGATAATTGTCTACCCAGTTTTTGTGTTTTATGACCAATGTCCATTTTGTTTGGGTTGCCATAGGTACATTAAATTTAAAAAAGGATTTTTTTTAAATGACATCTCCTCCAAAACCACTGAAGCAGTATGACTCTAATTTTGTACAAGTGTTGCTTGGGTAAGGATAATTCAAAATAGCTAAAATTATGATGATCTGCCTCTTGGTTTGGTTGCCATGGCAACAGAAAGCTCCAGTAGACTTATAATGGAAAAATGGTTAAATTGCATTTTCTTCATAACCAGTGAAGTGATGTGAACCATATATGGCAGTTATAATCATTTGATGATTGTCTACCCAATTTGTGCATTTCATGACCAGTGGCCATTTTGTTCGGTTTCCATGGCAACATTAAATTTAAAAAGGTTTTTTTTTAATGACTGCTCCTCCAAAACCACTGAAGCAGTAGGCCTCTAATTTGGTACAAATGTTAAATGGGTAAGGGCAATTGAAAACAGCTAAAAGTCTGCCAATCTGCCTCTTGGTTTTGTTGCCATGGCAACAGTAAACTCCCATTGAGTTAAAATTAGAAATTGGTTAAATTGCATTTTCTCCATGACGAGTAAAGTCATGTGAACCATATTTGGCAGTTATGATCATTGGATGATTGTCTACCCAGTTTTTATGTTTTATGACCAGTGACCATTTTGCCAAAACCACAGTAAGTAGTGTTGCAAATTTCATTACTGCATATAAAGAGTCTCAATAAAACCAAGACTCCCATTTTCTAATCTGTAGTGAGTTCTTTGCTTGAAAAGGTAATCTTTTTGATGTTTATTATATTTCCCTGCCCTTGTACTGTTTACATGTACAAAATCATGATATTGTTAAACAGCTCTTCAGAAACCACTTAGCCAATTTCCAAAACCACTGAGCCAATTTCCACCAAATTTCACATTGATCCTACTGTTGAAATGTGATTAAGAGTTTGTTCAAATGATTACGCATTATTGACTGTCATGCCCATATATTCTTCTTCAAAACTAAGAATTGCTTAAATGATGATCCTTTCATAAGTTGCAATGATAGGATTGGAAAAATGTTGTATAGCATCTGCATAACTTCAGTGGCTATCTCTCTCAGGTGAGCGAGCCATGGCCCATGGGCCTCTTGTTTTTTTTATCTCCTTATAGTCCCAAAATGACTGAAATACTGTAAATGGGATGCTTAAGGTGAATGGAAACACCTGGAGGTTTGCCACAATTATTTGGGAGACAACTAATGCTGTTCAAGAATTTGCTTCCCTGTAATTTAAATCCTTTCAAAAATAGGGACTACTCCTAAAGGAAAGAATTTGCTCCCAGAGGGAGCAAACTCCTTTAAGGGAAGGGAGGTAAATATTTCCGTGTCAGAGTTATTTCCCTTAAAGATGTATCTATACAGCTTAAACACAAGACAAGATCAGTGTTGACAGATTAGACAGCTAAAGAGAAGCAGAATGGAAGAGGCATTCCTTTGCATTAATTTAATCTGGATTTTGTGCATTTTTCTGACGTCTCTGTCAACAGTTTGCTAATAGTTTCAGTGGGGAAATTGCTGCTTGTAACAAGACGTCTTCAAACAAATTGGATTGATTTTCTGACAGACCATAGAATTACAATTCAATTGACTTTCAAATAAAACTTAGCCTATGAGTTCAAGATTGTCATGTTATCTTATAACCTTTAGCACTTTGTTGGCAAAATAAGCAGACAAGAAACGTGTGCCTCCCACCCCCCACCACCAGAGGTGGAAGGGATACTATTTTTAATCTGGATTCTGTTAGTATTAGCATTGTTGTTGGTGTGACAGTTTCTTGTGTGCATCATATCTTTTAAATAACTTAAATAGTTGGCAGATTTTCATCAAACTTACAGGGTACATCATCGGATCAAGCTTTAGAGTTGATTAGATTTTAGTGACCTTGACCTCATTTTAATCATCACAGTGCTCCAAGGATTGTCAAATATTAATGCAAAACAGCTTGTATGCATTCTATCACCTGAACCAATGAATACATTTAGGTCAGACTTGCTTAGATGCATCACCTGGACAGTGTAAAGAGTTGATGAGATTTTGGTGACCTTTGCTTAATAATCAAGGTCACAATATGACTTAGATTGTTAACAGTGGAGGGACATTCATCCTGCTGCTTTCAGACATACTAACAGGTAGTAACGTGGGCTTCTCCAAACTTTATGCCAAATGTAGTTAGGAGTCTAAACCTAGTCCTGCTGAACCCGGATATACCCTGCCGTTGCAAACAGTGTAGATCCAGGTCAGTTGGCTTCTTCACTGGATCTGCACTGTTTGCTATTCAGTATCTGAATTTATATCAACAGTCTTGATCAAGTTATCTAATTGGCTGAAAATTAGAAGTGGGAGTGGCATCTTAATTTATTCAGCATGACAAGGGTTAAGTGTTTCAATATTTAGTGTAAATATGGTATAAAGTGGGCTGGATGGCATTTAGAGATTGAAAGTGGCTCTGTATAAGGAAGGTCCATGAAAACAAGGCTGTAAAAAACAAAGATGTACAAGCATACATTATACTATAACTGAATGGGCCTTAAGGATATTAGATATTAAAGGGGCCTGAAGATTTTCTGCCATTTACAACAAGGGAGATATTTTTTGTGACTTCTTGTTAGCTTTCCTGTGTACCAGTCCCCATTTGAAAAGTCCTGCTTTTCAAAATGGGAGATAAAACAATTGGACAGAGTTGCCTCCCCTTAAAGTCTATCAATTTCTCTTATAACCTCAGAACTGCCACCACCAAAGTTTTATTCAGTGCAATTCAGACCACATCTGTACTCACTCCATCAAACAAATGGAAACTTTTCATACAGTGGATGGATGCAATTTCTTTGACAGGTCTTTTTGGCTTAGTTGACATGAAAACACTTTTTCTGAAGCATCTGTCAAAGAGCTGCAGACTGTCTTAAGGCTCTGAATGTCTATATTGGTTTAACTCTATTCCTGCTGAACCTAGATATGCCCTGCATTTGCAAACAGTGTAGATCCAGATCAGTTGGCTTCTGAAGAAGACAACTGATCTGGATCTGCACTGTTTGCCATTAAGTATGTGAATTTATGTTTACAATCTGGATTAAATAATCTGATTGGCTGAAAATTAGAAATGGGTGTGGCATCTTAATTTATTCAGCATAACAAGGATTAATGTCATAAAAACAAAAATAAAATAGACTGGCAAGAACTTGCCAGTTAATCTGAATTTTATTTCAGTAGACATTGCTTTCATCAGCTGAAAAAGCATTTTAATGTTACAGAAAGCATAAAAGAACAAAACACTGTCTTGATTCTAATCTCTGTAGTAATACCGATCAAAGAAAAATGGAGAGCATAATCTTTAATTCATGCTACACTGAGAAGATACCACACCCACTCTAATTTTAGATCAGTTAGATTTCTTGATCCAGTTAGTTGAAACAAAATCAGAAGCCACCTGATCTGGATCTACACAGGTTCTGCAGGACCATGGTAAGGTTTGTAAATGTTTTTTTTTTTTTTTTTTTTTATCTCCAGTCAACTGTTTTAAAGCCTCTTTCCCCAAGTATATTTTAGACAAATGAACAGGTAGTCAAATGGTCTTAGCTTATTCACATTTTAGAACAAGTATGATAAGAACTGAAGGTGTCCAAATATTTAGAGTAAGTATGGTAATGTTCGGATGTCTGCATTGGATTCTTGCATCGTGCAACCTAGAAGAATCCATTATCTATTTAAGGAGATTTGGTATGCTTGGTAGATTTTATGTCATTTAGAAGGCAGAAAAGTGTTATGACTTCCTGTTGTGACTTCCTACAAACCTTTTCTGAAAAGAAGTGTATTCCCAAGGGTAGCAAATACTTTTTCCTTTTAGACTAAAGGGAGATAAACAATTTCACCGGCATTGCCTCCCATGAAAGTGTATAAAATGGCTTTACTACTATAAGTAGCTAATGTCATGGCAAACATTTAGGACACTGATTAGATGTGACAATCACCCAAATTCCATTTTTAGCTCACCTGAGCAAAAGCTCAGGGTGAGCTATTGTCATCACCCTATGTCCGTCGTCCTTCGTTCGTCGTCAACAATTAGTTTGTTAACACTCTAGAGGTCACTGTTTTGACCCAATCGTAATGAAACTTGGTCAGAATGTTTGCCTCTATGAAATCTAGGTCAAGTCCGATACTGGGTTACTTGGGGTCAAAAACTAGGTCACCAGGTCAAATCAAAGGAAAAACTTGTTAACACTCTAGAGGTCATAGTTTTGACCTAGTCTTGATGAAACTTGCTCAAAATGTTTGCCTCTATTAAATCTAGGTCAAGTTTGAAACTGGGTCACTTGGGGTCAAAAACTAGGTCACCGGGCCAGATCAGCAGAAAACCTTGTTAACACTCTAGCGGTCACATTTTTGAAGCAGTCATCATGAATCTTGCTCAATATGTTTGTCTTGATGATTTCTAGGTCAAGTTCAAAACTGGAACACCTGGGGTCAAACACTAGGTCACCTGGCCAAATCAGCGTAAAATCTCGTTAGCACTCTAGCAGTCACATTTTTGAAGCAATCATCATGAATCTTGCTCAAATTTTTTGTCTTGATGAGTTCTAGATCAAGTTCGAAACTGGGTCACTTGGAGTCAAAAACTAGGTCACCGGGCCAGATCAGCAGAAAACCTTGTTAACACTGTAGCGGTCACATTTTTTAAGCAATCATTATGAATCTTGCTCAAAATGTTTGTCTTGATGATTTTTAGGTCAGGTTCGAAACTGGGTCACTTGGGTCAAAAACTAGGTCACCTGACCAGATCAGCAGAAAACCTTGTTAACACTCTAGTGGTCACATTTTTCAAGCAATCATCATGAATCTTGCTCAACATGTTTGTCTTGATGATTTCTAGGTCAAGTTTGAAACTGGGTCACTTGGGGTCAAAAACTAGGTCACCTGGCCAAATCAGCAGGAAACCTTGTTAACACTCTAGCGGTCACATTTTTTGAAGCAGTCATCATGAATCTTGCTCAAAATGTTTGTCTTGATGATTTCTAGGTCAAGTTTGAAACTGGGTCACATGGGGTAAAAAACTAGGTGACCTGGCCAAATCAGCAGAAAACAACACTCCAGAGGTCACATTTTTTAAATAATTATCATAAATATTGCTCAAAATGTTTGTCTTGATGATTTCTAGGTCTAGTTTAAAACTGGGTAGCTTGATATCAAAAACTAGTTCATTGGCCAAATCAAAGGAAAACCTTGTTGATGCTCTAAAGGTCACATTTTTGAAGTGATCATCATGAATCTTGCTCAAAATGTTAGTCTTGATGATTTCAAGGTGATGTATAGTTTTCTGTCCAGTGACTCTCTTAAGTTTTTCCCATTTAGGTCAGTTTCTCAATAATTATTGGCTCTACAGAGTGATATTTGGTACTTGTGAAGTGTTTGTGCTTAGGTCAGTTTCTCAGTAACTATTGCTCCTACAGCCAGTGATACTTAGTACATGCATACATCTTAGCATGGCCTCTTGAGTGCAGTCATCCATATTTGACCTTGACCTTTATTTCACAGTCCATTAGACATGCTACATTGTCTTACTTGTTAATATAATCATTTTGATCAGAATGTTTGCCTTGATCAGTTCTAGATCAGGCTCTCGAAGTGCTATGTTGCTCAGGTGTGCGTTACAGGGCCATCATGGCCCTCTTGTTTGGATTGCTAGGTGATAATATTGGTTAAAGACTACGTATCAAATATTAAGCAAGCACCTGTCTTAATCTTTATGACTTACTGGGCTAATTCAGCAGATGATAACGATGATATTTTTCTTATTTTACCCAGAAAACAGGATTTGCAATTTGCATGAAATGTCAAAACCTGTTTTGTGTGAAAAATAAGAAAAATATTTCAATATGTCATTTACTGAAAATTTTACCAAGAGTGCTAGGCATTAAATATCTTCTTTCCTGTAGCACACCAGGTTTCACTGTAATTTGTTATCAAAGGGTTTAAACCGCTCTACCCAAACCAAGATCAAAAGAGAGACATTTACAGTGCATCTAGGTATGGTATTATTGAGTGTAATGTCGGAATAGAATTAGCCCTTTATACAGTCAGTCTTGTTTCTAATTGAATTCTGTCGTGATATAAAATATTCATATCTTTCCAGAGGAATTGTTAAGGAGGAGTATTTGGTGATAATTCTGGGATAAATTTTTCTTATTTCTCCATGAAAACATAATTAGAAGCACCTCATCCAGTACTCATTAGAAGCACCTTGATGAGGTGCTTCTAATGAGTACCCACAACAAATATTTTTATTGAGAAGTAGTGAAAATTAGCCTAGAATTTTCATCTAATACACTTCTGCATTTGTCAAGAATGTTACAAAACTGAATTACAGAAAACTACTCATATCATCAGGCGATCTGTTAAAAGCAGGTAGAACTCCAGACAACCTGTTATTTTTGAGGAAAATTTTGATGAATAATTTCCTTATTTGACAGGCACAGTGGCTTAGTTGGTAGAGCATCTGCTTTGTGACCGGGAGGTTGCGGGTTCGATCCTCAGCCGAGTCATGCCAAAGACTTTAAAAATGGTACTAGCTGCTCTTTCACTTGGTGCTTAGCATTAAGAAAGTAGAGCTAGGAATCAGAACTGGTCAGCTCAGTGTCAGTATAATGTGACTGGGTGGAATATCATGTCAAGTGTCTTGGGCATGAAATTTCCCTGAGGCAGCCCTCCAAAATTGAGCATTGAGCTCCCTGGCACATCCAGACACCACCACAATATAACTTAAAGATTGTTGAAACCAATGTAAAGCCCAAATAAAACAAACAAAACAAAGTTCCTTATTTCTCCATGAAAACATATGTTTAGAATCTTCACCAGAATCATCTCCACTGAAATTATTCAGAGCTGTTGTTGAGGAGCATCCAGATAAATATTTTTCTTATTTCTCCACGGAAACATATGTTGTGGGTACTCATTAGAAGCGCCTCAGCGAGGCGCTTCTAACGAGTACCCAATATTATGTTTTCGTGGAGAAGTAAGGAAAATATCAATACTTTTGGATTGAAAAAAACGCCTTAACTAGTGCTATGTATAAATAAATCTCTAGGAAAACATATAATGTGGTATTCATTAGAAGCAGATAGAAGCACCTCTCTGAGGAACTTTTAATGAGTACCCACAACATATGTTTTGTGGAGAAAACATCATAGCTGAGTTTCAGGGACTTCTAATGAGTAGGCACAACATAAGCTTTTGTAGAGAAACATTTTAGCAGAGTTTCTACAGTCTATTAACCCTTGTCCTGCTGAGCCCGGATATATCCTGCCTTTGCAAACAGTGTAGATCCAGATCAGTTGGCTTCTGAAGAAGCCAACTGACCTGGATCTACACTGTTTGCCATTAAGTATGTGAATTCATAACAATAATCAGGATCAGGTAATCTGATTGGCTGAAAATTAGAAGTGGGTGTGGCATCTTAATTTATTCAGCAGGACAAGGGTTAAATGCAGTAGAAAATATTGATTAACCATATTTCTTATTTCTCCATACTAAAAATGTATTAAAACCTTTAATATCAGAATTCTAGAATATGTTTTCATGGAGATACATTAAAGTGCTGCACCATGCCTAATAGAGATGTCTTTTGGATATATAGGAACAATAAAAGCCCAGATTAGCTGTACCTTCTCACATTCTGATCCGAGTTATTGTTTTACATCAATATATTCTATGCTACCTAATGATTTTGTAAGCTGACAGCAAAGCACTGATTAGACTGCATAGATGCAAAGACTGATCTGGGCCTTCATTGTCCCTGTATTCCTCGAAGACATGTTTTACCATGCTACAGTTTAATTAACTGATACTCTATGCTAATGCAGAGCTTTTGTAACATTATACAAAATTGTAGCAGGTAGCATTCTAAATTATTTTTATATTATTTTTCAGAAAAAATATGACATGACGTTTTGCAGATGATTCACATAAAATGTTAAGCTGTATTTTATCAGAAAAATATTAAAACAATCAAAATGTTGTCTGTTGCTAGTGGGATTAGCACTTTTAGGATTAAGTCAGGTTTTTCCAGACAGTCCATTAAGGACATCTATCAAAGCTGGCCTCAGCTGCCTTCCATTGTGACAGACATGATAAGGTCATAAGTAATAGCATGATATTTTTGGATTGGTTGTATGACACATATACCATGTTTATGTTGGTAACAGCCTCAATGTTCCATGTTTTAGTGTGTCTCCTGTATGTGTCTGGATTTTTGCTTCTCCTGCTTAAAAGCGTACACATGGCCGAGCGGTTAGCGCTCCTGACTTGGGTTCATGAGGACCTGGGTTCCAGTCCTGCTGCCGGCCTCGCTGGCTCAGTTGGATGCGCTGTCCGACTGGAGACCAGGAGGTTGCGGGTTCAACCCCCCGCCGAGATCGGCAACAATCTTTTGTGGAGATTGATCATGAAATATTTTCTACGATCATTCTCTCACTTCCGCTGATTTAAGAAAGGCAGTTGTCAGTTTCTGGCGTAAGAATGTGCATAATACTGGTTAACTGCTTAGAGGACTAAGCCTGCCCAATAAACGTGTGGTTAGGTAAACTGACCGCGCTCGACATGACCCCATTAGGTTGACTGGGCCGTAAAACCTCATCATCACAAACAAATCCAGTCCTGCTAGAGGTGGAGTTCAGTTCATGACTGTAAGGCGCTTCGTTGCACAAGCCTTTCATTATCACTCATCAGGGTTTCAATCATTTAAATACAATTGAAAGAGATGTTAAACACCAAACTATCATTATCATCTTTCTCTAGCCTGATTATGGAGGCCCTCTTGAATATCTGTATACATATAATCATCTTTCTCTAGCCTGATTATGGAGGCCCTCTTGAATATCTGTATACATAATATTTAGCATTCAATATATTGAAAATGGAGCTTGAAGCACTCACTTCACTTCTTCATTTGGATCCAGGTCATGAAGCTAAGATTGATCCAGCCCTTGATGCTGTCTTCACAACTTCTCTTCTGCCTACCTCTTCTGTTTGACCCTTTAACTGTTCCGTTCAGGATTGTCTTAACCTTTCACTCCTGACTTTCTGTAGTAGACTCTTCAATCTTTGAATTTAGACATTATTGTTTTTGCAAATGGGATGTTAAAAATTAAAAACCCATTACGAGAACAAGCCTATTCAAATATACTGAAAATTTTACTACCAAAAAAATGAAAGTTTTCAGATGAAAAATTCTAAAATTTTTCATATTTCTGCTCAAAACATAGATTGTGGGTACTCTTTAGAACTGCCTCGATGAGGTGGTTCTAACGAGTACCCACAATCTATGTTTTGAGCAGAAATAAGAAAAATAATGTATACCCCTGCAAACCCCAGTTTTACTATATAAAAGTGGGGTTTAAGGGGGTCAAAATTATATAAACATGTTTTCGTGATGCGAAAGGCAAACAGTGTAGATCCTGATGAGATGGCTCATTGTGAGCCATCTCATCAGGATCTACACTGTTTGCAATGAAATGTGTTCTGGTCTACAGAGTGGAAAGAATTATCCATGTCGGATGACTATGAGATTTGACCATACCACCCAAGTTTTCCTGTCTTGACCATGGTGAGGAAATCATCATGAAGTCTGATGGAATGTTGGATTAACCTGCTAAAATAGGCAATAGTTTAGACAAATATTTTGCATAAGCAGAAAGAGTGCTACTTTAGTACTTTGCATGTCTGGTAAAAATTTCAGCAGGCAATATTTTTCTTATTTTTCCAAGAAATAACTTTGGAGTAGACAGTTTGCATGAAATGTCAGAGCCTGTTTTCTGGGAAAAATAAGAAAAGGTTCGTTGTTTTTCATCTGCTGAATTTGCCCATAGCATGGTTATAGTGTTAATTAAAATAGCATCTCAGAGACAGCAGAATCCATTTTGACCACACTTGACAGTAAAGTCGCTGGAATGGTTCCTGTACCAAGTTTGCCAGATTGCCATCTTGATTGATTGATTGTCATGGCAACTTTCTGAAATGCTTGATGGCATGAGAAGGTACCAAATTCATACAGATCTAATATGGCTTGTAAAGGAAGAAAATAAAGAATATTTCTAAAACTTCTGAAAAAAAATATCGGGAAAATAAAAATGAATCCATTGAGCCAGCGCACAACAAAACCTACAATAAGACTTGTGGAAACAGCAGACTCAGATCAGCCTGTGCACCCACACAGTCTGATCAGAGTCTTTGCTGATTGCATGTGCCTTCTACAGTCTCCAGGATATCCAAAGAGGGATAAACAAGACCCTTACCTTACTGGATGTATGTACAGGCTGGTCTTAGTCTTTGCTGGTCACACAGTTCTTATTGTAGGTTTTGTCATGGACTGGCTCAATTTTTTTCTTTAGCCTAACCATATTTATCCAAAGTATTCAGTCAGACAGGCCTGCACAAATGGTATAGGCCCAGTTCTAATTCCACAGAATATTAATGCAGCTTCTGATCAGTAGTCTACACTGTTTGACTGGTAGTAAAGTAGATTCTTTCAAATTTTAGGACAAATATGGTAAGAAGTTAAAGTGTTCCTATTTCGGATAATACAATATTCTGAAAAACAGCATCTAAAACAGACCAGGTCCATTTTTTCCTAGGAGTTGAAAAAACATTTGTTAAAGTAACATTTCTGTTGCTGGAGAATTTGTTAGTATTAAAGGTGCTGGCAGAAATGTCTGGGATATTGAGCTGATATGGTTTTACCATACATACCCCAAGTATTTGGACTGTGCAGGCTTGTGCAAACAGTGTAAACCCAGATCAGATGCCTTCACTGTTTGCCACTCATCCAGCAATGTTTTAGACACATCAATAGATAGTTAAATGGACATGTTCAAATTTAACACTTAACATGGTATGGGCAAATTCAGCAGACGACAAATTGGTGATATTTTTCTTATTTTTCCTAGCAAATAGGATCTGACACTTTATGCAAATTCGGAGACAATTTGCATGAAGTGTCAGATCCTATTTGCTAGGAAAAATAAAAAAAATATTTCAAAACGTCATCTGCTGAAATTCTTACCCAGCATGCAGTGTAAAGTTTGGTGAGTAGTTGAAGATTCCGAATACTTAGGGTAAATACGATATGTAATAACAAATTCAATGGCTAAAACAATATTTGTCTGAGTAAAAGCAATTCATTCCAATATGGTTGAATATTTTATGAATGGTGATTTACAGCTGGAAAACAAACATTTCCCCATGTCTTGCCAAGACATAAATCTTAAAGTGCCCTGCAAATTCATTTCTGCTGAGTAGATTGATTTCTATGAAAAATAAAAAAAAGTATATAATATTATAAGCCAGCGCACAATAAAACCTATAATAAGACTTGTGCAACCAGCGAAAACTCAGAGATCAGGCTGCACATCTCTGTAGTCTGGTCAGAGTCTGTTCTGATCACGTGTCTTCAACAGCCTCCAGGTTATCCAAACAGGGATAAATGAGAACCCTTGCCTTACTGTGTGGATGCACAGGCTCTTCTGAGTCTTTAATGGTCATACAGGTTTTATTGTAAGTTTTGTTATTCACTGGCTCCCAGTGTCATCCTGCTGCAGTTCTGATTTGCACTTTAACCCATTGTAGACATAATAGAGTCACCCACTCTATATATTTGAAGAGTCCAATTTCAATTTGAGGTACGTCTGGCTATGAGATCTACATATTCTTACTAGAAAAATGGCTAAACTATTTGCAAACAGTGGAGACCCTGATCAGACGCCATGTTCTGCGGCGTCTGATCTGGGTCTGCACTGTTTGCCAAGTACCCTTTTACGGGTCTCCCAACTACAATGGGTTAAGGTGAATGGATACATCTGAAGATTTAGCTGCCATTTTACCTACTTCCTATTTACTATCCCACACATCAATTCCCTGCTAAGGGGAGCAAATTCTTTCCTTTTAGAGTAGATCCCTTTTCAGAAAGGAGACAGAATTATTTTGAAAGAGTTGCCTCTCCTAAAAGTCTATCTATTCCCTTAAAGTGAAAAGATTGAAATTTACAAATGTGCAGTCTTTCTTTTGGGTCTTTTGGAAGACAAAGTATCTGAATTTGTCTGAGGTTTTCGTCAACATTAATCATTATCCAAACAGTCCATTTGGTAAACATTTCAATGTCCTACAATTTAATGAACTGAATGGAACTGCTGTTACAGATACACATTTTGGAGAAAAAAAGATCTAGTGTTGACAGAACTGAAGTACTTGCAGTCTGAGAAGGATGTATTATATTCAACCTAATAACCACATACTCCTATAAGCGCACAGTCAAGCAATTTTGGATCTTCAGATTACAGCCCATGTATTTTTATCCACTCTTTATAAAAGCATATGTTTTGGGTACTCATTTGAACTGCCTCGACAAGTCGAGGCAATTCAAATGAGTACCCACAAAATATGATTCTATAAAGAAAATCAGAAAAATATCGCACAAGCATCATTAAATATGCCTTTCATGTAGTCTTCTGCTGAGCTTTCTATAAACTGTGCTCTTATTAATTAGATATGTTACAACACACTTTTCTGATAACTTTGAAAAACCTAGAAGTACAGGGCAGTAATTAGGTCAAATATGGTAGTTATACCACTATATTTATCCAAAATATTCAGGCACTTTAACACCTTACCGTTCTGTTCTTAAAGTTTGAACAAGCCCATTATATTACTTGAGGATGTGGCAAAATACTGATACACCACAACCTCTTTTTAACACTATTGTTGGGGTCCATAGCATAAACCGTGTTAGTTGAACAACCGTGTTATATCCAAATAAAAATGTATAGATTATATTGAAAAATGACCACTTATGGTCATTTTTCAATATAATCTATACATTTTTGGAATCCATCTTTGAACCGTGTTATATACAAAACCGTGTTATAACGAATCGTGTTTTGAAGAGGTTGTGGTGTAGGTGGTAAGTGGCGTCAGCAATTTTGCGTGGCGCATTAAGATGATATTTCAAGGACATTGAACCCTTCCTTGCAGTATGAGCTCTGCAAGAAAAATTAACCCTTGCCTTGCTGAATAAATTATGATGCCACACCCACTTCTAATTTCCAGATTACGTGATCCAGATTTTTGATAGAAATTCACATATTGAATGACAAACAATGCAGATCCAGATCAAGCCAACTGATCTACACTGCTAAGACAGGGCATGTCGTGTTCAGCTAGAGAAGGGTTAAGCTTTTGTTGCCTTCCTAGTTGGTTCTTCCGCTGTTACATAAAGAAAACATCCTTTCACCCTTATCCTGTTACAAACGTTTCTGATCTGGGTTTTTGGAAGGGTTACCCTTATCTGAGCATGTTATTTTCTTGGTTTTCCATGATTTAGTTTACACTCGCATGTGTTGTGTCTTTAAAGTGTCTAACTTTTAGCGTAATAGTCATGATCTAGTGACTAT
This sequence comes from Anodontia alba, assembly GCA_964016985.1. Taxonomy (NCBI): domain Eukaryota; kingdom Metazoa; phylum Mollusca; class Bivalvia; order Lucinida; family Lucinidae; genus Anodontia; species Anodontia alba. Next base: position 11,498,970 of record OZ024824.1, read on the forward strand.
CAGATGATAGAGAGTCATGTTACAAACTGGTGTTTATTTCACATTCTTATAAAAAAAAAAAAAAAAAAAGAACAAAACACTAGTGCCAAATGTGGCTATGGCAGGAAGGATTCAACAACTTGCAATATCACGTCTACCATTTGTTTACATTTATCATCAGAAGTTGTTTAAGTAGAGTCCATGTGGTTGGCACAGGAGCCTTAATGATCTTATAGGAGTGAGAAAAGAAAATACAAAAAAAAAAAAAAAAACGAAAAACAGAAAGTGATGAAATTCAACTGTGATTTTGGAGAATTATTTAAGCATATATAGAGGCAATTTGCAGGACCAGGGTTAAGATGGTGTTGCATAGACAGTGAACCCTTCCCTGCAGTATTAGCACCCTTCCCTGCAGTATTAGCATTAGCACAGAAGGAAAAATGAAACTTTTGTTGCCTTCATAATTGGTTCTTTACTTTTACATAAAGAAAACATCTTCTAAGGAATTTGGTCTGTAAGATTTTTTTTTTTTTTTTTTCGATCATCTGCAAGTCTGAATACTTGTACTACAGAGAGAAGGCAAATAGATTGATTTTCTTGCAACTACATATTAATATTATTGGGATTGTTCAGTCAGCTTCTGTGTGAATTAATGTTCGGGTATCAAAGTAAGGATCAAAGCAACAGTCTATTGAGATTTGCTCTGACTGAAAAGAATAGGATGAACTGTTTTCATTGACCAACTTTTTGTAAAGATTCACAGTCGATCTGACATTAGGAGAATGGATGCACTTTCAAGGGAGGCAACTCTTTTAAAATAGTTTTGGCTCCCTTTTGAAATGAGGTCTACTCTGAAAGGAAAGAATTTGCTCCCTTTGAGAGCAAATCTTTTCATTTTAGAGTAGACCCCTTTTTAGAAGGGAGCAAATTATTTCCATAAATGGGTCTGCTCTAAAATGAAATAATATTCTTTCCTATTAGAGCAGACCTCTTTTCAGAAAAAGGTATCTCCCTTGTAAAAAAAATGGCAGAAAATTTCCCAAAGGTATCAAAGCCCCTAAAGCTGAATGGCACCACTTCCAAGGGAGATCACTCTGTCCTGAAAGTGTTTAACTCTTTTCTCAATGGGGGCTACTCTTAAAGGAGATAATATACTCCCCCCTGGGAGCAAATTCTTTCCTTTAAGTGAAAACCCCATTTACAAGGGATGCATGTACCAGGGAAGTAAAGTTTTTCTTGCTGGTGTTCTCTCCCTTTGAAAAGGGAGGCAAAAATTGTCAACCTAGAGTGCTGCCTCCCTTGAGACTAACACTAATGTAGGCCAAATGTGACATTTACATTTATGGAGAACCTTCAGCATCTGGGGAGGATTCTATAGTATTAAAGCTACAAGTAGAAATGTCTGGGATTTCGAGCCTATGTGTCATGATGTAATAATAAATTCATTGATTCAAAAAGAATGCATTATTTGTCAGAAAATAAAGTAACTGATGCCAAATAGGTCAAATAACTTTATGAATGTTAAACCAATATTTTCCAAAAAAAAAAAACCCATAGCTCTAGATAAGTAGCTTTTTAGCTCACCTGAGCCAAAGACTCAAGGTGAGGTATTGTGATCACTCACCGTCCATCGTCGTCATCATCCGTATGTCCGTCCATCCATCCAGAATCTTTAAACAACATCTTCTCCTAAACCACTGAGCCAATTTTTACCAAATTTCACAGGACTGATCCTTGGGTGATACTGACTAAAAATTGTTCAAAGATTTGGAATCCATGCAGAATTCTGGTTGCCATGGCAACCAAAAGAAAAACCTTTAAAAATCTTCTTATCAGAAACCACTGGACCGATTTCATTATAATTTTGCAGAAATGTTCCCTAGTTCACCTCTACCAAGATTGTTCAAGCCATCGTGATTCATCAAAAAACATGGCCACCAGGGGGTGGGGCTTATATCTATATAGAAAACTTTAAAAATCTTCTTGTCAGGAACCACTGGACTGATTTCAATATAACTTTGCAGAAATGTTCCCTTGGTGACCCTCTACCAAGATTGTTCAAGCCGTCATGATTAGTCAAAAAACATGGCCGCTAGGGGTGGGGCTTATTTTCTCTGTATATCTATATAGAAAACTTTAAAAATCTTCTTGTCAGAAACCACTGGACCGATTTCAATATAACATGGCAGGAATGTTCCTTTTGTAATTTTCTACCAAAATTGTTCAAGCCGTTGTGATTCGTCAAAAAAACATGGCCACCAGGGGGCAGGGCTTATTTTCCCTATATCTCTATATAGAAAACTTTAAAAATCTTCTAATCAGAAACCACTGGACCGATTTCAATACAACTTGGCCGGAATGTTTCCTTGGTGACCCTCTACCAAGATTGTTCAAGCAATCGTGATTCTTCAGAAAACGTAACCACCAGGGGGCGGAGCTTATTTTCCCTATATATCTATATAGAAAACTTTAAAAATCTTCTCATCATAAATCATTGGACCGATTTCAGTATAAGTTGGCAGGAATGTTTCTTTAGTGACCATCTGTCTATCAAGATTGCTCAAGCTGTCATGATTTGTCAAAAAACATGGCTGCTAGGGGGGTTGGGGGGGGGGGGTGCTTATTTTCCATATATATCTAAATAGAAAAATTTAAAAATCTTCTCGTAAGAAACCACTGGACCGATTTCAATATAACTTTGCAGAAATAATCCTTTAATAACCCTCTACCAAGATTTTTCAAGCCATTGGGGGTGGGGCTTATTTTCCCTGTATATCTATATAGATAACTTTAATGATCTTCTTGTCAGAAACCACAGGGCCAATTTCAGTATAACTTGGCAGGAATGTTCCTTTGGTGACCCTCTACCAATTTTGTTTAAGCAGCCATGATTCGTCAAAAAACATGGCCGCTAGTGGGTGGGGTGGATTATTTTTCCTATATATATCTATATAAAACAGTTAAGAAATCTTCTTGTCAGAAACCATTGGACTGATTTCAATACAACTTGCCAGAAATGTTCCCTTGATGACCCTCTATCAAGATTCACTTCAAGCTGTCATGATGCGTTAAAAAAAAAAACATGGCCACTAGGGGGCAGGGATATAAAATTTATGCAAAAATCTTAGAGCAGTGAACTTGGCTGACACTTCAATAGTAAGTTTGCAAATCTGTTTGCTCAGTTAAGCGATATAGGACCATCATGGTCCTCTTGTTTTTTTTTTTCAAGCTAAAAGTATTGATAATGTTTTAATTCGTTCACAAATACGTTTTTGGTACTCATTAGAACTGCTTGTCAAGACCCTGCTTTTGAATGTCTACAACATATGTTTTCATGGACAAATACCACTCAACCCTTAAAGTGCAATGCAAAATTGTAGCAGACATCATATTTTTGTGAATCATCATTTTATTTTATTTTATTTTCTGAGAAAAGAAGTCTTGTCATTTCATGTGAATCATCTACTGTGCAGATGATTCAAATGAAAAGTCGTGTTATTTTCTCAGAAAAATAAAAAGATATTTTCTTAGACTTGTCTGCTGCTATTGCAATTGGCACATTAAGCATTAACTGTGGTATTTATGCATCAGGGAAGTGTTTGGCTGGGTAGTCATGTCTGTATTGGCAAACATTAACCCTATATATATGTATAAAGTTGCTAAGCATGACCATTGTCATTTTGGAGGTATATGCCAACTCTAAAACCTGTCCTACTTACTATACACCGGAGACACCAGATGCAACCATTCAGACCAAGTGCTCCTATACAGGAAGGATCCTACTTTTAGAAAGTGAGGTGCTGGACTTTACCCACACTAATAAAGACCAACTATACCAAATTTCAAGCTGCCAGCAATTTTGGCACATACTTTGTTAGTTTTATCACTATTTTCTGGAAAGAACACCCATGACACCTAAATCATTTCCAGTGAGGAAGAAGTAGGAACAACAATAGAACCTACATAAGTCACTCATTTCTTTCTGCATTAAACACAGTAAGCACAGGTCTCTGGTTCCTGGTTGCCACGTGACTCGCAATCAGCAAAATATGTGAAAATGCCATCAAAATCGAGGCAAAATCAAGGGAGTAATGGCTTTTCAAGTAGGAGTAAGCCTGATTTTGGGTTTACTCCGCAGCCTAAGGGTTAAACAAATCCCATCAGAAGTGTCATGGGTCAACTTGGTGGATTCTGATTGTTCTGTGAACCTGCACAGTCTCATAAATGTCTTTGGTCTCCATTGATACATTCTGTAATACCCAAGGATTCTGAAAGCAGAGAGTAGTAGTCCTTTTGCATACTATGTGATGTCTCCAGAAAATACTAGTTGAACCACAAATGGTTTGGGTCCTTATCTGGATTCACACTGTCTTTACACTCGGGCATGTCTGTTCAAATATTTAAGGGATCTTGTCCCTACTGAAAATCATCACTCTGAAATTTCTGAAATTTCAAGGATATAATTCTCCGAAATTTCACTGATAGTCAGTGAAATACTTGGTATATTTCATTGAAACTTCAGTGATATATCAATGATATTTCAATGAAATATTTCTCCAGAATTTCAGTAAAACTTTACTGAAATATCAGTGATATTTTACTGAACTATCAATTAAAAAAATTTACACTGCAAACACAAATGAGTGGGTTAGTAAGCATAACCTTGAATTTTACTTTTTCTTCCATTTTTTGTACCTTAAAGATTTTAAAAGCTTCTTAGGCTAATCTGATGCTGCAACATTAGTCAAGTAAACTGGAAAAAAACTTACTACACATAACACAAACAAGCAATTCTGGATATTTAAAGATGTTTTACCAGTGTCAAATTTTGGCTCCAAATTGTTTTGCTGCCTTATTTACAAAGGGAGATCACCCTCATCATACTAGGGGAGATCATTAAAAGGTTGTTCACCAACATTTCAGCAAAATTTTACTCAGTGGAGTTTCAGTGAAATTGTTATTGATTAAGGGTCACTGGAATTTCACCAAAAGTTCAGTGAAATTTCACAGGCTTTTTCAATAGGGCAGGGTACAGTTTGTAGATTTTCTGCCATTTGATACAAGGGGGACAACTTTTGTGATTTCCTGTCTGCTTTCCTACACGTAAAGTCCCTTCTGAAAAGATGTGTACTAAGGGGAGCAAATTCATTCTTTCTAGAGTAGACCAATTTTCAGAAGGGAGGCATGACATCATTGATAGAGTTACCTCCCCTTTCCCTAAAAGTTTATCTATTCCCTTGAACCCTTAAAATGCTAAGAAAATGTCGTCTGTTTATGTCATCTACTGAATATTCCTGCAAATTTTTCAAACCTATTTTTGTATAGAGGCAAACAGTGTGGACCCTGATCAGACTGCTCCTAGAGGAGCAGTCTGATCTGGGTCCACACTGTTTGAAAAAATTATTTTCAAAATCACAAGCAGATGACAAAGCAGAAGACAATTGTTGTGATTGGCAGTTTAAGGGTTAAGGTAGATACATTAGAACTTACAGATGCGCAAATTGTCTGAGTCTTTTGATGACAAAGTACTGTGAGGTTCCTGAATTTGGAGAACCTGTTAAGGAGGAGTATTTGATGATAATTCTTGGATATTGTTTTCTTATTTCTCCACAAAAGACACATGTTGTGGCCCTTTTGAGTACTCAGTAGAATTGCCTCAGTGAGGCTCTTCTAATGAGTACCCACAATATATGGAGAACAGGAGAAAATTATTCCAGAAATATGAGCAAATCTCCTGAAGTTATCTGGAGTTTGTCCGAGCCTTCCATGACACAAAACATTTTTCCAGACAATCCATTTATTAAACATTTCAATCTTAGCATGTCTTACAGTCTAATGGACCGAACAAGACTGTTATTGATAGAATTCTATTCCGGAGCCTCTTGAGAAAAAAACAGCTAGTGTCATCAGCCTGAAATTCTTGTAGTCTCTATAAAACCTTTTCCTATCTGCTTACTGTATATACCCTAAAGATTGGGACACCTTAACTCCTTACCATACTTATTCTAGAATTTGAAAAATTCTACATGTAGATGTGCCTATACAATATGCTAGATGTGTGTTTATGTTTTTAACCCTTGTCCTGCTGAATCTGGATATACCCTGTCTTTGCAAACATTGTAGATCCTGATCAGTTGGCTTCTGAAGAAGCCAACTGATCTGGATCTGCAATGTTTTCATTAAGTATGCAAATTTGTATCCACACTGGATCAAGCAATCTGATTTGCTAAAAATTAGAAATAGACATGACATCTTAATTTATTCAGCATGACAAGGGTTAAAAGCTGCTGGATGAGTGGCAAACCATGTAGACCCTGATAAGACTCCATATTCTGTGACATCTGAGCCATTTTTCCACTGTTTGCTCAGACCTGTCTGTCTATATATGCATAAGACAAATATGGTACATCATGACTGCATCCTGAGCAAATCCTTGTGTTTACAGCCTATCCTGTAAATGGAAGCCAAATATTTCCATGTCAAAATTATGTGCCTTGGAGATGTATGGTGCTAACAACTTGTTGGACATGAGAGTTGTCTGTCCTATAAATGACATCAGCAAGACTAATAGTTTGCAGCTGTTAATCCTTGGAAGTGCAAATCACAACTGCAGCAACGGACATTTTTTTTTTTTTTTGTATGTGTCTATTTTTTCAGAAAAAAATAACACTTGGCATGTCATGTGAATTGTCTGTCAAGCAGACAATTCACAGGAAATGCCAAGGCTGATTTTTCTCTGAAAAAATAATAGCCCCCACTACTGCCAGTCTGGCTTTTTATTGCAAAATTTCTAAGTAAATCAAGGATATGTAACTCTAGCAATAAAAAATTTGATCAGTTCTATGACCCTTCCAATATTCTTACTGTACTGGAATTTTTAAATCATTATTTCGAAAACTGTAGAAGTTGTGGAGACACCAACCCTACTATGCAATGTGATTTAGCAAAATTTCTAAGTAAATCCAGGGTATGTAACTCTAGCTAACAATAAAAATTTGATCAGAGTTCTGTGACCTTTATGTACATGCCCAGCCTATATTCTTACTTTGCTGCAAGTTTCAAATCATTATGTTGAAAATGTAAGAGAAATTATGGAGACATGAACCCTAATATGTCATGAGTATAAGACAAATTTTCTAAGAAATCAGGGGTATGTAACTCTACCAATTATAATTCGATTAGAATTATGTGAACTTTATGCACATGCTCAGTCCATATCCTTACTCTGGTGCAAGTTTCAAACCATTACCTTGATAATTGTAGAAGTTGCAGGGATACAAGCCCTTCTATGCCATTTGTATAAGGCTATATTTCTAAGTTAATCAAGGATATGTAACTTCAGCAATAAAAATTTGATCAAAGTTTTGTGATTTTATGCACACGCCCAGACTATATTTTTACTATGCTGCAAGTTTCAAATCATTATCTTGAAAACTATAGAAGTGGTGGAGACAGAAACCTTTCTATGCCATGTGTATAAGACAAATTGTCTAAGTAAATCAAGGGTATGTAACTCTACCAATGATAATTTGGTCAGAGTTTTGTGACCTTTGTGCACATGCTCAGTCTATATCCTTACTATGGTGCAAGTTTCAAACCATTACCTTCAAAAACTGTAGGAGGATTGCAGAGAAGCAAACAGTACTATAAAGTTTGATCAACAGATGGATACCTCAAGGGATGGACGGACAGACACACAGATGTATGATGAAGTTTAAAACTATATGCCCTCCCCCACCTGGTGGTGCATACATGCCATACTTCACACTGTGAGACAAAATCTCACAGAATTTTGGCCCTTCTGGACCCCATCTCCCATAAGATTTTTAAATCTCACAGAATTTTCATATCATTCAATAAGCTATTTTTTGAAGAACTAGAAATAAATCACACATAAGCATGGCTATCCCAAGCTTAATTCATTAAAATGATGGCTTTTAACTTACTTATGTAAGCTTGAAAGTGATTTTCATAAAAACCTCAGAATTTCATTTAATCTCCCCTAAAAATTTGCAAAGTCTCACAGATTTCTGTCAACTGCTAATGGCATGTATGGTGGTGGGGCATAAAAAATTAGACTGTCATCTGCTACAACTGCTTAGTGCTTGAAGGGTTAATAATAACCCTTTCCCTATTTTATTAGCAGGGGAGGACATTAACCTGTCTCCATACTCTATCTTTTCTATCATTTTGGGGTTGATTGTTTACAGTCGAGCCATAGTATACAAATGTCAAAATTTCTTAGGGTAGTTGTCCACGTGATTATCATTGACTAATATAATCAAATCACGGATAGATGAAATCCAGGTAACGATTATTTATAGCCGAGCTATTCTTGTCATTCTGACAACAGAATGCTGTTGAAAGAGGATTATCTGTTAAACCTGGACAAAGACTTTGGGACATTAGCAAACAGTTTGGACCTGGATTAAATGCCGCAGAATGTAGTGTCTGATCCGGGTCTGCTTTGTCTGCATAAATTACAGGAAGTTAAGGCTTAAATGAAACAGTCTTAAGTCCCTGTTCAGGATAATTTTCCCTGCCTACTCTCAGAGACAATCAACCCACCAGTGTTGTCAGTGCTTTGATCTCTTTTCTTTTTAAAGGTATACAATATTCTACAGCTTATTATGATTTCATCAGTTATGTCCTGTAGTTTCTGCAGTAAGCAGTGAAATGGGATAAAAGAGACATATACAGCTACAGAGAGTGATAAAGAATGACAAAAAAAAAAAAGAACAAAAACAAAAAATAAGAAACCACTGGAGCCAGTCTAAGGCTTTTGGTTCGTTCATAAGTGGTTCTTTTGCTTTAACAGGAAGAAAGCGATTCATATTGTGTCAATAAGATTTGTCTGATTATCTACTAGTCTGAATTTATATATCAACAGACAGGAGATGAATATAGATTGATTTTCTTGCAGTTACTTATTAACCCTTTTAGGGCTAAGCAAATTGGTAGAAGATAACATTCTTGTATTGAATTTGTTATTTTTAGAGAAAATAAGACTTGACATATCATGTGAATCATCTGCTGGGCATGTTTGTGTTTGCATTTCATCTGCATTTCTGTCAGTAATTTGTATCTTATAGAGATTCTTTACTCAGACATTTTTATGCCAATTAATGTGCTGCTGCTTGATGTTATCATGGGTGATAGCATGTCCTGTCTACTTGTTTATTACTCTTGATAAAGGTCAATAATTCCAACTCCTCATCTTTATACACATTTCACGCAATTCGATTGGTTGTAGGAAAAGTTTTAAACTTCAATAAAGTCCAGAGCATGAACCCATCCGGTCAATTTTCCTTCCACTGACTTGAAAAGATGGACACTTTTGACAACATTTGTAACATTTTGATGACAAAGTTGGAATGGTAAGGAATCAGTTATTATTTTTGATCGATGTGTAAACTCCAGTGAATCACTCACAAACTTAACGTAAAGCTCTTCGTGTTTTATTCAGTTTGTTAGTGATATGCCTAATTCATTCCTATTTTGAAGGCTAAAACATTAAAATAGTGTTTAAAAAAATGTTTTAAGACATTTTGGATTTGTTCTCTAAAGCTTTTTCATTGTGAAAACTAATCAGAAAGCTTGTTTTGATAATTTCTTGATCAGATTTGAAACTGGGCCACATAGGTTCAAAATTAGGCCACCAGGTCAAACGAAGACCTACTGATCACTCCAATAGCTGTTGAAGGTACAGAAAAGAAGTTTGGACCAAATGTATAGTTTGACATGTAAATTTCAATACTTACCATAAAAACCCTTATTATACAACCTCTTGATGTGTCTAAAATATTGCTGTATGTATGGAAAACAGTGTAGACCTTGATCAGACGCTGAGTTTTGTGGTGTCTAATCTGTGGGTCTGCACTGTTTGCAAAGGTCTATCTGTCCCAGTACCGTATTCACATGCACATTACCCACACTTTTTTCACCACGAAACTGTGCCCAAATATCCCCTGCGTAATCTTTTGGTACTGAGACAGAGACTGTTTTTTCCGGGTAAGTTTTGTGTCATGAAATATCATTACAGTCGGCGATGAGCGTCCTAAAACCTGCTAGTAACAATACCACGTCTTCAGTGTTTTCTCAACAAGTCATATTCGCAAATTAGATGGAGTATTCTTATAAAAAAAAACTTGTTTCACGGAATAAACACCTTTCATGGCCTAGAATAGTTTCGCATTGTTTATTTGTTTATGTAATTTCTCATGGAACAAAACCGGAAGAAGCTGACTCATGATACAATAAGCGTAACGAGTATCATTAGATCGAGTGAAAATATTACGCTTAAAAAAAAATATATATATGAAGGTTTACTATAATAAGAATAATAATAATAATAATAATAATAATAATAATAATAATAATAATAATAATAAAAAATATAAGAATATATAACAAAAAAACAAAAGAACAAAAAAAAAAAAAAAAAAAATACAATTTAGAAATCGGAAATGAACAAAAAAAAAAAAAAAAAATGCAGATAATTTTTATTTTATTTTCTTTTCATCTTATTGTATATTTTTCATTATTCTTTGTAGACCGAAAATATTAATTTTGTTGTCTTTTGAAAAACACCAGTAGAAATAGATAATTTTCTGGTATTGTTTGCAATCACTGGGCCATTATAGTTGTAAACAGAATTCACTCCTATTATGGTCGGCTCCCCTTTTGAAGTGGCGTAGGGGTGTTAATGATGAGAAGTTGAGAAATGTCAAACATCTCAACTGACTTATATATGTGCGTATTTTGCATTGAGATAACTGTTTTTTTCTGCCGCTTTGGCTCCAAAATTCAGGTGCGTACTACACATCCTAGCGTGCATTCTGCTCGTATGTTCGGTACTTAGGGTTATTACGGTAGCTTCAGTGAATTTGACCCTGACCTTTGACAAGAGTTTGACAAATAAATTCCTATACTTATCTTCAGTGACCTTGACCTTGACCTTTGACAATACTTCTTGTTGAAATATCAGCTTAGGTGAGCCACCCAGGACTATTTGGTTGTTTTAGAGTTTTCAGAAGAAAGAAAAAATTCAAAGAATTTACAAACAAAATAAGAGAATACCCTGTTACAATATTCATGAGTGGGAATCATTATGGACAGCCAAATGGGAGCATTATTTAGCACTTAGCATGCTGAGTAAAAATATCATCAGATAACACTGAAATATTTTCTTATTTTTCCCAGAAAATAAGCTTTGACAGCTCATGCATATTGTCTAAGAGGAGACAATTAAGCCTATTTTCTGAGCTAAATGAGACAAATATCATAGTTTGTCACCTGTTGAATGAGCCCAGAAAGTGGTAAAGGTTAATTGAAATGGATTTGGTGCTTTATCAGAAATATTTCTTCGCATGTAAAAATGGTGAAACCATTGACTGTAGGTGCGTCAGGCTTATGGTCTATTGTATAAGATGATTTTTAAAACAAGTGAGAATTTTGTAGATCTGCATTCTACCTACCATATTTATACTAAGCATTCCCACAAACAGGCATGAGCAAACAGTGTAGACCCAGAATAAGATGCTGCAGAATACAGCATCTGATCCTGGTCTACAATGTTTGCCAACTTGAGACATATCTATAGGTAATAGTAATAAGAGATATTAAAATAGACTCATTCAAATTTAACCATAACAATTCTGTGGGCTAGTTAGCAGAAGACAATTGACAATATTTTTCTTTTTTTCCACAGAAAATAATCTTTGATATTTCATGCAGATTGTCTTCTAAGGGGACAATTTGCATGAGCTTTCAAAGCCCATTTTCTGGGAAAATAAGGAAAATATTTTTAAAAAGTCATCTGCAGAATTGGGACATCTGACCCTGATGCAACATCTGATCAGGGTCTTCTCCACTTTTTGCAAATACTTCAGCCATTTTTTCCTGGGAATATCTAAATCACATAACCAGACATACCTAAAATTGAAATTAGACTCTTCCAATATATTGTGTGGGGAAGTTTATTCAGTCTATAATTGGTTAATCCTTAAAGCGCCAAGAAAAACTGCATCTGAAAATGTTGTCTGCTTATCTCGTCTGCTGCATCTTCTTGCAAACTTTTCAAACTTACATTTTGCATATAGGCAAACAGTGTGGACCCTAAAGGAGCAGTCTGATCTGGGTCCACACTATTTGCAACAATGACTTTTAAAGTAACCGGCAGAAGACAAAGCAGACGGCAATTGTTGTGATTGGCACTTTAAGGGTTAAAGACAAGTATGGTAAAGAGTATTTAGGGTATGTATGGTATTTTTTTACTGTCTTTACAGTAAGCAGTGGACATTATATTCAGTGAATAGCTCACCCCTTGTGCTCCAATGATCTCAAGCTGAATTCCTCTGATCTCTGTATTCTATCAGCATCTTTATATCCTGATTAGCTCATGTTTATTGATTTCCATCAGTGAGCCAAAAAACCTACATTGTGTCATGTGTGTCACACCATAAGAAAAAGGCATTGCTATAGTAAACCTTCACTGTTCTCTGGGCTAATTCAGCAGATTGTAAACTGATTACCATATCAACCTAATTACCGCACATACCCCTTTAAGTGCACAGTCAAGCCATTCCATGGTCTTCAGATTATAGCCAGTGTACTTTTTGTCTACATCCGTATAAAAGCATTTGTTGGGGTACCCATTTTGAATTGCATCAACTTGTTGATGCAATTCAAATGAGTACCCATAACATCTGTTTTTATAAAGAAGCCATTTAAAAAAACCCAAAAAAAACGCCATAACATTACAAAAGCATCATGAGATAAGTCCTTCGATGATCTTTTTTTAAGTATACCCTTAGTATAGGTGGATACATATTTTACCACAAGTTTTCCCAGTAATTCTGAAAAAACCTAAGTGCACAGTGCAGTAGTTAGGTTGAATACGGAAATTTTTCATATTTTCGAAAATAGGCTTTGACATTTCATGCAAAACAATTTACATGAAATTTCAAACCTATTTTCTAGGAAAAATATGATTTTTTTTTTCAAAGTATTGTTTACCTAGCATGCTAAATGTTTATTATTGTGATGACAATTTCTAATAATTTTCATTTTGTCACCAAAGTCAGAGAAATTGTTATGGAGGAGTATTTGGTAATAATTCTTGTATAATTGTCTCTCATCGGAAGCACCTCATTGAGTACCTACAATAAGGATCAAAGCAACACTCTATTGAGATTGTATGGAAAAATTGAATTCATTCCAGAATTATCAGCAAAAGCTCCTGTTAAGGTTTTGATTATGGTGACAATTTAGAATATTTTTAGCTCACCTGAGCCGAAGGCTTAAGGTGAGCTTTTGTAACCGGTCTTCGTCCGTCGTGTGTCGTGCTTCGTCCGTCTGTCAACTTTTTACTTAAAAGACATCTCCTCCTAACCCGGTGAATGGATTTTGAAATAATTTTACCGGAATGTTCCTTGGGTGACCCTCTACCGAAATTGCCTAAATGGTTCCGCTCCGCTAAACAAAATGGCCACCAGAGCTAAAAATAGAAAAACCTTAAAACGACATCTCCTCCCAGGCCAATAGCTCGATTTCAAAATAATTTCACAGAAATGTTCCTCTCATGCCCCTTTACCAAAATTGTCTAATGGTTCCACTCTGCTAAACAAAATGGCTGCCAGAGCTAAAAATAGAAAAACCTTTAAATGACATCTCCTCCCAGGCCAATGGCCCGATTTCAAAATAATTTCGCAGAAATGTTCCTCTCATGCCCTTTTACCAAAATTGCCTAAATGGTTCTGCTCCGCGAAACAAAATGGCCGCCAGAGTTAAAAATAGAAAAACCTTTAAAGACATCTCCTCCCAGGCCAATGGCCTGATTTCAAAATAATTTCACAGAAATGTTCCTCTCATGCCCCTTTACCAAAATTGTCTAAATGGGCCCGCTCTGCTAAACAAAATGGCCACCAGAGCTAAAAATAGAAAAATCTTTAAACGACATCACCTCCCAGGCTAATGGCCTGATTTCAAAATAATTTCACAGAAATGTTCCTCTAATACCCCTTTACCAAAATTGCTAAAATGGTTCTGCTCTGCTGAACAAAATGGCCACCAGAGCTAAAAATAGAAAAACCTTTAAACAGCATCTCCTAGGCCTATGGCCTGATTTCAAAATAATTTCGTAGAAATGTTCCTCTGATTAAGTCATATTCTCCTTGTGTGCTACAATACTCAGGTGAGCGATATAGGGCCATCATGGCCTTCTTGTTTGTAATGTTTTCACTTAGACGTATATTGTGGACACCATAGCTCTAGTTTAATTGCTTCTTTCTAGGAAAATGTGTTGATATTTTCTTTTTATTTCTCTACGAAAACACATACTCAGAACCCACAACATTCATTTTTATGGAGAACAGAAAAATTATCCCTGAATTATCATCAACAGACAACTACTTCTTCATAACCCTTGTCCCACTGAACTCGGATATACCCTGCCTTTGCAAACAGTTAAGATCCAGATCAGTTGGCTTCTGAAGAAGCTTTCTGATCTGAATCTGCTCTGTTTGTCATTAAGTATGTGAATTTATAGCAACAATTCGGATCAAGTAATCTGATTGGCTAAAAATTAGAACTGGGCATGGCATCTTCATTTATTCAGCAGGACAAGGGTTAACAAGTCTTCTAGTGTGTCCAAAACTTTTGAATCCAGCTGGAGGTGGAATGCAGCTCTTGACTGTATGGCCATTCACTGCACAGAGCCTTTCGTTGTCATCCTTCCATAGTCTCAATATGACTTAACCCTTGTCATGCTGAATCTCTTGTTCGTCTGTCATTACTGACAATGACCAATCCTAATCAACTGTGTGATGTGTTATTATTTGTGTGTTCTAAGATGGCTGATGAAACTAATCTTAGCTCTAAACTGCCTGTTGCAGATAGAACAAGAGAGGTCTGAGGAAGAAAGCTCTGTTAGTGATGGCTTAGCTCTGGCTTTCCGCTGTGCACGTTTCTGCTCAGCTTTGCTGATTATTTTTACTTCGTATTCACCAGCTCCCCTTTTTATGAGGTCTCGCCATTTTGTACGATCTTGTGCAATCTGTTCCCATGACTCAGTTGGTATGTTGAAGTCTTTAAGGGAGGCTTTGAGGGTATCCTTATATCGCTTCTTCTGACCACCATGGGAGCGTTTTCCTACTTGAAGTTCTCCATAGAGGATTTTCTTTGGCAAACGTTCATCAGGCATTCTGGTAACATGGCCTGTCCATCTTAACTGTGCCAATTTCAGAAGAGTATGTATACTCTGCATCCCTGCCCTTTTCAGGACTTCTGTGTCTGGAATCCTGTCTTGCCACTTGATCTTTAGAAGTTTTTTAGACAGCTTGTATGGAAGTGGTTCAGTCTTTTGGCATGCCATTGGTAAACTGTCCAAGTTTTGCATGCGTATAATAGTGTTGTCAGCACTACCGATCTATATACTTTCAGCTTTGTGTCAAGTCTGATTCCACTTCGGTCCCAAATACTTCCATGTAGCCGGCTAAATGCTGCACTAGCTTTGGCAATTCTAGCATTGACTTCATCATCAATGTGCACAACTCTAGACAATGTGCTTCCAAGGTAGGTGACCTTGTCTACCGCTTGCAGTCGTTGACCTTTCACTGTGATGGTAGGCTCCTGGTAAGGCTTTCCAGGTGCTGGCTGATATACTACCTCAGTCTTTTTGATGCTGATTGTGAGATCATAGCTGTCATATGAATCAGATACTTGATCCACACCTTGTTGCATTTTCTCTTCTGTTGGAGCACCCTTTGCTGAATAAATTAAGATGGCACACCCACTTTTAATTGTCATCCAATCAGATTACTTGATCAAGATTGTTTATATAAAATCACATACTGAATGACAAACAGTGTAGATCCAGATCAGTTGGCTTCTTTGGCAAAGACAGGGCATATCGGGGTTCAGCAGGACCAGAGTTAAGTAATTTTGAAAGGGACCTAAAACATAAAATTATTATCATTAGGATAAATATGGTAAGGTACATTTTCTCATATTGCAGCAGTGCAACAAGGGCCATTTTCTTATGACTCATATACTTAGGTTTTTCTGTGACCTGGCTAATTTGGTGAAAGCATTTCTAGGTTTCTGCATAAAAACACGATTTAATTAAGTCAGAAATGGAGATTTTTTTGTGGCTTCTTTGATTTTAACAGAGTACTGCTTCAGTAACATGCATGATGCCAAGCCAAGTCATTTTAGAACTCGGTCTGGAAATATCCTACAAATTTTGCCAACTTGTAATCATCAAAAATTTAGGGAAGCTGTTTTTGCTTATATATGTAGAGCGAATTCAACCTTAAACCGTGGTAACTGTGGTTCGACTATACTTTTACCGAACTCACTTCAGATCGACTAAAGTGACGTTATCTCAGACTGCAGTTCAACCATACTCTGCGCGTTGGTTTCTCTAGATCAAATATGGCCGCCTTGGAATACAAAGTAAGTTGCAAAGTTTAAAAATCTTAATTTTGAAAGTTTGGGGTACAAAAAAGCAGCAGTTTTGTTTTCTTTTCGTTGGTAGAAAAGATCTAAACAATTTTGATAGGTAGGTTCGACATGTCTAAAAAGAGAGAATAGAAAACTTCCTCAAAAACAAATCATAACCGATTGTCCATGGGCGCTGCCATATTGCAACCAAACCTCTAGTACGGAACAGAGTTCCATCTGTCCCTTTCGAGAGCATGCGCATTCGCCCTACCGGAACTAAACTACAGTTGCTGATCAAACTCGCTCCTAATTATGTCTTTGTCTTCATGTAGATCAACAGAATATTTGGGATTGGCAAGCCATAGTGTTCAGTCAATGTCCTTGACATTGAATCAACATCAAATTTACATTGTTTCAACATTGTGTGCCTGTTAGGCATCTTTTTGAAAAACTTTCATTGTAGAGATTATTTTTGTTAATCTTATTAAAAAAGATATCACAGAAAATCAGTTAAGGAAAAGATAAAACAGTGCAGTAGCATTTAAAAGAAGCCTTTTAGGAGAAGTCAGCATATGTCTTCTTGAAAATAACATTTGCCATAGAGATAAGTTTTGTTAATCCTAGTCCTGCCGAACCAGGATATGCCCTGCCTTCGCAAACAGTGTAGATCCAGATCAGTTGGCTTCTGAAGAAGCCAACTGATCTGGATCTGCACTGTTTGCAATTCAGTCTGCACTGTTTGTCATTCAGTATGTGGATTTGTATCAACAACCTGGATCAAGTAATCTGATTGGCTGACAGTTAGAAGTGGGCATGGCATCTAAATTTATTCAGCATGACAAGGGTTAATCTGATTATAAAAGATTTCACAGAAAATCAGTTATGGGCCAATCATTTGTAATCAGTCCCTGTAAGGGGTGGTTAAACCCTGTTGCACCCAAAATTGCACTGTAATAAAACATGTTATAAAGAGGTTCCAAACCTGTTGCACCCAAAATTGTACTATAATGAAACATTATAAAGAGGTTCCAACCCTGTTGGACTAAAAATTGCACTATAATGAAACATGTTATAAAGAGGTTCCTGTGTACTGGGAGAAAATGCAAAACTTCTTGGTTCAGTGAACAGATAATCTTGAACAGCGAATTGTGCCTTCAAACATTTTCAGAGCTTTAACCCATTTAAGACTGAAGACTCCCAAACAATATATTGGAAGAGTCCATTTTCAGTTTTAGGTATGTATGGATATTCCTAAAGAAAAATGGTTGAACTGGTTGCAAATAGTGGAGACTCTGATCAGATGCCACGTTCTGTGGCATCTGATCTGGGTCTGCACTGTTTGCCAGTTACTTGTTTAGGGGTCTGCAGTCTTTGAAGGGTTAATGTAAATTGGCACTCGTCTGAAACTTATACACAGAGATAGCATGCAAATTGACAACTCATTACGAAAACATGCCTATTCAAATATATTGAGAATTTTACCACCAAAAAATGAAAATTTTCAGATGAAAATTTCTCATATTTTTCTTATTTCTGCTCAAAACATAGATTGTGGGTACTCGTAAGAACTGCCTCGATGAGGCAGTTCTAATGAGTACCCACAATCTATGTTTTTGAGCAGAAATAAGAAAAATAATATATACCCCTGTAAACCCCAGTTTTACTATATAAAAGTGGGGTTTAAGGGGGTCAAAATTATTAGCTCACCTGAGCATGAAGTGCTCATGGTGAGCTATTGTGGTCAGTCAATGTCCGTCGTCCGTCGTCCGTCGTGCGTCGTGCGTCGTCCGTCGTGCGGCGTCAACAATTGCTTTAAAAGCCTACTCCTCCTGTACCCCTGGGCCAATTGACTTGATACTTGGTAGGAAGCATCAGGGTGACTTGTAGATCAAAAATAGCTAAAATCGTTCCGATCGGATATCCAAAATGGCGGCCATGGCCGCCATCTTGAAAATCTATTTTTCGCTTCTTCTCCTGAACCGAAAGGCCAATTGACTCCAAACTTGCTAGGAACCATCAGGGTGACTTATAGATCAAAAATAGCTAAAATCGTGCCGATCAGAAATCCAAGATGGCCGCCATGGCCGCCATCTTGAAAATCTATTTTTCGCTTCTTCTCCTGAACCGAAAAGCCATTTGACTCCAAACTTGCTAGGAAGCATCAGGGAGACTTGTAGATCAAAAATAGCTAAAATCGTGTCGATCGGAAATCCAAGATGGCCGCCATGGCCGCCATCTTGAAAATCTATTTTTCGCTTCTTCTCCTGAACCGAAAGGCCAATTGACTTCAAACTTGCTAGGAAGCATCAGGGTGACTTGTAGATCAAAAGTAGCTAAAATCGTGCCGATCGGAAATCCAAGATGGCCGCCATGGCGGCCATCTTGAAAATCTATTTTTTGCTTCTTCTCCTGAACAGAAAGGCCAATTGACTCCAAACTTGCTAGGAAGCATCAGGATGACTTGTAGATCAAAAATAGCTAAAATCGTGCCGATCGGGAATCCAAGATGGCCGCCATGGCTGCCATCTTGAAAATCTATTTTTCGCTTCTTCTCCTAAACCCAAAAGCCTATTGACTCCAAACTTGGTAGGAGGCATTGGGGTGACTTATAGATCAAAAATAGCTAAAATCCTGCCTATTGGAAATCCAAGATGGCCGCCATGGCAGCCATCTTGAAAATCTATTTTTCGCTTCTTCTCCTGAACCAAAAGGCCAGTTGACTCGAAACTTGGTAGGAAGCATTTGGGTGACTTGTAGAACAAAAATAGCTAAAATCATGCCGATCGTAAATCCAAGATGGCCGCCATGGCAGCTATCTTGAAAATCTATTTTTCGCTTCTTCTCCTAAACCCAAAAGTCACTTAACTCGAAACTTAGTAGGAAGCATCAGGGTGACTTGGTAGATCAAATATAGCTAAAATCGTTCTGATCAGAAATCCCAGATGGCCACCATGGTCGCCATCTTGAAAATCTATATTTGGCTTCTGCTCCTGCACCGAAAGGCCAATTGACTCCAAACTTCGTAGGAGACATTTGGGTGACTTGTAGATAAAAAAAAAAGCTAAAATTGTGCTAACCGGATATCCAAGATGGCCGCCATGGCAGCCATCTTGAAAATCTATTTTTCGCCTCTTCTCCTGAACTGAAAGGCCAGTTGACTTGAAACTTGGTAGGAAGCATTGGGGTGACTCGTAGATCAAAAATAGCTAAAATTGTGCCGATCGTAAATCCAAGCTGGCTGCCATTTAGAGTTTGTTCAAATGATCATGCTCAATTGACTGGCATGCCATATATCTTCTTCAAAATAAAGAACTGCTTAAATGATGATCTTTTCATTAGTTGCGATGACAGGATTGGAAAAATGTTGCATAACATCTGCGTATCTGCAGTGGCTATGTCACTCAGGTGAGCGACCCGTGGCCCGTGGGCCTCTTGTATAGACATGTTTTCGTGATGAATTATTGTGCAATAGCTAATCAGATAGTACAGATTTTTAGTTAAGCCTTATTAGTGCTTGATATTTTGCTCTGAAATCATTGCAGTTTCAGTTGCAATACTTTCCACATAGTATTATAAATTGATCAGTAATAAGATTTAACTGAAATTCTGAAGAAATTAGTGGTTGAATTGCAAAAATTACCATACTTTATTGACTTTCAAATAATAAACGAAAAACAGAAAACAAATTGCAAGTTGCTTCTAGAGACATATATACCGTATTAATCCGCCTATAAGACGATTCGTTTATAAGACGGGGCTGTTTTTGGGCCCTTTCCAGGCAGGATTTTGCTTTTACTTAATTATAAGACGGGTTAAAAAAAGTTGCCTGTCGGAGATATTCCCTGCCACTCAGAAAATCCTAAAGTACAATTAAAAAAACTTCCAACACCACTTACAAGCATGCATACCGTATTTAACTGTGTATAACACGCACCTTATTTACCCAGAAAACTTTTACAAAAATCCGATGTGTATTATTTATAGGAACACCAAAATCGGGACAGAAATCGCCAAGATAATCGGTCGCGAAAACTCATGACATTCACGATCGCCCGGTAAAAATGCGAAATAGAATGATTGCTATGAGATATTCATGATTTTTTATACCTATCTCGCCCATACCATGGTTCTGTCAGCTCAAAACAAGCAACTCCATCTGATTTGCAGTAATTTGATATCCTTTTCATGTCCATGCTCTTTTTGTTTACGCTTTTTTATTTTGCTGATCATGTGATCTCTTCAAAGGGAAACTACTCAAACAGGCATATGCATATGAATCTGTATTGATTACTGGACTTTGACAAGTCTCACACCGTAACTTGAATAAATCAGCCTGCACAACTGATTTATTGTAGTTCAAAATAGGAAATAAATTTGGTAGAACATAAATATTGGCACAAACGATCATACATTGAAAAAATAAAAAAGTATTTAATTTTTTGCAATTATTAAAATTATTGATAATAAACAAAACCAACTGGGCTTTTGAGGTAGGTAGATCGGTCATTTGCATTTTATCTTTTATTTTCTTACCATATGTTTATCTTCTTTTCTTTTTTTTAACTTTTCTTCCAACTTACCAAAAAAATTGTTTGAAATAAACAATGTTTATGATAAAGAAAAAAAAACTACCAGCATACATCTGTGCACTTAATTGGTTAATTGGCAGTCAGAATGACAACTCGTCGACTTTAGTTGTTGTTTGCATTGCCCTGAGGCACTGAGTTGATAATTTCACGTCTCAGTTAAGAAAGTGACACAAAGTGACACAAAGAAGGTGTTAATTATGAGAATACAAAAGAAATAACTACATTTTTATTGTCATAGCGTCTGCAGTGGGGAAGCAAAGAACTGCCTACACTACATCAAGTTGCCTGAGGCCCATGGTAACAGAGCTGCACAATGGAAATTCAGTTAGCATTATCGTAAATTCGGCCTGTTTCTACTCTAAACCTTCCGAATTTGGCCATTTTCAACTTAATCCTAGTGAAATTTGACACACTTAGTATCTGGTAACTTAGTAAATAATGCACGGATAAATTCTTTGTGTTTTACATAGGAACATCTTTTTTTTTTATTTCAAAACTATTTAGCAAATATTCAGTGCGTGTTATACACGGGTGCGAGTAATACACAGAAAAATTCGGTACTTCACCTAAAAAATTACCTTGCTACTATTTCTATCAAGGGACGAAGGTAAACATTATATCCGTCTACCAGTTTCGAAGATCGGCATTTTCCGTGACCACGTGGCACCACCGGACTTTGCCGAAAATACCGATATGGCCAAAGACCTCGATTATAAGACGGGTCTGGATTTTTGGGGGCTTTTTTTTGGGAAAAATCCCCGTCTTATAGGCGGATTAATACGGTAGACTCTGATGGAACGTACTATTTTGACATTCAGAACTTGACATTTGATATTTACTCAAATGCCAAAAATAGCATTCTGACATTTTGAAGTTAATATTCAGCCTAAGCCCAAACATTGAAAAACAAATATGGTCTGTTTGCATATGCCATTTTGTTGGCAACTTCAGGTGTACAAAATTCTAGGACAATTACTGTAACAAAAAAAAAAAAAGGGTTGATCCTAGCACTTCTGTTCCCTTTCTGATCCACAAGGATTGATATGTAGTTAACCCTTGCCATGCCTCTCCACTTCTAATTTTCATCCAATCAGATTACTTAGTCAAGGTTGTTGATACAAGTTCACATTCTTAATGACAAACAGTGCAGATCCAGATCAGTTGGCTTCTTTGGAAGCTATTTGATCTGAACCTACACTGTTTGTAAAAGGCAGGGCATATCTGGGTTCTGCAGGACTAGGGTTAAAGAAGAAATAAAAGCAGTTTTACTCTGGGATTTGTTTACTGTAGTGTCATAAGTCGATTGTTTCCAAGTTTGCTTAACTGACCAGATAAACAGAAGTCACAGGCAATGACGATAAAGCAATGACGATAAACAAACTGGAACTGAACACTGTCCAAGAATTTGTAAATTATACAGATGCAACAGCATCCCTTCAAATGGCATCCACAAGCAATGGAGAAGATCAGAAATTAACAAAAAAAAAAAAAAAATGAACAAAAACATGCAAATCAAAAAGTACTCGCTACAGTAGTTGTCTAATACGAGGGGTGTTCAAATATGAATGCAACTAGGCCAATATCTAAGACATATCACCTTGATCCACCTTTTGAAAGTATGGTAAAGAGTAATAACATCTGAATATTTAAGGTAAGGACTCGTTTTGCTTGATGTGTTTAATTAATGATATAAGAAGCCTTTTCACTCTGGTATTCTCACTGAGTGTAATACACGAACTGACAAAATAACTCACAGTTCAACCAGTCAAATTCTTCAGATTTCAGTTAAATATTACAAGTAATCAGTTTTTATACCCTGCCACATGGTAGTGGCAGGGTAATATGGTTTCATGTTGGTGGTCTGTGTGTCCATCTATCTGTCCATCCATCCATCCGGCTGTCGTACATACATATGTCTTTCTGTATTTTCATTTGTGGATGATAGTTTGAGTAAATATCAATGGATTTTCACCAAATTTGGGATATGCATTGATGTTGTGGAGATCTGGTTTGGGATTTCTAATGGGCAAATTTCGTCAATGTTTTATAGTTACCTGCCCACCACATGATAGTGGTGGGATATTTTCATTTCAAGTTGTTATTTACCTGTGCAAACAGTTACAGAACCCTTGTCCTGCTGAACCCGGATATATTCTGCCTTTACAAACAGTGTAGATCCAGATCAGTTGGCTTCTAAAGAAGCCAATTGATCTGGATCTGCACTGTTTGCCATTAAGTATGTGAATTTATAGCAGCAATCTAGATCAAGTAAACTGATTGGCTGAAAATTAGAAGTGGGTGTGGCATCTTAATTTATTCAGCAGGACAAGGGCTAATAAGATTAAGAGGGACTGATATATTTTCAGAGAGGTAACTCTATCAAAATTATTTTACCGCACTTCTGAAAAGGGGTTTGCTCTAAAATGAAAGAATTTGCTCCCATCGGGAGCAAATTCTTTTCATTTTAGAGTAGACCCCTTTTCAGAAGGGACTATGTGTGGGATGGCAAACAGGAAGTCACAACATTTGTTTCCCTTGTACAAAATGGCAGAAAATCTCCAAAGTGTATCCAGTCTGCTTAACTGAAAATTCAGATGATTTGATCAGTGGATGTTAGCTCCAGTGATTCAGATACTCTAAAAACAATTTTAGATTTGCGTTCCAGAACTTGTCTTACAACACACAGATCTTAAGGTTTAATTAAAACATTTGGCTCAACAACTTAACTTTAGATAAGGCACCATTTTTATCCCAAAGGTATTGATTTTTCTTAATTTTCCACACAAAAAAAAAACAAAAAAAACAACAACAAAAAAACATTTTAGGTACTTATTTGAAACTCCCTACCAAGTACTTCTAATGAGTGTCCAGAACATATGTTTTCATAGAAAAGTAAGGCAAGAATGTTTTGTCTGGAATACTCTTGATCCTTCTCTTATATTAGAGATACGGGTTTGCAACTTAAAGCGCTAAGCAAAATTGCTGCAGACATCATTCTGAATTGTTTTTATTTTTTTTTTTCATAGAAAATAAGACTTGGTATTTCCTGTGAATCATCTGTTAGGCAGATGATTCACATGAAATGTCAAGCCTTATTTTCTCTGAAAAAAAAAAAAAAAAAGTTCAGAGTGTTGCCTGCTGCAGTTGTGATTTATAAGTGTTATAAGGGTTAACTCTTAGCTTGTTAAATTTAGTAGAAGAATTATGAAAAATAAAACATTCTAAATTTTTACCAAAAATTAAAATGAGATTTGGTATTTTATATAAAGAATCACTGAAGGATTCTGATAACATGCTATTTTGCCGATTGCAATATTTTCTCTTACTTCTCCATTATTGTGCTTGTTCTGAATTCTCATTAAATTGTGCATGATCTGAGAATGTAGCTCCAGATAAGGTCTTTGCAAAAAAGTATTTTTTTTTTTCGGAAAAAGCATAAGTTGTAGAACTTCATTAATGAGTAAATTAAATATACCATATTCGACCTACTTACCGCACTTTTCGCTAAGGTTTTTCATTTTTTTTTTTTTTTTCAAAAATCTTGTGGTAAAATATGTATCTATCCACTAAGGGAACTTTAAAAAAAGATCAGCAAAGAACTTATTTAATGATGTTTATGCTATGTTCTTTTCTGCTTTTCTTTATAAAAGCATATGTTGTGGGTACTCATTTGAATTGCATCTACAAGTCAGTGCAATTCAAATGGGTACCCAAAACATATACGTTTATAAAGAAGCAGAAAAAAAATACATGGCTGTAATCAGAGGAATACAAAATGCTTGACTATGAGCTTATAGGGGTATGTGCAGTAATTAGATCGAATACAGTAGCTCTGATTTTGTTTATAGGTACATCTATTGACAACAATTTGTCTCATTGTAGAAGTAGGTCACTATGTTTTAATATCGAACTATAACATTACAAATAAAACGTTTGGATACCACTTTATCTGGCATGATAGAGAACAACAAATTGCTGTGCAGTCAGTTGTAGCCTTCAGATAATAGGAGTATCCAGATAAATATTTTCTTTAACCCTTAAAGCTCCAATCACAACAATTGTCGCCTGCTTTGTCTTCTGCTTGTGATTTTAAAAGTCATTTCTGCAAACAGTGTGGACCCAGATCAGACTGCTCCTTTAGGAGCAGTCTGATCTGGGTCCACACTGTTTGCCGGTATGCAAAAATAGCTTTGAGAAGTTTGCAAGAATATTCAGCAGACGACATAAACAGACGACATTTTCAGATGCAGTTTTTCTTGGCGCTTAAGGGTTAATTTTCCGTGAAAACATATATCCTGGTATTCATTAGAAGGACTTCTTATGAGTACCCACAACCTACGTTTTCTTGGTGAAATGAGAAAAATATCAATATATTTTGGTTGAGAAAAGTGCCTTGTAAGCTGGGCTCTATAGCTCAATCTGTAGCCTTCTGACTGCAGATCCAGGGGAATGGTTTGAATCCCAGCTCAGCCACATAACTCTTGGAGATTGATCATGAAATCATTTCTATGGTCATTCCTCCATAAGGTGATTCAAGAAGAGCAGATATCAGTTACTGGCAAAAGTATGTGCACAAAGTGCTGGCTAACCACTTAGAGCCAGCCCAGGAAAAGAATGAGCAGGTTAAGGGACAGGCTTGACATGATCTAAACAGTGTTGACAGGCAATAAAACTCCAAATAAATTCCAAGCACCTTATTTAGATCTGTGATATTACTGTCATATCCTTCATACATATAAGGCTTGCTAGCAGTGCCTTTGCTGACTCCTCAAATTTTGTTTCAATTTCTGGTTTATTGTATGAAAATGCCCTTAGCCAATGAACTTTATTTTCTTTTGGTAATTTTTGTCGCCAATAACAGTAAATATTTCAACAGATGCCATTTTGAAATATCTTTATTATTTTTACCTGAAAACAGGTTTTGACATTACATGCAAATTGTCTCCATGAAATGTCAAATCCTGTTTTCTGGAAAAAAATAAGAAAAAAAGTCATCAATTTGTCCAGAGAGTGATAAAGGTTAAGCCTACCATTTCATGTGAACTTGTTGGTAGACTAGGCATTTGAGACAGTTGATATTAATTCTTATGGCTTATCTGTCAGAAATGGTCTTTCAGCAATAAAAGACAGGGTGTTAATCAAATCTAACTCAAGTTGCGGCTTTGTATACTTGCGGACAAATTCTTGTCAGCAGATGGTAAATTAGCTGTGAGACGAAGAGAAATATCACATTATAAGATCAATAACGTCTTTGTCAGGGTCAATTAACGTTTTGAATGCCCAGTCAAAATATCAGTGGACAACATTTTAAAATATTTTCCTTATTTTTCCCAGATATATAGGACTTGATATTTCATGTGAATTGTCTCCATAGAAGACAATTCACATGAAATGTCAAGTCCTGTTTTCTGGAAAAGGGTATATAAAGATTGCAATTATTTGTTCACACTGAATTCACCTCCAGCATGCAAGGAGGTGAGTAAGTTTCTGTCTAGCCGTTCTTTTATTAGGAAAATTGTCTGTCGCTAATTAGAAAAAAGGAAAGGTATACTGGGTATTATTGCTTTTTTAGACATCATGTGGCTTTGATCAGATTTTGTTGCTAAGCAAACTGAAATATTCAGAAATTTCATTAGATCTGAATCAGATTATGAGGGTACATCGAGTGACATTCTTACACTATGGTGTACAACAAAAGACCGGTCTTTGGAATACACCAATATCATTTACTTCAAGACTGGCAAATGTACATGTAAGAGCTCCAGTAGATTTAGCACACACTTGCTGATTGATCTAGTGGCAGTAGATTTAGAACTTGCCTGCTAATTGATCTTGTGGTAGTAGATTTAGAACTTGCCTTCTGATTGATCTAGTGGCAGTAGATTTTGCACTTGCCTGTTGATTGATCTAGTGGCAGTAGATTTAGCACTTGTCTGTGATTGGTATATTGGCACTAGGTTTAGCACTTGCCTGCTGATTGATCTAGTGGCAGTATATATATCATGCCTGCTGATTGATTTAGTTGCCGTAGATTAAGCAATTGCCTACTGATATATCTAGTAGCAGTAGATTTAGCACTTGCTTACTGATTGATCTAGTGGCAGTAGATTTAGCACTTGTCTACTGATTGATCTAGTGGCAGTAGATTTAGCTCTTGCCTGCTGATTGATCTAGTATCAGTACATTTAGCACATGTGCTGATTGATCTAGCTGCAGTAGATTTTGCATGTCTGCTGATTGCTCTAGTGGTATTAAATTAAGCATGTCTGCTGATTGATTTAGTGATAGTAATTTTAGCATGCATGCTGATTGATCTAGTGGCAATAGATTTAGCAATTGCCTGCTGATTGATCTAGTGGTGGTATATTTAGCATGCCTGCTGATTGATCTAGTTGTAGTAGATTGAGCACTTGCCTAATGATTGATCTAGTGGCAGTATATTTAGCATGCCTGCTGATTGATCTAGTGATAGTAATTTTAGTATGCATGCTGATTGGTCTAGTGGCAGTAGATTAATAGCACTTGTCAAATGATTGATCTAATGGCAGTATATTGAGCATGCCTGCTGATTGATCTAGTGATAGTAGATTTAGCTCTTGCCTGCTGATTAATGTAGTAGCAGTAGATTTAGCACTTGCCTGCTGATGCCAGCCTCAGTGTCTCAGTTGGATGCGCCTCCAACTGGAGATCAGGAGGTTGCGGGTTAGACCCATCAGGTCGGCAATATTTTTTGAGATTTGATCATGAAATATTTTTACGGTCATTCTCTCCCTTCTGCTGATTGGACAAGGGCAGTTGTCAGTTTACTTGTTAACCGCTTAGAAGACTAACACTGCCTAGTAAAAGTGTGGTAAGGTAAACTCACCACCCTCAAAATGACCCCATTGGGTTGACTTGGCCGTAAAACCTCATCACAAATGAACTTGCTTGCTGATTGATCTAGTGCTCGGTGGCTCAGTTGGATGCGCCGTCCGACTGGAGACCAGGAGGTCGCGGGTTCAATCCCCGCCGAGGTCGGTAACATTCTTTCGTGGAGATTGATCATGAAATATTTTCTACGGTCATTCTCTCCCTTCCGCTGATTCAAGAAGGGCAGTTGTCAGTTTCTGGCAAAAGAATGTGCACAATGCTGGTTAACCGCTTAGAGGATTAAGCCTGCCCAGTAAACGTGTGGTTAGGTAAACTGACCGCGCTCTACATGACCCCATTGGATTGACTGGGCCGTAAAACCTCAACACAAACAAACAAACATCTAGTGGCAGTAGATTGAACACTTGCCTGCTGATTGATCTAGTGGCAGTAGATTTAGCACTTGCCTAATGATTGATCTAGTGGCAGTATATTAAGCATGCCTGCTGGTTGATCTAGGGGTAGTAGATTTAGCACTTGCCTAATGATTGATCTAGTGGCAGTATATTTAGTATGCCTGTTGGTTGATCTAGGGGTAGTAGATTTAGCACTTGCCTAATGATTGATCTAGTGGCAGTATATTAAGCATGCCTGCTGGTTGATCTAGGGGTAGTAGATTTAGCACTTGCCTAATGATTGATCTAGTGGCAGTATATTTAGTATGCCTGTTGGTTGATCTAGGGGTAGTAGATTTAGCACTTGCCTAATGATTGATCTAGTGGCAGTATATTTAGCATGTCTGCTGGTTGATCTAGGGGTAGTAGATTTAGCACTTGCCTAATGATTGATCTAGTGGTAGTATATTTAGCATGTCTGCTGGTTGATCTAGGGGTAGTAGATTTAGCACTTGCCTAATGATTGATCTAGTGGTAGTATATTTAGCATGTCTGCTGGTTGATCTAGGGGTAGTAGATTTAGCACTTGCCTAATGATTGATCTAGTGGCAGTATATTAAGCATGCCTGCTGGTTGATCTAGGGGTAGTAGATTTAGCACTTGCCTAATGATTGATCTAGTGGCAGTATATTTAGCATGCCTGCTGGTTGATCTAGTGGCAGTAGATTCAGCATTTGCCTAATGATTGATCTAGTGGCAGTATATTTAGCATGTCTGCTGGTTGATCTAGTGGCAGTAGATTCAGCATTTGCCTAATGATTGATCTAGTGGCAGTATATTTAGCATGTCTGCTGGTTGATCTAGTGGCAGTAGATTTAGCACTTGCCTAATGATTGATCTAGTGGCAGTATATTTAGCATGCCTGCTGGTTGATCTAGGGGTAGTAGATTTAGCAATTGCCTAATGATTGAGCTAATAGCAGTTTATTTAGAGTGCCTGCTGATTGATCAAGTGGCAGAAAATTTAGTGCCTGCCTACTGACAGATCTAGTGGCATTTGATTTAGCACTTGTCTACTGATTGATCTAGTGGTAGTATATTTGGCATACCTGCTGATTGATCTAGTGGCAGTAGATTTAGCATGCCTGCTGATTGATCTAGTATCAGTACATTTAGCACATGTGCTGATTGATCTAGGGGCAGTAGATTTAGCATGCCTGCTGATTGATCTAGTGTCGGTACATTTAGCACAAGTGCTGAATGATCTCGGGGCTGTAAATCAAGCAAACCTGCTGATTGATCTATTGGTAGTATATTTAGCATGCCTGCTGATTAATCTAGTGGCATTTGTTTTAGCACTTGCCTGCAGATTGATCTAGTAGCATTAGATTTAGCACTTGCCTACTGAAAGATCTAGTGGCAGTATATTAGCATGCCTGCTGATTAATCAGGTTGTAGTAGATTTAGCACTTCTGTGTTTGTTGATTGATCTAATGGCAGTAGATTTAGCACTTGTTGCTGATTGATCTAGTGGCAATAGATTAAGCACTTACTACAGTAAACATTTAACCCATTTAAGACTGGTGTCCCATAAATTAAAAGGGACATTGGCAAATAGTGTAGTCCCAGATCAGACACCGCAGAATGCGGCATTTGAACAGGGTCTACATTGTTTGAATAAAGTATAGAAACTTCTACAAAAGATGGTAATAATGAAAACTAACCACACACACCTTATATAGAAATTGGACCTGTCCAAAGAGTTATGGTAGAAGAGAAGAGTCCACTCGGCATAAATGGGTTAAAGTTGATGGTTGGCCATTAACTGAAGAAATTGATGAAGGTTTTTGTTGAGGGCAGCTGTTATTGGAATGGAATATAGTGAAATCTTTTAGTTGGTGGTTTGGTGTTATTGACAGACATACAATGATATTTTGTAGTTTTATGTTGGCTGTTTTCGGAAAAGAATACAATGAAGTTTTGATGTCTGGGTTGGCTGTCATTGAAATAGAATGCAGAAGAGTTTTGGCTGTTTTGTGAAAATGGTAGAGGGGTGTTGCGCTGTTATAGGAAGAGAATACAATAAAATTTTGAGCTTGTTGGTTGGTTGTTATTGAAGTAGACTGCAATGAAAGTTTGAAGGTGTGTGTCCAGTTGGGGATGGAGTTGGTGGGGTTTCAATTTGGGATGGGCTGGAGCTATTATCAGACAAATTAGAATGAAATGTTGAAGTCTCCATTTGCTGTTGTTGAAAGAAAAGAGTGACAATTTGAAGCTGATGTGGACCGGTTTGGGTTTTAACTGTTTACAGGATACATTCCAGTGACAAATAATTTGCTCCCAAGTGGAGCAATTTCTTTCCTTTTACATTAGACCCCCTTTTCAGAAGGGAGACAAAAGTTTTGATGGAGTTGCATTTCCTTAAAGTGTAATCATTCCCCTTAAAACAAAATGATGAACTCTTTCATCATTACTAAAGTAACTTATACAGAATCGCACAAGACACTTCAGTAACATTTACCCTTAAAGCACTAAGCAAAATTGTAGCAGACAACATTCTAAATTTCTTCTTATTTTTCTGAAAAAAAAAAGGACTTGACATTTCATGTGAATTGTCTGCTGGGCAGACAATTCACTTGAAATGCCAAGCCTTATATTCTTAGAAAATTAATAAAAAGAAATTTAGGGCATATTTTCTCAGAAAAATAATAGTAAAAAAAAAATAGAATTTATTCTGCTAAAATTTTGCTTCTTAATACTATAAGGGTTAACTTATATTCTGTATTTCATCTTCCTGATAACCAGACCACATGAGATACATACATGTATATTTTTATGGTAAATTTAAAAAATTGTACACCAAAGTTGCTGCTAAATTGGCATATGTATTAAACAGTGCAGATCCAGATCAGCCTGTTCCTTCAGGGTATGCACTGTTTCCAATTCCACTAAATATTTTAAGAAGCAACTGCATAAAAAGCAAAATTTAGGGAAAAAAAGAAAGGAATAAAAGGTTTAAAATTTGAGTACCTTTAACACACTTCTTGATTTGTCCAGATTTGTGATCATCACCAGACTACAGTATTCACCCTAAGTAGTCAGACACCTTAACTCCTTACCATACTTGTCCTAAAATGTACAAATCAGTTAGACCTCCCATTGATGTGTCTAAAAATTGCTGGATGAGTGACAAGCAGTGTGTCTGTTTACAAGGTTTGCGCAGGCATATCAGTCTGGGCCCAGTTGTTAAAAACTAATGATGTTGTTAGTTAACGCATCATTAAAACTTTAATCATTAAATATGGCATATACACTAATATTTTTACTGAAAAAATGTGAGTAGCTTTTGCATTTGCTTTTAAGTAGCTTTTGCATTTGCAAAAGCTACTCACATTTTGTCAGCAAAAATATCTTGAATTAGATACTGTACTTACTAGAACATTTAACATTTTGACCACAAATGAGCTTGTTAAGCTAACGATGCTTTGAACAACTGGGCCCTGAACACTTATAGTAAATATGGTACATGAGATATAATGGTAAAGGTTAACATGCTGAATAAATTAAGATACCATGCCCACTCCTGATCGTCAGTCAATCAGATTACTTGATCCAAATTGTTGATACAAAGTCATATACTGAATGACAAACAGTGCAGACTCTGATCACTTGGTTTCGGAAGAAGCCCACTGATCTGGATCTACACTGTTTGCCAAGGCAGGGCATATACAGGTTCAATAGGCCCGCTGTTATATTAATTTTTATAGCAAAAATGTTTATATTTTTCAGAATTCTATGTCTGAGATAGCCCAGTTGTTCACAGAGTTCTTCAGGGATCTTGATGTTGTTCCTTCAGATGTCATTGCCGGTCTTGTCCTATTACGACGTTACCAGAAACTACGCATGCAGCACACTTGTCTATTGGTAAGGTGAAAATTGCCAAGAATGTTGGTATGGGTAAAGGTTGCTGGCAACAGCTTTGTGGTACTGTGTAACTAGTAACAACTAGTATAGTACTCAACTAGTTTACCTAAAACAATATAAGAGAGCACCACACAGACAAAAAAGATGAAGAAATGGTTTTCAGGCTTAATTATAAAAGCCATCAATATTAATTTTAAACTTCATTCAAGTTACTTTGCATTATGCTTAGCCTGCTGGGTAAAAATTTCAACAGATAACATCTTGAAATATTTATGTTTTGTTGTTGTTGTTTTTTTTTTTTCAGAAAACAGCTTTTGACATTTCATTCAAATTGTCTCCAATGGAGACAATTTGCAGGTAATGACAAATCTGTTGTCTGGGAAAAATAAAAAAAAATTAGAATATTCCGTCGATGGTGCGCCATCTAAAATCCCCAGCCTCCTTGCTAATGTTGCTAGTAGCATGACTGATGGATGAACAGATGGATGGATTGACTGACTTGCTCTTGCATGCCCTTACCACATGGGGAGGTCATGTAGTCAGTTTGGTTTAATTCCGCACAGTGGTTTAGGAGGAGATTGTGTGATGGACAGATGGCTGAAACCTGACACATGGACACACAGAAAAATAATGTTGCTCTCGCACACAATTGCCATGAGGGGAAGTGATGTAGCAAGTTTGGTTGAATTTCACCCAGTGGTTTAGGAGGAGATATTATGACAGACAGATGGTCGGATGATGGATGCATGGACGGACAAACATACAGAAAAATAATGTTGCTCTCAAATACTCTTACCGTGACAGGAAATGATGCAGCAAGTTTGGTTGAATTTCACCCAGTGGTTTAGGAGGAGATATTATGACAGACAGATGGTCGGATGATGGACGCATGGACGGACAAACATACAGAAAAATAATGTTGCTCCCACATACTCTTACCGTGAGGGGAAGTGATGTAGCAAGTTTGGTTGAATTTCACCCAGTGGTTTAGGAGGAGATATTATGACAGACAGATGGTTGGATGATGGACGCATGGACAGACAAACATACAGAAAAATAATGTTGCTCTCACATACTCTTACCATAAGGGGAAGTGATGTAGCAAGTTTGGTTGAATTCCCCCCTGTTGGTTTAGGAGGAGACGGATGACGGATGCATGGAAGGACAGACGAATGGAAAAATAATGTTGCTCTTGCACACCCTTTCCATGAGGGGAAGTGATGTAGCAAGTTTGGTTGAATGCCTCCCAGTGATTTAGGACGAGATAGCATGACATACAAATGGATGGACAATGGATGCACAGATGCACAGAAAAATAATGTTGCCCTCGTACTTCCATACCATGAGGGGAAGTGATGTAGCAAGTTAGGTAGAATTCTGCCGAGTTGTTTAGGAGGAGATAGCGTGACAGACAGATGGATGGTTGGACAGCTATACAAATAAAATGGGTTTAGGAGGTTACAAGGTTTGGACACTATTTCCATGTATTTGAATTGGATTTATTCTGTAGACACTTAAATTTTTGAAGATTTATGTGGCAAAATGGGTTTGTGTGGCTAATTTTGGGTAATTGTTAGGACGTGTGCTTATCAATAGCCACATAACTACCATCTGTACCAAAAATAGCTACATAAACCAATTCGTTAGAATGACGGATGGACGATCATCCGGATGGATGAACAGATGGAGGCATTAATAATATCCCCATTGCCCTTTTAAAGAAGCATAGGGATATGTATTATCAATTTGTTGCCTGCTAAACTATCCCAGAGAATGGTAAAGGTTAAACAGAAATCTCAGTGAACTTATAAATGGATTTTCAAAGAAACTTGTGTTGGTGTTTGGTGATCATATGTAGTGGAGGGGAAACCAGCATACCCAGAGTAGCCAGTGACCCTGGGCAACCCCAACTCTGGTACATGCCAGTGCAGGGAGTCAAACCTAGGATGCAGCAGTGACAAGCGAGAAACATACCTCTATGCTGCCCAGGTCCCACATTAATTTTATCATTATTAACCCTTATCATGCTGAATAAATTAAGACACCATGCCCACTTCTAATTTTCAGCCAATCTGCTTACTTGATCCAAGTTGTTCTTTTAAATTCAAATACTTGATGACAAACAGTGCAGATCCAGATCAGTTGTTCCTCAGAAGCCAACTGATCTGGATCTACACTGTTTGCAAAGGCAGGGTATTTCTGGTTCAGCAGGACTAGGGTTAATTTGACCTGCTTGTGTCCGATTTTAAAGAAAGAGAGCTCTGTCACAACAGCAGCAGGTGGCATTCTAAAATACATATTTCCTAGAAAATAAAGCATAATATTTCCTGTGTCTTGTCTGCCAGGCAGATTATTCACATTAAATACCTTCTTATTTCCTTGGAGAGGAGGGGAGGGGGTCAAGTGAATTGTCTGTCCTTATTTTATCAGAAAGAATTAAAAAACAGAATGTTGTCTTTTAATTCGAATAGTCCTTTAATTTTAAACACTCTCTGAGGAGATTCAGCAGAGGACAAATTGATGATACTTTTCTTATTTTTCCCAGAAAACAGACTGACATTTTATGCTAATTGTACAATTTGCATGAAATGTCAAAGCCTATTTTCTGGGAAAAATAAGAAATATATTTCAAAATGTTGTTTGCTGATTTTTTTTTACCCACATGCCTTATTTGTATGTGTTAAAAAATTTAGATCTGTTGTTACATGTTATAATTGTTTGAGTCATAGAGAATGGATCTTCACCATGTATTGACTACATATTCCAGATAGTTCTTGATCCAATAATGATTCACAAAGGGGGAAAAAAGAGATTTTATTGGGAAACATTTTTCTGTATGCATATATTAACCCATACAGTGCAGTTCAGAATTGTAGCACACAGGATTCTTAATTTTTTTTTTTTTTTTCAGTTTATTTGGTGCCATTCGAATTGAAGCAGACAACATTCTAAAATATTTCTTTCATTTTTCTGAAAAAATAAGACTTGGCAGTTTATTCCTGTGAACTGTAAAGCCTAATTTTGATATTTCATGTGGTAGGCAGATGATCCACATGAAATGTGAAGCCTTTCTTTGACTTTTCATGTGCTAGGCAGATGTTCCACAAGAAATGACAAGCCTTATTTTTTCTGAAGAAATGAGAAAAAAAAAAAAAAAAAAAAAAATGGAAATTAGAATGTCATCTGCTGGTGTTATGACTGGTGCATTAACTCTTTGCATGCTGGGTAATTTTGCATGCTTTTTTATCGTCTGCGGATTTTTTTTTTAAAATTAACTTTTTCAAAAAAATCTTTCAGGAATACCATCAGAGTATCAAACAGTTTGGATCCAGATCAGGCCCGACATTTTGTCGGGCCTGATCTGGGTCCAAACTGTTTGCAAAGGTAATCAGTAAACAACAAATGTTGCCACTAGCGGGGTGGGGGGGGGGGGAGGGGGGAGAGAAATAAGGGTTAATGACCAAACATAGCCTACAACTAACCCTTAAAATGCCAAGAAAACCTGCATCTGAAAATGTTGTCTGTTTATGTCGCCTGCTGAATATTCTTGCAAATTTTTCAAACCTATTTTTGCATACAGGCAAACAGTGTGGACTCTGATCAGACTGCTCTTAGAGGCATACTGTTTGCAAAAACGACTTTTAAAATCACAAGCAGATGACAAAGCAGACGACAGTTGTTGTGATTGATAGTTTAAGGGCTAATACCTTTCTGGCCAGAAACAGATAATATTCAGAAGATACCGGATAAACATAAATATTTGGACAGACAGGTCTAAGTAAACAATGTAGACCCAGATCAAATAACTTCTAAAGGCATTTTGCTCAGGGTCCATAGCTCTTATTAATAAGATGCTTTACCGGCACAGTGGCTCAGTGGTAGAGCGTCCGCTTTGTGACCGGGAGGTTGCGGGTTCGATCCCCGGCCGGGTCATACCAAAGACTTTAAAAATGGTACTAGCTGCTCTTTCGCTTGGCGCTCAGCATTAAGAAAGTAGAGCTAGAACTGGTCAGCTCAGTGTCAGTATAATGTGACTGGGTGGAATATCATGTCAAAGTGTCTGGGGCGTGATATTTCAGTGAGGCAGCACTCTAAAAGTGAGCATTGAGCTCCCTGCCACATCCAGACACCGTCGCGATATGACTGAAAAAGGTTGAAAGCGACGTTAAGCCCAAATCAAACAAACAAAAATAAGATGCTTTTTTCAATCCAAAAATATTGATATTTTTCCCATTCCTCCAGAAAAACATATGTTTTGTACTACATATGTTTTCCTAGAGAAATTAACTATTTACCTGATATTCATCTTATCTAGACGTATGAGGGTCTGTACTGTTTTTTCCACTCCATCACAATATTTTACATGCATAAAATTTGTAAATACAGTAGGCTTTGTTATTCTTGCACCAGAGCATATTTTGCATAAGGTGCTTTTAATGAGTATCCATAACATAAATTTTTATGAAGAACTTGAAAAAAAAATATCCCAGAATTATCATCAAATACTCCTCCCTAACAAAATCTCTGAATTCCAATTTAGCTTTTCTGATAATGAATAATTTTCCATTTCAGGACAACAATGATACATACCGCTATCTCTCAGGTATCCCAGTGACACCTAGGACACAGTTTCTACAACTCAGTCAGCCTGAAGTCCTTCAACAATACAAACTTGTCATACACTACATGAGGTTTGCGATGGCTGCCTATGGATGGCCCATCTTTATGATGATGAACACTGGAACTGGCTTGTGTAAACTAATGCCGTATCTAAGGTATTTAAAAAAAAATGATATTCTGTGTGGGGAGGCAAGTATCAAAACTGATTTATCCTCCCTTCTGAAAAGGGTTCTATTCCGGGAGCCTGAAAATTATTTCCCTTTAGAGTTGAGCCCTTTTCAGATGAGGCATGACCTCCTACAAGGTCTGTGTCCATGTCTTCTAAGAAGCAGAAGCTGATGTCGCCACTAGAGGGGACATGGCGCATAACGTACCATTCCATTTCTTGTTATACTCCCTAACAAACTTAGTGTGTGTGGTGGGGGTGCAGGAAGTGGGGTGGTACATCTTTATATCCATCTTCTGTCCATTACCCTTTGGTGTCTTGCTAAATATTTAAGGAATCTTTCCATACTTTGCCAATACGCTGATATTGACGACATGTTGCTGTTAGAGAAAAATAAGGGCATAGGGTTGAATTCCTTTATAGTTAATCCCCTTTATTATTCTTGCAAAGTTGATTTGGCATGACTACGTAGTGTATGCATGATGAAATAAACTTGTCTCAAAGTATTTGTTGAAGCTGTCTGATACTTTGCAGACTTACAACAAACATATTGAACATGTGCATACAGAAGTATGATGCTGTAAAATAATTTTTGACAAAATGATGGCCACCTTAACTTAGCCATTGTATGTCTGTATTAGTTTCTCCAGTCACAACCTGAAGCAAACAATCATTTTAATACATTGCTTTTCAGTATCCAGAAGGCAGTCGTTACCTTGCAGGGGTTATCTAATAAGCACAGCTTATTGTCACTTCTTCGTTTGAAAATTTTAGAGAGACTGCTGTCAGGTATTGGCCATTTGAACTTACAACAAAAACGTTGTGGGCTATACGTCCTACTTCTGCAGAATGTGATTTTCAGAAGCTGTTCATTCTGAATGCTTATAGACTACATGCAAATCTGTATATCCACTGAGAATTTTTCTGGACTATTTTTGTTGAGTTGCATAAGAAACGCATTCCCTGTTGATCAAGTGCCTGCTTGCATCTGAATGGAAAAAACATTATTTTAAGGGAAATAGCTACACTTTCTGGGGAGACAACTTTGTCAAAATTGTTTTGCCTCCTTTCTGAAAGGGGGTCTACTCTAAAAGGAAAGGATTTCCTCCCTTGGGAGCAAATCCTTTCCTTTTAGAGTAGACCCTGTTTTGGAAGAGGCTTGATGTGCAGGAAAGTAAACAGGAAGTCACAAAAGTTGTTTCCCTTGTAAAAATAGAATATCCACAAAGTTTATTCACTTCCCTTAACCTTTAACCTACTACTGGCAACAGAAGTAGTTCTGATGATTACCTGCAACATATGTTTTCATGGAAAAATTAACAACAAATATGTATCAATACGTATACTTATTGGTTGAAAAAAAAAACAACAGCAACTTCTTATCTTGTGCTATGTTAGTTAATGTGGGCACCAGCTGTACGTGTGGCAGGAAGTGGGGGGAGGGGCATGTTAGTATTTCTTTAGTTTCTATACTGTCAATCCTTTTTCTCATTATCGTCAGCTGTTTGTCGCTATCCTGTCCTGTACTAGTTCGTCTGCCCTTTGCTCCCTTTCTATGGAAGATGGCACAAAGTGACCCACTAGGGTAGATATGTTACTAAATAAAAAACTCAAACCATGTCAGTTAGCCTTGAGCATTTCCTGGGCAAATTCAGATGACAAAGTCATGATATTTTTCTTAATTTTCCCAGAACAATTTGCATGAAATGTTGAAGCCTATTTTCTGGAAAAATGCAACTATTTCAAAATGTCCTGTGCTGAATCCAGCATGATAAAATATCAGGTGACAGCTTGCATATGAATAGAAATATACCATAATGACCTAAGTATTGGGACAGATAGGCATTTGCAAACAGTGTAGACCCAGATCAGATGCTGCAGAATGCAGCATCTGATCTAGGTCTACACTGTTTGCCATACATAAAGCAATATTTTAAGCACACCAAGAGGTGGTAGAATGAACTCTTTCAAATTTTAGGACAAGTATGGTAAGAAGAAAAGGTGTCCCAATACTTAGGGTAAATTTGGTATTCTGTATTTATCTTAATAGTCAGACAGTTAATCCTGAGCAAACATTGTAGACCCAGATCAGACAAAGCAGAATGTGGTATCTAAACAGGAGCTACACTGTTTGCCATTCAGTTGATGCTCTTTTTGATACATCACCAGGTAATTAAATGGACTTGTTCTTTCTTCAAGATAAGCATCTTCAAGATAAGCAAAGTTGTTGTTAGTGAATAGTTAGCATAAATAGCTTCTCCGGACAGAACAGAAATCAACTTTCTGATATATACAGTCAACATAGATCCAGACCAGCCCTCTATATACACAGTCTGCCTGGGGTCTAAACTGGGCTCCATAGCACAGTTGATAGCATGTCTGACTGCAGATCCAGGGATCGCAGGTTTGGATCCCAGCTCAAAAATTTAACTTTTGTTGATAACTCATGAAATCATTTCTATGGTCATTTGCCCTCTACTGCGGATTCAAGAAAGGCAGTTGTAAGTTACTGACGGAAGTATAATTTATGCACAAGACTAGTTCTGGTTAACCATTTAGAGGACTAAGCCTGCCCAGGAAAAAGTGTGATCTTAACAGTGTTGGCTGAGCAGTAAAACTCAATCTCAAAAAAAAAAAAAAAAAAAAAAAAAAATAGATAACTGTCCAGGATCAGCAGTGGTAACATGATGGGGACCTTAACCTTTGTCATGCTGAACCCAGAAGAAGCCAACTGATCTGGATCAGAACTGTTTGCCATTAAGTATGTGAATTTAAAGCAACAATCCAGTTCAAGTAATCTGATTGGCTGAAAATTAGAAATGGGTGTGGCATCTTAATTTATTCAGCAGGACAAGGGTTAATTATTGAACCATCTTATAAAGAAGTTCCAATGTATTTTTTTCTTATTGCCAACTGATCTGGATCTACACTGATTTGTCATTCAGTATGTGAACTTACATAAAAAATCTGGATTAAGTAATCTGATTGGCTGACAATTAGAAATGGGTGTGAGATCTGAATTTATTCAGCATCTGATTGCCTGACAATTAGAAATGTGCGTGACATCTTAGTTTATTCAGCATGACAAGGGTTAAAACATGCTATAAGTGAACAAAGGAGGCACCATAGCTCCAGATAAGAGCAGATAACAGGAAAATATTTTTCTTACTTCTCCAAAAATATGTTGTAGTTACTCATGGGAAGTGCCGCAATGAGTACCCATAACATACATTTCTGTGGAGAAATAGGAAAAATATAACATTTTTTGGTTGAAAAAAGCATCTAAACTGGAGCTATGCTACTTGGAGACGAGTATAATAACCTTAAGGCAGGCAGCAATTGGCAGATTGTTTCTAATTTCTTTTTCATTCAGATGATTTCTGGAATATATAATAAAAGTGTTTTTAAAACTTCATCTGTTAACCCTTACAGTGCTGATGTGTGTATGTTTGGGTGGGTGGGTTGGTGGGTTTGTGGGTGTGGGTACATACATTCAGCTGTTGCCTATGTATTAATTACTGAACTTAAAGATTTATATATATAAAACCTTTTAAAATGTGTTACATATTCATTTTCTCACAGAAGATTTTCTCTGTATCTTTTTCTGTCCTAGATTAAACTTCCACAGCTTGCTTTATTCCATCAATAAAGTCAGTAGTACATCCCTAAGACATATCACTTCCAGATTTAGCTACTACCATTTGGTATTGTGAGATGGTCCCTAGTAATACTAAAGTACAGAGCAAAATTGAGACACCTCTTTATCCCAGACATAAAACTGTTGGGAAATGAGACACTTTAGTCACTACTTTGTATGGGCTAATTGTCATCTCTAACAGGCTCAAGGTAATCAGGTCTCCATGCAAGCAGGGTGTTTTAGATAATTATTTTCAGATTTTTTCTGAAGATATTTTTTTCAGGACTTTATCCCTTCTCTTGCGGAACATGACATGCCCTGTCTTGTCAGAAGCCAACTGATCTGGATCTGCACTTTTTGTCATTAAATATGTGAATTTCTATCAAAAACACGGATCAAGTAATCTGATTGGCTGGAAATTAGATGAGGGCGTGCATCCTAATTTATTCAGCATGACAAGGGTTATTAGTATTTTGCATTCAGCAATTCAGCAGGTGTTCTGATTAATGATAATTTTCTCTCTTCTTCCAGGAAATAGGTTGTTTCATTTTATGCAAAGTGTCTCCTTGGGATAATGTCCAACCCAATTTTCTTGGAAAAGTTAAAAAAAAAAAAATATTACCTGCTGAATTTTTATCTGGCATGCTAAAACTTATTTGAACTGGGCCACTGGAATATCAGCAGATAGACATGGGTAGATAACAGCGATATAGATCAGCCTGTATACCTGCACAGTCATTCCTGTTTCAATGCATGTTCTACAGACTTCGAGAAATTGTATTCCTTGTCTCCTCAGTAGTAAAATTTCCCCAAACATCTTATGATGTTCAGATGCATTCTCACCAACCATATCTGTTTGGCCAAATCACTTAACAAATTCATGTCCTTATTATTAACCCTTGTCCTGCTGAACCCAGATATACCCTGCTTTTGCAAACAGTGTAGATCCAGATCAGTTGGCTTCTGAAGAAGCCAACTGATCTGGATCTGCACTGTTTGCCATTCAGTATGTGAATTTATATAACAGTCTGGATTAAGTAATCTGATTGGCTGACAATTAGAAATTGGTGTGGCATCTTAATTTATTCAGCATGACAAGGGTTAAGACCTTATCAAATTCAGTCCAAGGTATTTTTATACCCTGCCACAACATAATGGCAGGGTATTATGGTTTCACACATTGGTCATCTGTGTGTCTGTCTCTCCATCCGTATTTTCGTACCAGGAGGATAACTTGAGTAAATATCAATAGATTTTCACCAAACTTGGTATGTGCATTGATATTATGGAGATCTGGTTTGGATTGCTAATGGGCAAATTTCATCAATTTTTGACAAGAGTTATCTGCCTGCCACATGATAGTGGCGGGGTATTATCATTTCATGTTTTTATTTTTTTCTTATTTCTTCATAAAAACATTCTGTTGATCCTGAATGCACTTCTGAATGCACAAGGATTCAGCATTTATTTATTTATTTATTTATTTACATTGTATCTTTTTTATTTTTAAGTTTTTATTCTGGTCTACCCCCTCCCCCTCTGTGTGTATGCAATACAAATCTAGGGCCTGATGTATATCTAGATCTGCACTGTTTACAATAGTAAATTTACAGGCATTAGGCATAAATACAATTGTTCTTAACCCTTGTCCTGCTGAATAAATTAGGAAGCCACACCCATTTCTAATTTTCAGCCCATCAGATTACTTGATCAAGTTTGTTGATCCACATACTAAATGGCAACCAGTGCAGATCCAGATCATTTGGCTTCTTCAGAAGCCAACTGATCTGGATCTACACTGTTTGCAAAGGCAGGGTATATCTGGGTTCAGCAGGACAAGGGTTAAGTCCTCTTGCTCATATCCCTGGTCTGCTTCTAGATATTACTAAGTTTGAAAATCATCCCTTCATTTGGGCCACACCATGCAGCAATGTGTCTTCAGCATATACGGACAGCGAAGGCCCAGATCAGCCTGTGCATCCATGCAGTCTGATAAGGAACTTCCCTTCCCTATCCACTAATAGAATCATTGGGATACAAAAGAATATATCAATGTAGAACAAAGATCCAGATGAGACTTTGCGCATGTGCAGGATAATCTGAAACCATGCATTTTGTGCATGTTTGAAGACACTTTTGCTTGACGTGGTCCATTTGATAAATATTATTTCCATTCCAGTACATTATCTGTCTAGCAACCTTTTGCCATCTTCTTTTGGCTCTCTTACTGTTGGTATGTGATAATAATGCAAGTCGCAAAATGTAATTGCTTATCCATAAAATAATGTGTGTGGTAGACGATTAGTCTAGAAATGGAAACAAAAATTAGAAAAAGATAATTTGCTTAAACTGCCATTACAAGAAAAGATGCAGATAAGAAAGTCAATATTTGAGCCTTTCAAGAAAAAAGGTGTCTGGAGATTATGAGGACAGTAAAGACCCTGATCAGACTGCGCATTTGCGCAGTCTGATCAGGGCCTTTACTGTCCTCTTTCAGAATCGTCAGGCGAGGCTCTATAGGGCAGCCGGTAGCAAGTCTGACTACACATACAGGGATTGCAAGTTTGAATCCCAGCTCAGCCACATTTGGCGATTGATCATGAAATAATCTCTGTTCTTCCCCTTTCTACAAATTCAAGAAAAGCAGTAACTGTTGTTAGTTACTGGCAAAAGTATGTGCTCAAAGTACTGGCCAGAGGACTAAGCTTGGCCTGACAAAGTATGAGTAGGTTAACTGACCGGCCTGACATGACCATAGCAGTATTAACTAATCTGTAAATCTCAAAATCAAATCAAAATTAGATCGTTGGATACTGTAGATATCTGATTAGAACAGTGATGATCAAGTTGAGCAGGGTTATCACTGTTTGAACCATGTCATGAGACAATG
This sequence comes from Anodontia alba, assembly GCA_964016985.1. Classification (NCBI taxonomy): domain Eukaryota; kingdom Metazoa; phylum Mollusca; class Bivalvia; order Lucinida; family Lucinidae; genus Anodontia; species Anodontia alba. Next base: position 11,542,461 of record OZ024824.1, read on the forward strand.
TACTTTCATATTGTGTGCATCCAGGAAAAGACTCAGATCAGCCTATGCATCTGTGTAGTCTTTTCAGCCTTTGCTAGGAGCTCTTTGAATAGCTGAGGATCCAAGGTTTCATCAGGCAGACAGTGAAGAATATGATCAGGCCCCGAGGTTATAAAACTTTTTTCATGCTCAACTCAGCTGAGCATGAAATTTTCTCTGCTAATAAATTTGAAAATGCCAACTAAAGTTGGCATTTTCAAATTTATTAGCAGAGAAATTTTCATGCACAGCTATGTTAACTAAGAAAGAATTTGCAGCTGTTAGTAATTTGGGATTTATAAGCTGGACAAATTTCATGCACAGCTGAGTTGAGCATGAAAAAATTTTTATAACCTTGGGGCCAGACTGTGCAAATGCACGCTGATGAGTTTCTGTGGGCACACATGTTCAAAAGTACACTTTTTGTTTTACACAATTGCAGCTCATTTCTGAGAACTCCAAGGTCTCTTTTTACCAATTTGTCTTTCTTGATAAATGTACGCTGATGAGTTCTCTGTGTGCACACATGTCCAAAAGTACACTTTTTGTTTTACACAATTGCAGCTCATTTCTGAGTACTCCAAGGTCTCTTTTTACCAATTTGTCTTTCTTGATAATAAGACAGAAATTGGAAACTTAAGTTAATGGCTTTGCCTATACTGCAGTTAAATTCAGATCCATTAAATGGGCTGCGCCATGCCAAAACATGTCTTTGGGCATATGTTGGTAGTGAAAGCCCAGATCAGCCTGCACATCTGGGCAGTCTGATCAGGGCCTTCACTGTCCACTACTTGAATCATTGGATACTACAGAATATATAAATGGAAAGCAAAGGTAGGATGATACTTTGCGCATGTGTAGGATGATGTAAATCCTCACATTTTGTGTATGCTCAAAGGCACTTTTTTGCTTGCCCCAGCCCCAATGTCTTCCAGCTGCAGTATTATTAAAGTCATTTGTGAATTCTTTCACATATTGCATAGTCTCCTATAAGAAGGCTATTTAGGTCACTTGTATAAAGTACAAGAGAACTGTTATACAGGGTTCATACACGTCAGGGAAATTGAATTTTTTTCAAGGTCAGGGAATTCTGTGATGTTTCAGGGAAAAATGAAATTTTGCAAAAAAATGTCACGGAAATGTCAGGGAATTTTACATTCCAGCCTGATGAAGCTGGGATATTTGGTCCCGCTGTATCTTTTTTCCTAAATTCATAAAATTTTTGGCTCCAGTACTGTCAGAGAAATTTGAATTTGTGTCAGGGAAATGTCAGGGAATTTCAAGGAATTTTGGTCAGTCCTAAATGTATGAACCCTGTTATAGTCACTGGTGATGGCATGAGCATTGGCATCCAAATGTTTAACTTTTTACTTAGTTTTCCTAAGAGCTATGTCTCCTGATTTACTGAATGTATTCAGTTTGCACTTGGACTGTTGTTAGATACTTGTCCAAACACAAGCCCCTGCCCTCATTGACATTGAGGTCTAGGTCACAGATTTGTTGATTTTTTTTTTTTTTTTTTTTTTTAAGTTTTCTTAAATCCTGTATCTCTTCAATGCCTAGATCAATCTGTTGATACTTATAGACTGGTGTCAAATACTGGTCCAGAGTTGTATCCTTTACACACATTGACTCAGGGAGCTTGAAGTCTTGGTGACAAACAGAAATATTCTGCACAAGAATAACAATTCTTCCTTACTTAGTTTCTAAATTTCCTTGAAAATATTTCATTGGAACGTGACAGTTTTGTTTATGAAGTTCAGTATACTTGCCACACATAAGAATGTCAACTGATGTAATCAGTTACTGAGTTATCTGCCCAAACTTTTTTATTAATTTTGCCCTGTAACTCACAAGTTCTTCATAAGCTATAAATACAAACTTAGGGTCAATGGATACATATTCAGGGAGGCAACTTGCAATTCTTTCAAACTCATCTTGGCTGCTCTGAAAAGGGATCTACTCTAAAAGGACCCTATTTCCAAAATGGCAGTCAAGTTGTGTGTGTTTGGCTGATCAGATTGTGTTTTCAGGAGCAGTCTGATCTGGATTTGCACTGGTTGTTCAATTCATTCTGCCTGAATCTTAAGGTAAAAATTATGTAGTTATTGTTTCAAATTGACAGGCAGATACAGTATTTTCTTCAATGAACGATTTTATTAACCTTAATTGTCTGAGTACAAAGGGATTTGTCAGGAATAGAAAGCATTATCTATTTATTGATCACGCAAGGGACCCAGATGACTATTTTCCTTTCAAAATTCTATGTTTTTTTTTTGTTTTTTTTTCTGAAAAAAAAAAAAAAATCAAAGTAAGGTAAATTTACTAAAATTTGGTACACCGAAATTTCTGTTAAAATGTCATGCAAACAGTGCAGACCAGAACAGACTGCTCTTCACGGAGCCATCTGATCAGGTCTACATGAGTTTGCCATTCCAGTGAGTATAAGAAACAACTGCATGAAAAGCAAACTTTAGGCAAATAGTATGTAATATAGTGTTTGAAATTTTAGGACATTTACAATAGTTGGAATCCTTAGCTGTAGCTTTGCTCTGAATTACTTGAATGTCTGATTACCACTAGACTGGTATTTCTTTTTTTGTTCTGGGGTAATTGTAATTATTTACAGTTTCCTCATTTTATTCCCTGATATGTCAAAAGAGTGGCGATTGGGGATTTATGTTATACCTCTGTGTGTGTCTGTCTCTCTGTATGTTCACCTATCCCCACTTTTTTTATGATCAAGAATCTCAGTATTTATTTATGGATTTCATCCTAGTTTTTGTATAGACTCTGAGGATAAGTGGTTCATTTTTATATTAATTTTTTTGACAGAGTTATGACCCTTTTTAGTGTCTCAAAAATGTTTGTTTTTTTGGTCTCTGGTTTCTTTACCATTTAGAATATCTGGACCAAATTCTTAGACATATAGAGGACATAAGCACCATATTATGGCCAAGGACAGGTACTCTCTTGTAGTTCTTTAGTTATCTGCTCTTATTATTTGAAAAAAGGATTTTGCCCATAGTTCCTTACTGTATATGAAACATAGACAGATGTCATAGCTTAGCAGTTAGAGCATTTGACTGTGCTACCGAAGGTTGCAGGTTCAAGCCCATCTCCGTCAGTCATCTAAAAAACTCTCTTTGTTCACATAGCAATGAATGGGTACCATTCAATAGAAGGTTAAAGGCAACAAAAAGGAGAAAATTGGGTCATACCCTAGGTCATACCCTTCCATTATGAGCAATAAACTTTATCCAAAGATGTACATATTCATGACATGTAAAAAAATCACCAGCCATTTTGCAGTGCACAGTTATATAAAAAATCAAAGTGCAGCTTTTTAGATTTCATGCATTAAAAAAAATATTTAAATTAAAAAAAAAAAAAAAAAACACATAAGAGCATTATTCTGACATTCCTAATATTGAACAGCTTAGTGCTATTTTAGAAGTAATCTTCAGCTTATCTTCTTTAATTTCAACAAGCTTGTCTTTAACCTTTACTGACCTCTGGGCTAATTCAGCAGACGACAAATTTGTGATATTTTTCTTGTGTTTCTCAAAAAATAGGATGTGACATTTCATGCAAATTGTCTCCCTAGGAGACAATTTGCATGAAATGTCAAATCCTTTTTTCTGGGATAAAAATGGAAACATATTTCAAAATGTCATATGCTGAAAATTTTACCCAGAGTGCTCAGCTTCAATTGAATTGTGGTTCACTCATATGCAAACAGCTTGAAGTGCTGGTAGATGCTGAAGTACTCAGCGAGATGATATTTTAAAATATTTTTTTCTTGTTTTCCCTAGAAAATGGGATTTGACATTTCATGCAAATTATCTCCTAAGGAGATGATTTGGATAAAAATTATAAATCCTATTTATGGGAAAAAATAAGCAAATAGACCATCAGTTTGTCATCTGCTAAATTTGTCCAGAGCATGCTGCATGTTAACCCATTTTAGTTGGGGCATCACTAAAACACGCCTGTATAATTTTGACCCCCTTTAACCCCACTTTTATATAGAAAAACTGAGATTTACAGGGGTATACATTATTTTTCTTATATCTGCTCAAAACATAGATTGTGGGTACTCATTAGAACCACCTCACTGAGGCAGTTCTAATGAGTACCCACAATCTATGTTTTGAGCAGAAATATGAAAAATATAAGTTTTTTTATCTGAAAATTTTCAGTTTTTGGAGGTGAAATTTTCTATATATTTGAATAGGCATGTTTTCGTAATGAAACCCCCAAAAGGGTGATTGGCAAACAGTGCAGATTCAGATCAGCTGCCACAGTGCATCATCTGATTGGGGTCTACACTGTTTGAATTGATTACAGGAATTTCTATAAAACATTGTGAAAATAAAAACTAAAGTCACCCTGCTATTGGAAATAGACCGTCCCAAATAGTTGTAGTAGAAGAGTCCACTTGGTGTAAATGGGTTAATGTTGCACATAGATTGAACCGAAGTGGTAAGCCAAAAGTTTGGCACTCAGAATTTTAAGAGAAAAATCTCCAAAGATATTTTTTGTTTCATTGAACAAACTGTTTATTATTTTTCTATCATCAACAGTAGATCAGTTTCTTTTTAATATGAGTAATTACTTCTCTTTAACATATTATGAATATAATACAGATTTCATGGAGTAATTATTGATTATGAGTCATTAATCATTGAGCTCACAGGTATGATAGTACAAGGCTCTAGACAAGATGAATATTTTAACTATACACCACAACCTCTTTATAGCACTATTACTAGAATCAAAACAGTCGCATTCTATCCCAAAAAAAAAATGCATAGATTAAATAGAAAAATGACCATAACATTTAATTAGCTACAATACTTTTTGGGTCCACCTTTAAACCCTCTTATACACACAGCCATCTTTTAATGAACGGCCTTTTTAATTGAGTTCTAGCAAGCTACATCTTTGCATGAGAAATAAGGAAAACATAAATTATGCGTCCAAAGCTTTGTTCATCTGGAGCTGAGGAGCTCAATAAAAAATATAATGAAAAAAATTGATTAGCAGCATCTATTTATTCTTTTATAATCCTATTATATTGTTGTCTTGGCTGCAGTTAAGCTGTCATTCTTGAGGTGAAAATCATTGTTTTTCACTTTTTTAGCTTGCCTGAGTGTTTCAGCTCATAGGTGAGCTGATAGCTAGCTAGTTTAGGCAGGCTCTGCCATCCGTCCATCCGTCTGTCCACCCTCCATCCGTCGTCCATCGTCCACACTCTTCAAACATCTCCTCAGAACCACTGGGCCAATCAAAGCCAAATTTCATATGGAACCTTCATGGGCTGGGGGAATAAAAGTTTTTTTGCCACATCTGGGTCACATGATCAAGAAGGCCGCCATACCCATAATATTGTAAAAATCCTTTAAAAATCTTCTCAGAACCAAAGGGCCATTGGCCATGGGGCTTGGTATGCAGAATTGGGGATGTAGGCCCAATAAAATTTGAAAAATTATAACCTTCGGTTGACTTTGACCTTTTTTACTTTAAAAATCTTCTTGTCTTAAACTAGAAGGGTGAAGCCTTTGATATATTTGATATGTTGCTTTATCTTGTGGACCTCTACCAAGATTGTTCAAATTATGCCCTGGGGTCAAAAATGGCCCCACCTCAGGGGTCTCTTGTTTTTCATAGACTCATACAGGGAAAACGCTTCAAATGTCTTTTCTTCAGAAACCAATGTGCCAATCAAAGCCAAATTTAACATGGAGCCTCAAGGGTTAGGGGGAATGAAAGTTTGTTTGCCGCACCTGGGTCACATGATCAAATTTGTTGCCATCCCATATATGGTAAAAACCCTTTAAAAATCTTCCTCTATGGAGTTAAAGGGCAAATAGCCCTGGGGCTTGGTATGCCGCATTGGGGACATGGGCTGAATAAAGTTTGAAAAAATTATAACCTTCCATTGACCTCGACCTGAAAAAATTATAATCTTCCATTGACCTTGACCTTTTTTACTAAAAGGTCAAATGTTTTTCCATAGACTCCTATAGGCAAAACTTTATAAATCTTCTTGTCTGAAACTAGAAGGCCCGGGCCTTTGATATTTGGTATGTAGCTTTATCTTGTGGACCTCTACCAAGATTGTTCAAATTATAGCCTTGTGTCAAAAATGGCCCTGCCCCAGGGGTCATTGTTTTTTTAGCTCACCTGAGCTATACTCAGGATGAGCTATAGTGATCACTTTTTGTCCATCATCCATCTGTCTGTCTGTCTGTCTGTGTGTCCATCTGTTAACATTTTCAAACAACATCTGCTCTGAAGCAGCAGAGCCAGTTTTGCTCAAATTTCATATGGAACCTCCTTAGGTTGGGGGAATGAAAAATTGCTGAAATGGTCGCAGTCTGTTGACTAAGATGGCCGCCATGCCCATATATGGTAAAAGCTTTAAAAATCTTCTTGTCCAGAACTGAGGATGCCTTGGGGCTGAATCTTTGCACAAGTCATTGGGGATGGGAGGTGTACCAAAGTTGCTAAAATGATGGTCATACATTGACCTTTGACCTTTTTATGGCGAGGTCAAGTTTGCTTGCGAATTTCAAACGACTTCTCCTTTGAAGCCTCTGGGCCAGTGTTGCTCAAATTTCAAATGGAGCCTCCTTGGGGCAGGGGAATAAAAGATTGCTAACATAGTCACATTCCATTGACCAAGATGGCCGCCATGCCCATATATGGTAAAAACCTTCTTCTCTAGAACTAAATAAGCCCTGGGGCCTAATCTTTGCACAAATCATCGGGGATGGAAGGTCTACCTAAATTGCTAAAATGATGTCTCATGTTGACATTTGACCTTTTTAGGGCAAGGTCAAATTTGCTTCCCCATGCATTTGTATGGGCCCTATACATTTATATAGGAAAAAAGTTGAGAATTCGTATTTTGGAAATTTCCTCTAAAGACAATGATCCAGTTGAGTTGAAACTTGATGTGGAGCATCGGGTCGCCAAGTAGACACAAAATAGCTCAAACTGAGTCTGTCAAAAATCCAAGATGGCCACCACAGCCACCATCTTGAAAATCAGTTTTCGATATCTCTTCCCAAACCTTTGGTCAATTTGAGGCAAAACTTGCTCTGTAGCAGTAGAAAACTTCTGGATCGAAATGAGCTAAATTCGTGTTGATCGGAAATCCAAGATGGCCACCAGAACCGCCATCTTGAAAATCTGTTTTGGACATCTTCTTGCAAACCACAAGGCAAATTAAGTTGAATCTTACAATGTAGCAACAGGTTCATGTGTAGATGGAAAACAGCTAAAATCCAAAATGGCCGCCATAGCTGCCATCTTGAAAACCAATTTTTAAACTCTCCACCTAAAAACCATTTGGCGATTTGAGTTGAAACACACTGTAGCAACAGGATGACCTCTAGATCAAAAATAGCTATACCAGTATTATAAAAAGAATTACCCTTGAGAACAATGAACACACACACAAAGACAAAACTAGCTGAAGTGTCTTAAACTTACAATATATGATTGAAGTAGCAAAAGCTTTAAGTTACAATCAACATTTTATTCTGCGAGCCCCTTTGCTGTATACATGTATAAAATCATGATCAGAAACCAGTTGACCAATTTCCACAATCCTACTGTTGAAACAGGATTGAGAGTTTGTTAGTGGTCACACTCTACTGACTCTCATACCCATAATGATAAAATAATGATAATAAAAAAATACATATTCTTCTTCTTCAAAACCAAGAACTGTGCAGAAATGATCCTTTCATTAGTTGCAATGATAGGATTGGAAAAATGTTGCATAACATCTGCATACCTGCACTGGCTATTTCACTCAGGTGAGAGAGGCGTGGCTTGTGGGCCTCTTGTATTTTCATACTCATATAGGGGAAAAGCTTCAAACGTCTTCTCCTCAGAAACCACTGGGCCAATCAAAGCCACATTTAACATGGAGCCTCAGTGGGTAGGGGGAACATCTGGGTCATATGATCAAGACAGCCACCATGCCCGGTTATGGTAAAAAACCTTTAAAAATCTTCTCCTACAGAACCAAAGGGTCAGCGGGGCTGGGGCTTGGTATGCAGTATTGGGGACATGGGCCCAATAAAGTTTGAAGAATGATAACCTTGGGTTGAACTTGATCTTTTTTTATAGAAAGATCAATTTTTTTACATAGACTCCTATAGGCAAAATATTTAAAAATCTTCTTTTCTGAAATTAGAAGGCCCAGGCCTTTGATATTTGGCTTCATCAAAGCCATATTATGTGAAATTTATTAAAGCTAAATTCCACACCAAGTTCATATAGGACACAGAAACCAAAGGCTTTTCAAACTGTGCCAGCTACCATACCCACATGTTTCAGTCTTTGAAATTGTTACCATAAACTTACTCAGATAAAAAAAAAAGTCTCAGGTGAGCTACAGGACCATTGGTCCTCTGGTTTTCTGTTCTTTCTTTTTTTTTTTCTTCTTTTTTGTGACCCCCTCCCCCCCCCCCCCCCCCCCCCCCCCAAAAAAAAAAAAAAAAAAAAAAAAGAAAAGAAAAAGTAAATTAAAAAAATACCATACTCCACATGTTTCAGTCTTTGAAATTGTTACCATAAACTTACTCAGATAAAAAAAAAAGTCTCAGGTGAGCTACAGGACCATTGGTCCTCTGGTTTTCTGTTCTTTCTTTTTTTCTTCTTCTTTTTTGTGACCCCTCACCCCCCCCCCCCCCCCCCCCCCCAAAAAAAAAAAAGAAAAGAAAAAGTAAATTAAAAAAATACAAAAAAAAAAAAAAAATACATGTTTTGGAATCTCTTCAAGGTTAATATCATCCAGACAATAAGATTTTAAAGAGATTGGTGATATATATTTGATATATTTACTTTGGGAATTAACCCTTGTCCTGCTGAACCCGGATATACACTGCCTTTGCAAACAGTGTAGATCCAGATCAGTTGGCTTCTGAAGAAGCCAACTGATCTGGATCTGCACTGTTTGCCATTAAGCGTGTGAACTTATAGCAACAATCCGGATCAAGCAATCTGATTGGCTGAAAATTAGAAGTGAGTGTGGCATCTTAATTTATTCAGCATGACAAGGGTTAAGAAGGCTTGAATTTTTTTACCAGGAGCCCAGGTAATTTTTTAAGATTTCCGATAAAGGTAAAATTAGAAGATATCATCTTTACCATAAATATTGGGATACCATAACTTCTGATTATACTTGTCCTTAAATTTCAACAAGTCCTTTGTTTGTGTTGAGGTTTTACGGCCCAGTCAACCCAGTGGGGTCATGTTGAGCATGGTCAGTTTACCTAACCACACTTTTACTGGGCACGCTTAACCCTCTAAAAAGTTAACTAGTACTGTGCACATTCTTTCGCCAGAAACTGACAACTGCCCTTTCCAGAAAATAGGTTTTGAAATACATGTATTATGCAAATTGGAAGACAGTTTGCATGAAATGTCTGCCTATTTTCTGGGAAAAATAAGAACAATACATTTATTTTAAAATGTTGTCTGCTGAAATTTTTACCCGGCATGCTAAGTATTAAAATTTTTACTTAGAACCTAATTATTGTCATTTATGTGATGATTTCAAGGATTCATTTAAATGGAGTAATTTTAACCCTTACAATGCTGAATAAATAAGATGCCATGCCCACTTCTAATTTTCAGCCAATCAGATTACTTGGTCCAGGTTGTTGATACAAATTCACATACTTAGTGACAAAGTGTTAGATCCAGATCGGCTTCTTCAGAGGCCAACTGATAAATATAGATAAACAGTGTAGATCCAAATCAGTTAGCTTCAGCTGATCTGGATCAGCACTGTTTGCAAAGGCAGGGCATATTTTGGACATTTTGGACAAGTATGTGAAGGGTTCAGCAGGACATGGCTTAATAGAAGATCATTTTTTTATTTTTATACAAAACATACTTTATGGCTGCTGATGCCTTAACAGGATAATTTTTAACATTGTCAGCTTTTCTGCAAAAATAATGAAACAAAATTAATAAATTAATTAAAATTTTATATTTTTATCACTGTTGTAGTCAGCCTTGATGGCTCAATTGAATGTGCATCCGGCTGGTGATCAGGAGATCATGGGTTTGATCTTTGCCAAGTCCTGCAATGCTCTTTCATGAAGAGTGAGTGTGAAATATTTTCTATGGTCATTCTCTCCCTTCAGCTGATTCAAGAAGGGTAGTTGTCAGTTTCTGGCGAGAGTATGTGCACAAGTACTGGTTAACCGCTTTGAGGACAAAGCCTGTCCAGGAAAAATGTAGTTAGGTAAACTGACCGTGCTCAACATGACCCTTATGGGTTGACTGGACCGTAAAACCTCAACTCAATAATTTTATCACCATTGTCTATAGGACCATTTTAACCATTAAAGCACAATCAAAACTGTAGCAGGTGACATTCTAATTTTTTATTACATTTCAGAGAAATTAAGACTTGGTGTTTCACATGAATTGTCTGTCTAGCAAATAAAATAAAAATGTCAAGCCTTTTTATCTGGCTGGGACTATGTCCCTGGAGAGCTTATGTTGTCACCCAGTCGTTGGCGTCTGTCCGTGTCGACATTGGCGTTGGCACAGTGTTTAACTTTTTAAATGTGTGCACGCTTTTTTTTATTTATTAGTTCACGAGGTCAGCTTATTCCATGGCCTGTTGTCCGCCGTCCGTCTTCTGTCATCCGTCGTCCATCGTTAGCTTTTCATATTTTCGACATCTCCTCCAGAACCATAAGTTGGATTGAGCTGAAACTTAGTGGGAGGCATTGTGGCCACATAGAGATTTAGAATTGTTAAATGGGTCTGTTCGCTATCCAAGATGGCCGCCATGGAGCCATCTTGAAATTCTTCAAACAACATCTCCTCCCAAACCGTATGTCAGATTGAGTGGAAACTTGTTGGGAGGCATCAGAGTGACATAGAGATTCAGAATTGCTAAAATCGTTCCATTCCAATATCCAAGATGACCGCCATCTTGAAATTCTTCAAACGACAACTCCTTCCAAACCATAAGTCGGATTGAGCCGAAATTTGATGAGAAGCATCGAAGTGACATAGAGATTAATTGAAATTGCTAAAATCGTTCATTTCGCCCATCCAAGATGGCCGCCTGGCTGACCATTTTGAAAATCTTTAAACCACATCTGCTCCTGAATCCTAAGTCAGATTGAGCCCAAACTTGGTGGGAGGCATTGGTGCCACATGGAGATTTAGAATTGCTAAAATCATTCTGTTCCAATATCAAAGATAGCAGCCATGTTGTTCATCTTGAAAATCTTCAAACGACATCTCCTCCCAAACCACAAGTAGAATAGGTATGATATCCAAGATGTCCGCCATGGTGTCCATCTTGAAATCTTCAAACCAAGTCTGCTCCCGAACGGTAAGTCAGATTGAGCCCAAACTTGGTGGGAGGCATTGGGGTGACATGGAGATTTAGAATTGGTAAATTCTTTCCATTCCAGTATCTAAGATGGCTGCCATGGTGGCCAGCTTGAAAATCTTGAAACGACATCTGCTCCCGGAGGGTAATATGGATTGAAATTTGGTGGGAGGCATTGGGGAGACATGGAGATTCAGAACTGCTAAATCTGTTCCATTCCGACAGCCATGATGGCTGTCTGGAACTTCTTCAAATGACATTGCCTCCCAAACCAAAATGCGAATTGAGCCCAAACTTAATGGGAGGTACTGGTTTGACATAGAGATTCAGAATTGCTAAAATCATTCTGATCCCATATCTAAGATGGCCCCCAAGGTGGCCATCTTGAAAATCTTCAAACCCCGACTGCTCCCAAATGGTAAGTCTGATTGAGCCAAAACTTGGTCGGAGACCTTGGGGCGACATGGAGATTTAGAATTGCTAAAATGATTTTGTTATGATATCCACGATGGCTGCCATCTTGAAGATCTTCAGTTGTTAGCTCACTTATGCCATGGTCTGTTGACCATGGTCCATCCCTCATCTGTATGTCCATCAGTATCTTATCACATATTCGACATCTCTATCATATCCATGATGCTAACCATGGTGGCCATCTTGAAAGTTTTTAATTGTTATCTGCTCCCGAACCGTCAGTCGGATAGAGTGGAAACTCAGTGGAAGGCATCGGGGCAGCATGGAGATTTAGAACTGCTAGAAGGGTTCTGTTCTGATATTCAAGATGGCCACCATGGCAGCCTTGAAAATCTTCAAATCACATCTGCTCCCAAACGGTAAGTCTGATTGAGCTTAAACTTGATGGGAGGCATTGGGGTGATATGGAAATTCAGAATTGCTAAAATCCGTCTGTTCCAATGTCCAAGATGGCCACCATCTTGAAATCACATCTCCTCCCAAACAGTAAGTCAGGTTGAGCCGAAACTTGATGGGAGGCGTCGGGGTGAAATGGTGATTCAGAATTGCTGAATCATTCAGTTCCAGTATCCAGGATGATGGCCATGATGGCAAACTTGAAACTCTTCAAACAACATCAGATTCTGGATTGCTAAAGGCAATCTGATCTGATAGCCAAAATGGCCACCATGGCACATAGTTAATTATTTAAGATACTGCTTTCATATCTGCTGAAGTATTCAAGATACCGCTTCAATATTTGACCCACACCTACCTTAGGGTAAGACTTTTCAATAGCACTCACCACTTCCTCAGTTTGACCTTCTGCCTAGGTCAAGGTCAGGTCATACTTTGTCATTTACAGCTGTGTTTAAGTTTTGAAAAGTGTACATGACTGTTGAAGTATGTAAGATATAGCTTTCATATTTTGTTCACACCGCATTTCCAGTGAGCTGTGTTGTCTTCTGACAACTCTTGTTTTCTTTAAAAAGTACAAAGAAAAAAATCAAAATGTTGTCTGCTGCAGTTGTGATGTAGCACTTAAAGGTTTAAGAGTTTGTCATTCTGCCATTACATTTTGGAAATATCCCAAAATAATCAAATGGCATTGTTCAAATGTTAGAATTGGTTGTTGGTTTATGGCATCAACATTCCAGATAGGAGGCATAATAATAAGATGGCTATCAATATCATTACCATGCTATGTGCCCAGGACATGGTTTGTTAAGAAGGCAGTACTGTTTAACACTTCACATGCTGGTAAAAATTTTAGCAGATGGCATTTTGAAATAGTTTTCTCAATTTTCCCAAAAAATGTAGGAGACAATTTGCATGAAGTATCAGAGCCTATTTTCTAGGAAAAATTAGAAAAATATTTCAAAATGTCGTCTGCTGAAATTTTTACCCAGGATGCAAAGTGTTGAACAAGGACTGTTTTATTGAGGAACCATACTTCAAGAAGATGTCTGTCATAACCTTGAGTTGGAAAGCTATTGTAATAGATTTCACCATTGGTGTTTTTGACTTTTATGTCATTGTGTAACAAGATATCAGTTCTAGTTGTCTGAGCCCTGATATAATTTGAGCCAAGCCAAGTGAAAAAGTGTCTGGAAAGTTTAAGCAGACAGAGCCTATACATTCACATACTATACTGTATTTATCCTAAATAATTGGACAACATGCCTTAGCAGACAGTGTAGACCCAGATCAGATGCCAAAAATGCAGCGTCTGATCAGGGTCATCAATGTTTGCCTCACATCCAAGAGTTGTCATACTGTTTAACAGTTAATTAAAAGGGCTTATTCAAAATTTTGGACAAGTATGCTAAGGGGTTAAGGTATCCGAATATTTATGGTATAAATGGTAGTATGATCGATAGCAGAATCATGGGATGGGAACTGTAGTATTAATCAAAGGAGAGCAAAGACCCTGAGAGAATTTATCAAAAGAAAACAAAGACCTGAAAGATATATTAAAGGAGAGCAAAGACAATGAGATAATTTATCAAAGGAGAGCAAAGTCCATCAGATACTTTTTCAAAAAAGAACAAAGACCCTGAGAGAATTTATTGAGAAGAGCAAAGACCATGAGAGAATTTATCAAAGTAAAGCAAAGACTCTGAGGGAATTTATCTAAGTAAAGCAAATACCGAATCATAATTTATCAAAGGAGACAAAGACCCTAAGAATTTATCAAAATAGAGTAGAGCAAAGATCATGAGAGAATTTATCAAAGGAGTACAAATACCCCGAGAGAATTTATTGAAAAGGAGCAAAGACCCTAAGCCAGTTTATCAAAGAGAGCAAAGACCATGAGAATATCAAAGAGAGCAAAGACCATGAGAGAATCCCCCAAATCAGCTTGCACATGAAAATCACTGGTTACCCAAATCAGCTTGCACATGAAAATCACTGGCTACCAAATCAGTTTGCACATGAAAATCACTGGTTACCCAAATCAGCTTGCACATGAAAATCACTGGTTACCCAAGTCAGCTTGCACATGAAAATCTCTGGTTACCCAAATCAGCTGGCGCATGAAATTACTGGTTACCCAAATCAGCTAGCACATGAAAATCACTGGCTACCCAAATCAGCTTGCACATGAAAACTGACTACCTAAATGAGCTTGCACGTGAAAATCACTGGTAACTCAAATCAGCTTGCACATGAAAAGGACTGGTTACCATTATGATTTACCATAAATATTTTGGACTGATACACTTGAACCAATAGTGTCCTTAAAACATATGAGCCTCAACATCAGAAATATGAGGGATGTTCGAAATGAATTGCTTATTTCTATCTGGAGACTTCAAATTTCAAATTAGCCCAAAAGTACTCATTTCATGCCCTCGAAGTACTCCCAGTGGCTAGAAATGCAAAGTTTCAGCCGATGTATCCACTTCTTGAAGGCATCACGGTACGCTGATTTGGGCACAGTAATAAGGTACTGATAAATGGCAGATCCAAGTGCCTGTCGGGACTGGTATTTCCGCCCAGCAAGGAATGCTTTCAATTTCGGTAACAAAAAGAAATCACATGGGGCAAGGTCTGGGGAATATGGGGGGTGAGGCAAAACAGTTTCTTTTTCTTTCTTCAAAAACGCCGTAACTATTGCGGAGGTATGAGCTGGGGCATTGTCATGTAGAAGACGGACATGTTTAAAACCAGTGGCAGGGCGTCGTTTCTGATAATACTTTTCAGTTTCTTCAGTACTACATCTTTGTAGTACTTTCCTGTGATGCTTTTGCCCTTTTTCACTGGCACTTTTATTGCGACTCCTTCACCAGAGAAGAAGATTGCATACAAAACCTTCTTTGTACTCAAAGAACGTTTGGCAATTATTGGGCGTTTGCTGTGTTTAGTGGCCCAGATCTTATTGCTAACCTTTCTGACGGGCTCAAAATAATGGACCCAGTTTTCATCACCTGTGACGACATTGGCAAACTGCTTTTTGTCATATTTTGGAAACATTTGAAGCAGCTTCTTGGCCACTTTAACCCGTTGCCTCTTTTGCTCGTCAGTCAACAGCTTTTCAGTCATCAGCTTCTTCAAAGAACAACCAAGTTTTGAGCGAGCTTTGATGTAAGCCTGTATTTCATCTTTTTTGTCGACGCTTCTACCAACCATTTTTACTGCAGTGGTCAATGACTGCGTGTATTCAAATGGCAAATTTTATGTCTTACACTTAGTCTAACATGTACATTTATACACCGTTGTGTAGATATTGAATAACCCTATACAGGTATGTATTGGTTTTTATCGTGCCCCACGTGGATATCGAGCTAGAGGACAATAAGCAATTCATTTCGAACATCCCTCGTACTTAGGATGTGTGTCCAGCAAAGATTCAGACCAGCCTGCGCATTTGTGCAGTCAGGTTAGAATCTTCACTGATTGCATTTTGGATAGTCAAGGATCCAAAGTTTCTTCATGAGGACAAGGAAGATGCTGATCTGGGCCCAGTTGTTCAAAGCGTCGTTAGCTTAACGAGCTCATTAAGGGTCATTTTGTTAACTGTTTTAGCAGATTCAATATACAATATTATGATATTTTTTGCTGAAAAAATGTGAGTAGCTTTTGCACTGCAAAAGCTACTCACATTTTTTCAGCAAAAAATTTAAGCATATTTGCGTATCACTCGATGTAAATTTTAACAAATCGTTAACTAACGACATTGTTAGCTTTGAACAACTGGGCCCAGACTGCTTGGATGTGCAAGCTGATTTAATTTGAGTCTTTGTTAGGTGCATATGTCAGAAGGTATTTTACTCGTGTTGCGGCTCATATATAGAAAAATCCTGGAATGATGGGTATCTCTCCTTATCTAGAACTATATGCAGGCTGCTGTAGTTGTCTCTTGCTGAAGATGTCTGCCATATTTACCTCAAGTATGGGACACCTCATCTTCTTTACATACTTCTCCTAAAATTTGAAATAGTCCTTTCTACTACCTCTTGATGTGTCTAAAATATTGCTGTATGTATTACAAACAGTGTAGACCCTGATCAAATGCTGCATTCTGCAGCATCTGATCTGGGTCTACACTGTTTGCAAAGGCCTATCTGTCCCAATACTTAGGGTTATTACGGCACATTTTGTGCTTATTCAGCTCTTAAGGTGCACAATTCTTCATTGCTGCTTTATTCTATTTGTTTTCAAACTTTCATACATAAAATAGTGATTTTCTGTAAGCGAGAATGACAGATATCTGATCCTTATGACAAAACAAATAGAATTTCTATTTTCACAGCCAGCAGAGATGGAGAAATCTAACAGGAATTCTATCTAAATTCAGACAGCCATACTCATTCTCAATTTTCATTTTCACAACCAACACAGACCAATAAAAATGAAACTTAACAAGAGAAAAGAGACTTGGGGCATTTTTACCTGGGGTCCCATAAAAGGGATATTGGCAAACAGTGTAAACCCAGATCAGAGTCTACACTATTTATATTTAGGACAGGAGTTTTTATAAAACATGATAACAATAAAAACTAACCAGACTATTAGATCAAACAAGCAGGTTTCAAGTCCAATTTGGCAAAAAAAAATAGTCTATTTAAAAAAAATAAACATCAATCATGCTTATCTTTAAGAGATACTAGGTATGAAATATGAAATTTACTTATTTCAGTCCAGTCATTTTTGCACAAAAATTATATCTGCATCTTGCTCTCAAATACCAAGCATACTAGCAATAATTGACCCAGAAACACTTCAGCTGCACATAAGCAAATAAGAGATGCTTTCAAATATTTGTGGTTATTGAGAACCTTAGTGGCAGCCCCACAGAGACCAAAGCAAGTTCCAATTGTCCAGTGGTGTAAATCAAGAGATTAAGAGATATCACTCATCCCGCCACTCACCCAAGCAGGGGCATTTAATATGCAGCTAAATAATAGGCATCTGAGATAAAGTCATATCATATATCATAATAGGATTTTTGATTAACATGCTGGTACAGGGGCAACATCCACATCAGTGGGCCCCCTTCCAGATAGCTGGCTTGCTGCATGCATGGCAGATCTCACACCAGATCTCCAGGAATGTCTGTCATGAGGGTTGATAGCCGAGAGCTTCCACTCTGCAATCCCTCTCTCTCAGCTGTTTCCAAGTCATGGGCCTTCCAGGCCCACGCTTTCCATTAACCTGTATGTCAAAGGCTGTCTTGACTGCACCATTGGAGCGTTCCACATGTCCATACCATTGGAGTCTTCTCCCATTCAGAATGAGGTCCAGATCCTCAATGCCAAGCCGCACAAGTAGCTCACTGGACCTGGTGGTGACAATGTCTTGCGGCCTGACATTGCAGATCTGTCTGATCATTTTCCTGTCATTTCCCTGCAGACGCTGGAGGTTTGGCTTTGTCAACGGCCAAGTCTTGCTGGTATGGAGCATTGCACTCTGCACACAAGAGCTGTACACACGGCCACGTGTTTTGAAAGAGAGGTGGCATGAAGAGAGAACTGGTAGCAGATCCTTGAACTTCTTCCAGGCAGTTTTCACACGTGTTGTGGTTGAAAGTTCACAGCCATCTGCTGCTGAGAGCATGTCTCCTAGGTAGCAAAAGGAAGTTACCACCTCAAGCTTGTCAGGTCCCACCTGGACTTCCTTCTGTGGTCTGCCATCCAAGGGGTGTACAGTTCCCTGGCACTATGTGCATATGTAGTCAGGGTCTTTTGTCAAGCGCTTGAGCCCACTGCATTTCTTGTGCACCCAGTGCTTGCAGCCATGCTGTTACTGCTCATTCCAGAGTGACAAACGGCACATGGAAACTCACCTGAACTCTGCAGGAGGTCCAGTCTGGTACCGCATATCATGATCTTTGTCTTTGCTGCATTTACTCTTAGTCCTTTCTTCTCCATTGCTTCTTTCTAAGTCAAGAGCCTCCTGACGCATTGCTCAAGTGATTCAGCGATGATAAAAGGTCATCGACATAGAGGTCCTCCCAGGGGACCCCAGAGCAGAACTCTCATGATAAGGCTTCAAGCACAATGATGAAGAACAGCAAGCTGAATACTGATTCTTAGTGAACACCAACCTTTACTTCAAACTCTTCACTGTACCCCTCACCAACACGGACACGGCTCCGCGCATTTGCATGCATCCCCTGCACCAGTCGCACAATTCACTCCTCCACACCAAGTTTTCTCAGCGCCCACCAGATGACTGTCCGAGGTACTCGATCAAACGCCTTCTCCAGGTCTACGAAAGCCATGTGGAGTCTCTTGTTGGCAGCTAGATACTTCTCTTGCAGCTGCCTGACAACAAAGATTATGTCTGTAGTGTCTCTGCCTGGGACGAAGCCAAACTGGGAATCGTCGATTGACACCAACTGTCTGATGAGGCCGTCCACAATCCTCTCTGAGACCTGGGTAGTTGCCCCTTTCCAATGTGTCCCCCTTTCCCTTGTAGAGGCAGACAATGAAACTGCTCCCAGTCAGAGGGTACCTTGCCATCAAGAATAATTGCAGCTGCGAGGTCATGGATCATGGAGGCGCCCATGTCACCGGCTGCTTGTATCATCTCCACCACTATGTCTGATAGGCACGGTGCTTTGCCAGCCTTCATCTGTGAGATAGCCTTCTTAACCATATCAGTGGTAATTGGGATGGGCGGGCCTTCCACTGGTGGTTGATAAGACAGGTGGTCTAGGTCCCAGTCAAACTCAACGTTGAGAAGCCTTTGGTAGTGCTCTAGCCAGGCCTTCTGCTTTGAGTCTTCGCTCATTGACATCTCTCCTGCATCATTTTTCACAGGTTTGTCACCAACAGGTTTGTTCTCTCTTCTAAACTGGTTAGCAAGGCGGTAGACCTGAAGACTTGGGGTCAATATTCTCGTAGACCTTCTTGTTGGCCTCTTGACGAGCATGGTGCACTGCATGTCTGGCATTTCGTTTGGCTGCATCGTATGATGCCCTAGTGCCATTACCAGCCTTCCAGGACTTGAAAGCTTTCCGCTTGGCAGCAATGGCTTTTTCCACGTGTTCATTCCACCACCAGGTTTCACGACGCCAACGGTGTGGCCGAGTTGTGCCACACACCTCCTCAGTTGTCTTGAGCAATCCAGTCTTGATGTTGTTCCAGATATCTTCAGTGGCCCCATCAGCTATCCCTGCAGATGTGCTCACATGCAAGTTGAAGACCTCCTGGAAATGATTGCTTGTCTGAGGATCTTTAAGCTTCCAAACTTTGAGGCGAGGGGTGAACTTGCTCTTGGATTTTGGTGGCACATCAATCCTCATGTCGCATACAAGAAGCTGATGTTGCAGAGCTACTTCCTCGCCAGGGATCACTTTTACATCTGTGACAAGGTTGCGCATGGTCCTACTGAAAAGGATGAAGTCTATCTGCATGGCTGTGTTTCCCAACTTGTACGTGATGAGATGGCTGTCAAGTTTCTTGAAACATGTTCCGAAGAAGCAGGTCAAATGGTAGCGCATACTTTAGGATTCTCTCACCCTCAACATCTGGTTCCAGCCTGCCAAACCCCATCCCACTATGCACTTCCCTGTATCCAGTGCCTGCACGACCTACATGGCCGTTCCAATCTCCACATGGGATCAGAAA
Organism: Anodontia alba; assembly: GCA_964016985.1. Taxonomy (NCBI): domain Eukaryota; kingdom Metazoa; phylum Mollusca; class Bivalvia; order Lucinida; family Lucinidae; genus Anodontia; species Anodontia alba. The sequence goes on from OZ024824.1 coordinate 11,562,396, forward strand.
TTCTGTTGCTGGGATCCAGACAGTCACAGCATGCAGCTGATCAAAGAACAGATCCTTAACCTCATCACTTAGACCACTCTGTGGGGCATACACAGACAGAAAGCTAACCACACGCTGGCCGACTATGAGTTTCACTAAGATGATTCTGTTGGAGACTCTGAACCTCAAAAACTTTCTCTATCCACTCTTCTGCCACAAACACTCCTACACCAACAGTGCCTTTGTCGTTTCCTGACCAGTAGAGCTTGTACCTGGTGTCCTTGCCCTTGATTGTGCCGCAGTTGCCACCACGGTATCTGGTCTCCTGAATGCAGCAGACAGCCACTTTCCTGCGGGATAGTGTTTCCACTACCTCGCAACCTCTTCCTCTCGGGTTGTTCACATTGAGTGTTCCCACCCTGAATTTCCTCAGGTGCTTGTTTGATTTGCCACAATAGCCCGACCCTGCCTCCCACATCTGACAGGAGGCCAAGCTGGAGACGTTACTAACAGAACTTTGGTGTCTGTTGGCACCGCCTAACTCTGAAGCTATTTTTGTGCTTGCCATGAAAGATTTTGGAACAACTGTTTTTATGGGATTGCCTGTCCTAGCTGACATCCCAACTCAGTTCTTTTACGGCATCTGAGCATGCACGCCGTTCCCGCACTCGGGCAATGTGCTTTGCCATTGTCCTTATAAAGAAAAGATCGTCTGCCAAACCACAATAGCTAGAACACCAAGCCATCAGTCTGTAGATGATTGCTGCCTAGCTCTGCCACCCAGGTTGTGGCAGCCTTGTAACCCTGAAGGTGGGGCGGCAACTATGATAGAGGGCAGCCTCATATTCCCACACTCATGTTGAGTGTCACAGCTGGATGCAGTTTTACGTCATACCCAGGATGTAAAGATTTACGTAAATGTATTTGTTACTGAATAATGGGAGGTCTAGGGGGCTTAGTCCTCCAGAAGCCAAAGCATTTTTGAAGCTTTAAAGACTTGAAACAAAGTTTTGCAAACACAGATTATTTTTTTTTATCAACGACCAAGGACCATTTTATTTTTTTTTCCACAAAGCTGAAGCTAAAATATTTTTTCTAGTATAACCAGAATTCTAATTCTCCACTCCCTCCCACCCCCCCCTCCCCCCAACAAAATCAAAGATGTTATTTTTTTTTGGAAGTTTCAAACAACTATTAGATCAAACAAGCAGGTTTCAAGGCCAATTTGGCAAAAAAAAAGCTAGGTCTAAGTCTATTAAAAAAAATAAACATTAGTCATGCTTATTTTCAAGAGATATTAGATATGAAATAGGAAATTTACTTGTATTTGTTACTGAATAATGGGAGGTCTAGGGGGCTTTGTCCTCCAGAAGCCAAAGCGTTTTTGACGCTTTAAAGACTTGAAACAAAGTTTTGCAAGATTATTTTTTTTATCAATAACCAAGGACCATTTTATTTTGTTTTTCCACAAAGCTGAAGCCAGAATATATTTTTCTAGCATAACCAGCTCTAAATTTTTTTTAGAAAAAACCCAGCCCTGCCCCGCCCCCCCAACTCCCCCACCCAGAAAATCAAATGGTCTGTCCCTGATATTACAATGAACGTGTCCAAAGAGTTAACACTGCATGCAGGGTAAAAATTTCAGCAGACAACATTTTGAAATATTTTTCTTATTTTTTTTCCAGAAAACAGGTTTTGACATTTCATGCAAATATTGTCACCATCAAGATGCATTTTGAATTTTTTTTTCTTATTTTCCCAGAAAATAGGCTTTGATATTTCATGCAAATTGTTTCCCAAGAAGACAATTTGCATGAAACATTAAAGCCTATTTTCTGGGAAAAATAAGAGAAATATTGTCACTTTGTCGTCTGCTGAAATAGCTCAGAGAGTAATAATGGGTAAGTTAGAAGAGTTCAAAGTGGCCCAGACATTTCTTATTATTAAGTATATCCAGTCATGCAAATTATTTGTATTTTTGCTTCAACATGCATCTTGCCAATACTCACTGTAATTGCTTCGAAGAGGCATTATGTTAACCCTTGCCATGTTGAATACATTAAGATGCCACATCCACTTCTAATTTGTACTGTATTGATAATTTTCCTTATTCCTCCATAAAATCTATGTTACTCACTGTAATTGCTTCAAAGAGGCATTATGTTAACCCTTGCCATGTTGAATACATTAAGATGCCACATCCACTTCTAATTGGTACTGTATTGATAATTTTCCTTATTCTTCCATAAAATCTATGTTGTGGGTACTCATTAGAAGCATAGCCGGCACAAAGTGCTGGTTAACAACTTAGAAGGCTAAAGCTACCCAAGAGAAGTGTGAGTAGGTTAACTGACCGGATCAGCATGATTTTAACAGCGTTGCATCACGAAAACACGCCTATATAATTTTGACCCCCTTAAACCCCACTTTCATATAGCGAAACTGGGGTTTACAGGGGTATACATTGTTATGCCCCCAACTTCAAAGAAGTTGGAGGGGCATATTGCTTCTGGGTTGTTCGTCCGTCCGTCCGTCCGTCCGTCCGTCCGTCCGTCCGTTCGTCACACTTTTTGATGCATAGCATAACTTTAAAACCGTGAATGCTACTGTTTTGAAATTTCATATATGGATTCCTCATGAAAAAATAGCTGACACGTATTTTTTTTCTTGACAGGATTATGCCCCTTTTCTGAGTTATGGCCCTTTGAAAAAATATGGATGCAATCTTGTCAGCAAAATATCTCAAAAACTATTAAAGCTAGAGCCTTGAAACTTGATGAATAGACTGGTAGTGATGAGTAGACAACCTGATTAACTTTTGAAGAAATTTTGAAAAATACTTCTTGAGTTATGGCCCTTTGTAATTTTGGGCAATTTTACCTTGTCAGCAAAATATCTCAAAAACTGTTAGAGTTAGAGCCTTGAAACTTAGTAAATGGATTTGTAGTGATGAGTAGATGACCTGATTAACTTTTGAAGAAATTCTGAAAAATACTTCATGAGTTATGGCCCTTTGTAATTTTGGGCATTTTTATCTTGTCAGCAAAATATCTCAAAAACCGTTGGAGCTAGAGCCTTGAAACTTAATGAATAGACTGGTAGTGATGAGTAGACAACCTGATTAACTTTTGAAGAAATTTTGAAAAATGCCTTTTGAGTTATGGCCCTTTGTAATTTTGGGCATTTTTACCTTGTCAGCAAAATATCTCAAAAACTGTTAGAGTTTGAGCCTTGAAACTTAGTAAATGGATTTGTAGTGATGTGTAGATGACCTGATTAACTTTTGAAGAAATTCTGAAAAACACTTCATGAGTTATGGCCCTTTGTAATTTTGGGCATTTTTAACTTGTCAGCAAAATATCTCAAAAACTATTGAAGCTAGAGCCTTGAAACTTGATGAATAGACTGGTAGTGATGAGTAGACAACCTGATAAACTTTTGAAGAAATTTTGAAATATACTTCTTGAGTTATGCCCCTTTGTAATTTTAGGCATTTTTATCTTGTCAGCAAAATATCTCAAAAACTGTTAGAGCTAGAGCCTTGAAACTTAGTAAATGGATTTGTAGTGATGAGTAGATGACCTGATTAATTTTTTTGTAAATTCTGAAAAATACTTCATGAGTTATGGCCCTTTGTAATTTTGGGCAATTTTACCTTGTCAGCAAAATATCTCAAAAACTGTTGGAACTAGAGCCTTGACACTTGATGAATAGACTGGTAGTGATGAGTAGACAACCTGATTAACTTTTGAAGAAATTTTGAAATATACTTCTTGAGTTATGCCCCTTTGTTATTTTGGGCATTTTTATCTTGTCAGCAAAATATCTCAAAAACTATTAGAGCTAGAGACTTGAAACTTGGTGAATTGATTGGTAATGACGAGTAGATGACCTGATTAATTTTTTTGTAAATTCTGAAAAATATTTCATAAGTAATGGCCCTTTGTAAATTTGGGCATGTTTCCCTTGTGAACAAAATATCTCAAAAACTATTGAAGTTGGAGCCTTGAAACTTGATGAATAGATTGTTAGCGATGAGTAGATGACCTGATTATGCCCCCAGTTTCGAATGAAATTGATGGGGCATATTATTTTGCCTTCATTTGTCCATCCGACTGTTTGTCCGTTCATCAAGCTTTTTTTGTGCATGCCATATCTTAAGAACCCTGCACGCTAGGGTTTTGAAATTTTATATTTGGGTTCCCAATGAAAAAATAGCCGACCCGTATTTTGTTTCTTGTCTAGCATATTTATTTAAAGTTATGCCCCTTTGAAAAAAATCAGAATTAAATCTTGTGAGCAAGATATCTTGAAAAGTATTTAAGCTGGGTTCTTGAAATTCGATACAGTGAGTGGGAATGATGTGTACATTACCCGATTATATTTTGAGAGAATTCCATGAAAATATTGATAAAGTTACGGCCCTTTGCAGTTCTGCTCATTTTGACCTTGTCAGCAAGATTTCTCGAAAAGCACTTAAGCTAGGGTCTTGAAATATTATATGCTGATTGGGGATGATGTGGAGATTACCTGGTTTGTTTTTTAGGGAATTCCATGAAAAATTGATGTAGTTATGGCCCTTTGTAGTTCTAGGCATTTTGACTTTTTCAGCAAGATATCTCAAAAAGTATTTAAGCTAGAGCCATGATATTTGGTATACTGATTGGGATTGAGGAGGAGATCACCTGAATAAATTTTGAACCAATTAAATGAAATGTTGGAGTTATGGCCCTTCGCAATTTCGGGCCATTTAATGTCGTTGCTTTATTGTGTATAGCATAAGTTTAGAACCATGTATGCTAATGTTTTGAAATTTCATGTTTTGATTCCTCATGAAAAAATAGGTGATCCGTATTTTTTTCTTATCCCAATCATCTCCTATTTTAGAGTTATTTCCCTTTGATAAAATAACATTGAAATCATATATTTGTACTGTTGTTACCGTCATGGCTAAGCAGTGTTGGAGTCAAACAGTGTTAGAGTCAGGCAGTTGGGGGCATAGTGTTTTACAAACACCAGCTCTAGTTTTTTAGCTCACCTGAGCTCTGCTCAGGATGAGCTATTGTGATCACTTTTCGTCCGTCGTCCGTCCGTCCGTCCGTCCGTCCGTCCGTGCGTCCGTCCGTCCGTCCGTCCGTCCGTCCGTCCGTCCGTCCGTCCGTTAACATTTTCAAACGACTTCTCCTCTGAAGCCGCTGAGCCAATTTTGCTCAAATTTCATATGGAGCCTCCTTAGGGTGGGGGAACGAAAGATTGCTAAAATGGTTGCGGTCCGTCGACTAAGATGGCCGCCATGCCCATATATGGTAAAAACCTTTAAAAATCTTCTTCTCCATAACCGAGGATGCCTTGGGGCTGAATCTTTGCATGAATCATCGGGGACGGGAGGTCAACCAAAGTTGCTAAAAGAATTGTCGTACGTTGACGTTTGACCTTTTTATGGCAAGGTCAAGTTCGCTTCCCTATGCATTTAAATGAGCTCTATACATTTGAATGGGAAAATTGTTAAGAGTTTCAAACGACTTCTCCTCAGAAGCCTCTGAGCTAATTTTGTTCAAATTTCATATGGAGCCACCTTAGTGTGGGGAAACAAAAGATTGCTAAAATTGTCGCGGTCCGTTGACCAAGATGGCCGCCATGCCCATATATGGTAAAAACCTTTAAAAATCTTCTTCTCCATAACGGAGGATGCCTTGGGGCTGAATCTTTGCACGAATCATCGGGGACAAGAGGTCAACCAAAGTTGCTAAAAGAATTGTCGTACGTTGACGTTTGACCTTTTTACGGCAAGGTCAAGTTCGCTTCCCTATGCATTTGTATGAGCTCTATACATTTGAATGGGAAAATTGTTAAGAGTTTCAAACGACTTCTCCTCTGAAGCCTCTGAGCTAATTTTGTTCAAATTTCATATGGAGCCACCTTAGGGTGGGGGAACGAAAGATTGCTAAAATTGTCATGGTCCGTTGACCAAGATGGCCGCCATGTCCATATATGGTAAAAACCTTTAAAAATCTTCTTCTCCATAACCGAGGATGCCTTGGGGCTGAATCTTTGCATGAATCATTGGGGACGAGAGGTCAACCAAAGGTGCTAAAAGAATTGTCGTACGTTGACGTTTGACCTTTTTACGGCAAGGTCAAGTTCGCTTCCCTATGCATTTGTATGAGCTCTATACATTTGAATGGGAAAATTGTTAAGAGTTTCAAACGACTTATCCTCTGAAGCCTCTGAGCTAATTTTGTTCAAATTTCATATGGAGCCACCTTAGTGTGGGGAAACAAAAGATTGCTAAAATTGTCGCGGTCCATTGACCAAGATGGCCGCCATGCCCATATATGGTAAAAACCTTTAAAAATCTTCTTCTCCAGAAACGAGAATGCCTTGGGGCTGAATCTTTGCACAAATCATCGGGAAGGAGAGGTCTACCAAAGTTGCCAAAAGAATTGTCGTACGTTGACATTTGACCTTTTTACGGCAGGATCAAGTTTGCTTCCCTATGCATTTGTATGAGCCCCATACATTTGAATAGGAAAATTGTTGAGAATTTTAAATTTCTTCTTCTCTGAAGCCACTGAGCCAAATTTGCTCACATTTCATATTGTGCCTTCTTAAGTCAGGGGAACGAAAGATTGCTAAAATGGTCGCGGTAGGTCGACCAAGATGGCCACCATGCCTATATATGGTAAGACCCTTTAAAAATCTTCTTCTTCAGAACTGAGGATGCCTTGGGGCTAAATCTGTGCACAAATCATCAGGGACAGGAGATCTACCAAAATTGCTGAAAAGATTATCGTACGTTGACATTTGACCTTTTTACGGCAAGGTCAAGTTTGCTTCCCCATGCATTTGTATGAGCCCCATAACATTTATATGGGAAAATTGTTGAGAATTTGACGACTTCTCTGAAGCCACTGAGCCAAATTTGCTCAGATTTTTAGCTCACCTGAGCATGAAGTGCGCATGGTGAGCTATTGTGGTCAGTCAATGTCCGTCGTCCATCATGGGTCATGCGGCGTGAACAATTGCTTTAAAGGCCTACTCTACCTACACCCCAGGGCCAATTGACTCGATACTTGGTAGGAAGCATCAGGGTGAAATGTAGATAAAAAAAATAGCTAAAATCGTTCCGATCGGAAATCCAAGATGGCCGCCATGGCCGCCATCTTGAAAATCTTTTTCGCTTCTTCTCCTGAACTGAAAGGCCAATTGACTCCAAACTTGCTAGGAAGCATCAGGGTGACTTGTAGATCAAATATAGCTAAAATCGTGTCGGTCCAAATTCCAAGATGGCCACCATGGCAGCCATCTTGAAAATCTATTTTTCGCTTCTACTCCGAAACCCAAAAGCCAGTTGACTCCAAACTGGTTAGGAAGCATTGGGGTGACTTATAAATCAAAAATAGCTAAAATTGTGCTGATTAGAAATCCAAGATGGCCACCATGGCAGCCATATTGAAAAGCTATTTTTCGCTTCTTCTCCTGAACCGAAAGGCCAATTGACTCCAAACTTGCTAGGAAGCATCGGGATGACTTGTACATAAAAAATAGCTCAAATGGTGCCAATTAGAAATCCAAAATGGCCTCCATGACAGCCATCTTGAAAATCTATTTTTCGCTTCTTCTCTTAAAACTAAAAGTCAATTGACTTGAAACTTAGTAGGAAGCATCAGGGTGACTTGTAGATCAGAAAATAGCTATAATCATTCCGATCGGAAATCCAAGATGGCAGCCATCTTGAAAATCTATTTTTTGCTTCTTCTACTGCACCGAAATGCCAGTTGACTCAGAAGTTGGTAGGAGGCATTGGGGGTGACTTATTTTACTTGTAACGTTTAGAAAATTTCAGCATTTTAACCTTGTAAGCAAGATATTTCAAAAACTGTTTAAGCCATTGCCTTGTCATAAGAGTATTGGAAAAATGTTGCATGCCATCTGCATATCTGCAGTGGCGGTTTCACTCAGGTGAGCGAGTTGTGGCCCGTGGGCCTCTTGTCTTATTTCTGCTCAAAAACATAGATTGTGGGTACTTGTTAGAACCGCCTTGCCGAGGCGGTTCTAACGAGTACCACAATCTATGTTTCTTATTTCTGCTCAAAAACATAGATTGTGGGTACTCGTTAGAACCGCCTTGCCGAGGCGGTTCTAATGAGTACCACAATCTATGTTTTTGAGCAGAAATAAGAAAAAATATCAGGTTTTTGTTTTATCTCAAAACTCTCAGTTTTTGGGGATGAAATTTTCTATATACATGTATTTGTAAAGGCGTGTTTTCGTAATGGACTGACCCTTAAAACTACAAATCAAATCAAATCAGATGTGTGGGTGTCAGATTATATAATGGTAATTATGGTACTTTAAGAGACATCTATATCAGGCTGAAAAAATAGCAAACAGTTAACCCATAAAGCGTCAAGCAAAATTTGTAGCAGAGGACATTCAAAATATTTTTTTTTATTTTTCAGAGAAAACAAGTCAACATTTCATGTGAATCATCTGCCAAGCAGATGATTCACATGAAATGTCAAGACTTGTTTTCCATGAAAAATAAAAAAAAAAAAAAAAAAAAAAAATTGGCATCTGCTGCAGTTGTGATTGGTGCTTTAAGGGTTAAGACCCAGATCAGTTTGATCTAGCTCAATTCTGTTCGCTTGGGCTTATCCAGCCACGCATTTAGAGTGAACATGGTAAAAACCTGTACCATATATAACCTAAATATTAGACATCTGAACTCCTTACCATTCTTTCCCAAAGTTTGAACAAGTTCATTTTATCACCTTTGGATGTATCTAAAATATTGCTGCATGAGGGGCAAACAGTGTAGACCCTGATCAGATGGTGTGTTCTGCAGCATCTGATCTGGGTCTACACTGTTTGCTCAGACATGTCTGTCCTAATACTTTGAGTAGTTATGGTATTATTTTATTTTCTTTTAGCTGTTGTTGTTGCAAGACGTGTTGCTCAAAGAAGGTTGAATCATCTGACCCAGTAATTTCCGACAACTGTTGTGAATGTAACATGGCAGCTTTACGTCAGATCAGTAGCCTCAAAAATACTGATCTTGTCTATGTCACATACCATGTTGATGTAAGTTTAATCATTGTATAGAGTGAGTGCTCTCTCATGTAGATCATTGCCATGGTTCTGTTGGCACCTTGCATGAAATTTTGTATCACACTTATTAGCTCACCTGAGCCAAAGGCTCAAGGTGAGCTTTTGTGACCGGTCGATGTCCATTGTCCATCGTGCATCATCCTCCATCCGTCTGTCAACAATTTACTTAAAAGACATCTCTTCCTAAACTGGTGAATGGATTTTGAAATAATTTTACAGGAATGTTCCTTGGATGACCCTTAAAACCTTAAAATCTCCTCCTAGGCCACTGACCCAATTTCAAAATAATTTCACAAAACTGTTTCTTGGGTGAACTTCTACCAAAATTGCCTAAATGGTTCCGCTCCATTAAACAAAATGGCTGCCAGAGCTAAAAATAGAAAAACCTTAAAACAACATCTCCTCCTAGGCCACTGACCCAATTTCAAAATAATTTCACAGGAATATTCCTTGGGTGACCCTCTACCAAAATTGCTCAAACCCTTTCGCTCGGATGAACAAGATGGCCGTTAGAGCTAAAAATAGAAAAACCTTTAACCGTTTTCTTGTCTGTCAACAATTTACTTAAAAGACCTCCTAAACCAGTGAATGGATTTTGAAATAATTTTACAGGAATGTTTCTTGGGGGACCCTCTACCAAAATTGCCTAAATGGTTCCGCTTTGCTAAACAAAATGGCAGCCAGAGCTAAAAATAGAAAAACCTTAGAACGACTTCTCCTCCAAGGCCACTGGCCCAATTTCAAAATAATTTCACAGGAATATTCCTTGGGTGACCCTCTACCAAAATTGCTCAAACCATTTCGCTGGGATGAACAAGATGGCCGCCAGTGCTAAAAATAGAAAAACTTTTAAACGACTTTTTCTCATTAACCAGTGAACGGATTTTAAAATAAGTACTCATGAATGTTCCTTGGGTGACCCTCTACGAAAATTGCTCAAACCATTTCGCTCGGATGAACAAGATGGTCGCCAGAGCTAAAAATAGAAAACCCTTTAAACGACTTCTCCTCCTTAACCAGTGGATGGATTTTGAAATAATTTCACATGAATGTTCCTTGGGTGACCCTCTACCAAAATTGCTTAAACTGTTCTGCTCTGATGAACAAAATGGCAGCCAGAGCTAAAATTAGAAAAACTTTTAAATGTCTTCTCCTCCTTAACCAGTGGATGGATTTTGAAATAATTTCACATGAATGTTCCTTGGGTGACCCTCTACCAACATTGCTCAAACCATTCAGCTTTGATGAATAAGACAGCTGCCAGAGCTAAAAATAGAAAAACCTTCAAACGACTTCTCCTCCTTAACCAGTGGATGGATGGTAATTGGCAATTTTTTAAAAATTGAAGAGAAAACAGTCAAAAAGTAAACCACTGATCCAACTGGTCTCAAATGTTCCTCAAGAGACCCTTTACTAAATTCTTTCAATTACACAACATGCCCCCCACCCACCACCTCCACTGTGGACAACACTTGTTTTCCTTATATATTTGTACAAAAATATGATCTGTATAGAAAACTTTGATAATCTTACAAACCACTTGCCTGATTTGAATTAAAATAGTACAACCATCCTGAACCTAAAGCAATGGGACACAGGTGAGCGATTTAGGGCCATCATGGCCCTATTGTCTTAGTACGAGGGTGAGTCAGTAAGTAACCAGCCTAACTTATTTCCGGTTGAGATCCACCTCTTCTTTTTCGATGTAATTGCCCTCTAGTGTGATGCACTTAGACCAACGGTGTTCAAGTGCCATCAGCCCAGGACTGAAAAAGTCAGGGTCCTTTCCATTGACCCACTCCTCAACTGCCGTCACGACTTCTTCATCAGACCGGAAATGAAGTCCACGGATATCCTTTTTCAAGTTTGGGAATAGGAAGAAGTCACTAGGAGCTAGGTCAGGCAAATAGGCAGGATGTGGTATTAATTCATACCCGTTTCACTCCACAGCATCCATTGCAATTTTGCAAGTGTGGACTCTTGCGTGGCCCTGTTGCAGCAAAACACCTTTAGAGAGTTTACCTCAGCGTTTTTCACGGATGGCGGTTCTCAGCTGGTCTAACAAATTTGCATAGTACACTCCAGTTATTTTACTTCTCTTGGGTAAAAAGTCCAACATATTAAACGCCTTTTGCGTCCCAAAATACTGTGGCTATCACCTTTCCAGCAGATGGTTGCGTCTTGAACTTCTTTGGCCTCAGGGACCCAGACCCTACCCACTGACAACTCTGAGCTTTATTCTCTGGCTCATAATAATGAACCCAAGTCTCATCTACAGTCACCAGACACAAAAGAAAATCATCTTTTGACCTAAAACGCTTCAACAAGGCACTGCATACTGATGCTCTAGTTGCCATTTGCTCATCGCTAAGGGATTTGGGGACCCAACAGGCTGTAAGCTTGCGCATACCTAAACGATCATGTAAGATTGTTGAAACGCTACCATGTGAAATGCCTAATGCCTGCGCTATTTGTTCCAACTGAATTCGCCTATCAGAGTATACCAGATCCCAAACTTTCTTACGCATTTCTTCGTCGGTGGCATCCAGTGGGCATCCAGACCTGGCTTCATCTTCTAAAGACGTTCTACCGCGTTTGAATTCCCCTACCCAGAATTTAACCTGAGCATAAGATGGTGCAGAAGACCCATAAACATCAGCTAACGTGCCCTGTATTTCCTTGCCTGTTTTACCTTTTAAATTCAAGTACTGAATTACAGCATGGTACTCAGCTTTAGATGAAAAGCATGCCTTTGCATCACTAGCCATGTTTGACATTCAATATCTTATTAAAGAATGACTCGATATGTGTGAAATTTTGTACCCATGAATAAAACATATATTGAAACAAAGCATGAAAATCGTGACCGTCTCGGTCCATCGAAAATGGGATAGGCTGGTTATTTATTGACACACCCTCGTATAGTAGATGTTTGAAAAATGCAAACAAACAAACACATACAAACAAACAAAAAATAAATAAATACATGCAAATGACAATAAATAATATGAGTAATAATGAGATGTATATTTATTGGTTGTCATCACAGTTAACCCATTGTAGACTGAAATGAACTCCCCCATAACATAAATTGGAAGAGCCCAATTTAAATTTTAGGCATGTCAAGCTATATGATTTAGATATTCCCAAAGAAAAATGGCTAAACTATTTGCAAACAGTGGATACCCTGATCAGATGCTGCATTCTGTTGTTTGCAAGTTGTCCTTTCAGGGGTTTCCAGACAGCAATGGGTTAAGTCTTAGTTATACCATGGTTCATGTGCATGTATAATGCGATAGTGCACGTGGGTGAGCTAGTGCATTATCGCACGTACATGCGCAGAACCATGGTATAACTGATTTATCACATTTTCATGCATGTAGATAATCTACATCGCGAGATATTTCATGCTGAATGTTAGGAATTTAGGCTACTGTGTGATAAAAATCATTATTGCATATGCAAACTGCAAAGGTTGAGGCAAGCCTCAAACATTTTCACCAGAACTTATTCCGTTCCCTGAAGGGCAATGGTAAACTTAACAAAAGAATTAGACGGTCTAAGGGGCCAGGCATGCACACTGAAAGGTTGTTAAGACAGGAAGTCTGAAGAGCCTTTTTTCATGTGATTCAGCTCATTTGTTCTACTATGAAGGTGAAGAAGACAAGTACATAAGTACAATAACTATCATATCATATCGTAATCAGATTTCTGATTAACATGCAGGTACAGGGGCAACATACACACCAGTGGGCCCCCTTCCAGATAGCTGGCTTGCTGCACGCATGGCAGATCTCACACCAGATCTCCCTATCATGAGGGTTGATGGCTGAGAGCTTCCACTATCTGCAATCCCTCTCTGTCAGCTGTTTCCATGTCATCTTGGGCCTCCCAGGCCCACGCTTTCCATCAACCTGTATGTCAAAGGCTGCCTTGACTGCACCATTGGAGCGTTCCAAATGTCCATACCTTCGGAGTCTTCTCTCCTTCAGAATGAGGTCCAGATCCTCAATACCAAGCCGCACAAGTAGCTCATTGGACCTGGTGGTGACAATGTCTTGCGGTCTGACATTGCAGATCTGTCTGATCATTGCCCTGTCATTTCGCTGCAGATGCTGGAGGTTGGGCTTTGTCAATGGCCAAGTCTTGCTGGCATGGAGCATTGTGCTTCGCACACAAGAGCTGTACACACGGCCACGTGTTTTGAAAGAGAGGTGGCATGAAGAGAGAACAGGTAGCATATCCTTGAACTTCTTCCAGGCGGTTTTCACACGTGTTGTGGTTGAAAGTTCACAGCCACTTGCTGCTGAGCATGTCTCCTAAGTAGCAAAAGGAAGCTACCACCTCAAGCTTGTCAGGTCCGACCTGGACTTCCTTCAGTGGTCTGCCATCCAAGGGGCGTGCACTTCCCTGGCATCGTGTACATCTGTAGTCAGGGTCTAAATCAGCTAGAATCATTAAATTTGGTATAAAGATAGACCTTGAGTTGTATTTCATGAGATTGAGAACAAGACTTTTAAAGCAGCATACAAGGGTATGTCAGATATAGTTTTTCTGTAGACACTTTTGCTCCTAATTAAGGCTGCAAAATTCCTCTGAGGTTCATTCATTCTGTTGCTATCTTAATGTTTTATCCTCAAAATTTGATTTTAGGTATGAAGCTGTTATTTTCTCACTGAATGAACATGTTTAGAAAAGAAAAGAAGAAAAAAACAACTGCCATATTGGCATGCTAAGTAAAGATTAAACTTCCATTAATTGGCTTTAACCCTTAATGTGCTAGTCACAACTGCAGCAAATAATATGTGTGTGTGTGTGTTTGTGAGTGTGTGTGTGTGGGGGGGGGGGGTGTATTTTCTCTGAAACTGATAATAAGAAAAAAATGATAATAACAAAAATGAATGTCTGCTGCAATTTTGCTTAGCATATTATGGGTTAATATTGATAGCTTGTGAATATACTAGTTTATCTTTGCTCATACATCATAACATCATATTTTAAAATGTTTTGAAATTCAGCAGAATAAGGGTCAACCAGCTGGGCCAGAGCTAATTGTAATAATACACAAAAAATGTTAATATATGCAGCCAAATGCTTATAATTTCAGTATAACAGGCTTACACTAATTTAGAGCAATTTGCTTGGCTAAAAGCAAATTCATATTGGCCTTTATACTTCGATAAACCCATTGAGCAAGAACGTTGGAACTATTCTCTTTGTGTAGATTTCTGAAATAGGCTATTTAACTCACATTTTCTATGCAAACATAATCAAATTGGAATTATAAGGAATGAATTTCATTTTTGTGGATTTTATTGATGTATAAATGCCTGCAAATCTCTCAAAATCTCAACATAAAGCCCTTCTGATTTTTATTTAGTCTGTGAGTGATTTGCCAATGTTAACACTTGTTTAAACCTACAAAGTGAAATTGTTTGGAGGTGTTTAGGGTATGTTTTGTTTGCCAGTGATTCAGCAGCATTTACATTTCAATAAGGCTTGCAAAAATCAAATCCATTCTTATAATTCTTAAGTGTTTTCATGCAACTGTTGTTGACAATGTTGTATATATATTTTGTAGATAGGGGAGACACCATTTTATGTTGCTCTTGATAACAAATATAAGAAAGTTGTGATTTGTGTGAGAGGAACTCTGTCATTACAAGATGTACTCACAGATCTTAAAGCAGATGCAGAAACTCTGCCATTAGAACCTGTCAAAGAAGACTGGATTGGACACAAGGTAAAAATTCTGCTGTCCTTTTGACATCTCTTTTAAAGACGTTTTTTGCTTGGCCTTTTATTTTAAATGAAAGTATATTGTTCTGGGCCCAGTTGTTCAAAACTAACGATCTCATTAGTTAACGATTCGTAAAAATTTTAATCGAGTGATACGCAAATATCCTGAAATTTTTTGCTGAAAAATGTGAGTAGCTTTTGCAGTGCATTTTTCAGCAAAAAATATCAGAATATTGTGTATTGAATCTGCTAAAGCAGTTAACAAAATGACCCTTAACGAGCTTGTTAAGCTAACGAAGCTTTGAACAACTGGGCCCTGATTGACTATATCTTATCAGGAAACTATTTGTCTTTTCTGTTTGTGTATTTTGTTCTCAAATATTTACCCTAAAATTAAATTTACAGCCAAAAATTGGTCTGACCTATGCAATATCTATAGTAAAGTGATCTTTTGAAACTTTTTTCTAAGATTTTTTTTTTTTTTGTCCCCCGCCTTTTCGAAGAAAAGTGGACGGACACTGTTTTTGGTTTTCCGTGGGGCGTGGTGCGTGGTGCGTGGTGCGTGGCGCGTGGCACGTGGCGCGTGGTGCGTGGTGCGTGGTGCGTGGTTCCGAGTTTTTAGTGGGTACTTTGTCCCCTTAACTCCTCCCACAGTTTCTGTCCAATCCTTTTGAAACTTTACAGGTGTTTTAAGGATGGTATGAAGATATGCATGTGGTTTTTTCAGAATCCTGAAATAATTTTTTATCACTTTTTCTGCATTTTTAACTTAGACATTTTTTGAGTTCTAATATTACAGAAGTCTATAGGGAGTAGGTACCTTGTCCCCTTAACTCCTCCCACAGTTTTTGGCCGATCATTTTGAAACTTTACATGGGCTTTTAGGATGGCCTGAAGATATGCATGTGGTTTTTTCAGAATCCTGAAATAATTTTTTATTACTTTTTCCGCATTTTTAACTTAGACATTTTTTGAGTTCTAATACTACAGAAGTGTATAGGGAGTAGGTACCTTGTCCCCTTAACTCCTCCCACAGTTTTTGGCCGATCCTTTTGAAACTTTACATGGGCTTTTAGGATGGCCTGAAGATATGCATGTGGTTTTTTCAGAATCCTGAAATAATTTTTTATTACTTTTTCCGCATTTTTAACTTAGACTTTTTTTGAGTTCTAATACTACAGAAGTCTATAGGGAGTAGGTACCTTGTCCCCTTAACTCCTCCCACAGTTTTTGGCCGATCCTTTTGAAACTTTACAGGTGTTTTAAGGATGGTATGAAGATATGCATGTGGTTTTTTCAGAATCCTGAAATAATTTTTTATTACTTTTTCCGCATTTTTAACTTAGTCATTTTTCGATTTCTAATACTACAGAAGTGTATAGGGAGTAGGTACCTTGTCCCCTTAACTCCTCCCACAGTTTTTGGCCGATCCTTTTGAAACTTTACATGGGCTTTCAGGATGGCCTGAAGATATGCATGTGGTTTTTTCAGAATCCTGAAATAATTTTTTATTACTTTTTCCGCATTTTTAACTTAGACATTTTTTGAGTTCTAATACTACAGGAGTATATAGGGAGCAGGTACCTTGTCCCCTTAACTCCTCCCACAGTTTTTGGCCGATCCTTTTGAAACTGTACAGGTGCTTTAAGGATGGTCTGAAGATATGCATGTGGTTTATTCAGAATCCTGAAATTATTTTTTATCACTTTTTACACGCTTTGAACTTAGACATTTTTTGAGTTCTAATTTTACAGAAGTCTATAGGGAGTAGGTACCTTGTCCCCTTAACTCCTCCCACAGTTTTCTGCTGATCCTTTTGAAACTTTACGTGGGCTTTTAGGATGGCCTGAAAATATGCAGGTGGATTTTTCAGAATCTTGAAATAATTTTTTATTACTTTTTCCGCATTTTTAACTTAGTCATTTTTCGATTTCTAATACTACAGAAGTGTATAGGGAGTAGGTACCTTGTCCCCTTAACTCCTCCCACAGTGTTTGGCCGATCCTTTTGAAACTTTACATGGGCTTTCAGGATGGCCTGAAGATATGCATGTGGTTTTTTCAGAATCCTGAAATAATTTTTTATTACTTTTTCCGCATTTTTTACTTAGACATTTTTTGAGTTCTAATACTACAGGAGTATATAGGGAGCAGGTACCTTGTCCCCTTAACTCCTCCCACAGTTTTTGGCCGATCCTTTTGAAACTGTACAGGTGCTTTAAGGATGGTCTGAAGATATGCATGTGGTTTATTCAGAATCCTGAAATTATTTTTTATCACTTTTTACACGTTTTGAACTTAGACATTTTTTGAGTTCTAATTTTACAGAAGTCTATAGGGAGTAGGTACCTTGTCCCCTTAACTCCTCCCACAGTTTTTGGCCGATTCTTTTGAAACTTTACCTGGGCTTTTAGGATGGCCTGAAAATATGCAGGTGGATTTTTCAGAATCCTGAAATATTTTTTTATTACTTTTTCTGCATTTTTAACTTAGACATTTTTTGAGTTCTAATATTGCAGAAGTATATAGGGTGCAGGCACCTTGTCCCCTTTACTCCTCCCACAGTTTTTGTCCGATCCTTTTGAAACTTTACAAGGGCTTTTAGGATGGCCTGAAGATATGCATGTGGTTTTTTTCAGAATCCTGAAATAATATTTTACCACTTTTTCTGCATTTTTAACTTAGACATTTTTTGAGTTCTAATACTCCAGAAGCGTATAGGGAGTAGGTACCTTGACCCCATAACTCCTACCACAGTTTTAAGCCGATCCTTTGAAACTTTACAGGTGCTTTAAGGATGGTCTGAAGATATGCATGTGGTTTTTTTCAGAATCTTGAAATTATTTTTTATCACTGGTTTCCTGCTTCAATACTTAGGTATTTGATACAGGACCAGTGGTCCTCTGGTTAACTTTACCATTTTTAACACCTCAAATAAAAATTAGGCGGGGGACATAAATTCCCCATGGAATTTGCTTGTTTTTTTTTTTTTTACTTTCCTGTACTGAATTTGAATTTGTTTATTAAACTTTAAAAATATAATAACTGAACTGATTATATCTGGTGTAAATTTAACCAGAACTGCAAGTTAGAGTTTAAAAAATCGATTTGAAATTAGCAAATTTGCTTGCGAGCACACGGCCATAACAGTTGGTTTTGGCTGACCTTCAGAGGGTGCCCTGATTTACATACTCATTAAAAATAAACCAATCAAACTAGTGTCATTATTTTTTATGGAAATTAAAGAGGATAAATTTAAAAATGAGGTCATTATAAAATTTCTGATATGCACGCCAGGTTACATGATCAGAATTGTCCTTGGTCACCTTTGGCTTCATATTTCTTTGTAATGGATGGTTTGCACCAAAACGCAACAACACCAGCATGTTCTCCAGGGCATTCTTAACATATGCAATGTAAATTTAGTAGCATAGAAGTTAGCGCATTTATGCACAAAAGCTATTTACTTCTGATTTCAGAACTGGTTAGACTTTCAGCATCTTGCAACATTTTAAAGTTGACATTGGTTGTCAGAACCAACATTTTACATCATTGATTGGATGTAAATATCCATTTCAGGTGTGACAAAAACCCATCAGAATCATTTTCACATGTCAAACAATGACCACAAGAAAGGAAATGAACCTAAATATTGCTCACTTATCACATAGTAGCCTGAATTCCCAACATTCAGCATGAAATATCTCGCGATGTAGATGATCTACATGCATACAAATGTGATAAATCAGTTATACCATGGTTGTGCGCATGTACGTGCGATAATGCACTCGCTCACACTCGTGCATTATCACATCGTACATGCGCACAAACCATGGTATAACTAAGACTTATTTGATAAACCTGTCATTCAACTTCAGGATCACTTCTTTCTTGACAAAAATAATGCTAAAAAAGTCAGAAGCTGTGTGTCATTTAATAGAAACAACATCACCTGTCATGTCAAGGGGCTTTCTTCTAGATGCCGTGTAATAAGGAAAGTCTTATGAATTCTGAAATTAGTATTATTATGGTACTGTAGCATGTTGAATACACAGCAAGTATAGGAAAAAATGGCAGACACGAGAGGATGTGTATTGACCAAAACACACTTCCAGGTAGACCAGCTGATCGATTTTGACAGAAAAAATATGCCTACCGCTAATTTTAAAAGAAGCATAAGTTTTTTATTTGAAAATTGATTTTAATGATTTAAACACCATTTTCTTTCTCTTGAATTCTAGTTTTTGGTCCAATTTTTAAAAATAATAATTTCAGATATTTCAGAAAACATTGATATAGTTAATAGGTAGTTATGACAAATGGTTTTGCATTAAATCATAACAGAAGTTTGCAAATTTACTTCTTCTTTGTAAAAGCCAAGCAAAAAATGGCTTTCTGAAAGACGTCGAAAGCACAGTAGACCCAAAGCAGAGGAAAGTATAGACATTACCCTATTTACCTTCAATATTCATAGTGTTGTAATTAGAACAGAATTATTTTAATGTATACGGTAAATTTCCTAGAATTTCGAACACTTTATACCATACTCTTTTGGCTTAAACTTTGCTTTTTATGCAGCAGTTTCTTTAAATATTTAGTGGAATGGCAAACAGTGTAGACCCTGATCAGACTGCTCCTTCAGGAGCAGTCTGATCAGGGTCTACACTGTTTGCATATGTCATTTTGTCAGACGCTTTGGTGTTCGAATTTTTAGGACATTTACCGTACCCAGTGTACGTATGCAGCCTCGCAAACTACAGTGTTGCATATGAAGAGACTCAATCAAACCGAGTCTCCAATTTTCATGATTTTGTGTGTTCTTTGTTTCCAAAGGCAAACCATTTTGACTTTTAGTTCACATTTCATGCATATTGTCTCCTGAGGAGACAGTTTACATGAAATGTTAAAGCTTATTTCCTGGAAAAAATAAGAAAAATATCAGTTCATTGTCTGCTGAATTTGCCCAGAGAGTGGTAAAAATTAACTCTTAAAGAACCAGACAAAATTTCGAGCAGACGACTTTCTATTTTTATGCCCCGGCATGAAGTTGAGAAGGGCATATAGTTTTACCCTCCATCATACATCTGTCCATCCTTACGTCCGTCACACATTATAGTACTGTTCATGTCCCCGCAACTCCTCCTACAGTTTTAAAGATAATGCTTTGAAACTTGCACCATAGTAAGGATATACTCTGATCAAATTATTATTAGTAGAGTTACATACCGTTGATTTACTTTCTTAAACACTTGGCATAGTAGGGTTTGTGTCTCTACAACTCCTCCAACAGTGTTCAAGATGGTGATTTGAAACTTGCACCATAGTAAGGATATAGACTGAGCATGTGCATAAAGGTCACAGAACTCTGATCAAATTTTTATTACTAGAGTTACTTACCCTTGATTTACATAGAAATATGGCCTTATACACATGGCATAGTATGGTTCATGTCTCCACATATTTATCTACAGTTTTCAAGGTAATGGTTTGAAACTTGCACCATAGTAAGGATATAGACTGAGCATGTGCATAAAGGTCACAGAACCCTGATCGAATTATTATTGCTAGAGGTACATACCCTTAATTTACTTAGAACATTCCCTTCTGCTGATTCAAGAAGGGCAGTTGTCAGTTTCTGGCCAAAGAATGTGCACAATACTGGTTAACCACTTAGAGGACTAAGCCTGCCCAGTAAACATGTGGTTAGGTAAACTGACCGTGCTCGACATGACCCCATTGGGTTGACTGGGCCGTAAAACCTCAACACAAATAAATACTTAGAACATTTGTCTTATACACATGGCATAATAGGGGTCCCCAACTCCTACAGTTTTCAAGGTAATGGTTTGAAACTTGCACCATAGTAAGGATATAGACTGAGCATGTGCATAAAGGTCACAGAACTCTGATCAAATTATTATTAGTAGAGTTACATACCCTTGATTAACTTAGAAAATTTGTCTTATGCACATGGCATAGCAGGGTTTGTATCTCTACCTCCTACAGTTTTCAAGTTAATGGTTTGAAACTTGCACCATAGTAAGGGTATAGACTGAGCATATGCATAAAGGTCACAGAACTCTGATCAAATTATTACGTACCCTTGATTTACTTAGAAAAGTTTTCTGGCCAAAGAATGTGCACAATACTAACCGCTCAGAGGACTAAGCCTGCCCAGTAAACATGTGGTTAAGTAAACTGATTGCACTCGACATGATCCCATTGGGTTGACTGGGCCGTAAAACCTCAACACAAACTTAGAAAAGTCTTATACACATAGTAGGATTTCTTGTCGCCGCAATTTCTCCTACAGTTTTCAAGATAATGATTTGAAACTTGCAGTAAAGTAAGAATACAGGCAGGGCATGTAAATAAAGGTCACAGAACTCTGATCAAATTTTTATTGCTAAATTTACATACCCTGGATTTTCATAGAAATTTTGCCTAAATCACATGGCATAGTAGAGTTGGTGTCTTCACAACTTCTACAGTTTTCAAGATAATGATTTCAAACTTGCAGCAAAGTAAGAATATGGACAGGACATGTGTATAAAGGTCGCAGAGCTCTGATCCAGTTTTTATTGCTAGAGTTGCCTTCCCTTGATTTACTGAAATTTTGCCATAAAAAGCTAAACTGGCAGTAATGGGGACATTCATCCCCTATAGGGATCATCTAGTTTTTAGCTCACCTGAGCTCTGCTCAGGATGAGCTATTGTGATCACTTTTCGTCCGTCGTCCGTCCGTGCGTCCGTCCGTCCGTCTGTCCGTGCGTCCGTCCGTCCGTGCGTCCGTCCGTTAACATTTTCAAACGACTTCTCCTCTGAAACCGCTGAGCCAATTTTGCTCAAATTTCATATGGAGCCTCCTTAGGGTGGGGGAACGAAAAATTGCTAAAATGGTCGCGGTCCGTTGACCAAGATGGCCGCCACGCCCATATATGGTAAAAACCTTTAAAAATCTTCTTCTCCAGAACCGAGAATGCCTTGGGGCTGAACCTTTGCAGGAATCATCGGGGACGGGAGGTCTACCAAAATTGCTAAAAGAATTGTCGTACGTTGACGTTTGACCTTTTTACGGCAAGGTCAAGTTTGCTTCCCTATGCATTTGTATGGGAAAAACCTTTAAAAATCTTCTTCTCCACAACCGAGCATGCCTTATGGCTGAATCTTTGCATATATCTTTGGGAACAGGAGAGCTACCAAAATTGCTAAAATAATGGTCGTACATTGACATTTGACCTTTTTACCTTAAGGTCAATTTTGCTTCCTTATGCATTTGTATGGGAAAAATGACCAGAATTTCAAACAACTTCTCCTCTGGAGCCTCTGGGCCAATTTTGCTCAAATTTCATATGGAGCCTCCTTAGGGTGGGGGAACGAAAAATTGCTAAAATGGTCACGGTCCGTTGACCAAGATGGCCGCCACGCCCATATATGGTAAAAACCTTTAAAAATCTTCTCCTTCAGAACCGAGAATGCCTTTGGGCTGAACCTTGGCAGGAATCATCGAGGATGGGAGGTCTACCAACATTGCTGAAAGAATTGTCGTACGTTGACGTTTGACCTTTTTTACGGCAAGGTCAAGTTTGCTTCCCTGTGGATTTGTATGGGAAAAACCTTTAAAAATCTTCTTCTCCAAAACCGAGCATGCCTTATGGCTGAATCTTTGCATATATCTTTGGGAACAAGAGGGCTACCAAAATTGCTAAAATAATGGTCGTACATTGACATTTGACCTTTTCATCGTTAAGGTCAATTTTGCTTCCTTATGCATTTGTATGGGAAAAATGTTCAGAATTTCAAACAACTTCTTCTCTGGAACCTCTGGGCCAATTTTGCTCAAATTTCATATGGAGCCTCCTTAGGTAGGGGGAACAAAAGATTGCTAAAATGGTCACGGTTCATTGACCAAGATGGGCGCCATGCCCATATATGGTAAAAACATTTATAAATCTTCTTCTCTAGAACAGAGGATGCTTTGGGGCTGAATATTTGCATAAATCATCGGGGACAGGGGGTCTACCAAAGTTGCTAAAATAATGGTCATACATTGACATTTGACCTTTTTACGGCAAGGTCAAGTTGCTTCCTTATGCATTTGCATGGGAAAAAACATTTAAAAATCTTATTCTCCAAAACCGAGGATGGCTTGTGGCTGAATCTTTGCATATATCATCTGGAACGGGCGGTCTACCAAAGTTGCTAAAATAATTGTCATACATTGACATTTAACCTTTTTACGGCGAGGTCAAGTTTGCTTCTGTATGCATTTGTATGGGCGACATACATTTGTATGGAAAAAATGTTGATAATTTCAAATGGCTTTTCCTCTGAAGCCTCCGGGCCAGTGTTGCTCAAATTTCATGCGGAGCCTCCGTGGGCAGGAGAATGAAAGATTGCTAAAATGGGTATGGTCCATTGATCAAAATGGCTGCCATGCCAATATATGGTAAAAACCTTTAAAAATCTTCTTCTCCATAACCAAATAAGCCCTGGGTCCTAATCTTTGCACAAATTATAGGGGACAGGAGATCTACCAAAATTGCTCAAATGATGGTTTATGTTGACATTTGAGCTTTTTACCTCCAAGGTCAAATTTGCTTCCCTGTTTGTGTGGGCCATATACATTTATATTGAAAATATCGAAGTGACTTGTAGATCAACAATAGTTAAAATTGTTCTGATTGGAAATCTAAGATGGCCATCATCTGGTTTATATTTATAATATGTCCCTGCCACTGTGCTGTTTACATGTATAAAATCACGATTCTTCAGAAACCACTTAGCCAATTTCCACCAAATTTCACATTGATCCTTCTGTTGAAATGTGATTGATAGTTTATTCAAATGATCATGCTCCATTGACTGTCAGGCCCATATATTCTTCTTCAAAACTAAGAACTGCTCAAATGATGATATTTTCATTAGTTGCGATGATAGGATTGGATAAATGTTGCATAACATCTGCATGTCTGCAGTGGCTATGTCACTCAGGTGAGCGAATCGTGGCCCGTGGGCCTCTTGTTTCATATTCCATAGAAAATAAATCTTGGCATTTCATATGAATCATCTGCTTGGCAGAGGGTTTCACATGAAATGCAAGACTTATTTACTATGAAAAAAAAAATAATAATAATTAAAAGGGTCTGCTGCAGTTATGACTGATGCTTTAAGGGTTAAGGCAAAACTGTCTAAAATCAGTGTGAAATTCTCCCAGTTGCAATGAAATAAATCCTCTTACAATCAATTCAGCACTCCCTTGAGTTCCATTGTAGCCATTGTTCTGTATTATTATTTTGATTAACCCTTGTCCTGCTGAACCCGGATATACCCTGCCTTTGCAAACAGTGTAGATCCAGATCAGTTGGCTTCTGAAGAAGCCAACTGATCTGGATCTGCACTGTTTGCCAAAGAGTATTTGAATTTATATCAACAACCTGGATCAAGTAATCTGATTGGCTGAAAATTGGAAAGAGGCGTGGCATCTTAATTTATTCAGCAGGACAAGGGTTAACAAGTTTCTGTGGACAGAAGCACTTCAGAATCAATTACTAGCTGCCTGTTTTGCTGTGAGTTTGGAGACATACTGGGCTGAGATTTTCATCGAGTCTGGCACAACTTGTCTTAACTTAATGAAGACATGGCATGAAAGTCATCCCAGGGTCAGCATCGTAGCTACAGAAAAGGCACTTTTTTCATCAGGGCCCAGTTGTTCAAAACTAACGATGTCGTTAGTTAACATATTAAAACTTTGATCATTTAAATATTGCGTATACCCTAATATTTTTGCTGAAGAAAATGTGAGTACCTTTTGCATTTGCAAAAGCTACTCACATTGTTTCAGCAAAAATACATGTGAATTAGATATTGTACTTACTGGGACAGTTAACATTTTGACCACTAACAAGCTGGTTAAGCTAACGATGCTTTGAACAGCTGGGCCCTGAAAGGTAATGATATTTTTCTTATTTTGCCATGAAAACATGTTGTGGGTACTCATTAGAAGTGCCTTGTTATAGCGCTTCATTTAAGTACCAACAACATACATTTTTGTGGAGAAATGAGAAAAATATTGTCTGGATACCCAATTTTATCAGTATTATCTCGATATCCATCTTATCTTATCAGTGTTCTGACTATCATTGTATTTTGCACTTTGACATTTTGACAGTAGGAAAAGGGAGAGAAGGTAAACTGCAAGTTGTAAGCTAATAAAGTTGATAAATGAGAGGGAGTCTTAGTTATTTGTAAGGAACAAGTTACAAGTTGCTAGCTGATTAAAGATTATAAAAAACAGCAAGTCTAAATAACGTGCAAGCAGTGAGCTGCAAGTTGTTTAAATTGATAAATTACTGTGTGAATCTTAAGTAATGTGCTCTTTGGGAGTTTCAAGTTGATTAAAGTTGATAAATAACAGCAGGGACAAGGTAAAATGTGAGTTGTGAGTTAGAATCTGATACAGTGAACCCTTGTTACAATGACAGCATTTGTTCCTAAAAATGTTACTATTTAAATGAATTTGCTGTTGTGCAGAATACTTAAGGAGCAGATTGATATTTAAAAAAGGTCTTGTTTTGTTCTTATTTCCTCATAGAACATATGTTTTGGATATTTGTTAGAATTGCCTCGAGGCAATTCTAACAAATATCCAAAACATAATGTATATTTAAAATATTAAATACAATATATTACATAATTTGAGACTGTTGCCTCTTAAGCGAAGGTTTCGTGACAGTCAAATTTTCATTTATACAAATTTTGTCATTGTATCGAATGTGGGTATAAAGAGGGGTGTCTGTACACTATAGTGGGAGTCTAAATAATGTGCTTGTTGCAAGTTGGGAGTTGCAAGCTATTTAAAGTTGATAAATGACAACAGAGAAGAGGTAAAATGTGAGTTGTAAGCTGCATGTTGTGAGTTAGCATTGTAGCAGAGTCTGAGTTGTGTGCAAATTGCAAGTTGCAAACCAATTAAAGTTGATAAATCGCAGCAGGGACAAGGTCAAATATGAGTTGTGTGTAAGCTGCGAGGTGCAAGTTAGAATCCAGTACATTGTAGCAGGAGTCTGAGTAATGTATGAGCTGTAAGTAACAAACTGTGAGTTGCACGCTGATAAAGTGGATAAATGACAATACGGAAAAGATAAAGTGTGAGTTGTAAGCTGCGAGTTGTGTGTTACAATCTAATATACTGTAGCAGGAGTATAAGTAATGTGCAAGCTGCAGGTTATGATTTGCAAGCTAGTTAAAGCTGATAAATGACAGCAGGGACAATGTAGTTGTGAGTGGTTTGCTGCAAGTTGCGAGCTAATTAAAGTTGATTAATGGCAGCAAGGAAAAGGTAAAATGTGTTGTGAGCTGCAAAGTGCCAGTTAGAATCTAATACACTGCAGCAGGAGTCTAAGTTATGTGCTAGCTGCGAGTTGAGAAGTGTAAGTTTCAACATAATTAAAGTTGATAAATGACAGCAGGGTCAAGGTAAAATACAAGTTGTAAGCACAGAGTTTTGAATAAGAATCTTAAATCTTGTAGCAGGAGTCTAAATTATGTGCTAGCTGCAAGTTGCAAACAGTTGAGAAAGTTAAAGTTGAGAAATGACAGCAGGAACAAGGTAAAATGCAAGTTAAGTTTTGAATTAGAATCTTATTCACTGTACCAGGAGTCTAAGTTATGTACATGTACTATCTAGCAGATGATTTGCATGAAATGTCAAGCCTTATTTTCTATGATTGTGATTAGTACTTTAAGGATTAAAAGATGTTTTGGTGAAAAAAAATAACAAAAACTAAATAGTGTA
The DNA here is from genome assembly GCA_964016985.1 of Anodontia alba. Lineage (NCBI taxonomy): Eukaryota > Metazoa > Mollusca > Bivalvia > Lucinida > Lucinidae > Anodontia > Anodontia alba. The sequence continues at coordinate 11,589,021 of OZ024824.1, forward strand.
TAACCCCTTTATCTAGGGCTCTATAAGACCTCTTTTGCACAACACAGCCTCTATATTATCCTCAAGATATTATTCTTGAAATATATTTCAGGGCATGGTTCAAGCAGCAATCTACATCAAGAAGAAGCTTAAAGAAGATCTCATTCTTGAAAAAGCTTTTGAAAAATGCAAGGTAGGTAACTCTTATTGTGATGTATACAATATTTACCCTAAGTGCATCCACAACTGCTTTATTGTTTGGTAACCAAAGAAAATATATTACCTAAACAACTGTATTGCAGCCAAACTGAAATGTATAGATTATATAGAAAAATGACCATTTATGGTATTTTTTCTAAGTAATCTATACATTTTTTTAAGTTTAAACAAGTCTGTTTTGATATTTATAAAGTGCTGACTCAATGGCAAATATTGTAGACCCTGATCAGATTGACCCTTAATTATTTGATCTGAGTCTGCACCAGTAGTTAGGCATGTGTGTCCAAATATTTATGGTAAATACAGGGAGTGCTTTTGTAAGACATGATGTTGATTGCTGTACATCATAAGCACTTGGGTCTTTTATTGTATTTACCCTTAGTATTTAGAAGGACAGGCATGAGCAGTGACTACCTAGATAGATGCTGCAGAACCAGGTGTCTGATCATGATCTACACTATTTACCTTGCATCCAGAGCCCATTTGTTCAAAACTAATGTTCTAACACTCCTCACCTATATAGCCAATGGTTAAACTCAGTGATATATTATGCAATAAATCACTGGGCGGAAACGCGCGACGCTATCTGGCGCCTTTCCGACGTCATTTCAACACGCTGCTGACGTCAGTCTTAGTTTCTACGACGCTAGACTGTGTAACGTCATTTTTCTCACTTCAGCAACGTAAGAAATGCATGTAAACGTCAGCGTTACAGTCAAAACTTTTGGCGGGATTTCTTTATTCGATGGCGGAAAGTTTGAAAAATCTAAAGGCTACAATTACCTTTTCGTCGTTTTCTATGTGTTAGAATCGAAATAGATCAGCTCTTGTGCGTGATTTGTTGAGTAATAAATCACAGTTTGTCGGTCAGTTGTAAGAAGATAAATCACTCGCGCTCCGCGCTCGTGATTTGATCCACTTTACAACTGACCTCCAAACAGTGATTTATTACTCAACAAATCACTGCTAGAGCTGATCTAATCTTAAATGTCATTAGTTAGCATATCGTTAAAACTTTGATCATTAAATATGGCATACAATAATATTTTTGCTGAAAAAATGTGAGTTTTTTCAGCAAAAATAGTTGTGAATTAGGTTTTGTACTTACTAGGACAGTTAACATTTTGACCACTAACGAGCTTGTTAGGCTAACGATGCTTTGAACAACTGGGCCCAGGATTTTTATTGAGACTTCATATACTTGTTAGTTTTGCCACAATTTTTTACAAAGGAGACTATTTTTATGACTTCCTGTTTGATTTCCTTTACTATAAACAGAAAAAACTTGCTCCCCTACATATGTAATATAATTGTAAAAATGAAAATTCATCAGGCCCCAAGGGCATAAAACTTTTTTCATACTCAACTTAGCAGAGCATGAAATATTTTCATGGAGAAATATCAGTACTTTTTGGCTGAAAATGCTCAAATTATAGGCCAAATATGGTAAGAAATTATGGTGTCTAGATATTTAGGCTAGTGTGGTGAATCGCATAATTATTATGTTTGTTGAGAACGCAAGTCCTCTTTTCTCATGATTTAGTTAACAAGTTCTGTATGTCTATTATAGGAGAAGAGCCCAGAGAAATATGACCTAGTGCTGGTCGGCCATTCTCTTGGTGCGGGGACAGCTGCTATTCTTGCCATCATGTTACAGCAGGAATATCCTAGTCTTCATTGTTATTCTTACAGCCCACCGGGAGGTTTGCTCAGGTAAAAAATGTAGTTCAGTTACATTAGCCAAAAAAAAAAATGCTTTGTCCGTATATATGAGCCATGCATGTTAACCTTTAAAACAGACAATATTCTACAGTCACCTCTCGTTATCTGGACTTCGCTTATTTTGGAAAACCACTTAAAGTGAAAATCTGGTCCCTGTTTAAACATGAAAATCTAACAACGGGAAACAAAATATTGTGGAAAAGAGAAATTGCTCCTAAGTTCTCCTCTTTTCCACAATATTTTCAATATATCTCTAACTTCCAATTACATATTCATTTGTGAAATGTCATTGTTCAATTTATTGTTTTCCACAATTCTGCAAATCAGATATGTTGAGGTACAGATATCTCGACATGAGAGAGTCCCTTGGACTTTGAGATAAGAGTCAACTGTATTTTGTTTTATTATTTTTCTGAGAAAATAAGACTTGGCATTTTATGTGAATTGTCTGCTGAATTTGCCAAGAGAATGATAGAGGTTAAAGGCAATTTATTTATAGAAACTGTCCTGAATGGTTCTATTATTACAGATTGCTATGATAGTAAATAGTAAAGATAATATGAGGGCCCATGAGGGGATACCCAGGAAAGGTCACAACCAAGAACAAGCTGTTCCAAAGCACCAAATGAGGTTTGAATGACACAAAACTACATTAATTACAAAACAGCACTCTAACAAGAACAGAATGAAAAAAAAAATGAAGAGAAACTGCAACAGAAAACTGCCCTGGAATGGTCAACACCAAACTATATGGGGATTATACCTGGATCAATGAGCTTTAGTCACTGATTAGACTTGCCCCAAATGACCCTCATGGGCTGATGTGTCGTTAAACGTGAATTCGTCATAGACTTGGCTAGATATTAATTGGTTTAATTTTGGTGTGTTTGATGTTTATGTACATGTAAGTGTGTTGACTCCTTATGATGATTTATTTGCAGTTATGAATGTGTAGAAGAAACCAAGTCATTCATTACATCTGTAGTTATAGGAAAAGATGTTGTTCCAAGGTAATTATGTTTTTATCGCACCTGCTTGTAGCAGGGTGCGATATAGGCGTCCGATTTTCCGTCCGTCCGTCCGTCCGTCTGTCAACATTTATGTCGACGTTCGACATTTATGTCAAAGTTAGTATTCTAATCAACTACAAGACTAAACAACCATCAAACCTTGCATGAAACATCTCCCTGACCTCCTGACTTTGCGACATAGGCGTCCGCTTTTCCGTATGTCTGTCCATTCGTCCGTCCGTCTGTCAACATTTATGTCGAAGTTCGACATTTATGTCAAAGTTAGTATTTTAATCAACTACAAGACTAAACAACCATCAAACCTTGCATGAAACATCTCCCTGACCTCCTGACTTTGCGACATAGGTGCCCACTTTTCCATTCGTCTGTCTGTTCGTCCGTCCGTCTGTCCGTCTGTTAACAGTTCTGTTATGTCGAAGTTCGACATTTATGTCAAAGTTCGTATTCTAATCAACTACAAAACTAAACAACCATCAAACCTTTTATGAAACATCTCCCTGACCTCCCGAATTTGCGACATAGGTGCCCGCTTTTCCATTCGTCTGTCCGTTCATCCGTCCGTCTGTCTGTTAACAGTTCTGTTATGTCGAAGTTCGACATTTACGTCGAAGTTAGTATTCTAATCAACTGCAATTCTACAACAACCATCATACCTTGCATAACACATCTCCCTGACCTCCTGACTTGGCAGGTATGTTGACCCAGTGACCTTGACCTATATTTTGCGCTCCATTGACTTTGACACAATTTACGTTGACGTTCCAGATCTTCTCAACTATAAGGCGTACAACTACCAAACCTTGCATAGTGCTTCTCCTAGATGTACTGACTTGGCATATACCTTGACCCGGTGACCTTGACTAATATTTTGCGCTCCACTGACTTTGATATATTTTGCGTCGACGTTCGATATCTCCTGGACTATAAGGCCTACAACCATCAAACCTTGCAAAGTGCTTCTTCTCAATGTACTGACTTGGCAGATACCTTGACCTGGTGACCTTGACCTATATTTTGGCTGCAGTGACTTTGACATAATTTACGTCAATGTTCCAGATCTCCTCAAGTGTAAGACCTCTAGCCACCAAACCTTGCATAGTGCTTCTCCTAGATGTACTGACTCGGCAGGTATCTTGACCCGGTGACCTTGACCTATATTTTGCGCTCCAGTGCCTTTTACACATTTTACGTCAACGTTCAATATCTCCTCAACTGTAAGGCCTACAACCATCAAACCTTGCATAGTGCTTCTCCTCAATGTACGGACTCCACAGGTACCTTCACTGGGTGACCTTGACCTATATTTCGCGCTCCATTAACTTTAACACCTTTTATGTCACCCTTCCATAATTATGTCCTCAACTGTAAGGCCTTCAACCACCAAACCTTATATAGCACTTCTTCTCGATGTACTGACTCGGCAGGTACCTTGACCTGGTGACCTTGACCTATATTGTGCACTCCAGTGACTGACACATTTTATGTTGATGTTCGGTATCTCCTCAAATATAAGACCTACAACCACTAAACCTTGCATAGTGCTTCACCTCATTGCACTGGCTTGGCAGGTACCTTGACCCGGTGACCTTGACCTATATTTGACACATTTTACGTTAATGTTTGATAACTCCTCAACTATAAGGCCTACAACCACCATACCTTGCATTGTGCTTCTCCTTGATGTATTGAATTAGCAAGTACGTTGACCCGTGACCTTGACCTATATTTCATGCTCCAGTGACTTTTACACATTTTACGTCAACGTTCCATTATCATTGGGCTGTATGATACGAAAAGTCAGTGCTGAAGATATAGCCATTAGAGGGAATGGGACTGGCCTGGAATATATGTGCCCCACTAGGCACTTTGTCTACATTTTTTTCAACCCAGTTTTCCAAGTAAGCACTGCTAAGAATGAAATAAACTTATTTAATAACCACGTTCTGATTGTGGCTCCTGTGACTTTTGCCCCAGCAGGTGCGATGACGCCTTCCGCGGAATTCTTGTTATATATATATGTTATAAATGTCCTAAAATTTCAAACACTTTATTCCAAACTTTTTTTGGCTTAAATTTTGCTTTTCATGCAGTTTGCTTTAAATACTTAGTGGAATGCCAAACAGTGTAGACCCTGATCAGACTGCTCCTTCTGGTGCAGTCTGATCTGGGTCTGCATTGTTTGCATATGCCATTTTGTCAGAAACAAAGTCATTCATTACATCTGTAGTTATAGGAAAAAAAGTTGTTTCAAGATAATTATCTTTTATATACATGTAGGGTAAATTTCCTGAAATTCAAACACTTTATTCCACTCTTTTGTTAGCTTAAATTTTGCTTTTTATGCAGTTGTTTCTTAAAATGCTCAGTGGAATGGCAAACAGTGCTGACCCTTTTCAGATTGTTCCTTCAAAAATGGGGAAAATGATAGACATTTTTCAATTTATGGTTAAGCATGAGTTCAAGCAGGAATTATACAATCATGAAGCTATTCATATTTAACCTGCATTTTTCATTGAAAAATAAGAAAAAATATTTATCTATTACTCCTTTTAAACTGAGCCCTCAGTGATTTTTTGCAGGATTGGATTGCCTCAAATGGAACTCCTCAGAACCGATCTCATTAATATCATCAAGAAAAGCACCAATGCAAAGGTAAGCAATTAAGAGGCTAGATGCCCTTGGTAAATTTTCGGCCATTTTTTTTTTACAAGGAGACAACTTATGCAACTTCCTGTTTGCCTTGTTGCACACAAGGTCCCTTCTGAAAAAGGGTCTACTCTTAAATAAAAGAATGTGCTCCCAAAAGGGAGCAAATTCTTTTCTTTTAGGGTAGACATCTTTTCAGAAGGGAACAATTTTGACAGTTGTCCCCTTGAAAGTGTATCTCCTCCCCTTAAGGCATTCTTAAAGACCCTTGATAAAAGACCTTATTTTTACAAGGCACAAGTCAAACATATGTTTCTCATAGCTCCAGTTAAAGTGCGTTTTCATCCAAACATTACTGGTATATTTTCTTACTATTCCAATGAAAATGTATGTTGTGGTACTCATTAGAAGTGCCTAAATGAGGCACTTCTAATGAGTATCCACAACATGTTTTCATAGAGAATTAAGAAAAATATTATGTTGATATTCTCCCCTTATCTGGAGCTATGGCTTCTGTTCTTTTGTTCTAGTGGAAAATCATTATCAAAGCCTTGTGTTGTGGATCCGAGTCAGCCTCACCAATAACCTATGAAGAAGTGAAGGCAGATGTAGAAAGAGATGCAACAGCCCACCCTTCAGACCAGGAAATAGGACTAACTGCTCACAAACCTATGTTTCCGCCAGGCAGAATCATACTAGTTGTTAGAAATCACCCTTCCAGAGATAAGTAAGAAATCTACTTCTTCATTAGTAAAGTAACAGCTATACATAATTCTTTAGTGCCTGGAGAGGTTCCCTAACTCAGTACGATAAATATCCTAAAATTTTGAAAACTTTATTCCATACTTTTTATGCCTATATTTTGCTTTTTATCAGTTCCTTCTTAAAATAGTGGAATGGCAAACAGTGTAGACCCTGATCAGACTGCTCCTTTAGGAGCAGTCTGATCAGGGTCTGCACTATTTGCATATGCCATTTTGTCAGGCACATTGGTGTATGAAATTTTAGGACATTTACCATATTTGCCAGCCTCAGTGGCTCAGTTGGATGCGCGTCTGACGGGAGACCAGGAGGTCGCGGGTTCAGCCCTTGCTGAGGTAGGCAACATTCTTTCGTGGAGATTGATCATGAAATATTTTCTACAGTCATTCTCTCCCTTTGCTGATTCAAGAAGGGCAGTTATCAGTTTCTGGCGAAAGAATGTACACAATACTGGTTAACTGCTTAGAGGACTAAGCCTGCCCAGTAAATGTGTGGTTAGATAAACTGACCGTGCTCCACATGACGCTTTGGGTTGACTGGGCCATAAAACCTCAACACAAACAAAGACATTTACCATAGTGGATCAGCACAGAAAAACAGGATCCAGTTCAAACCATCCAGAACGGATTTAGGTTTGAGGTATCATTGAGCCTGTGGCCCAACCCACGGTCATACAATCTGTCACAGAAAACCCATCATAGCTTCAGATAAGAGGGGATATCCATGTTATGGTTTTCTTATTTCTCCATGAAAACATATGTTATGGGTATTCATTAGAAGCGCCTTGGCAAGGCACTTCTAATGAGTACCCACAATATGGATTTTTCATGGAGATATAAGGTAATATCAGTACTTTCTGGCTGATCTAGAGCTATGATCTTAATCCTATCCTCTAATAGTGATCAATAAACTTTTTTAATTTTTCTTGAAAACCTCAACAAGATTTACCAAGAACTCTTCTATAGAGTAAGTTGCCATAAAACACTGGTCCAAATGCTCCCATTGAACCTGTTTTTTCAAACCAGTGTTACAGCTAGAGATTGATTTAAAGTGTTGATGATTAAATTTAGAAAATGTTTCATGGGGTTTATGATACCAATAGCCTTGTTTTAGAAGTTTAGCAGTTAGAAAATTATTATTGTCTTGTCTTTAATGTGTTTAATGCGACTAGATGCTGTAGTAAAATGAGCAGACTGTGAATGATGCAGTCTGCTTTGGGCATGGACAGTTTGCAAAGACCAAGGAGAGTGGCTTAGTGCTAGACTTAAATAGCACAATGTTTTGAAATATTTTTTTTCTTATTTTGTTTTTCAGAAAATAGGGTTTGACAGGTTGAAAATGCATGTGAAATGTTTCCTTTGAAGACAAATCTCATGAAATGTCAAACCCTCATCTGGGAACTAAAGAAAAAGCATCAGTTTTCATTTGTTGAATTCACCCAGGGTGCTAAAGGTTAATTTCTGGCTTTACATCAGATTTTATTACAGCCCTTTTTTCATTACTTTTTTTCTTCTTAACTTTAGATCATGCTGTGGATCAAAAGAGCCTGTGTATCAAGCAATATGGGCAGATAACTCAGATTTCCAAGAGGTGCTTGTCTCTCCTACCATGGTTAATGACCATATGCCAGATAATGTGATGGAGGCTCTAGAAAAGGTGGGCAGTAGTTTGTAACATCAGAGAGTACTTGTTAATCCTTAAACTGCCAAGAAAACCTGCATCTGAAAATGTTGTCTGTTTATGTGGTCTGTTGAATATTCTTGCCAACTTTTTAAACCTATTTTTGCATACAGACAAATAGTGTGGACCCTGATCTGACTGCTCCTAGAGGAGCAGTCTGATCAGTGTCGACACTGCAAAAATGACTTTTAAAATCACAAGCAGATGACAAAGCAGATGACAATTGTTGTGGTTGGCAGTTTAAGGGTTAAGATGGGCATTAAGGATACACTTCAGGAGAGGCAACTCTGTCAAAATTATTTTGCCACTCTTCTGGAAAGTGGTCTTTTTAGAGCAGACCCCTTTTCAGAAGCGGATTGGGTTGCAGGCAAGCATACAGGAAGTCGCAAGAGTTGTCTCTCTTGTAAAACAAATGGCTGACAATCTATCAAGTGTATTCAGTCCCCATAACAAAGTTTGACTTAAGTATTTCTTGATTTTAACCCTTGTCCTGCTGAATGAATTAAGATGCCACACCCACTTATAATTTTCGCCAATCAGATTACTTGATCCAGATTGTTGCTACTTATTTTGCATACTTGATGGCAACAGTGCAGATCCGGATCAGTTGGCTTCTTCTTTGGATCTACACTGCTTGCAAAGGCAGGGTATATTCGGGTTCAGCGGGACAAGGGTTAACATATTTGTGAGGTCTTCCCAAGGGTTTTGGGGAACATGCTCATTTATTTACAGGGAACAAGGGAACATTGACAAATATTTTAAAGGAACAAAACTAACTTTGGGGAACAGGCAACATGGAAATTCTGAAAGTCACTTTTAGGTAACAAGAGAACATGGCTGATTATTTTTAGGGAAAATTGGGACATGGTACTCCCGTGGGAGGGCCTCATTTATTAATATTAAGTAGACTAATAATTTAATGAAAAAACAATACGTGTAGCTATTGATTAACACAAATTGTTCAGATTATTTGGTGAAAGAATAAGTGCATTTATTTATTTATTTATTTATTTATTTATTTATTTACGTTAAATATTTACTGTCTGCTTGACTTTAACAGTTTCATTGATGTAAGATAAAAGTAGTTGTGGTCATGGTACCCAAGCCATAATCCAAACACATAAATCTGTAAACGAATAGCTAATCAGAATGTTCAGACCAACAGACATGGACCGCAGAACAAAGGGTGTAATCAGGCGTCCGCAGATAGTAAGCATTACTTGGTAAGCAAGCTTCGCCCACCATGCCCATAGGCCTGAATGAAGGAAATGTAGGTAGAAGCATATGTCCAGGATTTTGGAAGTCTACTTATGGCTTGTCATTGGCAAAAACATCAGAAACAATTCTGGAAACATTGTAGGGATTGACTAGATCATGATGTCTCCCATAGAACTTCTTAAGATGTGTTGCTACCAGTTTGGTTTTTTTGTTACCCCTGGTGCAAAAAACCTTATAGTGAGGACTTTCCCATGCTCTGTTAAGTCCTGATAATTTGAACAGGCTCTGGCATAACAGATTAACTGTGAACCGTAAATGCCGTATTCTGGTGCAGAAGGGATATTACTGCTCAGGAATGTAAAGTTAACAATGGGAAAATTGAAGTCATCCTGTTTGTCGTGAAGCCTAGTAAAGTAATTGGTCCAAATTTCTAATAGAAATGGTCCAAAATATTTTGGTGGCATTATTTTTCAGCTTTAATTGCCCTTTCAGTAATATTTCAGAAACATTTATATATGTATATGTTTGTATTTATTGGGGCAATGTGTACATGATATTTTGTGGGTGATAGAATGATACGCCCACTTTTACACTAGCAGCATTGGCTTTTGACAGGCAGACTCTTGCCTCACTTTAACCTTTACTACATGTCGAGGGTTGAGCGCAAGACTGGCGTAAGTCAGATGGTTGTTTTTCCCCAAACCTAATCTCCTCACCATGAAGGCGTTATGAAGATTACAACATTTCTTTCTGTAAACAATGAAAATTTAGGTGCCATTGCTCATATGAGCAATGGCACCTAAATTTGCATTGTTTACAAAGGGATCCAAGTTGCCCCTAAACAAGGGTTTCAAAAATATGTTTGAGTTACCATAGTCTTGCGCTCAGCCCTCGATGTACTCTCTTGGCTAATTTTCTTATTTTTCTTATTTTCCCAGAAAACATGATTTGACATTTCCTGCAAATTGTCTCCAGAATTTTGAGGTGGTCGGGTGGTGCGAAGGTGCTGTGTATCTTACATCACCGGGGCGTCCAACTGATATTGGCTTACAGCTGGGCAAGGCCTGCTATCCTTGTAGTGGGTAAGGGTAGAGGGGGAATGTTTTTATTTCTTCTGTTTCTTCACTTTCATTCCTGTTCTTCTTTCCTCCCTGTCCCTCTCTTTCATCTCCTCTACTCTCTCTTCTGTCTCTTTTCTCCCTTTCTCTGGGAGACGACACAAAATGACCCTCAAGGGTTGACGTGTCGTTAAACCCCAACACAATCAATCAATCAATCAAATCCTGTTTTCTGAAAAAAATAAGAAAAAATATTTCAAACTGTTGTCTGCTGAAAACATTACCCAGAGTGCTACGCGTCAAGCAAGATCAAGGGTAGAACCTCTCTCTCGTCTGCCCCATTCTCCTTTTCTTTTCCCCTGTCTCTGAGAGATGGCACGACATGGCTGAAAGGTTGTTGACAGGACTGTTAAACCTGAAACTAACTATTTGATATGCAAAATCCAAGCGAAAGGCTATTTAATATTTAACCTGCATCAGATGACATTTTAGTACATAGCAGGCTTGATAAAGTTTCAGCAGACAATAATTTGAAATATTTTTTTCCAAGAAAATAGGCTCTGCCATTTCATGCAAATGGTCTCCTTTTTATTCTCAGAAAATAGGCTTTGCATATCATGCTATTTGTCTCCTGAGGAGGAGACAGTTTGCATGAAATATCAGAGCCTATAATCTGGGAAAAATAACAAAAATATCATCAATATATTGTCTACTGAATTTGCTCATAGACTTGTAAAGGATAAAATGAATGGATATACCTTCAAGGTAGATCACTTTGACCTGAGTATATTTGACTCCTTTTATAAAGAGGGCTGTTCTTAATCCTTAAAGGTCTAATCACAACTGCAGTAGATGACATTTTGAATTTTCATCTGCTTTAGTTGTGATTAGTGCTTTAAAGGTGTCAATATTTGCTTACCTTCTGAAATTTGATTATCTAGTGGTATATTTAACCAAGTATTGGTTGAATGCAAACAGTGAAGACCTTGATTAGATGCTGTAGTTCCTGATATAGGATCTCAGTGTTTGCTCAAGCCTTTCTGTCCAGATGCCATAATCCCTAAATATTTTGACAGACCTGAGCAAACAGTGAAGCCCCAGATCAGACACCACAGAATGTGCCTTCTGATCAGTGTCTACACTGTTTGCCTCTTTTCCAGCACTGTTTTAGATACTCCAGTAGGTAGTGAAATAGACTTTTTTCAAATCTTAGGATAAGTATGGTAAGGAGTCAAGATGTCCCAATACTTGAGTAAATACGGTACACAGGATAAATATGATTCATGTACACCACAACCTCTTTATAACACTATTGTTGGGGTTCAAAGCATAAACCATGTTAGTTAAACAACCGTGTTATATCCGAACAAAAATGTTTAGATTATGTAGAAAAATGACCTTTTATGGTCATTTTTCTATATAATCTATACATTTTTTAGATCCATCTTTGAACCACGTTATATCGAAAACTGTGTTGTAACGAACCATGCTATAAAGAGGTTAATGTGTATTTGGACACTGTAATGCCTTGCGACATTTCTAAATTTTGGACAAGTTGATTTTACTACATGGCAATGTAATTAAGGGGACTGGATACACCTAGTAGATTTCCTACCATTTTTAGCTCGCCTGCACTATCCCTCGCATCGGCATTGGCGTTGGTGTTAACAAAAATGTTAAAGTTTTACGTCAAAGTTTTTTAGACCTGGGCCTAGTTGTTCAAAACTAATGATGTTGTTAGTTAACGTATCATTAAAACTTTGGTCATTAAATATGGCATGTACACTAATATCTTTGCTGAAAAAAATGTGAGTAGCTTTTGCATTTGCAAAAACTGCTCTCATTTTTCAGCAAAAATACCTGTGAATTAGATATTGTACTTACTAAAACAGTTAACATTTTGTCCACTAAAGAGCTCATTAAGCTAATGATGCTTTGAAAAATGGGCCCTGGTATTTTCTAAGTCCTCAGATGGATCTAGTTTATATTTGATATGATTATAGATGTTGGTCCAAAATTTTATTGAGCACTATCCAATCCCCTGCTGATGACCTACAGTTCAAGGTCACAGACTTTATGTTAAAGTTTTGCATCAAAGTTTTTAAGATCTGATAGTCAGGCACAAGTTCAGGCAAGCTCTCCTTTCTAGTAACAGGCCTTGTTAAAAAAACAACTTTTGTGGCTTCCTGCTTTCATTCCTGCACAACATGTCCCCTCTGTGTTTCTGCACAAAAGTCCCTTCTGAAAAAGGGTCTGCTCTAAGAGGGAAGAATTTGCTTCCTATAAAGGGTCTACTCCAAAAGGAAGGAATTAGCAAATTCTTTCCTTTTAGAGTAGACCCTTTTCAGAAAGGAAGCAAAACTTATTTTGAAAGAGTTACCTGAAAGTGTATAATGTGCCCTAAAAAATGCTGGCTGGATGATCCTGATAAATTTAATCTTCATTACTCTGTTTAATTAGGCATGTCTATCCGAATAGTTAGGGTAAATATGATACTCTTATGGTCTTTCTGTTATAATAAGCATTTTTGTTCTGATAGTAAGATTTTTTGGTGGGTGTCTTCTGGGCTTTTACAACCCTTTCAGCACATTACAAAACCATGCCTATTCAAATATATTGAAAATTTTACAACCAAAAAAGGAAAATTTTCAGACAAAAAATTCTGATATTTTTCATATTTCTGCTCAAAACATAGATTGTGGGTATTCGTCAGAACTGCCTTGGAGAGGCAGTTCTAAGGAGTACCCAAAATCTATGTTTTAGCAAAATAAGAAAAATAATGTATACTCCTGTAAACCCCAGTTTTACTATATAAAAGTGGGGTTTAAGGAGGTCAAAATTATATAGGCATGTTTTCATGATAGAGTATTTCATTTAGATAAAACAAGTAGCATGGTGTGATTGCAGTGTATTTGCCCTTAATGCCACTGTCAGTCACAAGCACAGGCACTTGTAGCACGCAAAAAAAAACCACCCCACCCTTACTATCTATTAGGATAGTAAGAGTGGGGGACTTTTTGCATGCTACAAGTGCCTTAGGTCAAGCATTATGCCATCCACGGTATTCAACCCATTGCATGTTGAGTTAATAATTCAGAAAAATTATGGGACTGGAGTATGGTTCAGACCAGTGATACATAGCTTGCAGGTAGAGAGTGTAACCATTAGGCCACCCATATGTTTACTGTTTGCCATACATGTTTTGCAGTCTCCCTTTAACCCTTTCATCCCTGAGTTTCTGAAACAGACTCTTCCATTCCTTAATTTGGACACCTCTGTTGATGGAATGGAAAACAGTGTAGATCCTTATAAGCCATCTCATCTGGATCTATACTGTTTTGGTCTGCAGGGCTGAAAGGTAATTAAATGTTAATTTTTAGCAGCCGCTTTAATTCCTTTCAGTCTGATTTTAATTTTTTATGCGGATACCCTCTAAGTTTTAGAATTCTACGTAAATTTCATGCTGTCTTTCTTAAATTTCTCCAGTCTCCCTTTAAAATGTAACAGGCTGCCTTATTTTTGCAGACCTTTTTCAGTTCGAAGAGTTGAGTCGAATTTCATGCATTTTGCTTTAATGATTTTGAATACCCTGCCTAAATTTCATACAGTCTTTGTTTAATCTCCAATAGTCTACTTTTATTTCCCAGATGGCTCTCCAACAGTCTTCTTCATTTCCCAGCTGGCTGCCTTAATATCATGCTGACTCCCTTTAAGTTTTGGCAGAATGTTTTTTATTTCTAGCAGTCTGCCATAATTACATATAGTCTCATTTTAGTTATTTTGCTGTCATCCCTTAATTCTGGCAACCTTCAAGGCTTGCCTTCAGTTTTTAGCAGTTACTCTTAAATTAACAGCTTTGTAGAACTTAAAAGTTTGTGTAGGAAACTTATGTGTGCATAGATTCAGTTTAAACCTTCAGCATTCTGAATTTAGTTTCAATAGAGTGTGTACAAAATAGTTTCCTTATCCCATTATAGACTGAATAAATTCCCCCACACAGTATATTGGAAGAGTCAAATTTCAGTTTTAGGTGTGTCAGGCTATTTGATTTAGATATTGTTAGGCTAAACTATTTGCAAACAATAGAGACTCTTACCAGATGCCACATTCTGAGTATCTGATCTGGGTCTGCATGTTTGTCCATTTCCCTTTTGGGGATTTTCAGACTAAAATGGGTTATAAAACCCCTGCAGACAAAGTTTAAGAGTAAGTATGTAATTGTCATCAAGTTGAGTGATCTGCTGGTTGGTCAATTTACCTGTCCGATAATATGATGTGAATGACTTCTACACTACAATTGTGTTAGATTTATAGAACTTCACTGACTTGATCAACATTAGAGCAGCAGCATATGTGACATTAACATTTTTCTCATGACAGGTTTTCGGCCGGCCTCGGTGGCTCAGTTGGATGCGCCGTCCGACTGGAGACCAGGAGGTCGCGGGTTCAACCCCGCCGAGGTCGGCAACATTCTTTCGTCGAGATTGATCATGAAATATTTTCTACGGTCATTCTCTCCCTTCCGCTGATCCAAGAAGGGCAGTTGTCAGTTTCTGGCGAAAGAATGTGCACGATACTGGTTAACCGCTTAGAGGACTAAGCCTGCCCAGTAAACGTGTGGTTAGGTAAACTGACACACTCAACATGACCCCATAGGGTTGACTGGGCCGTAAAACCTCAACACAAACAAACTGACAGGTTTTCTAGTTTGTATGTTTGAGTTTGTGATGCAAACTACCTCTATAATTTTAGTTAGATTTTCATGAAACATTTTATGAAATGATTAATATGGTAAGTATTTGTCATTGACACATTAGTCCATGTGTCCAAGTTGGTGGAGCAAACAGTTTAAAAAATGATCAACATGAGGTGTAGTAGAGCATGGTTGTCTGCCCTTGGCACATTAGTCCATAGTTATTGGAGCAAACATTTTATAAAATGATCAACATGATGTATAGTAGAGCATGGTTATCAGCCCTCTACACATTTTGTTAGTTTTTCATAAAACTTCACCATTTATGATCAGCATATTGATTACAAGTGTGACATTAAAATGTTTTTAGTCAAGGTAAATAGATACATTCAGTAGATCTTCCACAATTTTTGACAAGGGAGACAACTTTTGTTACTTCTTTTTAGCACATCAATAAATCTAAAAAGGGCTTTACTTTAAAGGCAAGAATTTGCTCCAGAAGCAAGCAAATTCTTTACTTTTAGAGTAAACCTTTTTTAGAAGGAATGCAACTCAATTTTGTTAGAGTTACCTCCTTGAAAGTGTATCCATTCCCCTTAATTTTAGCAGGATTATCTGCTTTTGGCACCATATTAGTGTGTAAAAGGAGTGCTTCTGGGGTATTAATCACCTTTATTGATAGTTCTAGCTTTCATTACGAAAACATACCTATTCAAATCTACTGAAAAGTTAATCACCGAAAAATTGAAAATTTTCAGACAAAAAATTCAAATATTTTTCATATTTCTGCTCAAAACATAGATTGTGGGTACTCATTAGAACTGCCTCACAGAGGCGGTTCTAATGAATACCCAAAATCTATGTTTTTGAGCAGAAATAAATAAAATAATCTATACCCCTGTAAACCCCAGTTTTACTATATAAAAGTAGGGTTTAAGGGGGTCAAAATTATATAGACATGTTTTCGTGATGTGGTGTGGCCTGCATAAGGAACACTTTGACCAGGTGTATGCTTTGGTGTCAGAAGTTGTTCGATTATACCTTTTCATTTCCAGTAAAAAATGAATAAGATTGTGCCTATACTTTTGGTAATTAGATGAACCTATGTTAAATGATAGAATAACTGATATTGAATTTTTTATGCGTCAGTTCTGACATGAGCTATGACTTTAATAATCATTAAAAGCTGGTTTCCATGCAATAACTTTACTTTCTTACATCAGAAACAAACACAATTCATACTGTAGTTTGTTGCATCAGTTTTGACAAGAGATATATCCCCCTTTAGAAAACTGGTCATTGTGTAATAACCTGAAGAGTAGGGGGATAACTCCTGTTGATTTAAATCACCATGACCCAATATACCCAATATACACTGCAAGCAACACAAGTATTTTGTGGAACAACCTCTTGTTATGTCCCCAACTTTGAAAACATTGACAGGGCTTATTGCTTTTGTTTTGTTCACCCATTCATTCTTTTGTTTGTTTGTTATTCCATTTGTCACTCTGTTTGTATCTTGTGTATAAGGTAACTCAGAAAGTATTTGAAGTAGGAATTTGATATTTGGCAGACTTATTGGGGCTGGGAAGTAGATTATCTTTTGAAAAGAAAAATAAGATTAATTTTATGAGAGTTATTCCCCTTTTCAAGTTTGGCTTTTTGTAGTCGGGGGTAATAGTATTTAACAAACACTTATTTCTAGTTTTTGTTTCCTTGGTTTTGATATTTCATGCCAATTGTCTCTTAACCCTGATCCTGCTGGTCCTGATATGCCCTGCATTAGCAAACCGTGTAGATCCAGATCATGTGGCTTCTGAATAATCCTACTGATTTGGATCTGCACTGTTTGTCATTCAGTATCTGAATTTGTAGCAACAACCAGGATCAAGGAATCTGATTGGCTGACAATTAGAAGTGGGCATGGCATCTTAATTTTTTCAGCATAGCAAGGTTAAGAACAGAAAGGGACTGACACCGCAGGCAAATTATCAATATGCATGAGATGTGAAACCAGAATTTCCATCACGAAAACATGCCTATATAATTTTGACCCCCTTAAACCCCACTGTTATATAGTAAAACTGGGGTTTACAGGGGTATACATTAAAATATTATTTCTGCTCAAAAACATAGATTGTGGGGTACTCGTTAGAACCGCCTCGGTGAGGCGGTTCTAACGAGTACCCACAATCTATGTTTTAAGCAGAAATATGAAAAGTATCGGAATTTTTATCTGAAAAATTTTCAGTTTTTGGTGGTGAAATTTTCAATATTTTTGAATAGGCGTGTTTTCGTAATGCAAGACAGTATCACTATGTCATCTGTCAATTTTGTCCTCAACATTAAGCTGCTCTTTTATGTAAATGCATTTTCGGTACACTGGAACTTTTTTATAAGATGGTTCATTATCAGGACATCATCACGAAAACAAGCCTATATAATTTTGACCCCCTTAAACCTCACTTTTATATAGTAAAACTGGGGTTTACAGGGGTATGCATTATTTTTGTTATTTCTGCTCAAAAACATAGATTGCGGGTACTCGTTAGAACCGCCTCGACGAGGCGGTTCTAACGAGTACCCACAATCCATGTTTTGAGCAGAAATATGAAAAATATCAGCGTTTTTCATCTGAAAATTTTCAGTTTTTGGAGGTGAAATTTTCTAAAATATTTGAATAGGCGAGTTTTCGTAATGTGTTGTTGATATAAGATGGTTTA
The DNA here is from genome assembly GCA_964016985.1 of Anodontia alba. Taxonomy (NCBI): domain Eukaryota; kingdom Metazoa; phylum Mollusca; class Bivalvia; order Lucinida; family Lucinidae; genus Anodontia; species Anodontia alba. The sequence goes on from OZ024824.1 coordinate 11,606,752, forward strand.
AAAAGTGGACCCCAAAAGTGTTGTATCCATACAAAAATGTATAGATTATATAAAAAAAATGACCATTTATCATCATTTTTTTCTATATTATCTGTTCAGTTTTGTTTGGATACAGCACGGTTGTTTACCTAACATATTTTTTTTGCTTTGGATCCCAGCAATATTGTTATAAAGAGGTTGTGGTGTATTAGGTTTTGTAACAACCACTATATAGTATTCTTATTTTCTGTTAGGTGCAAGGTAAGAATTTTACATTCCTTTGATAACCCTTGAAGTGCTAATCACAACTGCAGCAGATGACATTTTGCTTTTTTTTTGAGTGGGGGGGGGGTGGGGTGTATTTTTCAGAGAAAAATAGGGCTGGCAAAAGTTTTGTATCCAAACAAAAATGTATGATGTAGAAATATGACCATTTATGATCATGAAATGCCAGGTCTTATTTTCTCAGAGAAAAATAAAAAAGTAAGACTGTCGTCTGCTACAATTTTAAGGGTTAGAAGTGTAATGTTTATCCTACTAAGTTCATGACAATAAATACATATAATGGCTTCTTTCACAATAAAAAAATGTTTCCCAAATTTTGAAACAGAACATAACAATGATAATTTTCTGCAAAAGCAGTATTTGAGCAGCTACATTGTATTTATAAATTTTAAAACACCTTGGAAGTATGAAAAGTCCAGGTATGTGTTTCATTGGGTCTGTGCCATGAGCCCTGTATTATGGTGTATCCTGCCATCCTGGATGAAAGAAGATTGAATGGGACCTTTTTGTGACGCCTGCTTAGCATGGCGGACACATGGGGATCATGTTGTCTGTCTGCATCGGCGGCAGCATCGGTGTCGTCGTCACACATTTTGTTTAGTAACTTTTAAAGGGATGTATTGATTTCATTCAAATTTTGCAGAACTTTATATCACTATAAAATACAGGTCAAGTTTGATATTGGTAATCATTCGCCAAATTCTGGCTGAGTTATGGCCCTTTTTCGACAGTTTTTGTTGTTCCTTTCCGCTCAGTAACTTTTGAAGGGATGCATTGATTTCATTCAAACTTTGCAGAACTTTATATCACTGTAAAATAGAGGTCAAATTCGATATTGGTAATCATCTGCCAAATTTTGGCTGAGTAATGGCCCTTTTTTGACTTAGTTTTTGCTGGTGTGTTGATATTGGTTTCTGATCAATAATTTTTGCAGGGATGCATTGATTTTATTGAAAGTTTGCAGAAGGATATATCATTGTAAAATACAGGTCAAGATCGATATTAGTAATCATCCGCAAGATTTTGGCTGAGTTATGGCCCTTTTTGTCCCCCGCCTTTTCAAAGAAAAGCGAAGGGACACTGTTTTTGGTTTTCCGTGGCGCGTGGTGCGTGGTTTCGAGTTTTTAGTAGGTACTTTGTCCCCTTAACTCCTCCCACAGTTTTTGTCCGATCCTTTTGAAACTTTACAGGTGTTTTAAGGATGGTCTGAAGATATGCATGTGGTTTTTTCAGAATCCTGAAATAATTTTTTATCACTTTTTCCGCATTTTTAACTTAGACATTTTTTGAGTTCTAATATTACAGAAGTCTATAGGGAGTAGGTACCTTGTCCCCTTAACTCTTCCCACAGTTTTTGGCCGATCCTTTTGAAACTTTTTACATGGGCTTTTAGGATGGCCTGAAGATATGCATGTGGTTTTTTCAGAATCCTGAAGTAATTTTTTATCACTTTTTCTGCATTTTTAACTTAGACATTTTTTGAGTTCTAATACTACAGAAGTGTATAGGGAGCAGGTACCTTGTCCCCTTAACTCCTCCCACAGTTTTTGGCTGATTCTTTTGAAACTTTACAGATGTTTTAAGGATGGTCTGAAGATAAGCATGTGGTTTTTTCAGAATCCTGAAATTAATTTTTATTACTTTTTAGACATTTTGAACATAGACTTTTTTTGAGTTCTAATACTACAGAAGTATATAGGGAGCAGGTACCTTGTCCCCTTAACTCCTCCCACAGTTTTTGGCCAATCCTTTTGAAACTTTACAGGTGCTTTAAGGATGGTCTGAAGATATGCATGTGGTTTTTTCAGAATCCTGAAATTATTTTTTATCACTTTTTACACATTTTGAACTTAGACATTTTTTGAGTTCTAATATTACAGAAGTCTATAGGGAGTAGGTAGCTTGTCCCCTTAACTCCTCCCACAGTTTTTGACCGATCCTTTTGAAACTTTACGTGGGCTTTTAGGATGTCCTGAAAATGTGCAAGTGGATTTTTCAGAATCCTGAAATATTTTTTTATTACTTTTTCCCCATTTTTAACTTAGACATTTTTTGAGTTCTAATATTACAGAAGTGTATAGGGTGCAGGTACCTTGTCCCCATAACTCCTCCCACAGTTTTTGTCCGATCCTTTTGAAACTTTACAAGGGCTTTTAGGATTGCCTGAAGATATGCATGTGTTTTTTTCAGAATCCTGAAATAATTTTTTACCACTTTTTCTGCATTTTTAACTTAGACATTTTTTGAGTTCTAATACTACAGAAGCGTATAGGGAGTAGGTACCTTGACCCCGTAACTCCTACCACAGTTTTAAGCCGATCCTTTGAAACTTTACAGGTGCTTTAAGGATGGTCTGAAGATACGCATGTGGTTTTTTCAGAATCTTGAAATTTATTTTTTATCACTGGTTTCCTGCTTCAATACTTAGGTAATTGATACAGGACCAATGGTCCTCTGGTTAACTTTACCATTTTTAACACCTCAAATAAAAATAAGGCGGGGGACATAAATTCCCCATGGAATTTGCTTGTTTGACTTAGTTTTTGTTGTTGTGTTGATATTGGTTTTCACTCAATAACTTTTGCAGGGATGCATTGATTTTATTAAGAGTTTGCAGAAGAATATATTATTGTAAAATACAGGTCAAGTTCGATATTGGTAATCATCCGCAAAAGTTTGGCCCTTTTTCTACTTAGTCGCCTTTAGGGATAGGAGCGATTATAAGGACCAGTGTATTTTTTCCTTTTTCATATCAAATGGTTGGTGCTTTAAGCAGGTGACACAGCCGATTCTCAGAATTCTAGTTTTTTATTCCAGCCTTCCCAGGCACTTTTGCTCTGTTTTGGAGATTGCTTGATATAGTCTGAAACAGACAGCAGGGCCATGGCAATAAGTGTAGGTCCTAATCAGGTAACATGTGGCACTGCCTCTATGTGACTCAGTTGCCTGGCAGCGTTAAAAATCTGAAAACTGAAAAACTGGTAACATGTTTAGCATCTGATTTTGGTCTACACTGTTTGCTAGCATCGTGATCTTGGTCTACACTGTTTGCTGAGATCTGTCTGCCCCAATATGTAGGGTAAATATGCTAAAACTTGTTTTACTATTACAGTATATGAGCTGGGGCACAGGATTTCCTACAAGATTGCTTATGAGCCCAGCAAAGACTCAGATCAGCCTATGCATCTGCCCAGGCTGATCAGATTCTTTGCTGTCCACCTGAAGATGCCTTGTATCCTTGGCTACTTACAGGGTGCCCTGCAAAGCATCACCAAAACAGCCCTATATAATTTTGACCCCCTTAAACTCCACTTTTAAAATAGAAAACATAGATTGTGGTACTTGCTAGAACCACCTCACCAAGGCGGTTCTAACGAGTACCTACAATCTATGTTTTGAGCAGAAATATGAAAAATATATGAATTTTTTATCTGAAAATTTTCCTTTTTGGGTTGTAAAATTTTCAATATATTTGAATAGGCATGTTTTAGTAATGGAATCTGATCAGACTACATGGATGCACAGGCCGATAGGAGTCTATGCAGGGAGCACATTGTAGGAAATGATGCTGTGCCCTGGCTCATGATGTCAAAGTATTACATTGTCAAATCATGAGTAATTATAATTTTGTTTGCAAATTTGTGAAACACTTCTCTAAAAAGCAGTAATTCTGTAACATTGATCTGTTGGCAGTAATAGCAGTAATATTTTCTGCCTTTCCTTCTGTCTCCATTTATAGTACATATGAGCATGTGCATGTGAAAAAATACAAATTCTACATCTTCTTAAGGTCTAATTGCTTGCTGTATTATACTATATGCTTTACAAGATGTATAAGATTGAATTTGGAGCAGCATATCATAGTGTCAGATAAGGTGCTGTTGTATTGAAGTATTGTATAAATCTATTAACATCAATAATAATAATAATTATAACCTTATACTTTAAATATTATAAAAGTTCCATATGTGCTACTTTACATAAAAAGGGCTTTAGCATGTACATGGATACCAAAGACAGAAGCTAGTAAATTAAAGCAGGACTTGAGCTGGTCATATGACCAGGTTGGGTAGAAAACTAACCCTTGTCATGCTGAATAAATTAAGATGCTACGCCCACATCTAGATTTCAGCCAGTCAGTTTACTTGATCCAGGCTGTTGCTAAAAATTCAAATACTGAATGGCAAACAGTGCAAATCCAGATCAGTTGGCTTCTTCCGATCTGGATCTGCACTGTTTGGAAAGGCAGTGCATATTCGGGTTTAGCAGGACAAGGATTAAGGCAGGACTTAAGTTGGTCATTTGACCAGGATGGGCAGTAAATTAAAGCATGACTTGAGCTGGTCATTTGACCTGATTGGGGAGTAAATTAAGGAAGGACTTGAGTTGGTCATTTGAACAGGTTTGGTGGTAAATTAAGGCAGGACTTCAGTTGGTTATTTGACAGAATTGGGTGGTTAATTAATGCTTAGCAGGTGGGGTAAAAATTTCAGCAGATGACATTTTGAAATATATTCTTATTTTTTCCCAGAAAATAGGATTTGAAATTTGGTGCAACTGTCTCCCTACCTAGGAGACAGCTCAAATGACCAACACAAGTCCTGCATTATTTCACTCCCAAACATAGTCAGATGACGAGTTTGCTGTAATTTGCTCCCAAGCCTGGTCAAATGACCAATATACTCCTCGCTGGTCTAATGACCAGAATTGGATTGTAAATTAAGGCAGGGCTTGAGTTGGTCATTTGACCAGGTTGGGTGGTAATTTAAGGCAGGGCTTGAGTCGGTCATTTGACCAGGTTGGGTGGTAATTTAAGTTAGGACTTGAGTTGGTCATTTGACCAGGTTGGGTGGTAATTTAAGGTAGGATTTGAGTTGGTCATTTGACCAGGTTGGGTGGTAATTTAAGGTAGGATTTGAGTTGGTCATTTGACCAGGTTGGGTGGTAATTTAAGGTAGGATTTGAGTTGGTCATTTGACAAGGTTTGGTGATAATTTAAGGCAGGATATGAGTTGGTCATTTGACCAGGTTGGGTGATAATTTAAGGCAGGACTTGATTTGGTCATTTGACCAGGTTGGGTGATAATTTAAGGCAGGATTTGAGTTGGTCATTTGACCAGGTTGGGTGATAATTTAAGGCAGGATTTGAGTTGATCATTTGACCAGGTTGGGTGGTAATTTAATGCAGGATTTTTGGTCATTTGACACGGTTGGGTGGTAATTTAAGGTAGGATTTGAGTTGGTCATTTGATGAAGTTGGGTGATAATTTAAGGCAGGACTTGAGTTGGTCATTTGACCAGGTTGGGTGATAATTGAAGGCAGGATGAGTTGGTCATTTGACCAGGGGTGATAATTTAAGGCAGGATTTGAGTTGGTCATTTGACCAGGTTGGGTGATAATTTAAGGCAGGATTTGAGTTGGTCATTTGACCAGTTTGGGTAGTAAAGCCTTTTGCACAGTCAAAAAAACATTATAAAGGCTGTGGTTGCTCTGAACTTAACCCGTAAAGTGCCAATCACAACAGCAGAAGAGGACATTTTTTTTTTTTTTTTCAGAGAAAACAAGTCTTGACATTTCATGTGAATTTTCTGCTTCAAAACAAGTCTTGACATTTCATGTGAATTGTCTGCAAAGCAGACAATTCACACAAAATGTCAAGACTTGTTTTCTCTGAAAAATAAAAAAAATTTAGAATGTTGTCTGCTACAAATTTTGCTTGGTGCTTTAAGGGTTAAAGCTTAATATCAGTCAATCATTTTTCTTCTGGTAGATGTTACAGTTGCGAGACTTGCTTCTGAGGCAGCTTTGCCATATAGAATAAATGTATTTTTTTTGCGTAGGACAGTGCTTCAGCTTTGTACTTTCTTTGACAAAGAACAGTAGGATACAATAAGCTATGACTAGAAAAATATACTGTATCACATAAACAACAGACTCTGTTCAATATGTACATTTATATGTGTAATTTGATCTAGGTCTGCATCATCTGTTGTAAAAGTCATATATTCAGATAAGATGTTTTTGTAATCAAAAAATATGGATATTCTTTCTTATTTATGCACAAAAAAAATACATTGTGCACATGCATTAGAAATGCCTGGACAATGCACTTCTAATGTGTACCCACAACAACTGTTTTTATGCAGAAATAAGAAAACTATTTACTTGATAGCCCTTCTAATCTGGAGCATTCAGGGCCCGGTTGTTCAAAGCGTCGTTAGCTTAACGAGCTCGTTAAGGGTCATTTCGTTAACTGTTTTAGCGGATTCAATATACAATATTATGATATTTTTTGCTAAAAAAATGTGAGTAGCTTTTGCACTGCAAAAGCTACTCACATTTTTTCAGCAAAAAATTTCAGCATATTTGCGTATCACTCAATTAAAATTTTAACGAATCGTTAACTAACGACATCGTTAGTTTTGAACAACTGGGCCCTGTATGTAATACAGTGGTAGACAAAGGCCCTTACTGCATATGGGGGCATGAAAGCACCAGATTAGCCTGCACATTCATGCAGACTGATCAAAGCCTTCATTGCCAACTTACAGAATCCATGGACACAGTACAAAATATCAGTAAACAGAGAAGGCCCTTGGCTCTCTCTGTATATGTTGTAAGGGGTTTTGTTACCACACAGCAGTTTAACTTCTAACCACCTTTTTAACTGCATAAATATATTTTAACCCTAGTCCTGCTGAACCTGGATATACCCTGCTTTTGCAAACAGTGTAGATCCAGATCAGCTGGCATCTGCAGGATCTGCAGTTTGTCTATTAGAATGTGAATTTGAATCAACAACCTGGATCAAGTGATCTGGCTGAAAATTAGAAGTGGGTGTGGCATCTTAATTTATTCAGCATGACAAGGGTTACTTGCTTATTAACCAAATTCTTTCTTATTTCCCCTATTCTATTGTGAAAATACCTCCAGATAAGAAGGGTATAAAGATAAATATTTTCTTTATTTCTCCACAAAATCATATGTTGTGGGTATTCATTAGAAGCATCTTGCAGGGATGCTTCAAATGAGTATCCACAACATATGTTTTTGTAGCAGAATGAGGAAAAAATGTCAATATTTTGGATTTAAAAATTGATTTATATAAAGTTATGGCTAGCAAGTATACATTTTGCATAGATATATTGACCTAATGTTATGTAAGAATAGCTTCAGTTATTTCAGAATATGTTAACCATTAGTTACAGTACTGTTTAAACGTTAAAGCCCTGTTCACTTCGGTTGCAAACAACATTTTGATTTTTTTTTTTTTGGTATTTATCAGAGAAAATAAGACCTGGCATTTTATATGAATTGTCTGCTAGGCAGATGATTCACATGAAATACCAAGTCTTATTTTCTCTAAAAAAATAGTATGTCATTTGCTACAATTTTGCTTAGTGCTTTAAGAGTTAAAAAAAGTAAATTTAATGGAGGAAAAATAGCTCTGATGGCATCTTCCCTTTCCATTCATATATTTGCTGACTTGGTAAAATTTTATCAACCAACATTTGAAATATTTTTCTTATTTTTCCTGGAAAATAGGATTTGACACTGATGATATTTTTCTTATTTTTCCTAGGAAATAGGAATTGAACCTTCATGCAAATTGTCTTGTAAGGAGACAATATGCATTAAGCGTCAGATCCTAAATTCTTGAACAAATAAGAAAAATGTTGTCAGTTTTTCATCTGCTGAATTTGCCCATAGCATGGAAAATGTTAACCCCTAAAGCACCAGTCACAACTATTGTTGTCTGCTTTGTCATCTGCTTGTGATTTTAAAAGTCATTTTTGCAAATAGTGTGGACCCAGATCAGACTGCTCCTAAGGAGCAGTCTGATCAGGGTCCACACTGTTTGCCTGTATGCAAAAATAGGTTTGAAAAGTCTGCAAGAATATTCAGCAGACGACATAAACAGACGACATTTTCAGATACAGTTTTTCTTGGCGCTTTAAGGGTTAATATCTTTGCAACAGTAATTCATGTAACATAAGAGCTGCATCATTCTTACTGTATTTACCCCAAATATTCGGACAGGCAGGAATTTGATCAGGGTCTACGATGTTTACCATACACTCACTGCATTTTAGATTCATCACTAAGTCGTCAAACGGACTTGTTCAAATTGTAGGATAAGAATGGTCAGAAGTTAAGGTGTCTGAATATTTAGGGTAAATATGTTAGTACAGTAAAACCTGTGTAAGATACCCAGCTTTGAACTTGACTTTAGTGGTTGATGTGGAAAGGTAGTTGTCTTATAAAGGTACAAGTCATGTAATTTTGCTAGCAAAATTACATGACATGTACCTTTATAAGACAGACAACTTTTTCCACATCAACCACTATTTAAAGTCAGTCTCAAAGGTGGCTCTCTTACACAGGTTTTACTGTATTCATTTGTGAGGAATTGGAAATAGTTACTTTATATATATTATATGAAGAGATTTCGTGGCAGTGTGTCTATTTATTTGCACTTGTGTCATTTTTTTTTCTCAGAAACTATTGGTCTCTAGTACAAAATTGGTATTTAAGTACAATAAAACTGTAAATTTTTAGTGCGTCTTATTTGCACTTGTGTCATTTTTTTCTCAGAAACTATTGGTCTCTAGTACAAAATTGGTATTTAAGTACATTAAAACTGTAAATCATTTACGGAATGTCCTAAAATTTTGTAGAGTGTCTGACAAAATTGCACATGTAAACAGTATAGACCCAGATAAGACTGCTTTTCTGATCAAGGTCTACATTGTTCCACTTGGTATTTTATGAAAGAATGGCATAAAAAGCAAAATTTACGCCAAAAATGTTAGAAATTTTATGACATTTACCATAGATGTCTGTCTGTATTTCAGGTCTTAGTGAATGTGGCACCACCGAAGCCAACACGTTTGCTGACGGAGATGGAGAGGAAGGCTCTTTTGATGCACGATTTATCCCCTGGAACCCCCGTCTCTCAGGATTCTCAGAAGATTCCTTTGTATGAGAGTAGCAACACAGCACTGAATGATGAACAAGATGATCTTTACAATATTCACTGGGATATGCTTAATGAGGATATTTTATTGTCACTTGAAAGAGAAAATTTATTTGCAGAATTATATGATCCTCCAAAATTAGAGCTTGATTTGGATACTAGTTGGATAGAGGCACCACTAGCTAGTCCCGAGGAACTGTCAGTGGCATCAGGTCTCTTTGGGTTAAGCAGGGATAATTCATACAAGAAAAAATGTGTAAGCTCAACCTCTGTAAAACTGGAAACAATACAGCAGTCTCCTGACATGAAAGTGAAACTGGACACACCTAAAGGTTCCTCGGATGGTATTTTTGAAGATAAAACTGGTGCTGTTCCCACTGAGATAACTGTTACAGAACCTGTTGATAATGTAGAGGATCAGTCAGTTAGAAAGGTTGACAGTAGTACAAAAAGTAATATAGATAGTACCTCTCCAAACTTGAATGAAACTCATAAACCAACTTCAGATCATATCCAGTCAGATTCTCATAGCATTATTGAAGACAAAAATATTCATTCACATCATTTATCACCACCTGAAATCCAACCATCTTCATTAAGTAGTACAGATAATTCAGTCATGGAATGTGATAGTCATGTGTACGATAGACATTCCCCTGTTGAAAGTACTCAGTTTCAGCATTTAAATCCCAATGATCATTATTCCCCAGCTGGCTTGGGATATACCCCTGAATGTTCAGGTGTACGACACCCGAGTCCTAGACAAGTTCACAGTCCAAAAGTTCATTCACCAAATAATAAACGTTTACATTACTCACAATCAGAATCATATATTGGTACCTTATCAGACAAATATAGTATGAAACGATCAAAAGAGCAGGGTGATATAGCTCACCTTCAGGATAGTACAAGAGTTTATGAAGTTAATTCAAGTAAAAGTCATGAAAAATTGTTGAAGCCACGTGAAAGCGAACCAATTTTTGAAGAAAGTAAACTTCCTACTGTACAATCTGCTATATTGGAGACAAGTGATCACTTGGAAGATGAACAAAGCCCACTTGTAGAAAAGATAGAAGATGAATTAGGGGATAGTTATTTAGAAATTAGTGCAGACATTAGGAGAGAATCTGAAAAGTTGTTTCACATGCCACCTTCTGAGGTAACAGATGAATCTGATAAAAAGCTGGTGAAGACTGATGAATTACCTGCTGTAGAAATAGATGAAACTCTTGTGACCTCTGTAGATTCTTTAATAGTGGAAGATAAAGATTTGGATATGCGTTCCACAAATTCTCGTCTTTCTGTATCAGATGGAGCATATAGTGGGTCAGAGAAACGGTCATCATCATCCTCTGGTCAGTTGACATCAGGACATTCTATATCAGATCATTCAGATGAATATACTATGGTAGAGACTGATGTTTGATGATGGTCATTACTCTCAAAGTGCCAATCAAACTGCAGCAGATATTTTTTTTCACTATTATTATTATTTTTCAGAGAAAATAGGGCTAGACATCTGTCTAGCAGATGATTCACTTATAATGTCAAGTCCTATTTTCTCTGGAAAATGATTTAAAAAAAATAGGCTGTTGTCTGCTACAAATTTGCTTGCCACTTAAAGGGTCAAAATGTTATTATTTTTGGAGGAAGTAGGGTACACATTAGGAGATGATATTCTTTTTGAGTAATCAATGCAGTTTTTGCATTAAAATGATGCCTTTGTTTTGTGAGCAATCTTTAGATGAATGTTTGGGAAAATCCATTCATATCTCATGAATCATGCTTGAAGAGAACCATTCATATCTTGTGAATTCAAGTTTGGGGAAAACAATTCATATCTCATGAGTTCATGTTTTTGGAGAAGCATTTATATTTCATATGATTGTTTGGCGAAAATCAAACAAATCTCATACCAGTATTTGCAGAAAACCATTTCAAATGAATATTTGGGAAAACTATCCATAACTCATATGAATATTTGGAGGAAAAGACCCTTATCTCATATGAATATTTTGGGGGAAACCATCTTTATCTCATATATAATAGTTGGAGAAAACCTTCAACATCTTACATGAATAGTTGATGAAAAGAATCCATAATTCATGTAAATATTTGGTGAAAACCATCCATATATGAATGTTATGGGAAAAGTCATCAATTCTCATACTCGTATATGAAGACATGTCCAGCCGGCCTTGGTGGCTCAGTTAGATGCACATCCGACTGGTGATCAGGAGGTTGTGGGTTCAATGCCCTCCTGGTCCAGCAACATTATTTCATGGATATTGATCATGAAATATTTTCTACAATCATTCTTTCCCTTCTGCTGATTCTAGAATGGCTGTTGTCAGTTCCTGGTTTAAGAAAGTGCACAAGCACTGGTTAGCCACTTAGAGGACTAAGCCTGCCCAGAAAGAAGTGTTGTCAGGTAAACTGACCAGCTCAACATGACAATAATTTTGACTGGGCTGTTAAACTCCAAACCAAGCCAACCTAGATAAGGTGATCATCTGGGATTTTTTTTTCTTTCTTTTCTTTTTTTGCGCCCAAACGTATTAAGTGAAACATACCTCTTCCCCAACTGACTTTGCCTGTGAGGCAGTTGCAAGGAGTACCCATTTGATACATTTTAATACAAAAGTAACTAGAATTATCTTCCAAATTCTATGTGAAAAGAGGCTCTGGTCACACAGTGGAATTACTGGTACATCTTAGCTTTGGAAAAGATGGATTACACAGTTCCCCTTAATATTCCAACATTTGGATGCCTTAACGCTTTACCATACTTGTCCTAAAATTTTAAAACATCAGTTTTTCTATATTGTGTGTGTATAAAAACTGCTGGATGAGTAGCAAACAGTGTAGACCCAGGTCAGATGCCACATTTTGTGGCATCTGATCTGGGTCTACACTGTTTCCTCATGCCTGTTTGTCACAATACTTAGTGTAAATATGGTATACTGATTTAACCCTAGTCCTGCTGAACTCAGATTCACCCTGCCTTTGCAAACAGTGTAGATCCAGATCAGTTGGCTTCTTAAGAAGCCAACTGATCTGGATCTGCACTGTTTGCCATTAAGTATGTGAATTTTAAGCAACAATCCAGATCAAGTAATCTGATTGGCTGAAAATTAGAAATAGGCGTGGCATCTTAATTTATTCAGCAGGACAAGGGTTAAATCATTCTGTCTGCCTGGTTCTTCAGTAGAAAAGAGGACAGTAGAATCTTCAGACAGTTGTAGTTCTGGAAAGTTCAGTTATTGTGAAGTTAAAGAGTGGGGTAAAGAGAGAGGAATGTATCCAGACTGCATAGCTGTTCATGTTTTCATTAGTCTTTTCTCCACGTATATGGGCAAATTGTGGTAGCTGAGCTCGTTATACAGGAAACTTTTTATAACACAGTTCATTATCACACAATTTTGGATATAACAGTGTTTAGAAATGGACCCCAGGAATATTGTATTGAAATTAAAATGTATAGATTATTTATACAAAAAGAAATATTTGATATAAACTATATATTTTTGTTCAGAAACAGTATAGAAAAAGGACATTCATGAATGGATTTGTCTAAATTTTAATACAATTAATATCTGAAAGGTTGTCTTTTGAAACTGAGAAAACACAAATGAAAATTAGAGACTCAGTTTTATTGTCTTCGTACGCAGCTATGTAATTTGCAAGGCTGCATATACCCTCTAGCACCAGCTTAAATGGTATTTTATTTCCTAAGTAACTAGACTGGCTCAATGATCCCAAATGAAATAAAAATATAATATGCACTATTTACAATAAGTATGGTAAGAAGTTATGGTGTCCAACTATTTAACTCTTAAAGTGCTAACCACACATCATGAAAACATGCCTACCAGTATTCAAAATATATTGAAAATTCCACCACCAAAAAAAAGGAAAATTTTCAGATAAAAAAAATCTGATATTTTTCATCATTCTGCTCAAAATATACATTGTGGGTACTTGTTAGAACTGCCTAACTGAGGCAGTTCTAAGGAGTATCCACAATCTGTGTTTTTGAGCAGAAATAAGAAAAATAATGTATACACCTGTAAACCCCAGTTATACTATATAAAAGTGGAGTTTAAGGGGGTTAAAATTACATACCCTAGCTATGTTTTTGTGATGAGCTGCAGCTGATGACATTTTCATATTTTTTTTTTTTTTTGTATCTTTTTAGGGAAGATAAGATGACATTTCATGTGAATTGTCTGGCTAGCAGACAATTCACATGCAATGTCAAGTCTTAATTTCTCTGAAAAAGGATAACAAAAGATTTAAAATATTTGTCTGCAACAATTATTCTTAGTGCTTTAAAGGTTAATTTAATTATGGTATCTGTATTTTTAAGGGTTCATATGTATGATTTTGTGGTTATATTAGATTTTGTTCCTCAAAATTATTCCCATTAGCTTTAGTGACCATATTTGTCATTTTAAACATGGTGCTATAACTGTTTAAACATGATTGTGTTAATTTGCAGATTGAGAAAAAATATGGATTTTTGCTGGCAAAATATGTTGCTTTGCTCCTTCAGTAAACTGAGATTATATTATATTATCCCTTAAACCATTTTAGTCTGGAGAACCCACAAAAGGGTAATTGGCAAACTGTGCAGATCCAAATCAGATGCCACAAAATGCAGTGTCTGATCAGGATCTTTTCTATTTGCATTAACTACAGGAATTTCTATAAAACATAGTACATGTAATAATAAAAACTAATCAGACATCCTGCTATTGGAAATATTATTTTATTAGCCAGACATGCTCCAGGGCAAAATGTTTTGCACCACTATATTCTACTCTTCATAACCTTTGATTTGATATGCAACATGACTATGTACAAAATGGTTTTTGACTCAATGGGGCCACACACCCCCTGGCCCTGCCCCCAGGGACCACATCAAAATTCTGAATGTGTTCCTCCAGTCCTCATCCATGGGGCTATTACCTGTGACAATTTCAAGGTTCTAGCTAAAACACCCTAAGAGAAGTTGGGTGACAATAAAAAAAAGAACCTAAAAGCCTACTTTGATCTCTAGTGACCCCCAGACATGCCCCGGGGAAAAATTTTTGCACCACTGTATTCTATTCTTCATAACCTTTGATTTGATATGCAACATCACTATGTTTGTGCAAAATGGATTTTGGATTTTGGACCCTTCAAGGCCACACCCCCTGGCCCTGCCCCCAGGGGTCACATCAAAATTCCGAATGTGTTCCTCCAGTCCTCATCCATAGGGCTATTACCTGTGACAGTTTTAAGGTTCTAGCTAAAAAAGCCTAAGAGGAAATTGGTGGCAATAAAAAGAAACGGACCCAAAATCCTACTTTCTACAATCATTCTCTCCCTTCTGCTGATTCTAGAATGGCTGTTGTCCCAAACCTCTAGTGACCCCAGACATGCCCTGGGGCAAAACTTTTGCACCACTATATTCTACTCTTCATAACCTTTGATTTGATATGCAACATGGCTATGTTTGTATAAAATGAATTTTGGACCCTTTGGGGCAACACCGCCCCTGGCCCTGCCCCAAGGGGTCACATCAGAAATTCTGAATGTGTTCCTCCAGTCCTCATCCATAGGGCCATCGCCTGTGAAAGTTTTGAGAATCTAGCTTAAATGATCTAGGAGCAGTGGTGTGACATTACAGACGGAAGGATGGACAGACGTCCGGCCGGATGGACGGGGGGTATAATAATATCCCTGCTTTTTCTTCGAAAAGCACAGGAATAATAATAATAGCATGTAAAGTATTATCTGTCCTCACAAATGAAGTAAAGGGAAGTAATAATTTTTTCAAACGGTTCCTATTGCAAAATTGGTTTCTTCCCTCAAAGAATTTTCAGGCTTTTCTTGAAAAGATTTAACAGTTGAAATTTAGAATGTTTATCACATATTTTGGATACAGCATTTTCAAGGGTAAAGCTTGTACTGTACTTTCTGATGTGTGCCCAGTGAAGATTCAGATCAGCCTGCTCATGTGCAGTCTGATCAGAATCTTCACTGGGCACATTTTGGATAGTCAAGGATGCAAGTTTCTTCATGCGGACAATGAAGACACTTGATCAGACTGCACAAATGCACAGGCTGATCTGAGTATTTGTTGGGTGCACATATCTGAAGGTATGTCTTTTCACATTGCAGTTCATAATTATGCATATGTTTATCATCATATCAGTATCATCATATTACATATCGTGCCATTAGAGGTTTTCTTTATGGAAAAATCTGATGTTTACATAATATGTGTATATATATTGTGATTGTTGTTACGCACAGTGTTGTTATGTTTCAAAATTTGTTTTTAGCTCATTCAGAGCTGTTGTGATCACTTCTCGGCCATTTGTCATTCACTCTTTCAAATACATTGTTTCTGAGACTAATTGTGGTTGTGTGCCTAAAGAGATTAAAAAATATCAGGGTCTTTTTTTTTTTGTTTTTATGTCCCCACCTGCCGAAGGCAGGAGTGGGGCATATAGCGTTTCTCTGTGATGTTATGTCCGAACATGCATGTGTCACATTCGTAGTCAGAGTCTAACAAATGTTACAGTCTACATTCAAGTTTACATGCAAGTTTACCTGCATATTTACATTCACATTTACGTCCAAGTTGCTCATAACTTTGATACCTTTTATGCTACAAAGTTGAAACTTGGTATGCTATTTATCCAGACTTCATGGTAGAGTGCCTCTGGGGCTTGCCCCTGGGTGGGGCCAGGGGTCAGAATGTATAATAGGTCGTATTGAACACATGCAAAATGGCTACAGAATCATGAGTCTGGTACCATTACTTGCCCTAGAAAGTTAGAAATCTGGTATAATGATTACAGATGAAATAGTTTATACAGAGACCAGGATTTGGAAACTGGATCATGCTAGGGGTGGGGATGTTGGGTGGGGCCAAAGGAAACAGCCATATGGGCAAAGGCCATAGGGCAGGGGCACCTCTGTCTTCTTTAAACATATGTCTAGTTTCTTTTTTTTTTTTTTTTTTTTTTTGCAGTGCCCAGGCTATTTGATGACATGGCAGTATGTTTTAAATTTAATGAAAATATCTCAAAAACCTCTGGGAAAATTTGATTTGTATAAAATTCCAGAGTGGTACTCTTTTAGCGTTTTCATATCAAAATTATGTTTGATTTTAAAACTCTTGTAGTTACTTGGCTATTAAATTGTTTTTAAAACTTGTAGATATTTGGCAGTCAAAGCAGTGTCAGTTTCACACAGGTGAGTGAACTGTTGCCATTAAAGTTAGTTTATCTATCTAATAGAACAGGAATATTTTCTCTCCTGATTTCATGACATTCCCCTATGAAATCCCATTTATTTATATAAATATATATTTATAAAGATATCCTTAATTATTAGCACAACATAAAATTTAGAAATAATCTTACACAGGATATTTGTGTTTTGGATCTGTAACATTGTTGAACGGGGCCCAGTTGTTCAGAGCATCATTAGATTAACAAGCTTGTTAATGACAAACTTGTTAAATGTTGTAGCTAAGGTATTTTCAAATACATTGATATTTTTGCTGCAAAAATGTGAGTAGCTTTTGCAAAAGCTACTCACATTTTTTCAGCAAAAAATATCAATGTATTTGATACATATTTCAAGATATAATTTTAATGTCCCATTAGCGAACAACTTCTTTAAGTTTTGAACAACTGAGCCTTGGTATTTATTTTACGCTTTAAGGGGACTGGATACACTTGGTAGATTTTCTGCCATATTTTACAAGAGAGACAACTTTTATAACTTTCTGTTTAGTTTCCTGCACACAAAATCCTTTCTGTAAAGAGGCCTGCTCTAGAAGGAAAGAATTTGCTCCCCTTAGGAGCAAATTCTTTCCTTTTAGAATAGGCTCCTTTTCAGATGGGAGGCAAACAATTTTGACAGAGTTAGTTCCCTTGAAAGTGTATTTCCTTTTAAGTTTTACATACTAAATGATAATGCTTGAAATTTTTAGTTAAATTTAGCATTTTAATCATGATATACAGACATTTTATTTAATTTATTGTATTTTTTTTTTGTGTGTGTGCGGTTTGATATTTGATTGTATCCATCTCTTAAAGAGAATGGACACATGTCCTAGGGAAATAACATCAACACTTCGAAAGAAAATAACTCTGATACTTAAGTATTTGCCTGCATTCTTATTGGGGGTTACTCTTAAAGGAAAGAATTTGCCCCCATTTCCTGTAATGCTTCAGATACGGTAAAACCTCACTGACTGAAACACAAATGGCTTGTTTACCATAGCTGATTCAAACTCTAGTCTACCCTAAAATTAAATTTACGACCAAACATTGGTCTAACCTATGCAATTTAACGAAAGTGATTTTTTGGCACTTTTGTCTAAGAAAACATTTTTTTCTTTTCTTTGCTGAAATTGAATTATTGATGTTTCACAAAGTATTGTGAAAATTTCAGAAAAATTGAACAAGTGGAACTTGTTGAAAATCTGCCTCCAAGTTACCTACCCTACATATTTCTGCATAATTTGCATTTATTTTTACTATGGGGAATCTGCCTCCAAGTTACCTACCCTACATATTTCTGCATAATTTGCATTTATTTTTACTATGGGGAAAAAGTGAATATATATTATTTTTTATAAACCAATGACTAGAACAAAATTTTTTGTGCATAGGTGGTTACAACAAAAGGTTTTGTATTAAATCATGATAAAAGTTTGCAAAGTTACTTCCTCTGTGTAAAGTGGCAAGCAAAATATGACTTTCTGAAAGATATTGAAAGCACAGTAGGAAATTCTTCTGACAGGTCATGAAAATGAATGTTCAGGAATATTTTACAGGGAAATTTTCTTATTTTATCATGAAAATGTATGTTGTGTGTAATTAGAATCACCTCACCAAGGCTATTCTAATGAACACACTCAACATACCATTAAGCTATAGATGGTCAATGACATCCCTAAATTATCCCCATTTGCCTACTGATCAGAAGTTATGATTAACCCTCTGTGGCTCGAACTACCCATGTCTAGAACAAATTTCCTTAGTCCCGAAGATGTTTGAGCCATTGAAGTTTTACTGTACTAGGGAGGCAACTTCCTGCCTTCTTAACCCATTAAAGACTGAATAAACTCTCCTACACTGTATATTGAAAGAGTCCATTATCAATTTAGGTATGTCGAGCTATATGATATACATGTAGATATTCCCAAATGAAAATTGTTGATTTGCAAACAGTGAAGACCCTGATCAGATGCCACAGTCTGCAACCTCTGATCTTGGTCTGCACTGTTTGCCAGTTATCAGTTTAGGGGTCTCCAATGGGTTAAGATGTCTCCATTTTCAAAATGGTGGCAAAATCTTTCAGATCTTTCCATATATCTTAGATAATTTTAACCCTATTCTCTGAGAAAAAGTATAGAGAATAATTAACAGTATTTGATTGATATGAAAAATCTGTCACGATGGAGTGTGGTAATTGAGTAAAAACTAGTTCCAAAGAGCAAGTTTTTACCAAATTATCCATGCTCCTGAGTGACAGATTTTTCATATTAAGCAAACACTATTCGTTATTCCATTTATTATATACATTTCTGCTAGTACTGACTGTTTTCTTGAGACCACCACAAAATCGTTTCAATTTCAGAGGAAGAACAATAAACAACACAAGAAAATGGCATTATTCAGTCTGTTCATAACATTACGAAAACACGCCTATTCAAATATAAAGAAAATTTCACCACCAAAAACTGAAAATTTTCAGATGAAAAATTCTGATATTTTTTCATATTTCTGCTCGAAACATAGATTATGGGTACTCGTTAAAACTGCCTCACGGAGTACCCACAATCTATGTTTTTGAGCAGAAATAAGAAAAATAATGTATACCCCTAAAAACCCCAATTTTACTATATAAAACTGGGGTTTAAGGGGGTCAAATTATATAGGCATGTTTTCGTAATGAGCGACATTGACATTGTTTCATGACATAATGTTAATAGAATCATGATGTTATGGTAATGTCTTTCGTTTGGCTGGGTTTATGTCCCTTTTAGTGGCCGAGGACATCAAGATAAAATGCAGTAATGTGGGAAGCAGTCTATAAAAACAGTTTTGGCACTGTGAAATAATTCACTAGGTCATATCATCACACTGTGAACTACAGTAGAAAATAACTAACTGAGAAATCCCTACTCTTGACTGCTAGGTGTATGATAAAAGAAATTAATGTTAACAACAATTAAATTTTTTTTTGTAGCAAACACTGTTTCTTATTTGCCTAGATATACGTTTAGAAACTATAATTCCACTATTTTTGTAGTATTTTTATTTTGTTCTTTTATTCCTTTAAATATAGTGCAATTATTTTAATTTTGCTTTCCTATTAAGAGCTTTATTTTTGCAATTTAGTTCTGCTTTCTAATGATTTATTGTTGTTTCTTTCATCATGAAAATTTTGACCCCCTTAAACCCCACTTTTGTATAGTAAAACTGGGGTTTACAGGGATATGCATTATTTTTCTTATTTTGCTAAAAAAACTTACATTGTGGGTACTTGTTAGAACCACCTCACTGAGGCAGTTCTAATGAGTACCCACTATCTATGTTTTGAGCAGGAATATGAAAAATATCAGAATTTTTTATCTGAAAATTTTCCTATTCTGGTTGTAAACTTTTCAATATATTTGAATAGGCATTACGAAAACACGCCTATTCAAATATACTGAAAATTTTACCATCAAAAAATGAAAATTTTCTGATAAAAAATTCTGATATTTTTCTTATTTCTGCTCATAACATGGATTGTGGGTACTCGTTAGAACCGCCTCAACAAAATAATAAAAATAATATATACCCCTGTAAACCCCAGTTTTAATATATAAAAGTGGGGTTTAAGGGGGTCAAAATTATATAGGCGTGTTTTCGTGATGTGTGTTTTCGTAATGTTCCTGCTTTGCATGTTGAAAGTGAATGTGGCTCACAACAAATGTATAGGTTTCCTTACTTCAGATAAGAGGGGGTATCTGGTAACTATTTTTCTTATTTCTCCATGAAAAATATATTGTGGTACTCATTACGAAAACACCCCTATTCTAATATATTGAAAATTTTACCACCAAAAAAAAATGAAAATTTTCAGATAAAAAATTCTGATATTTTCATATTTCTGTTCAAAACATATATTGTATGTAGTCATTAGAACCGCCTCGATTGTGTGTACTCGTTAGAACTGCCTCGATGAGGCAGTTCTAATGAGTACACATAAGAACTGCCTCGATGAGGCAGTTATAATGAGTACACACAATATATGTTTCTGAATAGAAATAAGAAAAATAATGTATACCCCTGTAAACCCCAGTTTTACTATATAAAAGTGGGGTTTAAGGGGGTCAAAATTATACAGGCATGTTTTCGTGATGCATTAGAAGCGCCTTGATCAGGTGCTTCTAATGAGTACCACAACATACATGTATGTTTTAAGTGAGAAATTAGAAAAATAGCAACATTATTTGGTTGAAAAATGTTCCTTATCTGTAGCTATGGGTTTATATACATTATGATTTCGGTGATAATTTAGGTCAGTTTTGGATTTTTTAATCAAAACATATCTTGCCACACACATTAGAATTATCTCATGTGAATTACAGTTAATACCCAGAATATATGTTTTGATGCAGAAATAAGAAAAATTGTCTTCTAATTATTCCCTTAATTACTTCATGTATTTGTTAGCCATGAAACAAATAAAAAGGGCAGAACTTTAGTTTCTGGAAAAAAATAATTTTAAAAAATCAAAATGTTGTGTGTTACTATTTTAAATTAGCATGCAAAGATTTGATGATTTTTTTTAGATATTCAGGCTGACCAGCATTTTGACAGTTTCTTTTTTGACTTTTTTTTTAATAAAATAGGCATCTGAATTTCCAAGTACTGCCCATTTCTCAGATTTCACTAAAAAATGGACAACTTTCATTACCATAATACATTAGTTTGCAAGAGGTATCCCTAAACAGTATTAAGTACTAATATTCTGTCCAAAATGCTGTTTTTAATACCATATTGTAACTGCTGTTTTTTGTCTCTTATATGTCAAACACAGTACATGTATTCATTTTCTTTAAGCTCACCTGAGCCAAAGGTTCGAGGGGAGCTATTATGATCACTCACCATCCATCATCATTGTCATCATCATATGTCTGTCCATCTGTCCACAATTTCTATAAACAACATCTCCTTCTAAACCAATTTTAACCAAATTTTACAGGAATGATCCTTGGGTGGTACTGACTGAAAATTGTTCAAAGATTTGGAATCCATGTAGGATTCTGGTTGTTATGGCAACCAAAAGAAAAAACTTTAAAACTCTTCTTGGCATGAAGCCACCATGATTCATCAAAAAGCATGGCCACCAAGGAGCGGGGTTTATTTTCCCTATGTATCTATACAGAAAACTTTAAAAGTCTTCTTGGCAGAAACCACAGGACCAATTTCAATATAATCCTGCAGAAATGTTTCTTTGGTGACCTTCTGCCAAGATTGTTCAAGCCAT
Organism: Anodontia alba; assembly: GCA_964016985.1. Taxonomy (NCBI): domain Eukaryota; kingdom Metazoa; phylum Mollusca; class Bivalvia; order Lucinida; family Lucinidae; genus Anodontia; species Anodontia alba. The sequence continues at coordinate 11,628,549 of OZ024824.1, forward strand.
CAGGATTCATAAAAAAAAACATGGCCGCCAGGGGAGGGACATTTTCTCTATATAATGTATATAGAAATTTTGAAGATTGGATTAAAAAAGATATGAGGCACTGCTTGCCATATACAGCATGGCTTCTATATTTTATAAGACCATCATCACACTCTTGAACAAAATTTATATAAAAATCTTAAAGCAGTGAACTTCAATAGTAAGTAAGCAAATCTGGTTGCTCAGGTGAGCGATATAGCACCATCATGGTCCTTTTGTTTATTATACCAGACCATTTAGGAATGAATTATATAAATACGGTTGATTTGATTTCAAAAGAAACAACATTTAAGTAATACAGCTTTGCATGATATTATCTTCCCTACATGAGACATCTATCAGTTTCTGAGATTTCCTAATTTATGTATATGTTCAGAAAATTGAGGGTAACTCCTTCATGGAAAAATACCCATTATGCATCATACATTTACTTTCTTATATTTCTTTCAAAATTTTTAAAAGCTATTAAAAATACTGGAAGTGAAAAGAATGCATATTTTTTTCAGAAATTTCCAAAAGGTTGGTGAGCCTGTTTGTTTCTTTTATCCAGCATCACGTGTTCAGTTTGTTTTTCTAGCTTTTTTTTATCAAGTCTATCTTTTGGTTTCTTTTTCTTTCTCTTTGCTTACTGTTCATTATCGCCTCAGTTATTCATTACAAAAACATACCTATTCAAATATACTGAAAATTTTATCATAAAAAAAAATGACAATTTTCAGATAAAAAAAATCTGATATTTTTTTTTTTTCTGCTTAAAAACATAGATTGTTGGTACTCATTAGAACTGCCCCATTGAGGCAGTTCTAACAAGTACCCACAATCCATGCTTTTGAGCAGAAATAAGAAAAATAAAGTATACCCCTGTAAATCCCAGTTTTACTATATAAAAATGGGGTTTAATTGGGTCAAAATAATATAGGCATGTTTGCGTGATGTGTTGAGATCAAGACAGCTTTTATATTTTACATAATTGCACATTCATACAGATTATATTACTTAAAGGGACTTTAGAAGCACCTCACAGAGTTGCTTCAAATGAGCTCCCACAATATATGTTTTCATGGAGAAACAAGACAAATGTTTATCTGGGTACAGTAAATGTCCTAAAATTTTGTACACCACAGTTTCTAATAAAATGACATAGGCAAACATGACAAACCCAGATCAGACTAGGAGCAGTCTGATCAGGGTTTACACTGTTTGCCATTCCACTAAGTATTTTGTGAAGCAACTGAATAAAAAGCAAAATTTAGGGAAAAAAGTGTTGAATAAAGCGTTCAAAATTTCAGGACATTTACTGTACTCCTTTTATCTGGAGCATTGTTTAGCGATAGACCCCTTTTTACTTGATTCAGCTGAAAGTGTAATCCGTAAAGGACATTTTTGAATGAAATAAATTCATGTTGATTGCTACTATGTTTTTCTGAAATATTTGGACAGATCTTGCCTGTGCAAACAGTGCAGACCCAGATCAAACTGACCTTAAGGAGCAGTTTGATCTGGGTCTACACTGTTTATCATTCAGTCAACAGTTTCAGGCACATCATTAGGTCAGATGGAGTTCTTTTGATTTTAGAAGAATTATGGTAATGACCTATGGTGTCCAAATATTTAGGATAAATTACAGTGTTAACCCATTTTACTTGGGGAAACCCTTAGAGGGATATTTGGCAAACAATGGAAACCCAGATCAGACCCCACAAAATGTGGAAATATTGGAAATAGACCAGTCCAAAGAGTTGTGGTGGAACAGTCCACTTGATGTAAATGGGTTAATGAAATTATTAATTATTTTATTCATATTCATAAATACTGTATTTAAGTTGATATCCAAGCTTTTACTTATATTGTTACAGTAATGAGTCCCAATTTTGAGCTTGCATAATACATGTGTTCACATATTTATTAATGACACAATATCAGTACATGTTCAGCATTTGCTTATGTCAGACTGTGTATACAGAGATATGAAAGCTCATACAAAATCCGTAATGGGCAATTTTTTGAAAAGGTAACCCTTGTCCTGCTGAATAAATTAAGATGCCACACCTACTTCTAATTTTCAGCCAATCAGATTGCTTGATCCAAATTGTTGCTATAAATTCACATACTTGATGGCAAACAGTGCAGATCCAAATCAGTTGGCTTCTTCAGAAGCCAGCTGATCTGGATCTACACTGTTTGCAAAGGCAGGGTATATCCGGGTTCAGCAGGACAAGGGTTAAAATAGAATTGGCTGGAAAAAATATGGATTTACTTATATACAACTCTTATTTGTATAGGTGAAAGGATTCTTGTCATATACCTGACTGTTCAGGTATAGGTTTGTTTTGTTGATTGTATTCCCACTTCATCTGCTCGCCTTTGTCTATTCAGTTCCTTTTCACTTATTCCCATTTCACCCAGTGTGTTATTTTGCCTATTTTCTTCCATCTGGCTTCTTTTAAAGATTTTGATAGTGAAGAAAATAGTGTTTTGGGGGAAAATATTGTTAATTATCTAACACTACCATGATAAGAAGTAAAAATGAATCAGGTGCTTGCTTTTAACTTTAATAATTTCAACTCTCCATCTTTATGCAATCTGTGTGATAGAGGGAAAAGATTTATGCTTCAATAAAATTCAGAACAGGAATTTGTGGGATCAATTTTCTTTTTGCAATCTCAAAAGATTGACATTTTTTTTGCAACATTTGTAACTTTTTAATGACAAAGTTAGAATTACAAAAAATGTATAAGGAATAACTTATCATTTTTTATGGATTTTATTGACAGGTAAAGACCAGAGAATCACTCACAAACTTAACATAAAGCCCTTTGGGTTTTTAAGTTTTTGTGAGTGATTTGCCAGTGTTTACATGGAGATACAATCCACTAAAAAAAGTCCTATGGTAAATCTCCTAATATATATATTCCCATTTCAAGCATATATATATATATATATATATATATATATATATATATATATATATATATATATATATATATATATATATATATATATATATATATACATGCTTGAATTTATGCATGTATTTGTTTCACAAAATAACTTTGTTGAATGGCAACTCAGACTTCAAGAGCATATACTTTGCTTGCATAAGTTACTTAATAAGAAAATTAGCTGAAAATCTGTGTATGAAATTTTAGGATAGTTACTACTTGAAAATCAGATAGTGTAGAAAACTTCAGATTTGAGTAAAATACAAAATTAATATCATTTTAAATATAACTAATATAAATATCAACTGTACACTTATTATCTTTAAGGGGACCCAAAACTCTTGGTAGATTTTCCCCCACTTGTTAGCTCACCTGAGCTCTGCTCAGGATGAGCTATTGTGATCACTTTTCGTCCGTCGTCCGTCGGTCCGTCCGTCCGTCCGTCCGTCCGTTAACATTTTCAAATGACTTCTCCCCTGAAACCGCTGAGCCAATTTTGCTCAAATTTCATATGGAGTCTCCTTAGGGTGGGGGAATGAAAAATTGCTAAAATGGTCGCGGTCCGTTGACCAAGATGGCCGCCACGCCCATATATGGTAAAAACCTTTAAAAATCTTCTCCTCCAGAACCGAGAATGCCTTGGGGCTGAACCTTTGCAGGAATCATCGGGGACGGAAGGTCTACCAAAATTGCTAAAAGAATTGTCGTACGTTGACGTTTGACCTTTTTACGGCAAGGTCAAGTTTGCTTCCCTATGCATTTGTATGGGAAAAACCTTTAAAAATCTTCTTCTCCAAAACCGAGCATGCATTGTGGCTGAATCTTTGCATATATCTTCGGGAACAGGAGAGCTACCAAAATTGCTAAAATAATGGTCGTACATTGACATTTGACCTTTTTATGGTAAGGTCAATTTTTCTTCCTTATGCATTTGTATGGGAAAAATGTTCAGAATTCCAAACAACTTCTCCACTGGAGCCTTTGGGCCAATTTTGCTCAAATTTCATATGGAGCCTTCCTAGGGTGGGGGAACGAAAAATTGCTAAAATGGTCGCGGTCAGTTGACCAAGATGGCCGCCACGCCCATATATGGTAAAAACCTTTAAAAATCTTCTCCTCCAGAACCAAGAATGCCTTGGGGCTGAACCTTTGTGGGAATCATCGGGGACGGGAGGTCTACCAACATTGCTAAAAGAATTGTCGTACGTTGACGTTTGACCTTTTTACGGCAAGGTCAAGTTTGCTTCCCTATGCATTTGTATGGGAAAAACCTTCAAAAATCTTCTTCTCCAAAATCGAGCATGCCTTTTGGCTGAATCTTTGCATATATCTTCAGGAACAGGAGGGCTACCAAAATTGCTAAAATAATGGTTGTACATTGACATATGACCTTTTTACGTTAAGGTCAATTTTGCTTCCTTATGCATTTGTATGGGAAAAATGTTCAGAATTTCAAACAACTTCTCCTCTGGAGCCTCTGGGCCAATTTTGCTCGAATTTCATATGGAGCCTCCTTGGATAGGGGGAACAAAAGATTGCTAAAATGGTCACATTCGTTGACCAAGATGGGCGCCATGCCCATATATGGTAAAAACCTTTATAAATCTTCTTCTCTAGAACCGAGGATGCTTTGGGGCTGAATGTTTGCATAAATCATCGGGGACAGGGGTCTACCAAAGTTGCTAAAATAATGGTCATACATTGACATTTGACCTTTTTACAGCAAGGTCAAGTTTGCTTCCTTATGCATTTGCATGGGAAAAAACATTTAAAAATCTTATTCTCCAAAACCGAGGATGGCTTGTGGCTGAATCTTTGCATATATCATCTGGAACGGGTGGTCTACCAAAGTTGCTAAAATAATTGTCATACATTGACATTTAACCTTTTTATGGCGAGGTCAAGTTTGCTTCTGTATGCATTTATATGGGCCCCATACATTTGTATGGAAAAAATGTTGATAATTTCAAATGGCTTTTCCTCTGAAGCCTCCGGGCCAGTGTTGCTCAAATTTCATGCGGAGCTTCCGTGGGCAGGAGAATGAAAGATTGCTAAAATGGGTATGGTCCATTGATCAAAATGGCTGCCATGCCCATATATGGTAAAAACCTTTAAAAATCTTCTTCTCCATAACCAAATAAGCCCTGGGTCCTAATCTTTGCACAAATTATGGGGGACAGGAGATCTACCAAAATTGCTCAAATGATGGTTCTATGTTGACATTTGACCTTTTAGCCTCCAAGGTCAAATTTGCTTCCCTATTTGTGTGGGCCATATACATTTATATTGAAAGTATCGAAGTGACTTTCACTCAGGTGAGCGAACCGTGGCCCGTGGGCCTCTTGTTACAAGGGAGATAACTTTTGTGACTTCCAGCATTTCCTGGGATTTTCTCATATATTTTCAGAAAACTTTAGGTCATTTCTTCACAAAGGAATTCCTGAAGTGGTAGATAAGAGCTGGACATTTAAAATTATGTATTAAAATAAAAGTAAAAAAGGATTGCCTTTGGAAACAAAGAACACACAAAATCACGAAAATCAGAGACTCAGTTTGATTGAGTCGCTTCATATGCAACACTGTAGTTTGCAAGGCTGCATATACCCCCTAGCACCAGCTAAAGTGGTATTCAATTTTCAAAATAACCAGGATGGGCTCAATGATCCCAAAAGAAATAAAATACAACCTGCACTACGATGATGTATGGGGAGACTTTTTTACAGCCACCGCACGGCACAACACCACCTACAGTAGAGTAAAATAAAAGTCAAAAAGGATTGCCTTTGGAAACAAAGAACCCACAAAATCATGAAAATTGGAGATTTGGTTTTTGAGTCTCTTCATATGCAACACTAGTTTGCGAGGCTGCATACGCCCCCTAGCGCCGGCTTAAGCGGTATTCGATTTTCAAAATAACCAGGATGGGCTCAATGATCACAAAGGAAATAAAATATAACCTGCACTACGATGATGTACGGGGAGACTTTTTACGGCCGCCGCATGGCACAACCTTCACGAAAACATGCCTATATAATTCTGACCCTCTTAAACCCCACTTTTATATAGTAAAACTGGGGTTTACAGGGGTATAAATTATTTTTCTTATTTCTGCTCAAAACATAGATTGTGAGTACTCGTTAGAACCACCTCGCCGAGGCAGTTCTAATGAGTACCCACAATCTATGTTTTGAGCAGAAATATGATATATATCAGAATTTTTTATCTGAATTTTTTTATTTTTTGGTGATAGAATTTTCAGTATATTTGAATAGGCATGTTTTCATAATGACCAGCTACAGTAGAGTAAAATAGAAGTCAAAAAGGATTGCCTTTGGAAACAAAGAACACACAAAATCATGAAAATCGGAGGCTTAGTTTGATTGAGTCTCTTCATATGCAGCACTAGTTTGCAAGACTGGATACTTATGGAAACAAAGAATACACAAAATCACAAAAATCTGAGACTCGGTTTGCTTGAGTCTCTTTATATGCAACACTAGTTTGTTAAGTTACGTTTGCATTTTGGTAGAACACCACTTCCACTTTTAACACTATTACTGGATTCCAGAGCATCTGTGTTGTATCGAGATAAAAATATATAGATTATATAGAAAAGATATACATGGTCCTTTTTCTGTATAATCTATACAATTTTGTTTGGAAAAAACACTTTTGGAATCCACTTTAAAACAATCTTATATTTAAAACCATCTTATATCGAGTTGTCTTATAAAGGGGTTCTCGTGTAGTTGTAAAAAGATAAAATACTTATGTTTGAACATAAAAATTCATAATTTTAATAAGTGAAATGACAAAATGGCTCTTTTGGGGATTATGGAATAGACATAATGGGAGTATTTTATGTGTTTATCATGGGTTGGATGTATGATGAAAGAAGCAGAAAATATATATATCTTCCAATCTGTGAGTTAAACTGCGAGTTCTACAAGCTTATTGAACTCCCCTCGTATATATATATATATATATATATATATATATATATATATATATATATATATATATATATATATATATATATATATATATATATATATATATATATATATATATATTGGGAGTAGTTTTAATAAAATAAAGTACTTATATTTGAATATAAAAGTCATAATTTTAATGAGTGAATAGCAAAATGGCACTGTAATGGAATGGGGAGTAGATAAAATGGAAGTAGAGAAAATGGGAATAAATCTTCTGTTTATCATGGCTTTGAATATACAATCTCTGGTTTTGTATTTGATTGAATAAAATGTAAGATATGGTACAGTTAATAAATGCTCAGTTTTCAGCCTGCTGTCTGTTTTTATTTTAGTTCCCTGATGAATTTTGTAAGATTGATATATGAATGTATAGGATTACAGGATCTAGAAGACTTCTTTGAATACGGCAGATTGTTGAAAATCATATTGTACCGTCTTAACCCTTTAAAGTCAAGCAAACTTGTAGCAGATGGTATTCTATATTTTTTCAGAGGAAACAAGTCTTGACATTTCATGTGAATTGTCTTCTTGGCAGACAATTCACATGAAATATTCAAGACTTATTTTCTATGAAAAATAAAAATAAAAATAGATAATAAAAATGTTGTCTGCTGCAGTTATGACTGGTGCTTTAAGGGTTAATTCCACTATCCTTGGCCCCGCCGAGGTCGGCAACATTCTTTCGTGGAGATTGATCATGAAATATTTTCTACGGTCATTCTCTCCCTTCCGCTGATTCAAGAAGGGCAGTTGTCAATTTCTGGCGAAAGAATGTGCACAATACTGGTTAACCACTTAGAGGACTAAGCCTGCCCAGTAAACGTGTGGTTAGGTAAACTGACCGTGCTCTACATGACCCCATTGGGTTGACTGGGCCGTAAAACTTCAAAACAAACAAACAAGATGTTGTGAGGCCACACGTCTAGTTCTAGTTCTTTGGTTGAAGTTTCCCCATGGCCTACCGGTTATGTGAGTAAACAGCATAGGCTCTGTGAAGACTGCACAGATGTGCAGGCTTGCCTGAACCTTTGCTGTTTGTATAATTATGCTTTGATGGCCCTTTTTCTATGATGCAGCTCAAATATTTTAATTGGATAGCCCATGAAACTTAACCCTTCTCTTGCTGAGCACGACATGCCCTGTCTTAGCAAACAGTGTAGATCCAGATCAGTTGGCTTCTGAAGAAGCCAACTGATCTGGATCTGCACTGTTTGTCATTAAATATGTGAATTTCTATCAAAAACCCGGATCAAGTAATCAGATTGGCTGGAAATAGAAGGTGGGCATGGCATCTTAATTTATTCAGCATGACAAGGGATAACTGGAACAATAAAAAATAATGCTTGTATTATTAGCCTGGATTGATATATACTTAGATGATGTAGACATTCTAGGATGCCTCGACGGAATATCATACAATATAAAAGTCTTTATCTCTGTATTGTCTGTATTGTCATGCTTAAAGGTGCCTTTGGACCATATGCTCAACCCTTAAAATGCCAAGAAAACCTGCATCTGAAAATGTTGTCTGTTTATGTTGTCTGCTGCATCTTCTTGTAAACTTTTCAAACATACGTCTTGAATATAGGCAAACAGTGTTTAGAGGAGCAGTCTGAACTGGGACCACACTGTTTGCAACAATGACTTTTAAAGTAATCCCAAAGGAAATAAAATACAACAGAAGACAGAAGCAGATGACAGTTGTTGTGTTGGCATCTTAAGGGTTAAACAAAACTCCAGATCAGCCAAGGAAGTCACACAATCTGATCACAATTAATTATTTACCCATTTTAGTCTGGAAACCCCAAAAGGGTAATTGGCAAACAGTGCAGCCCTGATCAGGTACTGCAGAGTGCGGCATCTGATCCGGGTCTCCACTATTTGCAAAATGTTAAGCCATTTTTCATTAGGAATATCTAAATCGTGTAACCCGACATACCAAAAATTGAAATTGCAATATATAGTGTGGAGGAATTTATTCCGACTAGAATGGGTTAATAATTATACACACTGATCTTGGCATTTGCTGTCCACATGCACCCCCAAAGACATTTCTTGACATTGCAGGGTAATACAATGCTTGTGGGTTTGTATTTCAATAAGGCACTGATCAACTAAGATGGCAACATTCCTCCAGATTAAAACAAAATGATCAATTTGAAATAAAAGTTCTTTTCATTCAGTTTTGTTTCAAAAGAGTATGTTATGTATGATTCAGAGATTATTTAATAATTACAACATAAAAAGAATCTAATATTTAGAGTTACAATATGAGAAATAAATTTGATTATTTTTATCATACAGTTCCTTATTGGATTTGTGCATCATATAGTATGGTATATGACTATATATTGTTCCCATATGCCATGTTTGTGGCCTGAAATGTGTCATTTTCAAATAGAGTTATGTTCTGTTCTGTTCTGATATTCAACAATTATCTTTCTTCATGGATCAAAGTGAACACAAGCTTATGATTTTGGGAACATTAATTCCTTTGATCATTTATTGTCTCACCTGATGCACCATAATTATTCTCCATCAAAACTCAAAGTGAACACAAAAAAAAAGGTAAGAGAAAAGTCCAGGGAGTGCCAAAATCACAAACTGCAGCCCTTCCCAGACCCCAAGATGAAGAGGAAACCGACAAATCCAAACAAGCACAAATTGAACAAACGTACGAAAAGCATTAAGATTAGCTCTCTCTTCCCCAAGCGAGGTAATCGCAATACTAAAAGGACTGAAAAACACAAGAACAAAATGACACATGGAAAGACATACAACAAATCACCTCGTAGAATAAACCACAAAGTAACAAAGAGTAAGACTAACACCGGGACCACCGCCTTAGAACGGTCAGTAGAGTAAAACACCAGGGGGTTTTAAGTACTTTTACAGCTAGCTAACTTCACCCTGGGTCCCGATACTACTCTTAATACAGAAACACATAAAAATTTGGTTCGCTTAAAGGCTCCCAACTCAGTCAATGCATCAAAGCGAAAACACAAAAGCTCATCAATTAAAGCAAATTTATTGCTTTGATCACTCATTGTCTCCCTTGATGTCCCTTAATTATTCTCCATCAATCATCAAAGTGAATGCAAAAGCAAATTAAAGCAAGTTAATTCATTTGATCATTCATTGTCTCACTTGATGCCCCTTAATTGTTATCTCCATGAAACATCAAAGTGAACACAAGCTCATTAATTAAAGTAAGTTAATTCCTTTGATCATTCATTGTCTCACATGATGTCTTTTAATTATTTTCCATCTATCATCAAAGTGAACACAAGCTCATCAGTTAAAGTAAATTAATTTCTTTGATCATTCATTGTATCACTTGATGTTCCTTAATTATTCTCCATCAATCATCAAAGTGAACACAAGCTCATCAATTAAAGTAAATTAATTCCTTTACTCATTCATTGTTTCACTTGGCTTCCTTTAATTATTGTCCATCATAGATCAAAGTGAACACAAGCTCATTATTTAAAGCATGGTATTTACCTTTTGATCTTAACATAATTATCTTTGAAAGATCAAAACAATTACAGATTCAAAAATTAAGTCAGCAATTAAAAAATTAAGATGTCCTCAAAGAACTTCTGTGTATATAAAGCAAGGTCAAACTTTTATAAGCCATTCCAAGATCAGTCTCACTACTGTTACTTTAAAAAGTCTGTGGTATACTTTATCTGTGATTAATTATAATTTTATTCTTGACTATGGATTGTGTTGCTGCTGCTGCAAATCTCCGTGGGCTTCTTGTGTCCTGTGGTAATGCTGACAAGCAAGTTTCACTGCTCGGTAAGTTAACTTTATTTATTTCAGTTAATTTTCTGCCCTAATAGGTCCTGGTCATGTCAGATGGTAAAGATCTGTCACTGCAAAATAATTTCTATGGCTGCAGCTAGATATTATATTAAAAAATGTGAAGAAAGAAGAATTATTGTTTAAATAGTTTATAAAATAGTTTTATAAACAAATTCTAAATGTTAGTCTTGATATTTTTGAGAAATTTGAAATAAATATATTTGTCTGCTGATTTGTGCTAAGTATATTGAGGGTTAAAAGGAAAGTGCTATACATTATTTTCAAATAGAATCTTTTTACTTTTCTGAGAAAATAAGATTGACCTGTCAAACCTTTTTTAATATTCTGTATTTGACTTAATTGTCTGGATTTTTTATCCTTTCAGATAGATGATGGGCATGGATTTGATGGTTCTTGACTTGACATGGTGAGAACCACAATTGCATTTTTCTGAGAAAAAAAACAAAAACAAAAAAACTCATGCTGAGTGCTGTATGCTTTCTAGATTTGATGATGTATCTAAAATCATTGGGTGACTGACAAATGATGCAGGCCTGCACCAGAGCTGCATCCTGCAAAATACTTAAGGCAGGCAGTAAAATGGACTTCACTTGTTCAAATTTTAGGACAAATATGGCAAGGGGTTATTGTGTCCCAGCATTTGTGGTAAATACATTAGATTTGTTATTAAATGCAGGGCACAGGTCTTCGAAGTCTTTATATAACATGATTTTAAATATTTTGATTCAACAGTATCAGTTCTGTAAATGCACTGCATTTACCCTGACTTTGTGGGCACAGTTCCTCCATACCATAGCTCTAAAATTTGAACATGTCCATTTTTAAATTACAACCCAATTGAAGTGTTAAAAACTGTTGACAAACAGTGTAGACAGTGATCAGATGTTTCATTCTGCTATGTCAGTCATTTTGCTATAGCCTTTTTATACGCCTTTTTGAAAAACGGGACGTATTATGTTACGGGGTATGACGTCCGTCCGTTCGTTAACTTTTTCGTTTCCGGCTAACTCCTCCTACAGTTTACTCCGGATCAAGCTGAAATTTGGTATATAGTTAAACCATGATGTGTTGCAGCGCATATTGTTTCAGGGTTTCAGTCAACCAAATATTTGCAGAGTGATGCCTCTTTGAAAATTTCTGGTTAAAACTTTTCATTTCTGGTTAACACCTCCTACATTTTACATCCGATCACGCTGAAACTTCATTTATAGTTAGACCATGATGTGGAGCAGTGCATATCATTTCAAGATTACAGTCCACCAAATATTAGCAGAGTTATTCCCCTTTAACAATTTCTCTAAACTTTTCATTTCTGCTTAACTCCTCCTACATTTTACATCCAATCAAGCTGAAACTTCATTTATAGTTAGACAATGATGTGGAGTAGCGTATATTGTTTCGAGATTACAGTCACCAAATATTGGCAGAGTTATGCCCCTTTGAAAATTTCTGTAAACTTTTCCTTTCCGGCTAGCTCCTCCTACAGTTTACATCCGATCAAGCTGAAACTTGATTTGTAGTTAGACCATAATGTGGAGCAGTGCATATTTTTCAAGGTTACAGTCCACCAAATATTAGCAGTGTTTTTCCCCTTTCTATTAAATTTTCATTTCTGGCTATATCCTCCTACAGTTTACATCCGATCAAGCTGAAACTTCATAAATAGTTACATGATGAAGTGAAGCAGCACATATTATTTCGAGGTTACAGTGCACCAAATATTGGCAGAGTTATACCCCTTTTCTATTCCGGCTAACCCCTCCTACAGTTTATATCCAATCAAGCTGAAACTTGATTTGTAGTTAGACTATGATGTGGAGCAGCCACATTCCCCTTTGAAAGTTTTTGAAAACTTTTCGCAGAATATTGTATAGAGGTAATAGTGTGCTAATTTTATTGTATATTTTTTTGCAAATAACTAAAGTTATGGCCATAAGAGCAAGTTATTATTTTTTTTTTTTTTTTTTTACATAGATTTGCAAGGAAAATGGCCCACTCATCCAAGATTTATTGCAGGATGAGGGGCATTATTATCTAGTAAAGCCGGAGGCTTGAGCATGTAGAAACTGCATGTTACTTTGCGTACGCAAGAAAGGCGCTCTTTCAAGCAATGATAAACTACACTAAAAATAGATCCACGTGCCCTGGTGTAGCCTCGTTATAAATACGGAAACTCCGAGAATTCAGTCATAATTTAAAGACAAGCATTTTGTTGTTAAAAAAGTCATGGGAGGGAACAAACTGGGAGGGTTTCTACATGCTCAAGCCTCCGGCTTTACTAGATAATAATGCCCCTCATCCTGCAATAAATCTTGGATGAGTGGGCCATTATTTTCCGTAAAGCCTTCAGCTATATCGCATGTAGAAACTGCATCTTTAAAGAACAACAAAATGGTTAAGCAACCAACTTCTTATTGTCCCTCAAATGACTACTAATCAAAATTTGAGACATATGGGGAAAAAACCCCTGACTTATAAAGTTTTAAATTTCAAGTCACTTTATAACTGCATCAACAAAATTGATACTTCCTGCTCTCTCACTATAGAGGTTATCAGGGTTATCCACTTCTCTCAAGTAATATTTCTTGAAATTCTTAACTGAAGTCCAGTCTGCTGTCTTCAGAATTTCTTTCAAAGAGCATCCACTCAGAAAGGCAGCAGAAGCTGCTGCTCCTCTATATGAATGTGCTTTGAACACAGAAATGTCTATTCCTGATAACTTTAGAACCTCTTTGAGCCATCTGGCTACTGTACTTGTAGTCACACTAGAATATGTACAATACGACACAAGAACATATTGAGATTTCCGCACACTGTGTTCTTTCAAGGTAATACAATAATGTATGCATTACACACAAGGTTTCGTCTTCCCTATGAAACAAATTCAACTGGAACCTTCGGTAAGGTCTTGAAGTTTTAAGTAAATCGGGAAACAAAAAACTCACTCTGTTCTCAAAAATCCTCATAAAATCAATATTCAAGGAAACTAACGTCTGAGCCCTAAGGGCAGATGATAAGGCCAATAATGCAACAAGCTTAAATGTTAACATTTTAAGAGAAAGATTACACAATGGAAACAGGGTCCTTAAATAATCCAATACCTTTGACACTCGCCATGTGAAATTGTAACGAGGACGTGGTGGTCTCTGGTTAAAATAACCTTTCATAAATCTACTGATGAATAGGGGATTGTCACACCACTTGTTATTTAATAACCTCAAAGTCTGTAACAGCATAGACTTATGTGTATTAATAACACTATAAGACTTACCTTGTCTAATGAGGTTTTGAAGATAAGTCAGAACTATTACCTCAGACGTACAAACGGGATTATGTTTCCATTTAGCACACCAAACACACCACTTCGACCATGCCAAACTGTACTGTTTCTCTGTACCCTTCCTCCAAGATGTGCAGATGATATTAATAACCGAGTCTGGAACTCCTCTGTTTCTGAGGGAATACCTGATACAACCAATGCGACCAGGGATAAACGTCTTAACGGATGCATCTGTCCGTTGTGTGGGAGCACCAATATATCCTTGTGCCGTGGAATCCTAATAGGAAAAGATACAAGCATGGATAACAGCATAGGAAACCAAGGTTGTGAAACCCAGTGTGGAATCACTATCAATACTCTGCTTACTCGATCTTCAATTATTTTGTTTAAACAACGAGCTACTAAAGCAAAAGGTGGAAAAATATATGGAGCAAACTCTGCCCATGAAAAACTAAAGGCATCATACCTGAATGCCCCAGGTTCTGGAAACCATGAAACAAATTTTTCCACCTGATAATTTAGTCTTGAGGCAAACAAATCAATGTCCGGCACAAAACACTGCTTGCAGAGCCTCTGAAAAATCTCTTTCTTTAACATCCATTCTGTGGAGTCAGAAAAATTTCTCGATGAGAAATCAGCGGAAACATTTTCACATGAACTGATGTGAGAAGCACATAGATGAATATCTCTTTCTAGACACCACTGCCATATTTTCTTTGCCAGCCTATCCATCTCTAAGGATGCCATGCCTCCCATATTATTGATATAGGCTACTGCACAGGTATTATCAGACTGAATACTTACACAAATGGCTTCCAATTCAGAACAAAATGATTTTAGTGCATAAAAAATGGCTAAAAGCTCAAGAAAATTTATATGATTTTTAGTTTCAGATCTTGACCACCTACCACCGATAGATGTATCTGTGTTTTTATTATAAGCACCCCAGCCAAGAAGAGATGCATCTGTCTGTAATAATACTGTTGGCTTTTGGGGTCTTATAGGTTTTCCATTTTTCTTTTGTACATTGTCAATCCACCACTGGATCTCTGATATGCTAGATTCTGACAACTGAATTACTCTATTGAAATTCCTGGACCTGCCTAAGGCAGATATTTTATTCCTCTCTAATTCTCTGTAATAAAGTGGAGCCTCTAAAATTGCATGAAAAGCATTTATTATAAGGCCTATGAAAGAGGCTAGGTCCCGCACTATTAATTTTCCCCCCAAAAGCAAAAATTTTGCCAAGCAAATAATTTTTTCAACTTTTTCTGTTGGAAGAAAGACTTTAAACAGAACTGAATCAAGGATAAAACCAAAATACACAATTCTTTGTGATGGTTCAAAGACTGACTTTTCTCTATTGATATCATAACCCAGTGAGGAAAGGGTATCAGCAATTATTAATGCATTTTTCTTGCAAACAGTTTTATCCTTGTTCATATTCAAGGAATCATCTATGTAGAATGAACATCTAATTCCTTGTTGTCGGAACCAAGCAAACACTGGTTTAAGCAGCTTCGTGAATAGACGAGGAAGGGATGAGAGGCCGAAAGGGGCACAAACAAATGCATATAGCTGGCCCCGCCATGAAAATTTGAGATATTTCTGGAAATCTCTATTAATATGAATACTAAAATATGAGTCCCGCAGGTCAACAGAAGTGAAATAATCATTCCTTTGAATAAGATCTTTTACCACTGAAAAGGTTTCTTGCTTAAAATGTTCGTATGTAACAAAATTGTTCAAATATTTGAGATTTATGATTGGACGAAATTTTCCATTTGGTTTTGGTACAATAAAAATTGTTGAAATAAACTGGTCAGGTTCATCGTTACAAGGAATAATAGCTCCTTTTGATAATAATTTTTTAACTTCCTGGTCCACAATTTTACTCTGATCTTCTGAAAATGGGATTTCATTTGGAATATAATTTTGTACCGGGCAAGAATCAAACTCTATCTCATATCCCGAAACTGCTTTTAACACCCAGGGATCTTTGGTAAATTTTTGCCATTTATCAAGATGAAATCTGATCTTACCTGTCAAGCCTACCTCATTTCATGCAGTATCTTCCATAGTAGACACTGCAGCTGCCTTTCTGGGCCTTCTCATGGGATTTTGATATTGGTATCTAGTGTGAGAAGGCTGTCTTGCATATGGCTGGTATCTATACCCTCGGGAGTATCCAGTGCCACTGTAATGGCCTCTGAAAGGACTACCTCTGCCTCTAGCCCTACTTCTGATCATACGCTGGTTATAAGCATTTCCACCATAACCGTAAGAACCCTGGTATTGTTCTTTAGCTAATGACAAGCTAGTATCGCACTTTTTTATTTCTTTCTGAACATCATCACCAAATAGCCAACTAGTCACAGGTGTATTAAGACTGCACAGATTTGAATATTTCTTTTTAAGGTAAGGACGAATCATATACCTTCTACGGAGAGATAAATTGAACTGTGCTTGGCCAAACAATGTAATAGCATCTGTAATCATCTGTTTTGCCTCTGTATTCTTTGATATCTGATTTTTTAACAATTCTGCTAACTTAATAATGGGAATGATGCCTGTGGCAAGTAATGACTGAATATCCCTAAGAAACTTATCATAAGTTTGGGCTCGCTTAGCAATGTCATTCCAGATCTCTGGGTTAACTAATGGGGGAGCCAACTTATCACAATTGGAAGGCAATTTGTATCTGGACACAATTTCATCTGTATCGCACTGAACAGTGCAAGCTGTATTTATAAGGGAAGCAAGAGAAGGAGGAATGGCATCTCCTTTCTGAGGAGCTTTAAGTTTTGGTAACAGCCAAGAGTCATCTTGATCACAGATATTCTCACTGTTTTCTTGTGTAACAGAACTGGAGTCAAATAATACACTACTTATTTGATTCCCTATATCAGACAGGGGTGGTCTTGCTGTCTTAGGAATTCTATAGGCTGAATAACGGGGCCCATTTTCCTGTGTTAAAATATTCTGGTCATCTTCCAGAAAAACCTCTGTATCACTACAAGGTTCATTTTCCACTTCCACATGGACTTTTGGCAAATTTTCAACACCATCAGCAAACAAATAATCATATTGTTCATCTTCCATTTCATCAGGCTGAACTTGGGAATTATCTGAGATACCCAGCATGTTTTTCAGCATGGAAATATCAACTTCTGATAAATCTGCTATGTCCAAAGAATTATTTTTCTTTTGCAAAGCCTTTCCTTTTGAAACATTCGGTGCTGACTTACCTTTTGCGGCAGTATTCTTTTTGGACGAACTTGTAACGTGCGAATTTACATTCGCCGAATCTTTTCCGGACACCTTAGGTGACGTGGAACCGGAAGTCTGCTTCGTTTTGAATGAAACTGAAGCTTTCTTACTCTTATTTTTATCTGTAACAACCAACTGCTTGGTTTTGCTTTGCTTTTTGGAAGTGACAACGTCACTCTGCTTTGGAATATCGGTTTCTTCGAAACCGGAAAAGTCCGAGTCACTGCCATTGCCAAATAATGACAGGACGTCGTCCTGTTCTGCAGCCATTTTCAAACAAATAAAAGCGAGAATGTAAGCCTGGACAGCGTCCAAAGCTAGCTGCACAAATAAACTACAAAATTACCAACAAAAAGTCGAATGACAATTACTTACAGAAGCGCCAATACCAACCTTCTTCTTCGCTCGCAAAATAACGTATGACTGAATTCTCGGAGTTTCCGTATTTATAACGAGGCTACACCAGGGCACGTGGATCTATTTTTAGTGTAGTTTATCATTGCTTGAAAGAGCGCCTTTCTTGCGTACGCAAAGTAACATGCAGTTTCTACATGCGATATAGCTGAAGGCTTTACGGAAAATAATGTTGCCATTATTAAATCATTATAATTACATTTATTAAATGATACAGAATTAAGAAGCTTGACTAATATCATAAATCTTTTTTTTTTTTTTTTTTTTTTTTTTTTTAATACTCTTCTGAGTTGGCTCCCTTGAAGAACAAAAATAAAATCAGTATAAAACAAGTTAAAAGTTTTACAAAAAAAATTCTTGCAGCATTGTTTTTTTTGTTTTTTTTTGGTTGTTTATTTTTGTTTTGTTATTGTTTGGTCTGATATTGAAGTAAAGGAAAGACAAATCAGCCAAAGGCTCTGATGAGCTTATAATATAGCCATGCTGCATTCGAAAGCACTTCTCCCTAGTCATAGCAGACTTCTCCCTATTTTTTCCAGGAGGGAGAAGTCACTTCTCCCTTAATTTCTGGGCCAGCTTGGACCCTTAGATTTCAGTTCACCAAATATCAGCAGAGCTATGCCCCAATGAAGTGCTGCTATACACTGTGACTCATTCATGTGGACACCTTGATGATGAATGTGCCTAACATCGAATCAATAAAGGTGTCCATATTGACGGAGTCTTGCCACAGGATACTTGCCTTGGAGATGCTGTACGAATGTTTGGTTACATGTGAGGAAACACCAGGGTCCAGTTGTTCAAAGGGTTGTTAGCTTAATGAGCTTGTTAGTGGTCAAAATGTTAACTGTTCTAGTTAGTACAATATCTAATTTACAGGTAATTTTGCTGAAAAAATCTGAGTAGCTTTAGCAAATGCAAACAATATCAGTATATATCCTATATTTATTGGTCAAAGTTTTAACGATACGTTAACTAACGACATCGTTAGTTGTGAACAACTGGGCCCAGTTTAATAATCTTATCCAGTTATCAAGTAAGTACATTGTCTCTTGAATGTTTTGTAAGGAAGACATTTTTACTGTAAAATTATCAAAAAATTGCTTAACCTATTATAGACTGAATGAACTGCCTCATAGTATATATTGGAATTTTGAATTTAGGTATGTCAGGCTATTTGATTTAGATATTCCTAAAGAAAATTGGCTAAACTATTCTGCGGCATCTGATCTGGGTCTGCACTGTTTGCCAATTACCCTTTTAGGGATCTCCTGACTACAATGGGTTAAAACTCCTATATTTTTGGGGGAAAGAATCCTATTTTTTTCCTATTTTTTTTTTTTATCAAAACTTGGTTGACAGCCTGTATTACTTAATGCTTAGCATGCTAGGTGATAATTTCAGCAGGTAACATTTTGAAATATTTTTCTTTTTTTCTCAGAAAGTGGGTTTTGACATTTCATCCAAATTGTCTCTTGTCCTGCTGAATAAATTAAGATGCCACGCCCACTTAATCAGATTACTTGATTCAGATTGTTAATATAACTTCACATACTTAATGGCAAACAGTGCAGATCCAGATCAGTTGGCTTCTTCAGAAGCCAACTGATCTGGATCTACACTGTTTGCAAAGGCATGGTATATCTGGGTTCAGCAGGACTAGTGTTAAAACATTATCACTTTGTCATCTGCAGAATTAGCCCATGAATTAGCCCAGGGAGTGGTAAACGGCCTATTTGCATGATGTCGGGACATGTTTCACAAATATAACTAGTTTTATTTCTGTCTTCCAGATGATCAGATGAGTGACTTGAGTCAACAGACCATGATATCAGCCCTAGATGGTAATAGATCCCAGGATTTACACCTTAGTCTACGTCTGTCTGTCTGTGAGGGGGTTAAAGTCATGTACCACAACTATCAGAACAAAAAATGGTCTCAGGTAAGAACAACTTCATCAGTGTCCTCTCTCTCTCTCTCTCTCTCTCTCTCTCTAGAATCCTCGCCCTCTAGAATATGTAAAGGATAAAAAATAGATATAGGTTGTCAGTCTAGTAGCTTCACTTGAGATCACTGTACTGTCATCTGATCAGGGTCTACTACACTGTTTGCTACTCATCCAACATTTAATAGACACAGGTAAAATGCAAAGGAGATGGCCTTTGTGCTTCCTGTTTGTCTTTTTTGCCCACCAAGTCCCTTCTGAAGGTCTACTTTAAAACAAAAAAACTAGAAATGTGTCCACAATACACGGATGCCCCTGCTGTAGGGTACCTGACTATAAAACTGCAAAATTCTACCTGGTACAAATGCCTTAACCTGAGTGTAACAGGATCACATACATATGTACGTACATACATACGTACGGAAAACCTAAAAATATGCCCCCGGCATCATCCGATGCGTGAGCATAAAAAAAAACTCCTGGGCGCTTGTTCACAAAAGGCAAAACATTATGCATGAAAAATAGCTTAAATTTTGTAACCATCGCACAAACATACCTATATAATTTTGAACCCCTTAAAACCCTCTTTTATATAGTAAAACTGGGGTTTACAGGGGTATACATTATTTTTCTTATATTTGCTCAAAAACATAGATTGTGGGTACTAATTAGAACTGTCTTAGTGAGACAGTTCTAACAAGTACCCACAATCTATGTTTTGAGCAGAAAATATGAACATATCAGAATTTTTATCTGAACTTTCAGTTTTTGGTGGTGAAATTTTCAATATATTTGAATGTTTTTGTAATGAAAAATTGCTTAAATACTCTACATGTTCTATATAATAGTATATTGTTGTGAACTACAGTCATTATAGCGACACTCGATACAATGACAAATTTCTTTATACTGATAGTTTGACTCTCTCTCTCTGTCTCTCTCTCTCTTTAGAATACTCTCCCTCTAGAATATGTAAAGGATAAAAGATAGATATAGGTTGTCAGTCTAGTAGCTTCATTTAAGATACATGTACATGTAATTACCATGTTTCCGCAGACAGACAGGCCAGAGTAAAGATGGCATCTGATCAGGCAACACTGTCAACATTTTTCCTACATTACAAAAACATGCCTATTTAAAAATTAGAAAATTTCACCTCCAAAAACTGAAAATTTTCAGATAAAATTTTTTTCATATTTCTGCTTAAAACATAGATTGTAGGTATTCATTAGAACCATCTCAGTGAGGCAGTTCTAATGAGTACCCACAATCTGTTTTTGAGTAGAATAAGAAAAATAATGTATACCCCCTGTAAACTCCCAATTTTACTACAAAAATGGGGTTTAAGGGGGTCATAATTATATAGGTATGTTTACATGATGTAAACATAGAGATTGACATTTCATGCAAATTGTCTGATAATGTGGACAATTTGCATAAGATGTCAAACCATATTTTCTAATAAAAATAAGAAATATTATAAACCGTGGAAATATACCCAGCATGCTAATGTAACAAAGATTAAGCAATCTGTGCACAGAGTCTGATCATCTTATGCATCCCAGAATAAAAGCTTTTGCTGTCCACTGACACATGCTGTAGGCAGATGAATGGATCTTACTGCATAGATATACAATTTGATGCAGCTCAAATGATAATGTACCACTGCATATAAAAATAAATAGAGACTGTTATATGGCAATTCTCATATCATGCCCCATATCAACCTGTCACACCCATATCAGCCCGAGGTTGATATGGTGTATGATATGAAAATTGCCATATCATAATCTCTTACATTTTTTCTTCTGACAAGTTTGCATATTTGATATCATATGCGTATGTGGAATCAAAGGCAAGACCGCCCAGTGCTCTGAAAGTGGTGATATGGGTTTTTTGCACAGGCAAAAAAGCCGTATCACCCACATGACCTGGTGATATGGGTTTTTTGCAAAAAAGCTGTATCACCCATGTGAACCATTATCACACCTTTTGTGCTCCACAGGAATGATATGTGCTTGAAAGCCATGTTAGTATCACATATGCAAAATGAACATATTTTCTAGTATATGTATGATAATCTAAACTATTTCAGGTCCAAGAGATGGCTAGAAATATCATCCAGAATCTTGAAGGTGACCTTGACAGTGAACAGTCATCACTTCCTATGCCATCCTCAGGAGGCAGAACCAGTGTAGACAAGGCAGCAGACAAGTGGTCTATGGCTTTTTGTGAGTTCTACAGAGACAACTGAATTTTTTGTGAGATACTATGTAATATGTGCTGTGCTGAATGAATAACTGATATGGTGAATATGCATATACGTTTGAATGTATGACACCACATGAAGACATACTTCAATGATGTCATACTGTTTCTAAGAACTGATATTTATTTTGCCTTGTATGGACACCCAGACTTGTTATTGCTATTCATATGTGACACTACAAAGGGTTTCCCATGTGCTGACTCATGTTTTTAATTATAATCTATTAGATTTAGTGCTTAGCATTCTTGGTAAAAATTCCAGCATTGTGAAATAATTCCTTTTGGATTTAACATTTTGTAAATTTTCTCCTATGGAGATGGTTTGTATGATGTTAAACCTTTTTACAGGAAGAAAAAAAAATGCTGAATTTGCCCAGAGTGTGTTTTAAAACAACTTTCTTTCAAATTGTTGTGAACTACATTCAACCCTCATTATAGTGATACTCGATAAAAAGACAAAATTTGGTATACTGACAGTTTGACTAGCACAGACACAAGGTCTGAAATTATGGTCTGAAATCAGAAATTATGTCGGAACATCATTATTCAATACATCAAGCAACATGTGTTTTGGATTTTTGTTAGAATTGCCTCACTGAGGCAATTCTAACAAATATCCAAAACATATGTTCTATAAAGAAATAAGAATAAAACATGGCTTTTGTTCCATATCATTCTGCGCATTAAGAAATCTTTACAACAGCAAATTCATTTTAATGGCAATATCTTTGGGAACAAATGCTGTTGTTGCAATGAGAGTTCACTGTAATTGGAAACACTTGGTAATTTTTGCATTTTATAATGGACACAACTGTTCCTTCTGAAAAAGGGGTCTACTGTAAAAGGAAAGAATTTGCTGATTATTTTGCCCTGTATGAGTATTTTTAGGTAGACCCCCTTTCAGAAGGGATGGCAAAAAACATTTTGAAAGTCTCGCCCCCCACCCCCCCCCCCCCCCCACCCCCCCATCCATTCATCTTAACAAAACACTGTAAATTTGTTTCTTTATGTCATGTGCTATAGTCTATTTTCTGTTGTGATTCTTATTTTGTTAGTGCATTATGTTAATATGATGATATTATTGTTTATGGATGATACAATAAAAGGAATACATGATATCTTGTTCTTGTTTTCTGAGATTTTGTCCAATAAGGATGTCTGTGCTAACTTTTCCCTTGCTAAATTATGACCTTCATTTAATCAGATGCTTAATGTGAAGGACCTACCCTAAATATCTGTATATATTATCTCCTCAAAGCTAGTCCTGCTGAATAAATTAAGATGCCAATCCCATTTCTAATTTTCAGCCAATCAGATTACTTGATCCAGATTTTTTATTCGTACATTCACATACTTAATGGCAAACAGTGCAGATCCAGATCAGTTGGCTTCTTCAGAAGCCAACTGATCTGGATCTGTGCTGTTTGCAAAGGCAGGACCTATCCGGGTTCAGCAGGATTAGGGTTAATAACTTATCCTAAAGTCTGTTTGTACCTAAATTACTGACAAACTGGCTAAAAATGCAGACCCTGATTACACCAAATGCTTACTTAGATCTACGGTAACTATCCAATATTTAGGGCAAGTATGGTGCTTGGATGACACATATTTGCAGGCTAAAAGCAAATCTATCCAACATTTTCTTCCTCGTCACTTACTGATTGGACAATTCATATGAAATAGACCTCAGATAATGTATTGATCAGAGGAGTTTCAATTTTTCTTATTTCTCCCCAAAACATGTTGTGAGCACTCATTAGAAGCGCCTCAGCACTGATACACTTCACTTGTAAGTACCCACACCTTACACAAAATACTACTGCTTAACAAGTCCTGTAAAATGACATTTTAAGCAAATCACATGTACATGGATGACTTTGTTTTGTCAACCAATGCTTTTCTTCTTAGCTCTCTTATTAGAGGCTTGACATTTAATGTGAATAGACAAGACTTAATTACTCTTAAAATAATTTTAAAGTTGTAGTGCTTTAAGGGTACTACAAGCCCTGTGTACACTCTGTATTTATCCTAAATATTTGCACAGACATAGCTAAGCAAACAGTGAAGACTCCCAAAATACAGGTCTGATCATGATCTACTGTTGTTTTCCTTATCCTGCAGATTACAGACACCTCAACAAGTTGTAAAATTTACTTGTTGAAATGTTAGGACAAGTATGATATCCAATATATAGAGTGAAACAATAGAATGACTTTGTGTGAATTTGTCTCCTAAGATTTTGAAAAGCTCTACATTTTTGGGAAAGGAAAATAAATTAATAAATGTAGCCTGTTCATGGCTTATTAACCCTTGCCATGCCGAATAAATTAAGATGCCATGCCCATTTCCAATTTTCAGCCAATCAGATTACTTGATCCAGGTTGTTGATACACATTCAAATACTTACGGCAAACAGTGCAGATCCAGATCAGTTGACTTCTTCAGAAGCCAACTGATCTGGATCTGCACTGTTTGCAAAGACAGGATATATCCAGGTTCAGCAGAACAAGGATTAATGCTTACAGCAATCTATTGATAGCAAGCTTTTGATTACCATATCCAGATCTTACCTTATCTTACCATACCTGGGAACAAATCAAATTTACTGCCTGGGCCCAGTCCTTCAAATTCAAAGTGTTGTAAGCTTAATGGGCTTGTAAGTGGTCAAAATGTTAACTGTTACAATATCTAATTTACAGATGTTTTTGCAAAGCTTGTTAACAATACATTAACAAACGACTGGGTCCTGTTGAATATGTGACAAGCACTATAGACACTGATAAGATGCTGCATTCTGTGACATCTGATCTGGGGCTACAGTGCTTGCACAGGCCTTTATAAGAAGTAAATATTGTAAGACCATAATTGATATAATTATTCATACAGATATGCCAGTGTAGATCCAGATAACACTTTTGAGCAGGTCAATCTACTTACGAAAGCATTGTTCATACTCTTCTATGGGAACACCCATCAGATACTGATAAATAGCAGATCCAAGGGCATTTCTTGATTTCTCAATTTGTGTCTCTTTCCAGAGAGATGATATTTAAGTTTTGGAAACAGAAAATAGTCGCAGAGGACCAGGTCCGGCGAAGGAGTGGAAGGCCTGTAACCTGTAACTCCAAAAATTCGGTCACAATGCGTGCCTTGTGAGCAGATGCATTGTCATTCAAACGTCAGAGGTACTTCAGTCCTGTTTTGGGGTGACAACTTTTGTAGTAGTTCTTCCATTTTCTTAGAACAACGGTGTCATAGACTATTCCTGTTACCTTACTGCCTTTTTGCACCAGAATTTGAGTGACTGGGCCCTTATGAGTGGAAACAATTACATACAAAATCTTCACTGTTTTTATTTGTTTGGGCATCTTGCATTTTTGGTGGTCCAGTTGGAACACTTCCCCTTTGGTTCAAAATAATAAACCCAGGTCTCATCACCAGTAACTATATTGTCAAAAACCTTTTTGCTGTATTTTGGGTACATGTTCAGAAGGGTTTTTTTTTCCATTGGTACACAGGTCCACTTTTGTTCATCTGTTTCCAAATGGGGTATCCATCTTGCATTTATTAGCTCAGCTGAGCCTTTAGGCTCATAGGTGAGCTTATAGTATAGACAGGACTGCGGTCCATCTGTCTGTCGTCCATCTGTCAACCACACTGTTCAAACATCTTCTCAGAAACCACTGGCTGGGGGAACAAAAGTTTGTTCACCACATTTGGGGCACATGATCAAGATGGCCACCATGCCCATATATGGTAAAAACCCTTTAAAAATATTCTTAGCAGGAACCAAAGGGCCAATGGCCATGGGGCTTGGTAAGCAGCATTGAGGACATGGGCCCAATAAAATTTGTAAAATTATAACTGTTGGTTGACTTTGACCTTTTTTATGGAAAGGTCAAATCTGACTCCTATAAGCAAAACTTTAAAAATCTTCTTGTCTTAAACTGAAATGGTGAAGCCTTTGATATTTGGTATGTAGCTTTATCTTGTGGACCTCTACCAAGATTGTTCAAATTATAGCCCTGGGATCAAAAATGGCCCCACCCCAGGGGTCATTTGTTTTCCATAGACTCATACAGGGAAAATGCTTAAAATATCTTCTCTTCAGAAACCACTTTGCCAATCAATGCCAAATTTCATATGGAGCCTTTATGATTAGGGGTAATGAAACTTTTTTCGCCGCATCTGGGACACATGACCAAGGCTGCAACGCCCATACAAGTATGTGGTAAAAACCCTTTTAAAATCTTCTTCTCTGGAACCAAAGGGTAAATGGATGTGTGGCTTGGTATGCAGCATTGGGACATGGGTTGAATAAAATCTGAATAAATTATAACCTTTGGTTGACCTTGACCTTTTTTACAGAAAAGTCAAATGTTTTTACATAGACTCCTATAGGCAAAACTTAAAAAAATCTTCTTGTCTAGAACTAAACTAAACTAGAAGGCCCAGGCCTTTGAGATTTGGTATGTAGCTTTATCTTGTGGACCTCTACCAAGATTGTTCAAACTACAGCCCTGGAGTCAAAAATGGCCCCACCCTAGGGGTCACTTGTTTTTCATAGACTCATATAGAGTCTTTTCCTCAGAAACCACTGTGCCACTCAAAGCCAAATTTGACATGGAGCCTCAATGGGCAGGGGGAACATCTGGGTCACATGACCAAGATGGCCACCATGCCCAATTATGGTAAAAAACCTTTAAAAATCTTCTTCTTAGAACCAAAAGGTCAAAGGGCCTGGGGATTGGTATGCAGCATTGGGTATATGGGCCCAATAAAGTTTGAAAAAATAAAAACCTTTTTGTGTTGAACTTCACCTTTTTTATGGATATATAGACTCCTATTGGTAAAACTTTTAAAAATCTTCTTGTCTGAAACTAGAAGGCCCAGTCCTTTGATATTTGGCTTCATCAAAGCTATACTTCATGTGAAATTTATTAAAGCTAAATTCCATACCAAGTTACTGTAGGATACAGAGACCAAAGGCTTTTCAAACTGTGCCAGCTACCATACCCATATATTTCAGTCTTTAAAACTGTTACCATAAACTTGCTCAGAACAAATAGTCTCAGGTGAGCTACTGGACCATTGGTCCTCTGGTTTTTCTAAGTTTTAGGTGTTTCCTCAAGATTCCATGAACTGAAGTCATTCAGGCCAATTTCTTACAGTGAATCAGGCATCCTTTTTAGTATATTGCAGATTTTTGTGGTGTTACCTGGACAACCTGTGCGAGCAGCATCTTTGAGTTGTGGCTGTCCGGTCCTAAATTTAGCTACAGACCTACAAATAGGTAGTCCTGTGAGACATTTGATCTTTTTCATAAATGTCACACACCTCACTGTGAAATATGTAAGCCTTAATTTCAAGCACATTTTCAGCTCTTTTCCCAGTCATTTTGTGTAAAGTATATGTATAATGAATATGCTATAATGCAATGTACACTGTGCCAAGGTCAGTGAACTTGTGAACAAGATATTTACCTGATTTATGATTTAGTGATCATTCTGTCCACATGAGGTGATTTTGTGTAAACATGGCACAATCTGTGAAATAAAACACAAATGACATTACTTCTGGAACACCCCTTGTACAATAAAGCAATACCTGTGGTACATACATCATAGGTTCTGGGCTGGAGTCTGTGAGATCCAATAAATTTGATAAAAACCAACAAAAATCTCTTCCAAGCTTGTCAAATCATGTCTCAGGCAGTTTTTAGCTCACCTGAGCCAAAGACTCAAGGGGAGCTATTGTGATCACTTGCCGTCTGTTGTTGTCATCGTCTGTTTATCTGTGCATCCACAATTTCTATAAATAACATCTCTAAAACCACTGATTCAGTTTTAACCAAATTTCACAGGAAAGATCCTTGTGTGATACTGACTGAAAATTATTCAAAGATCTGGAATCCATGCTGGATTCTGGTTGCCATGGTAACCAAAAGAAACAAAAAACTTCTCATCAAAAACCACTGGACCAATTTCAATATAATTTGGCAGAATGTTCCTTTGGTAACTCTCTACCAAGATTGTTCAAGCCTCCATTGCCCTCTTTTGTAGGAGAATGTTGACTTCTTCTTCCAATTCTGGCCTTTTGGTTTGTTGGAAGAAAATGGGGTCTTTTGAAAGAGGAGGTATTTCCTTGAACAGCATTTTGTATCCTCTTTCAACAATAGAAAGGGCCCATTTGTTGTTTGTGATTTCATGCCGATTTGGGGCAAAGTGGGCCAACTGTCCCCCTACCGGAATTTGAGATTGAGGACAGGGCAGTGGAGGTAGCACATCAAAATTTCTTTTGAGAGATGGAATCTCTTCTAGAGGAGCCACCTCTGTCTCTTCTGGCAGAACCCCCAGAGAAACCGCCTCTTGAGGAACCAGAAGTTTTCTTGGGGTAAGAAGATTGTGGTTTCTTTTCCTGAATGGTCTCGAAATGGGTTTCTTGAATTCAGGTTTGACACTTTTAGATGTAGATGCCTGTGGTTTACCATGAAACAAAGAAGTGACTGTTTTGGAAATTGTTCTTCAGTGCTTCTGCATTTTCTTTGTAAATTTCATCTATCTGACCTCCAAAGAGTGAGTCTGAGATGAAATGGGTTGACCTAAGTTTCATCTTAGCGATTTCTGATAAAGACTTAGGAGCAGAATGAATGGCATCTCTCCTTGCTTGTTACATCTCTAATGTAAGATAGGAAGCAATTAAGAGAAACTGAATGGTTAATGGTGCGTGCTAAAGATTCCAATATTCTGGCTAAGACTTTAGTGTTTATTGATTCTCATTATAGGCATTTGTATGCCGCATAAGAAAAAATGTCAGAATGAGAAAGAACTCTTAGAAGATCTCTGAGTTGGTTTTCAAAAATGCCCAGGTTCCTAGTGGGAATCTGACAATTGCCAGTAAGAGAAAGAATCTGACAATTGCCAGTAAAAGTCCAAATCAAGTGGAATTTCTCTTTCAGTAGGCACTATCTCGGCATGCCATTTTGACGAGGGCATTTTGTTCTTTCTTAGAAACTGCTTCTTCTGGCAAAAACTCCTT
This sequence comes from Anodontia alba, assembly GCA_964016985.1. Classification (NCBI taxonomy): domain Eukaryota; kingdom Metazoa; phylum Mollusca; class Bivalvia; order Lucinida; family Lucinidae; genus Anodontia; species Anodontia alba. The sequence continues at coordinate 11,657,571 of OZ024824.1, forward strand.
CTTACATTGATTCTGAATGAAATTTATTGTACTCGAAAGGATCTGGGGTTGTGGCAATGAAATAGACTTTTTCTTTCTTTAAGTCCTCTTCAATACTAGATTTAGAACTTTGAGGTTGAAAGGAAGAATCTGAAACTGACCTCATTGGGAACTTATTGGCTGGAGGTAGTTTAAAAATTTCTTTTATAATTAGAGGAAAACTCATTTTCTCTTCTTCTTGAGGTTCCTCTAAGAAAGACTCTGTTCTTGAAGGAGATTTCTTTCTTGTCGAAGTTGTTTTAGATTCGAATTTATTGTCTTTGGCATCTGTTGTTCTTTCTCAATATTCTCTAAATTTGTTTGTGTGGAGAAGAACGTGCTTTATCACAGAAAAAAGGCTGTCTAGAAATAGATCTTCTTCTTGTGTTTCTTCTTGAAGAAGAACAGGAAGGTGATGATGAAGATCTGGGACGTTTATGAGAACATCTAGAAGGAGATCTAGAATGATGTCTTCTCTTATGATGTCTTATATTAGATCTTTAGTGAGGAGATGAGGAGGAAGAAGAGTATGAGCTATAATGAGTTCTTCTTCTTCTCCTGGAAGAACAATGTCTGTGAGATCTCCTTGAATGAGATCTAGAGTAATTCCTTGATCTAGATCTAGTTCTCCTTCTGGAAGGTCCAAGAATAGGATCTCTGATCTCCGTACCTAGGCTTGATGAACGAACTTTTTCAACTTGACTTGTCCTGTGATGATTGACATTTGTTCGGTGATTTTCATTTGTCCGGCTAATGTCTGGTGTCCAGTGACTGTCCAGTGCCCAGTGAATGTCCAGTATTTGGTTCTGTGTATGTCCGGAATCTGATGGATGTCCGGTCTGGTGAATGCCCGGTGTATGTTGGATGTCCAGTAGTTGAATAATGTCTGGTGTCCTGTGGCTATCTGTTGCCTGGTGTCCAGTACCGGATATGACATTAGTATTATCTGTATGTCCGATGATTGTATTGATATTATCTGTATGTCCGATGATTGTATTGTGTCCGGTGGACTAAGTCATTTGTCTGGTGATAACGGACTGTCTGGTAGACTTGGGCATTTCAGTCATGTTTTGGAACTGGAGTAGCCTGTCTGTAGCCAGACTGCGAGATGTACAATCTGTAGCACTGTGATCAGATGATCTCGCTTCTGCCTCATAAGAAGATCAGTCTTCGTCAGAAGAGTTCTGGATGGTGAGGCACCTAGTGAATTTGGAAGGGTAGCGCTCTTTGATTTTGATTGATGGAGCTTCTACCACTTCCGTATCCAAAGCCATACTCATACTGAGCTGGGACTGTATAGTACCGGCTTTAACACTGGACCGTTCATTGCCACTTGTCTCTTCACGAACTTCATTTCTGTTCTATTTCCTTGAAGAGAATCCTGTCTTAGATGTTGTTTGAGTAACTTTCCATTAAACCATTTTCTTCTTGTAAGATCGATGGTTCTCAAAAAGATCCCACTGATGATCTGGCCAGTTTTGACAGTAAGAACACTTTTTGTCCCTAAAACAAAACAAACAATTGTGTGTGTTAGCACAAGTTGGATGATTATCCCAATAAATCTTGAAATATCTGCAAACACCTTTTATTTGCAATATACAAGTATAGGATAGAATGGGAAAGACAAACAAATAAATTGAATGCCATTTAACGATAGGTAAACAAAGAAATTTCACAATGTAAAATTACGTAAATCCCGTAAATAAAGGGATGAAAGATGGATAAACTGTGTGAGAACTAGAAACCAAGAGAAGAAAGTGAAATGTCAAACCAATGGTCTGTAATTTTCTCGATTCAGATTTCTTCAGAAATTTTTTTTTAACTTTCAGTGGTGGCAATGGGGAAAAAACTTGGTAATTCACTTGACCAGAAGTGATCTACGATGTCACTATTGACATTAAGATCATTTCTTTGTTCCTCCCATGTAGGAGAGAACCTCTGACCATACCTAATTTCTGTCAAGAGCTAACAGGGATTAGCAATAAGTAGAATATTTGGTTAGTATGCAAATCATTAAAATGGCCCCACTCCAGGGTTTTATTGTGAAACTTCAATATAAAGTTTGTCAATCTGTGAGCGCAGGTGAACATTACGAAAACATGCCTATTCAAATATACTGAAAATTTACCACCAAAAAATGAAAATTTTCAGATAAAAAAAATCTGATGTTTTTCATATTTCTGCTCAAAACATAGAAATAAGAAAAATAATTTATACCACTGTAAACCCCAGTTTTACTATTTAAATGTGGGGTTTAATGGGGTCAAAATTATATTGGCATATTTTCGTGATGAATATAGTTCATCATGGTCCTCTTGTTTTATTTAGCTTATTCAGCAAACCTCATGTGATCTGTTACCTTACCTCCAGCATCTGTCTGTTCACACAGCTTTTCCAAAACCAGTGAAGAGATTTGAACCTAATTTAGCACAAAACAATGTTGCTTAGGTATCGGGAAAACAAATATGCTGATTGGCCATTTCGATTGGTTGCCATGGTACAGAAATGTCCCATAGACTTATAATAGGAAACTGGCAAATTTCAAATGACTTCTCGGAAACTGCTTTGTGAATTTTAACAGTGCATATTGTTTCGAGGTTACACTTCACCAAATATTAACAGAGCTATGCCCCTTTGAAAAATTTTGTAAACATTTCGTTCCGGCTAAATCCTCCTATAGATTACATTTTGATCAAGCTGAAACTTGATTTATAGTTAGACCGTGATATGGAGCAGCACATATTGTTTTGAGGTTATAGTCCACCAAATGTTAACAGAGTAATGCCCCTTTGGAAATTTCTGTAAACTTTTTGTTTCCGGCTTACTCCTTCTACAGTTTACATCAGATCCACCTGAAACTTGATTTGTAGTTAGACCATGATGTAGAGCAGCCCATATTGTTTCAAGGTCACAGTCCACCAAATATTAACAGAGTTATGCCCCTTTGAAAATTTCTGTAAACATTTTGTTTCTCGCTAACTCCTCCTGTGGATTACATTATATTAAGCTGAAACTTTGTAAATAGTTGCACCATGATGTGGAACAGTGCATATTATTTCAAGGTAACAGTCCACCAGATAATAGCAGAGTTCTGTCCCTTTGAAAATTTCTGTAAATGTTTTGTTTCTGGCTAACTCCTCCTGCAGTTTTACATTCAATCAAGCTGAAACTTGATTTAAAGTTTAACCATGATGTGGAGCAGCACATATTGTTTTGAGGTTACAGTCCACAAAATATTCGCAGTAATGCCTATTTGAAAATTTCATAAGCTAACTCCTCCTTAGTCCACCAATATTCCTCCTACAGTTTACATCCCATCAAGCTGGAAGGTGATTTACAGTTAGATCATGATGTGAAGCAGCATATTTTGTTTTGAGGTTACAGTCCACCAAATATTAATAGAGTTACATCTGTCTGTCCATCCCTATAAACTTTTCTTTTCAGGCTAACCCCTCTTACTCTATGTCAGTATAGGTGCTACATCTGACTACTTGCCATGGGCCCCGCATGCAAAGCTCTGGTTCAAGATCTGATAAAGCTGAATTGGTTCAGCCTTACTCAAATGATTTATTTCAATGTATAGTATCTCATGTATTAGTTTACAAGTAGTATCCACCATACAAAGGATAATACATCTATTTTGGAATTCTATGTATATTTTAGTCCCTGAATTTATATGGGTGTAGGACTGTAGGGGTAACGTTTTTTCCATAAAAAAACAAGTTAGCACAATGACCTATACTTTTCTTTTCATTTTCTGTTGTATGTCAACCCTCTCCAAAGAATAAACCTTGTTTTGTGGGAGTTCCAGTGTAGCAATTTACTGTAAGGTCTGTAATAAGGAAGAATTTTAAAAAATTGTAGGAAGTGTTGAAAATTGGCATTGCAGATTTCTGTCTCATCTTGACAAATGAGCAGCAGATGTGTATCAATATCATTTCCTGTATTGTTCTGCTCAAAATTATAAAATTAAAAGTAATGCCAATGCTATTTTTGTCATATAATCCACAAACAGAATTATTTGCCAATATTTTCAGGAAAACTGTAGAAGGTGGGGTGATTCCAGGTAACATTGTGAAAAACTTAGCATGATGATATATCATTTTTATTTAAAAAAAAGTGAGCCAGTATATGGAATTGAATATATGCAGAATCTTACAGCTTGCAGTGCGGGAAGTGTTTCCCAGCATATGTCCCTAAGAAGCTATCTCAAGTATAAAAATACATATCACAATTATGGAAGACATGAACCAACTCAGTGTCAGCTGTAACACTTACAAAGGTGCCCTGTCCAATACAAGTAAATGAAGGAAAATGTAGAGGAAACACATACAAACATACAATTTGGACAATGAGATTGTGAAACAAATTATAATGTCTGTTTTTAGAAAGTGTGGTTAGGTAAACTGACGGTGCTCGACATGACTCATTTGGTTGGCTGGGCACAAACACAAACAAACAGGTAAAGGGATGAACATTCAGCAGATAATATATTCAAGGGTTTACAGAATATTTTACATTTATTTAAAATCAGTGTCTATTTACAACTTAATTCTAAGTAATTCTAACAATTAGAAATCAAAGCACTAACAGCACTGGTGGGTTGATTGTTCTGAGTGTAAGCTGGTAAAATAGTCCTGAATGGGGACAAGATTATTTCATTTAACCCTTAAATTCCTGTAATATAAGCAAACAATGTAGGTCCTGATCAGACATTGCATTCTGCAGCATCTGATCTGGGTCTGTACTGTTTGCCAATGTCCCAGCACTAAGTCCAGTCCAGATTTTACAGATAACCCTCTTTACACAGCACTCTGCAGTGGTCATCCTGGAGCATTCAGAGAGGGAGAAGTTGTGCAACAATTTCAGGATTTCAGGGAGAAGTTTTGGTCCAAATTTTGGATTTCCCTATACATTCTATAGATTTTCACTTCTCCCTCAGCTCAAGATAGGGAGAAGTCAGCCAGCTTAGGGAGACTTTTTCTCCCAAATTGACCTCTAGGATGACCCCTGCTCTGATGTCACAGCAACAAAAATGGCATGGCTATGAATAACTGTTACCTGAACAAAAGCTATTTGCAAGGATTAACAGCAACATTACTCAGATTCTTTAGTAACTTTGGATTGATTGATAAACAATCCACCCAAATGCTGTTTTTAGCTCATCTAAGCTATTATGATCACTTTTTGTCTGTCATCCATCCGTCCATCTGTGTGGTTGTCCATCCATCCGTGAACACTTTTCAAACGACAACTCCTCCAAAGTCATTGTCCCTAATTTGGTAAGAATGATGTTTTGGTAGGGGGGGGGGGGGTAAAAATAGTCAAAATTATGGTGATCTGCTCTTGGTTTGGTTGTCATGGCAACAGAGAGCTCCCATAGACTTATAATGGGAAAATGGTTTAATTGCATTTTCTCCATAACCACTGAAGTGATGTGAACCATATTTAGCTGTTATGGTCATCTGATGATTGTGTACCCAGTTTATGTGTTTTATGACCAGTGGCCATTTTGTTTGTTTTCCATGGCAACATTTAATTTTGAAAAAGGAATTTTTTAAATGACAACTTCTTCAAAACCGCTGAAGCAGTATGACTCTAAATTGGTACAAATGTTGCTCGGGTAAGGGCAATCCAAATATAGCTAAAATTATGGTGATCTGCCTCTTGGTTTGGTTGCCATGGCAACAGAAAGCTCCCATAGACTTATAATGGGAAAATGGTTAATTTGTATTTTCTCCATAACCACTGAAGTGACGTAAAACATATTTGGCAGTTATGATCATCTGATGATTGTCTGCCCAGTTTATGTGTTTGATGACCAGTGGCCATTTTGTTTGGTTGCCATGGCAACATTAAATTTAAAGGAAAAAAAAACAGGACTTTTATAAGTGACAACTTCAAGACCTCTGAAGCAATATGATTCTAATTTGGTACAAATGTTGTTTGGGGTAGGGCAATTCAAAATATCTAAAATTGTGGTGATCTGCCTCTTAGTTTTGTTGCCATGGCAACAGAAAGCTCCCATAGACTTCTAATGGGTAAAGGTTAAATTGTATTTTCTCCATAACCAATGAAGTGATGTAAACCATATTTGGCATTTATGATCATTTGATGATTATCAACCCAGTTTATGTGTTTCATGACCAGCAGCCATTTTGTTTGGTTGCGACGGTAAGATTATTAATTTAAAAAAAGGGAATTTTTTAAATGACATTTCCTTCAAAATCACTAAAGCAGTATGACTATTTTGGTTCAAATGTTGTTTGGGTAAGGACAATTCAAAATAGCTAAAATTGTAGTGATCTGCCCCTTGGTTTAGTTGCCATGGCAACAGAAGGCTCCCTTAGACTTATAATGGGAAAAGGTTAAATTGCATTTTCTCCATAACCAGTGAAGTGATGTGAGCCATATTTGGCAGTTATGATCATTAGATGATTGTCTACCCAGTTTATGTGTTTAATGATTAGCGGCCATTGTGTTTGGTTGCCCATGGCAACATTAAATTTTTAAAAAAGGAATTTTTAAATGACAACTCTTCCAAAACCACAGAAGCAGTAGGACTCTAATTTGGTAAAAATGTTGCTTGGCTAAGAATAATCCCAAATAGGGAAAAGTTTGGCTGTCCACCTCTTGGTTTGGTTGCCATGGCAACAGAAAGCTCACATACTTATAATGGAAAAATGGTCAAATTGCACTTTCTCCATAACCAGTGAAGTGATGTAAGCCATATATGGCAGTTATGACCATCTGATGATTGTTCACCCAGTTTATATGCTTTATGACAGGTGGCCAGTTTGTTTGGTTGGGTCAGCAACATTCAATTTTGAAAAAGGACTTCTTCATATGACAACTTCAAAACTACTGAAGCAGCAAGACTCTAATTTGGTACAAAAGTTGCTTGGGTAAGGGCAATTCAAAAGAGCTAAAATTATGGTGGTCTGCCTCTTGATTTGGTAACCATGGCAAGAGAAAGCTCCCATTGACTTATAATGGAAAAATGGTTAAATTGCATTTTTATGCACCACCACAAAAAGTGGCAAGTGTATTTTGTTATACCATCTGGAATTTTGAGTGTCCGTCCATCTGTTTGGGCAACATCCAAGGTTATAATGTTTGGGCTATTTTGGACATAATCATGAGGTATTTTGAGGTTTATTCCATTTAAAATGTATTAGCTAGCTTCTAAACCAAAAAATAATAATTTGAAGAAGGATGTGTAAAAAAACACATTCTTCTTCTTCAAAACCAAGAACTGCTGAAATGATAATCCTTTCATTAGTTGCAATGGCAGAATTGAAAAAATGTTGCATAAAAATGCATATCTGCAGACTGGCTATTTCACTCAGGTGAGCGAGCTGTGGCCCATGGGCCTCTTGTTGTGTATTACCTTTATTTGGTCAGTGACAGTCACATAGACAAGAGCAATATTACTCAGATTCTTTTGTACCTTAGGGTTGATTGATAAACAGTTGACCCAATAACATTCAGTTTGGGAATTGAATTTGGTTTGGGGAGAACAAGCTGTAGGTTTCATATTGTGAACAATTGGTTGGTCCATCTAATGCAAGGTTTGATTTCATTGGTCAGTGATAAACATGTTTACAACAAATATGAGGAAATTTTGGTGTAAATATATATTTTGGAAACAATCAACACCCCACCCCCCACCCCCCACCAGAAAAAAAAACAAAAAAAAAACATTCAAATTAAATGATTTTGGCTCTTTTGTGAGTCAGTGTGCATTTGAACTACAAGCATCCACTACCAAAGAGCAAGTGATCCCTGATGTCCCACTATTATTTTCCATGATGGCTCAAAGTGACCACAAGCTCATCAATTAAAGCAAATTAATTTCTTTGATGATTCATTGTCTCATCTGATGTTGTTTAATTATTCCCCATTAAACATCAAAGTGAACACAAGCTCATAAATTAAAACAAATTAATTCCTTTGATGATTCATTGTCTCAATCTGATGTTGTTTAATTATTCTCCATTAAAGATCTAAGTGAACACAAGCTCATAAATTAAAGCAAATTAATTCTTTTGATCATCCATTGTCTTTTCTGATGTCCCTTGATTATTCTCCATTAAACATCAAAGTGAACACAAGCTCTTCAATTAAAGCAAATTAATTCCTTTGATCATTCATTATCTCATCTGATGTCCCTTAATTATTCCTCATTAAACATCAAAGTTAACACAAGCTCATCAATTAAAGCAAATTAATTCCTTTGATCATTCATTGTCTCATCTGATGTTCCTTAAACATCAAAGTGAACACAAGCTCATCAATTAAAGCAAATTAATTCCTTTGATCATTCATTATCTCATCTGATGTCCCTTATTTATTCCTCATTAAACATCAAAGTTAACACAAGCTCATCAATTAAAGCAAATTAATTCCTTTGATCATTCATCATCTCATCTGATGTTCCTTGATTATTTCCCATTAAACATCAAAGTGAACACAAGCTCATCAATTAAAGCAAATTAATTCCTTTGATCACTCATTATCTCATCTGATGTCCCTTAATTATTTCTCATTAAACATCAAAGTGAACACAAGCTCATCAATTGAAGCAAATTAATTCCTTTGTTTATTCACCGTCTCACCTGATGTTCCTTAATTGATTTTTGATTTTAAGATAATTAGGTATTGTCAAAGAAGTTCTTTGAACTTCTGAGTATATAAAGCAAGGCCAAACTATTAGGAGCCATTCTTAGATTATTCTCACTACTGTTGCTTTATAAAGTCTTAGTGGCATACTTTACCTGTGTTGGTTAATTTTATCTTATTCTTGACAATGGATTGTGTTACTGCTGCTGCAAGTCTCCGTGGGCTTCTTGTGTCCTATGGTAATGCTGACAAGCAAGTTTCTCTGCTAGGTAAGTTAACCATATTTATTACAGCTCATTTACTTTCCTGATTATGTCAGATGGTAAAGCACTTTACTGCAAAATATTTTCTATGACTGCAGCAAGATATTTTATTAAATAGAAGTCTGAAAATGATAAGAATAAAAAGAGCCAATAGAACAAGAATAATTGTTTAATGATCATTAAAAACCATTTCTATTTATTGCCTATAACTTAGCTAAACATTAGCAGACTACATATTCTTGAGAAGTAGAATATCTTTTCTGGAAAAAAATTGTCTGCTAATTTACCTGCTAGTGGCAACTTTTGTCGTCTGCTAATAATATTTGCAAACAGTTAGGACCCAGATCAGGCCTGACAAAACATCGGTCCTGATCTGGATCCAAACTGTTTGATACTCTGATGGTATTTCTGAAAGATTTGTTTGAAATTTTTAATTTAAAAAAAAAAAAATCCACAGATGACAAAATAAAGCATGCAAAATTACCCAGCATGCAAAGAGTTATGTACGGTGTGGGTTGATCCTTAAAATGATATACAAATTATCATTTTTACTTTTTTTTTCTGAGAAAATGACATGTCAAGATTTTTTTATTTTTTTTTGAAAAGTAAAACAAAAAACATTATAAAAAATGCCTGCTGCTATTGTGTTTCTGTAAGACATTCTATGAAAATGTTGATCCAGAATCTCGGGTTTGGGGAATTGAACACAGAATGTGCAAAGTTTCTCAAAATTCTTAATGAATCAGAAATAACTTAGTTCATACATGTGTATAATAAATTTTGATTTTTTCAGGTAACTGATGGACATGGTTTTGTTCAACTCTTGACATGGTGAGCACCTCAACAAAAAATATTTTTCTTTCATTCAGTTTCCCCTCCTTTTGTGGGAAAAAGCTCATATTCAGTACCATATGTCCTGAGTGTTTTGTTTCCGAAAAATGTACTGCCACTGTAACAGTCCAAATGGTCACAACAGACCTTACAGTACATGTCCTGAAATTTCAAACACTTTATAATGAAGACTTCATATCTTTTGGTCATAATTTTGTTTCACAAAATATTTGGCGGAGTAGTGAACAGAGATCCTTATCTCTGTTTCGTGATCTGGACATCACAAAAACATGCCTATATAATTTTGACCCCCTTAAACTCCACTTTTATATAGTAAAACTGGGGTTTACAGGTGTTTTTTTTTCTTATTTCTTCTCAAAAACATAGATTGTGGGTTCCCATTAGAACTGCCTTGAGGTGGTTCTAATGAGTACCCACAATCTATGTTTTGAGCAGAAATATGATAAATATCAGATTTTTTATCTGAAAATTTGAGGTTTTGGATGTGAAGTTTTCTATATATTTGAATAGGCATGTTTTCGTAATGATCATCACTGTTTACATATATTGTAAAACTTCAATAGTTTGAACATCTTTGGGACTATGGAAATTTATTTCAGACATGAGTAGTTTGAGTCACTGAGGGTAAATCATGGTGCCAGGTCAGGAGACAAATTGGGGTAGTTTAGGAATGTCATTTCCATCTTCTATAAAATATTGGTATGTTGAATGTAGTCATTAGAATCACCTCAGTGAGGCAATTCTACACAAAACATGCATTTTCATGATAAAATATGAAAATTTCCCTAAAATACCCCTAAATATTTGTTTTCTTGAGCTGTTGAAAGAATTTCCTAGGGACTCAAAAACAAGTTCGAATCATCCACATTAAATGAGCCATCCATTTTTGAGCCATTAAGGTTATATTGTACGTTTATCAGAAAATTTAGTGTAAGAAAGTCTAGGACCATCCTCTCTAGACATAATTAGCAACATTTTTCTTACCAATAATTGACTTAGATATATTGGGACATTTCATGTGAGATGCATCCTTTGAAATTATGTACAGCTTAGAATGTTAAAGGTATATAGATACACCTCCAAATGATATAACTCGAACACGGAAATATTGCCTTTCCTAATTTGGGTCTACTCTTAATGGAAAGAATTTGCCTCCATTTTTGAAAAAGCTTTATATATAAGGAGGCAACTTCCTGACTGCAAAAAACAATGTCAAGGTTTACAATCCCTTGCATCAATATATTTTTTAAGTGAAATGATACACTTACAGGAGAGTTAATGCTGTTAAAATTGTTTTGAAAAGAGTTCTTTTTCATATGGAAAACAAACAATAATTCACAAAATTTGTAAAAAAAAAATGCCAAGGTTATTCAGTCCCTGTAAACTATTTCATCACGAAAACATGCCTATATAATTTTGACCCCCTTAAACCCCACTTTTATATAGTAATATAGTTCTGCTCAAAAACATAGATTGTGGCTACTCATTAGAACCACCTTGTGGAGGCAGTTCTAATGAGTACCCACAATCTATGTTTTGAGCAGAAATGTGAAAAATATCAGTTTTTTTATCTGAAACTTTTCAGTTTTTGGAGGTGAAATTTTCTATATATTTGAATAGGCGCATTTTCGTAATGTTTTACATAACACAGAAGAAAAATGAGTATCTGCAATGTTCTGCTGTACATTAATGGTATATTAATATATGCTATTTCAGCATTTTTTGTAAACAGTGAAATCCTGGATTAGCCCAGTCTGTTGTATTCTACAGCAGCCAGTGATTCTGTAAGCCAATTACTGAACTTAGTGGGGGTACTTCAGTGCTACATGCTTATTTCAGAGAGTGTTGAAATTAACCTTCACCACTGAGCAAAGTCAGCAGATATTTCGTTGTTGTTTTCTTTTTCCTAGAAAGTAGGTTTTGGTATTTCATGCAAATTGACAATTTGCATGAAATGTCAAAGCCTGTTCTCCAAAAAAAAAAAAAAAAAAAAATAATAGAGAAACACCAAGTTTCTAGCCATGCAAAGCAGTAAACAGAATGTGTCCAGAATACTTGGTATATCAGTGATATATGCTTATTGTTTTGAAACTATTTGTATGATGTTGGGATATGTGTTTCACAAATATCACTGGTTTATTTCTGTCTTCCAGATGATCAGATGAGTGAGTTGAGTCAACAGACTATGGTATCAGCCCTAGATGGTAACAGATCCCAGGATTTACACCTTAGTCTACGTCTGTCTGTCTGTGAGGGGGTAAAAGTCATGTACCACAACTATCAAAACAAGAAATGGTCTCAGGTAAGAACAACTTCATAAGTGCTGTCTATCTGTGTGTTTTTCTGTTTGTCTTATCACTCTTTCTCTCTCTCTCTTTGGAATATGCAATGGATAAAAATTTATAGGTTGTCAGTCTGGTAGCTTCAATGGAGACACATGTACATGTAATAACCATATTTACCCAGACAGCCTGTGTAAACACACATCTGATTAGGGCCTACACTGTTTGCTACTTATCTAGCATTTAAAAGGCACATCACCAGGCCCCGAGGTTATAAAACTTTTACATACTCAACTCAGCTGAGGATGAAATTTTCTCTGCTAATAAATATGAAAATGCCAACAATAGAATAGGTGAGAAATTTTCATGCTCAGCTATGTTTAGTAAGAAAGAATTTGCCGTTGTTAGTAATTTCATATTGGCAGGACAGATTTCATGCCCAGCTAAGTTGAGCATGAAAACAAGTTTTATAACCTCAGGACCAGGTATAGTATAATGGACAGATTCAAATTTGAGGACAAACATGGTTAGGAGTTGATACATTTGGTTGATTTTCTGTCATTTTTTCATAAGATAGACAATTTTGTGGCTTCCAGTTTGCTTTCTTGCTTGCCAGACTTTTTCTGGCCCTCAGCTGAGCATGAAACTTTCTCTGCTAATACAAATGAAATTGTTGGCATTTTCATGTTTATTAGCTCAGCTGTGTTAAGCAAGAAAGAATTTGCAATTGTTAGTCATTTGAGATTTATTATAAGGACAAATGTCGTGCTCAGCTGAGTTGAGCATGATAAAAGTTTTATAACCACAGTGCCTGGAAAGTGGAGGATGGAGGGCAAGTTAAAGTAGACCCATTTGCAGAAGGGATGCTGCAGAATGCATCTGATTCAATTCAAATTTTAGAATGCTGGTTAGAAGTCAAAGTGTCCAAATATTAACTTTAGCATTTTTTTTTATTTGGAGTACAGCTTTTTGGATAAATAAGAAATATTCTAACACCCCTGCTCATGTTTTTCCTTATTTGTCTTTACGTTTCTAGCCTTGCTTTAAGGCATTTAAGCATAGGTATTTAGTCGCGCGCTATCAACGGGAAACCAATCATACTACTGTTGCGAAAGTTGCGTAACTATGGCCGCTAGCTTACAGTACTGGTCGAAACATTCATATAGATAGTTAATTATATTAGTGAGACAGAAGATGATCTATGAACATTGCAGTTCTTTGACTTTTTTTACCTGATGAGTTCCTCTACAGGTTATACCATTCAAACACATTCGTTTTCCTCCTTGTTTCCATTGTGTATTTTGTTGACATTATCAAAACAAAAGTGTCAGTTAACATTCTTATTGCGCTGTTTTATATCTGTCCTCCTTAGGTCCATCGCGGCACTCCAATTTCATTCAATTTGCAATTCTTTCATGAATGCAGGATACAAGTTTTTATGTTTTACATTGTTTGAATATTTTACATCATCAGCTGTGTCGCATAAGTATCCGCCATTTTGAATATTCGTCATCGAACCTTGTAACTACGTAACTGTGTGACATAATGCTTAAGAGGTATTGTCATCTACCAAACGGGGAAGTCAGGTAATAAAAGTAATCATAAAAATCAATAAAAATCTCATTTTGCAAAACATTCAGTCGGTAAGGGGTGTTAGAAAAGAAATAAATTATTCCGAACTGTGCTCGGTTTGGAATAATTTATTTCTTAAGTATAACATGTAAGGTTAATAGACAACTCTTTGGGCAAATTCAGCAGATGACAAAATGACAATATTTTCACACAAAAAAAACATGCTTTGACATTTCTTGAAAATTGTCTTTTTGGGGGATAATTTGCATGAATTGTCAAGGCCTGTTTTCTGGAAAAATAAGAAATTTGGAAATGACTCATTTTTTACCCACCATGCTTAGCAAACTTTGTAGATTCAGATCATCCTATGCATCCCATATCAAAGCCTTTGAGGTCAGCTGACATATGCTAAGCACACAGCATGCTATAAGCAGACTGCATACTATAAGCAGATGGCAAAATGCCTGCACAGATGCACTGGCTGATACAAACTTTCATACTGTGACATATTTTCCCTAGATGCAGCTGAAATGATGATGTAACACTGTATATGAAAACAAATAATCTTTATTATTTCAGGTCCAAGAGACAGCTAGAAATATCATCCAGAATCTTGAAGGTGACCTTGACAGTGAGTCGACACTTCCTATGCCATCACCAGGAGGCAGAACCACTGTAGACAAGGCAGCAGACAAGTGGTCTATGGCATTTTGTGAGTTCTACAGAGACAACTGAATTTTTGTCATATAAAAGTGATATGTGCTATTGAGACATGCTCAACTAAAAACTGATGATGTAGATACTGAATATGTGAAGACACATGCTGTTTCTAAGGAAACTCTGTTGGTACCAAAACTGATCATTATTATTCACTACAAAGGGTTTCATATGTGCTGTTTCTAAATCTCTCAGCATTCTGGGTAAAAATTTCAGCAGAACATATCTTGTCACATTTTTTTTTCAGTGAATAGGGTTTGACATCATGCAAATTGTCACCTATTTTGCAAACCCTATTTTCTGAAGAAAAAAAAGGAATTTGTTGAAGTTGCCCAGAGAGTGTTGAGTGTGCTTCAAAAGGACTTTTAAATTGTTTTCATCAAAACACTGAGTTTATTTCTTTCTGACATGTGCTATTGTTAATTTACTTTCTGTTAATACAATGTTACTTTTGTTGGTGTCTTATGTTAATTTTATGATATTGTTGATAAATCAAATCAATAAAAGGAATACAAGATACTTTTGTTCTTGTCGTTTGAATGCATTTTCTGACATTTATTTGTCGGATAAGGGTGTCAATGCTGAATTTCCCCATGCTGAATTCAATGACAAATTGCGAACACTGCAGATGCCTTATGTCCCCTTTTCTAAATATCTGGATATCTTACCATACTTCTCCTATTCAAATTGACAGAAATGGCAACTAGTGCAGACCCTAATCAAATTGCTCCTTTTGGGTATACACCATTTGCTCAGGTTTAACCCTGGTCCTGCTGAACCCAGATATGTCCTGCCTTTAAAAACAGTGTAGATCCAGATCAGTTGGCTTCTTCACTGATCTGGATCTGCACTGTTTGTTATTAAGTATGTTAATTTGTATCAATAACTTGGATCAAGAAATCCGATTGGCTGAAAAGTGGAAGTGGGTGTGGCAAGGGTTAACTATCCAACTATTTAGGGTAGATATGGTATGCAGATGGCAGACCCATTTATGCATGCTGACGGGAATCTACCTGGGCCCACTTGTTCATAACTTAACCCTTGTCCTGCTGAACCCGGATATACCCTGCCTTTGCAAACAGTGTAGATCAAGATCAGTTGGCTTCTTCAGAAGCCAACTGATCTGGATCTGCACTGTTTGCCATTAAGAATGTGAATTCATAGCAACAATCTGGATCAAATAATCTGATTAGCTGAAAATAAAAAAACATGCATGGCATCTTAATTTATTCAGCAGGAAAAGAGTTAACAAAGTTGTTAGCTAACATATGACCTTAAATTTCTGTCTTGAAATATGGCAAATACATTGATATTTTTTGTTGAAAATTTGAAAATGTAGTAGCTTTTGCAATGCTAGTCACTTTTTTGGAGCAAAAACATCAATGTTTCTGGTATATCCCTTAACTAAGCAGTTAACGAGTTCATCACTAACAGGCTCATTAAGCTAACAATGCTTTAAACAACTGGGCCCAGATTGTAAAACTATGTTTGTTTTCTTATACTCCTCAGAAAATATGTCTGAACATTTTATGTCACTCATCACTCACAGAGAAGACAATTAATATGAATCAGTCCTCGATGTACAAAGTTGGTATTTCCAGACAATAGCATGTACAGCTCTTGAGTAAACAATGGATATAGCTTTTTACCAAGTGCCAAGCAAACTTTGTAGCATACAATATTCTATTATTCTACTTCTTCTTTCAAGAAAATAAGTCTTGGCATTTCATGTGTATTGTCTACTTGGCAGACAATTTACACGAAATGTCAACTTATTTTCTTTGAAAAATAAAAAAAATATATATTTTGAAATGTTGTCTGCTGCAGTTGTGATTGGTGCTTTACATGCTAAGATAGTTTTCAGAACATTTGATCTGGGTCTTCACTGTTTGTCAGTCCTGTCTATTCAATTACAGCAAGCCCATATTTAACCTAAATATTCATACAGACATGCCTGTGCAAAAGAGTGTGCACCCTGATAAAACTGCTTCTAAGCAGTTTGATACTGCTGCTACTCTGTTACTGCTACTCAGGACCTGTCTAAATTGCAAAGAACTGTGGAGACATGTGTCTTCACCACTTTCTAAATCTGAATTTAGTATATTCAATAATACATCTCAACTGCAGATCCAGGGTCACAAGCTTGAAACCCCAGTCAGCCACACAACTACGGAGATTGATCATGAAATAATTTCTGCAGTCATTCTCTCCTGCTGATTCAAGAGGGCAGTACCTGATGTCAGTACCGGTTGTCACGTAAATGGACGAGCGTTGGGCCGGTGACGATGGACTAGACGCGATCACAAGCAATCAGAGGATAAACATAACACTTTATTAATAAAATCAAGCATGTATTTAGAAAGTTAAGAAAAACTATAAAGCAATCCTCAAAATTTCATAAATTGAATGTCCAAGATATTTCTGGAAGATGCTGGCAGCTTCATGATTTTCAACATGTTAAAACTGAAAATAATGACATAACTTTTCATTCACTGGTGATGTAAACGGATGTATGCTCCATGTCATCTACCGGGTACCACTTGTACTTGATTGGATACAACCTTGTTGGATACAACTTCCCGGAAAAACTTGTAGTTGTCAAATCATGGTTATAGAGTGACGAAGATAACAGGATACATGGTCTGATGGTCTGAAAACAGATACATATACGGGACCTGAAAATAAGTATCATGTCCTAGAAATCTCGATATCAAACATTACAAGATATTGCCTTATTAATTTCCACTAGGTATACAGAGTGTGTACGCCAAATGTTGATTATTATATAGCAAAATCAGATCCAAAAACCACAGGGACGCTGTTAATGACATATAATATTGCACATACATCCAACACAGGCAGATGTACAGTCAGAACATATCTACCTAACACACCAAATTCTGCATTAATCGGAGGAATGGCATCTCGACGATTACACATTCTTACAGGAAGAACCCATGCGTCTTCCACTGTAAGAATCCCTTTAGAATGCTAAAGGCTACAATAAATTATAACTGCCATTACACCACAATGATTACACGATCACACATCGTCCCCACGTAATCATTGGGTACAATATCTACATGCCACCGTCATAGCCTCAAACATGACTCTTTGCTGCTTGAGCCATTTTACAGTATAAAATTCTAGTGAACAGACTTGCGTATAATCAAATAAAAAGAACCTCTGTACATGTGTTTATGAAAATTACTAAATGTGTCATTTGTGATACAAATACATATAAATACAATTGTGTAAGAATTATGAATACATACAATTGTGTTAATTACTGAATGTGTACACAGTTAACATAACGCCTAATTGTGTTGTACATTCAAGCATATATGTCTGGTGTGTGCAGTTAACATAACACCTAACTGTGTCGTACATTCAAGCGTATATGTCTGGTAATCATAAAGGTTTAAAATAATATGCATGTCAGATCAGAATATGTTATGTTAAAATATGCTAGTGCTATCATTGCTCTGATCCATTTATCTCTCTACTCAAGTTAGAATATTAATGTTTGCATTCTGATCAGGGTCTACAGAACCGATCAGACTCACCTGACTGACCAGGATCTATAGAATCGACCAAATTTAATTTCCATATCTGATTAGGGTCTACACACCCCGCACGGCTTATTGGTCTGATCAGGGTCTACACATATAATCAAAGTGTACACATCTAATCAGGGTCTATATAAACGGCTTGCACACCTGATCACGGTCAACTGAATTGCACTTAATGCACCATCTGATTAATATCTACATATCATGCTGGGGTTTGTAAGTATGAATGATATATGAATCGCAATGTAGAAAGCAATAAATTTACCTACTCGAATCTTAGCTGCGGTAAAGACGAGCAAGAATATTGCAAGAATAAAATTAAAAAAATTATTAACTTACCATGGTGACATCCCCGAAATACAGCACAACATCATAACATAATAGAAAGGAAGGCAATGATCAGTCTTCAAATGAAAAATATTGTAGTGTGTAGGGAACTTTTATAGTGGCACGTTTTGAAACATGTGTCCGCAAGAAACCCGTGATATTCAAGATCTAAAAATAATATTCACCAGAAAATCGTGATAATCAAGATTTAAAATAACCTGTTCGATGGTCTGAATGGTGCAAAATCTTACACAGCGACTGCTCAAACTATGAAGTAAAAAACATTTTTCTCACGGAACGCTACAAAACTGCAAAATTATGAAAGAAAATTGTCCCCCCATTTAAAAGATAGCCTTGAGACAAAAATCAATCCCAGAACAGTGAAGACATTGATCACTGAACCTAGGTTCGCTCGGAATATACAATGTTCTGGTAATCAAATACATCCTCAGCATACATATCTCGTGATTACCGTAATACCGTAACTTGAAAGCCGAAGTGTACCTACTCTCTTAAAAAGTAAAACAGTCATCATAATCAGCGCTCCAGTTACAAATGCAATAATCTAACCTGGTAAATAAAAATCAAAACAAACTTCTTTTTATACTATGTACATATAAAAATATATTCAAGATAAAACAGGGACATGACACCGGTAACTGGTAAAAGTATGTGTCCAAATTCACATGTTAACAGCTTAATAGGGAATAAGCCTGCCCTGGAAAATGTGATTAGGTTAGCTGATTGGCTGGACATGTCCTTCACCAGTGAAGTGATGTGAGCTATATTTGGCAGTTACGATCATTAGATGATTGTCTATCCAGTTTATGTGTTTAATGATCAATGACCATTTTGTTTGGTTGCCATGGCAACATTAAATTTTAAATAAAAGGAATTTTTTAAACAACAACTCCTCCAAAACCACTGAAGCAGTAGGACTCTAATTTGGTATAAATGTTGCTTGGCTAAGGATAATTCCAAACAGCAAAAACTTTGGTTGTTTGCCTCTTGGTTTGGTTGCCATGGCCACAGAAAGCACATATAGACTTATAATGGGAAAATTATATGTTTTATGACCCGTGGCCATTTTGTTTGGTTGCCACAGCAAGATTCAATTTAGAAAAAAGGACTTCTTTAAATGACAACTTCAAAACCACTGAAGCAGTATGACTCTAATTTGGTACAAAAGTTGCTTGGGTAAGGACACTTCAAAAGAGCTAAAATTATGGTGGTCTGCCTCTTGGTTTGGTTACCATGGCAACAGAAAGCTCCCTTTGACTTATAATGGGAAAATGGTTAAATTGCATTTTTATGCCCCGCCACAAAAAGTGGCTAGTGTATTATGTTATACCATCCAAGATTTTGCAGGCAAACATCCAAGGTTTAAGAGCTTATATAA
Organism: Anodontia alba; assembly: GCA_964016985.1. Lineage (NCBI taxonomy): Eukaryota > Metazoa > Mollusca > Bivalvia > Lucinida > Lucinidae > Anodontia > Anodontia alba. The sequence continues at coordinate 11,677,195 of OZ024824.1, forward strand.
AATGTTTGGGCTATTTTGGACATAATTATGGGGTATTTTTTAAGGTTTATTCCGTTTAAAATGCATTAGCTAGTCCCTATACTAAAAACTAATAATTTGAAGAAGAATGTGTAAAAAACTCATTCTTCTTCTTCAAAACCAAGAACTGTTTAAATGATGATCCTTTCATTAGTTGCAATGACAGAAGTGAAAAAATGTTGCATAACAAATGCATATCTGCAGACTGGCTATTTCACTCAGGTGAGCGAGCTGTTGCCAGCGGGCCTCTTTCTTGGTCAGTGACAGTCACATAGACAACAGCAATATTACTCCAGTTTCTTTTGTATCTTTGGGTTGATTGATAAACAGTTGACCCAATAACATTCAGTTTGGGAATAGAATTTGGTTTGGGAAGAACAAGTTGTGGGTTTCATAATGTGAACAATTGGTTGGTCCATTTAATGCAAGGTTTGATTTCATTGGTCAATGATAAACATGTTTACAACAAACATGAGGAAATTTTGGGGTATATATATTTTGGAAACCAAACCTCACCCCGCACCCCCCCCCCCCCCCCCCCAAGAAAAAAAACAAACAAGAGGGCTATGATGGCCCTGTAATGCTCACCTGCGCATCATAACACTTTGAGAACCTGATCTAGAACTGATCTAGGCAAACATTCTGATCAAAATTCAAAATGATTATATTAACAAGTAAGACAATGTAGCATGTCTAATGGACTGTGAAATAAAGGTCAAGGTCAAATATTGATGATTGCACTCAAGACGCCATGCTAAGATGTATGCATGTACTAAGTATCACTGGCTGTAGGAGCAATAATTACTGAGAAACTGACCTAAACACAAACTCTTCACAAGTACCAAATATCACTCTGTAGGACCAATAATTACCAAGAAACTGAACTAAACAGAAAAACTTAGGAAAGTCACTGTATAGAAAAATATACATCACCTTGAAATCATCAAGACAAACATTTTGAGCAAGATTCATGATGATCAAAAATGTGACCTCTAGAGCATCAACAAGGTTTTCCTTTGATTTAGCCAGGTGACCTAGTTTTTTACCCCAAGTGACCCAGTTTTAAATTAGACCTAGAAATCATCAAGACGAACATTTTGAGTAATATTTATGATGATTATTTAAAAAATGTGACCTCTGGAGTGTTAACAAAGTTTTCTGCTGATTTGACCTGGTGACCAAGTTTTTGACCCCAGGTGACCCAGTTTCGAACTTGACCTAGAAATCATCCAGACAAACATTTTGAGCAGGATTTGTGATGATTGCTTCAAAAATATGTACGCTAGAGTGTTAACAAAGTCTTCTGTTGATTTGGCCTGGTGACCTAGTTTTTGATCCTAAGTGACCCAGTTTCAGACTTGATCTAGAAATCATCGAGACAAACATTTTGAGCAAGATTCATGATGATTGCTTCATAAATGTTACCGCTAGAGTGTTAAGGTTTTCTGCTGATCTGGCCCAGTGACCTAGTTTTTGACCTCAAGTGACCAAGTTTCTAACTTGACCTAGAACTCATCAAGACAAACATGTTGAGCAAGATTCATGATGATTGCTTGAAAAATGTGACCACTAGAGTGTTAACAAGGTTTTCCGCTGATTTGGCCAGGTGACCTAGTTTTTGACCCCAGTTGATCCAGTTTCGAACTTGACCTAGAAATCATCAAGACAAACATTTTGAGCAAGATTCATGATGATTGCTTAAAAAATGTGACCGCTAGAGTGTTAATGTTTTCTGCTGATTTGGCCAGTTGACCTAGTTTTTGGCCTCAAGTGACCCAGTTTCAAACTTGACCTAGAACTCATCAAGACAAACATTTTAAGCAAGATTCATGATTACTGCTTCAAAATGTGACTTCTAGTGTGTTAACAAGGTTTTCTGCTGATTTGGCCAGGTGACCTTGTTTTTTGACCCCAAGTGACCCAGTTTCAAACTTGACCTAGAAATCATCAAAACTAACATTTTGAGCATGATTCATGATGATTGCTTCAAAAATGTGACTGCTAGAGTGATAACAAGGTTTTCCGCTGATTTGGCCAGGTAACCTTGTTTTTGACCCCAGGTGACCCAGTTTCGAACTTGACCTAAAAAATAATCAAAACTAACATTTTGAGCATGATTCATGATGATTGCTTCAAAAATGTGACTGCTAGAGTGATAACAAGGTTTTCCGCTGATTTGGCCAGGTGACCTTGTTTTTGACCCCAGGTGACCCAGTTTCGAACTTGACCTAGAAATCATCAAGACAAACATTTTGAGCAAGATTCATGATGATTGCTTTAAAAATGTGACTGCTAGAGTGATAACAAGGTTTTCCGCTGATTTGGCCAGGTGACCTTGTTTTTGACACTAGGTGACCCTGTTTCAAACTTATCCTAGAAATCATCAAGACAAACATTTTGAGCAAGATTCATGACGATTGCTTAAAAAAATGTGACTGCTAGAGTGTTAACAAAGTTTTCTGCTGATTTGGCCCGGTGACCTAGATTTTGATCCCAAGTGACCCAGTTTCAAACATATCCTAGAACTCATCAAGACAAACATTTTGAGCAAGATTCATGATCATTGCTTTAAAAATGTGACCGCTAGAGTGTTAACAAGGTTTTCTGCTGATTTGGCCCGGTGACCTAGTTTTTGACCCCACATGACCCAGTTTTGAACTTGACCTAGAACTCATCAAGATAAAGATTTTGAGCAAGATTCATGAAGATTGCTTGAAAAATGTGACCGCTAGAGTGTTACCAAGGTTTTCTGCTGATTTGGCCAGGTGACCTAGTGTTTGCCCCCAAGTGACCTCAGTTTCAAACTTGACCTAGAAATCATCAAGACAAACATTTTGAGCAAGATTCATGATGATTGCTTCAGAATTGTGACCGCTAGAGTGCTAACAAGGTTTTCTGCTGACTTGGCCTGGTGACCTAGTTTTTGTTCCTAAGTGACCCAGTTTCAAACTGGACCTAGATTTAATAGAAACAAACATTCTGAGCAAGTGTCATCAAGATTGGGTCAAAACTATGACCTCTAGAGTGTTAACAAGTTTTTCCTTTGATTTGACATGGTGACCTAGTTCTTGACCCCAAGTAACCCAGTATCAAACTTGACCTAGATTTCATAGAGGCAAACATTCTGAGCAAGTTTCATCAAGATTGGGTCAAACTGTGACCTCTAGAGGTCTAACAAACTAATGGTTGATGACGAACGATGTACGATGAACAACGGACGACGGACGATGACGGACGACGGACAGAGGCTGATGACAATAGCTCACCCTGAGCTTTTGTTCAGGTGAGCTAAAAAAAAACCCCAAAAAACATTCAAGTAAAATGATTTTGGTTTTATTGTGAGTCAGTGTGCTTTGATATTCTACAAGCATCAACTATCAAAGAGCAAGTGATCCCTGATGTCCCTTATTTTTTTTCCACGATGGCTCAAAATAAACACAGGCTCATCACAATCAAAGCAAATTAATTCCTTTGATGATTCATTGTCTCATATGATGTTCCTTAATTATTCCCCATGAAACAACAAAGTGAACACAAGCTCATCAATTAAAGCAAATGAATTCCTTTGATCATTCATTGTCTCATCTATGTTCCTTAATTATTCCCCATTAAACATCAAAGTGAACACAAGCTCATCAATTGAAGCAAATAAATTCCTTTGATCATTCATTGTCTCATCTATGTTCCTTAATTATTCCCCATTAAACATCAAAGTGAACACAAGCTCATCAATTGAAGCAAATAAATTCCTTTGATCACTCATTGTCTCATCTGATGTCCCTTAATTATTCCCAATTAAACATCAAAGTGAACACAAGTTCATCAATTAAAGCAAATAAATTCCTTTGATCGCTCAGGATCTCATCTTATGTCCCTTAATTATTCCTCATTAAACATCAAAGTTAACATAAGCTCATCAATTAAAGCAAATTAATTCCTTTGATCACTCATGATCTTATCTGATGTCCCTTAATTATTTCTCATTCAACATCAAAGTGAACACAAGCTCATCAATTAAAGCATATTAATTCCTTTGATCACTCATAATCTCATCTGATGTCCCTTAATTATTTCTCATTAAACATCAAAGTGAACACAAGCTCATCAATTAAAGCAAATTAATTCCTTTGTTCATTCATTGTCTCACATGATGTTCCTTAATTGATTTTTGATTTTAAGATAATTAGGTATTGTCAAAGAAGTTCTGTGAACTTCTGAGTATATAAAGCAAGGCCAAACTATTAGGAGCCATTCTTAGATCATTCTCACTACTGTTGCTTTATAAAGTCTTAGTGGCATACTTTACCTGTGTTGGTTTATTTTATCTTATTCTTGACAATGGATTGCGTTACTGCTGCTGCAAGTCTCCGTGGGCTTCTTGTTTCCTATGGTAATGCTGACAAGCAAGTTTCTCTGCTAGGTAAGTTAACCTTATTTGTTACAGCTCATTTATTTCCTGGTAAAGCACTTTACTGCAAAATATTTTCTGTGACTGCAAGATATTTTTTAAATAAAAATCTGAAAATGATAAGAATAAAAAAAGCCAATGGAACAAACAAGAATAATTGCTTAATGATCATAAAAAAAAATTCTATTTATTGCCTATAAAATTAGCTAAACATTAGCAGACTACATTTTCTTGAGAAGTAGAATGTAATTATTCATAGTCATCGTTTCAGGAAAAAAATTACAAATTTGTCTGCTAGTGGCAACTTTTATCATCTGCTAATAACCTAAACAGTCAGGACCCATATCAGGCCTGCTAATAACCAAAACAGTTAGGACCCAGATCCAAACTGTTTGACATATGGTATACCTGAAAGATTTTTTTAAAAAAAATCCCCAGATGTCTGAAAAAAGCATATCAGCATGCAAAGAGTTACATATGCTGTGGGATGATCCTTAAAGTGGTATGCAAATTATCATTTTTACTTTTTTTTCTGAGAAAATGACACATCAAGCCTTATTTATTTATTTTTGAAAAGTAAAACAAAAAAATGCCTGCTGCTATTGTGTTTCTGTACAACATTCTATGAAAATGTTGTAAATGTATACCTAGGGACAGATCCAGAATCTCAGATAAGGGGAACTGAACACAGAATATGCAAATTTTCTCTAAATCCCTAATGAATCAGAAATAATTTGTGGCATGAGAAGATTTCACTGAACCCCCATCTGGATCTGCTGCCAGAGCTTGGTTGCAGGATTTCTCCAAATGTATCTTAACCCTTAAAGTGCCAAGAAAGACTGCATCTGAAAATGTCGTCTGTTTATGTCGTCTGCTGAATATTCTTGCAGACTTTTCAAACCTATTTTTGCATACAGGCAAACAGTGTGGACCCTGATCAGACTGCTCCTAAAGGAGCAGTCTGATCTGGGTCCACACTGCTTGCAAAAATGACTTTTAAAATCACAAGCAGATGACAAAGCAGACGACAATAGTTGTGACTGGCGCTTTAAGGGTTAATTCAGGGTATTGGTGTTCTGAAATGTTGCAGGAGGTGTAATACCTGTATCATAATTTCATACTGTCTGTATTTCTTTTAATATTGCCACCATGTAATTTCATCCAGACTGGAGTCCTGTATTCTGACTAAAATTGCTTACTAATCAAATTAAAATTTTATTTCAACATGCAATGTGATAATTAGGCGGAATACAGTAGTACATACATGTATAATGATACATTTTGACCTTTTCAGATAACTGATGGACATGGTTTTGTTCAACTCTTGAAATGGTGAGCAACTCACAAAAAAATATTTCATTTCATTCAGTTTCCATTTTTTTTTTTGTGGAAAAAACTCATATTCAGTACCATACAGCCTGAGTGTTTTGAAGCAAATAGTGTAGACCCAAATCATGCAGAGTAGAGCACTTGCCAGGTAGTAAATTGGCTTGTTCAAATTTTAGGACAAATATGGCAAGGGGTTAAGGTGTCCCAGTATATGATATATTACAGACGTTTTTTGTTTCCAAAAAAAAAAAATGCACTGACACTGTAACAGGCCAAATGGTCACAGCAGACCTTACAGTACATGTCCTGAAATTTCAAACACTTCCTTCTGGCCATAATTTTGTTTCACTAAATATTTGGTGGAGTAGTCAACAAGAGATCCTTATCTCTGTTTTGTGATCTGGACATCATGAAAACATGCCTATATAATTTTGAACCCCTTAGAATAGAATAGAATAGAATATGGTTTATTTCAGAAATCCAAAAGGCTTTTAAGCCCGTGAGGATACAAGACATCATCATCATACATGATGGCATTTGACAGTGCAAATCAATATAAAATTAACTATTTAAATAGCAAATCTATATCACATTTATCACTAACAATCAGCCTTTCTTTCTTTCTTTCAATGATATATGTAGAATGTTTTGTTGTGGAGAAGGTGACTAATTATACTTGACAAACATGAAATATAGCTTCAGATACTGAGCTAGTGGGAAGTAGATAGCGAAACCTTAAACCCCACTTTTATATAGTAAAACTGGGGTTTAGAGGGGTATGCATTATTTTTCTTATTTCTGCTCAAAACGATAGATTGTGGGTACCCGTTTTGAGCAGAAACATGAAAAATATGAGTTTTTTTATCTGAAAATTTGCAGTTTTTTGGAGGTGGAATTTTCAATATTTTTGAATAGGCGCATTTTCGTAATGATCCTCACTGTTTACATATACAGTAAAAGCTCAATAGTTTGATGAACGTCTTTGGGACTATGGAAATTTTTTTTAGACATGAGTAGTTCGTGTCACTGAGGGTAAATCATGGTGCCAGGTCAGGACACAAATTGGGGTAGTTTAGGAATGTCATTTCCATCTTCTATAAAATAATGGTATGTTGAGTGTACTCATTAGAATCACCTCAGTGAGGCAATTCTATTTTGAGTACATAAAACATACATTTTCATGATAAAATAAGAAAGTTTCCCTAAAATACCCCTAAATATTTGTTGTTGTTTTTTTGAGCTATTGGAAGAATTTCCTAGGGACTCAGAAACAAGTTTGAATCCTCCATGTTAAATGAGCCATCCATGTTCAAGCCATTGAGGTTATACTGTACATTTATCAGAAAATTTGGTGTAGGAAAGTCTAGGGCCATCCTCTCTAGACATAATTAGCAACATTTTTCTTATCAATAATTGACTCGGATATATTGGACAGTTCGTGTAATATTTTTTAATGATGTCAGCTGATCTCACACACACACACATGCATGCATGCATACACACATACATGCATGAAATGCATCTTTTGAATTATGTACAACTTAGAATGTTAAAGGGATATAAATACACCCTCAAGGGATATATATAACTCTAACATGGAAATATTGCCTTCTTTCTAATTTGGGTCTACTCTTAATGGAAAGAATTTGCCTCCATTTTTGAAAAGGCCTTATATATAGGGAGGCAACTTCATGACTGCAAAATAAACGTCAAAATTGTTCATAGGTTTACAATTGGATTAAGTAATTAGGAATGTCGTTTCCATCTTCTATAAAATGAATACACTTACAGGAGAGTTAATGCTATTAAAATTTTGAAAAGAGTTCTTCTTTCCTTTTAGAGTGGAACCTTTTCATACAAAACAAACAATAAGCCACAAAAGTGGTAAAAAAAAATTCACCTACACCTCTCTCTGGGCAAATTCAGCAGATATTTGCTTATTTTTTCCCGGAAAATAGGTTTTGGCATTTCATGCAAACTGTCTCTCAAGGAGACAATTTGCATGGAATGTCAAAGCCTATTCTCCAGAAAAAAATGCGAAACACTAAGTTTCTAGCCGTGCGAAGCAGTAAACAGCATGTGATTATTTTGTTTTGAAACTATTTGTATGATGTTGGGATATGTGTTTCACAAATTTACCGATCACTATGTTTTATTTCTGTCTTCCAGATGATCAGATGGATGAGTTGAGTCAGCAGACCATGGTATCAGCCCTAGATGGTAACAGATCCCAGGATTTACACCTTAGTCTACGTCTGTCTGTCTGTGAGGGGGTTAAAGTCATGTACCACAACTATCAGAACAAGAAATGGTCTCAGGTAAGTACAACTTCATAAGTGCTGTCTGTCTGTATGTCTTTCTGTTTGTCTTGTCTTGTCTTGTCTAGTCTCTCTTTCTCTCTCTCTCTAGAATATGCAAAGGATAAAAAATAGTTATAGGTTGTCTGATAGCTTCAATGGAGATACATGTACATGTTATTACACAGACAGTGTTTGGACAGACCAGCTTGTGTAAACAGAGTATCTGATTAGAGTCTACACTGTTTGCTACTTATCTAGCATTTAATAGACACATCACCAGGCCCCGAGGTTATTAAACTTTTACAAACTCAATAGTTTGCATTTTCACAGAGAAATTTTCATGCTCAGCTATGTTTAGCAAGAAAGAATTTGTTAGTAATTTCATATTGGCAGGACAAATTTCATGCTCCGCTAAGTTGAGCATGAAAATTCAGGACCAGGTATATTATAATGTTAAAATTTGAGGACAAACATGGTTAGGAGTTGATACACAGAAATATGAAAAATATCAGAAGTTTTTATCTGAAAATTTTCATTTTTGGTGGTAAAATTTTCAGTGTATTTGAATAGGCATGTTTTTGTAATGAGCAGATGGCATAATGCATGGATCTTACTGCACAGATCGAGGGTTGAGCGCAAGACTGGTGTAAGTCAGATGGTTGTTTTTCCACAAACCTAATCTCCTCACCATGAAGGTGTTATGAAGATTACAACATTTCTTTCTGTAAACAATGAAAATTTAGGTGCCATTGCTCATATGAGCAATGGCACCTAAATTTGCATTGTTTACAAAGGGGTCCAAGTTGCCCCTAAACAAGGGTTTCAATAATACGTTTGAGTTACCATAGTCTTGCACTCAACCCTCGAGATGCACAGGCTGATACGAACTTTCATACTGTGACATATTTTCCTAGATGCAGCTCAAATGATGATGTAACACTGTATATGAAAACAAATAATCTTTATTATTTCAGGTCCAAGAGACAGCTAGAAATATCATCCAGAACCTTGAAGGTGACCTTGACAGTGAGCCGACACTTCCTATGCCATCACCAGGAGGCAGAACCAGTGTAGACAAGGCAGCAGACAAGTGGTCTATGGCATTTTGTGAGTTCTACAGAGACAACTGAAATTTTAGGTGCTATGTGCTATTGAAACATGCTCAACTAAAAACTGGTGTAAATATTGAACATGTGAAGACACTTGCTGAAACTCTATTGGTACTGAGGTTGATCATCATTATTCACTATGAAAGGTTTCATTATTCACTAGGAAGGGGTTTCATATGTGCTGTTTCTAAATTTCTCAGCATTCAGCAGACCACATTTTATCAAATGTTTTTTTCAGAGAATAGGGTTTGACATCATGCAAATTGCCACCTATTTTCAAACCCTATTTTCTGAAGGAAAAAAAAGGAATTTGTTGAAGTTGCCCAGAGAGAAGTGTGCTTCAAAAGGACTTTTAAATTGTTGAGTTTTCAACAAAACACTGAGTTTGTTTCTTTCTGACATGTGCTATTGTTAATTTACTTTCTGTTTATACAATGTAACTTTTGTTGGTGTCTTATGTTAATATTATGATATTGTTGATAAATCAATGCAATAAAAGGAATACACGATACTTTTGTTGTTGTTTGAATGCATTTTCTGACATTTATTTGTTTGATAAGAATGTCAATGCTGAATTTTCCCATGCTGAATTTGATGACAAATTGCGAACACTGCAGATGCCTTATGTCCCCTGTCCTAAATATCTGGATATCTTACCATACTTCTCCTATTCAGTTTGTTTCTAAATTATTGACAGAATTGGCAACTAGTGCAGACCCTAATCAAGTTGCTCCTTTTGGGTATACACCATTTGCTCAGGCTTAACCCTGGTCCTGCTGAACCCAGATATACCCTGCCTTTGCAAACAGTGTAGATCCAGATCAGTTGGCTTCTTCAGAAGCCAACTGATCTGGATCTGCACTGTTTGTTATTAAGTATGTTAATTTGTATCAATAACTTGGATCAAGAAATCCGATTGGCTGAAAAGTGGAAGTGGGTGTGGCAAGGGTAAACTATCCAAATACAAATGTATTTAGGGTAGATGTGGTATGCAGATGGCAAATCACATTTATGCATGCTGACGGGAATCTACCTGGGCACAGTTGTTCAAAATTTAACAAAGTTGTTAGCTAACGTGATGTTAATTCTGTCTTGAAATATGGCAAATACATTGATATTTTTTGCTGGAAATTTGAAAATGTGAGTAGCTTTTGCAATGCTGAAGTTACTCACCTTTTTGCAGCAAAAACATCAATGCACATAAACCAATAAAATAATTACATATAAATTGCGTACAAAAACCTGTATCAGTTACGTACAGGAATATAATGGTCCCACATGTCAAAAACGCACAGCATTTTGTCACCTGAATCGTAATCACTCACCCGACCAAAGCCTGGCCAAACGAATAATGGAGCTTTTAGCTGAATTTTAATCACTCAAGTTTTCCAAGCCTGACCAAAACCAGTCACTCCATTACGAAAACATGCCTATTCAAATATATAGAAAATTTCACCTCCAAAAACCGAAATTTTTCAGGTAAAAAACTCTGATATTTTTCATATTTCTGCTCAAAACATAGATTGTGGGTACTCATTAGAGCCACCTTGGTGAGGCAATTCTAACAAGTACCCACAATCTATGTTTTTGAGCAGAAATAAGAAAAATAATGTATACCCCTGTAAACCCCAGTTTTACTATATAAAAGTGGGGTTTAAGGGGGTCAAAATTATATAGGCATGTTTTCGTGATGCTATATTGCTTATGTGTCTGACTTACACACATAAACATTTTAATGCTTTGAAAGGACTTTTATTAAGGATTTGATTTATTTTAATGTGTTAAATTGGAATTTACAGTTTTCGAAACAAACAAAGGAAGAAAATGCATCATATACAAAGTACAGGCAGCAACATAATGTGAAATTGCAGTCAATCCATACTCCTGCACCCCAGAAATGTCATGCAAAAGAAAAAAATGGATTTTCTGATGTCTCAGCCATGCTTACAATCAATACAATCATAATAACATTGGCTGACAGAAGAGGTATGCATTTGATACCAAAAACTTGTACGCAATCGAAAACAATTTTTTGCGCAAATGAAAATCGCCGCTGGTACATACCTTAGCTAAGCAGTTTTTGTCACTAATGGGCTCATTCAACTAATGATGCTTTAAACAACTGGGCTCAGATTGTAAAACTACCGGTATGACTGTTTTCTTATACTCCTCAGAAAATAGGTCACTCATCACATACAGAAGAGACAATTAATATGAATGAGTCCTTGATATACAAAATTGATATTTCCAGATAATAGCAAGAATAGCTCTTGAGTGAACAATGGATATAGCTTTTTACCCTTATACAGTGCCAAGCAAACTTTGTAGCATACAATATTCAATTTTCTTCTTTCGAGAAAATAAGTCTTGGCATTTCATGTGTATTGTCTACTTGGCAGACAATTTACATGAAATGTCAACTTATTTTCTTTGAATAATAAAAAAAATATATATATATTTTGAAATGTTGTCTGCTGCACTTGTGATTGGTGCTTTACACGTTAAGATTTCAGAGCATCTGATTTGAGTCTACATTGTTTGTCAGGCCTGTCTGTCCAATTACAGCAAGCCCATATTTAACCTAAATATTCATACAGATATGCCTGTGCAAAAGAGTGTCGACCCAGATAAAACTGCTTCTAAGCAAAGAACTGTGGAGACGTGTGTCTTCACCACTTTCTAAATCATAACTGAATCTAGTATATTCTGTAATACATCTCAACTGCAGATCCAGGGCACAAGTTTGAAACCCCAGTAAGCCACATAACTTTTGTGGAGATTGATCATGAAATAATTTCTGCAGTCATTCTCTCCTTCTGATGATTCAAGAGGGCAGTACCAATTGTCAGTAACTGGTAAAAGTATGTGTCCAAATTCACTGGTTAACAGCTTAGAGAGGAATAAGCCTGCCCTGGAAAATGTGATTAGGTTTACCCTTAAAGTGCCAATCACAACAACTGTCGTCTGCTTTGTCATCTGCCAGTTACTTTAAAAGTCATTGTTGCAAACAGTGTGGACCCAGATCAGACTGCTCCTTAGGAGCAGTCTGATCTGGGTCCACACTGTTTGTCTATATGCAAAATGTAAGTTTGAAAAGTTTGCAAGAAGATGTAGCAGACGACATAAGCAGACGACATTTTCAGATGCAGATTTTCTTGGCGCTTTCAGTGTTAACTGTTTGGCTGAACATGTCCCTCACTGCTCATTGGGCCTTTTAACTCCAAATCAAATCTAAAATATTTTCTAGGAAGATTGTTTGTCCCAAATTATCATTAGGATAAACAGCATCAGTAAGAAGGTAAAGAGACAATAAGCGACTACACACATCCAACATAAACATTTTAATGAATTTTAAAACCCTAATCTGATACCGTGTATTTACATAAAGAGAGGCAGTTTATATAGAGAAAATAACCAAGATGAGCCAGGGTATTAGGCTGTATATATGAAAGATGACAAAATAGCTATGCAAACAGCAATGGCCAGACTGTATCATCTGGTGATGACCATTGCTATTAACAGCCAGTCATTGTTGTTCATAATAATATTCATTCTGGGATAGTTTTCTCCAGCTCTTCATAAAAACATATGTTGTGGGTACTCATTGGAAAAATGGTAAATGTCCTAAAATTTCACATCAAAGGGTCTGACAAAATGGCATATGCAAACAGTGCAGACTCAGATCACTGCTCCTGAAGGAGCAGTCTGATCAGTCTACACAGTTTGCCATTCCACTAAGTACTTTAAGAAAGAACTACATAAAAAGCAAAATTTAGGCCAATAAAGTATAAAATGAAATGTTCGAAATTTTAGGACATAAACATTAAGGGGTCTGGATACACAGATGATTTTCAGCTGTTTTTGTTGTTGATTTTTTCTACAAGGGAAACAACTTTGTTTGCTTTCCTGCACACCCATCCCCTTCAGAAAAAGGATCTACACCAAAAGAAAAGGATTGGCCCACAACCAACCAGTCAGAAAAGGGATCATATTGGAGTAAACCACTTTTCAGAAGGGGCTAAATCAATTTGCAAGTGTATCCATTTCCCTTGATGAGAAAGTTCTGTTGTGTCTGTCACAAACTATTTTTATGTTGAATCTGTGATTCACAGAGTGGAAGTTTCACTGTTGAATGCCCTGCTTCCCATAAAAATGGACCTAGACAAAAAAGACCCAGATTAGATACAATAAGACTCTGCCTCAGGTCAGGATCTACATTTTTCATATTTAGACTAACTGAATTAGCCATTCACTATAACAGAATCAAGGCAATTTCTACTGTATTTACCTAAGCAAAGAGTGTGACCCTCGGTATGACCCAGATCAGATGCCACATAATGCCACAACTGATCAGGGTCTACACTGTTTGCCATTCATCCTGCTGAAACTTCAACATGTAGTAATGTGGACCACTATGTTAAAGGTTTAAAAAAACAAAAACAAAAAAAAACAAAAAAAAAACAGAAGGGCTTCAGGAAACGCTAATACATTTACAAGTGACAATTATCATTGCACATAACTGTAACAATTTTAAAACTAAAACCAATCTATCACAGAACTATTTTTACACAACAGGCAATAAATAGACTGGGGTCTTTCTATCAAAGGGTTCTGAATTGGTAAGTAATTAATAAGGCAAATAAGTTGCCAAATATCATTTATTTATTTTATTTAATCTGTTTTGTTTTGTCTGAACTATTAGCTGGTCATTTCAGCTCCAACAAGAAAGCCTTAGTTAAACTGATAAAATGAACTTTGTAGTGTTCAGTAAGATACTTGGCTATAGACTTTAAAAAGATTATCCTAAAAACTGTCACCTAATAGATACAATCACTGACTGACAGAAGTACAACAGCCCAGTAATGAATCCACAGAAATTTGTTTCCAGTGTATAATTAACCCACTGAAGCTGGAGAGTCCTAATCAGGTAACTGGCAAACAGTGCAGACCCAGATCAGCTGCCACAGAATGTGGAGTCAGATCAAGGTCTCCACTGTTTTTAAATAGTTTAACCATTTTTCTTTAGGAATATCTACATCATAAAGCCTGACATACCTAAAATTGAAAATGGACTCTTCCAACATTTAGTGTGGGAGAGTTTATTCAGTCTTTAAACTGCTTGTCACACACCCTCCCCTCCACACACACACACACACACACACACACACACACGCACACACACACACACACACACATTTTTCTGTTTGATGTCTTACTAGGCTTACAGGTTTAAATAACAGTAAACTATCCTTGTATTACTTATATATCACATATGTACAAAAGCACATGAATTATCACAGTGAAGCTTAAACATGTAAACAGTCACAGTAATGATATATTACTCATCACCTTTTTTTTTTCGATAAAAAAACCCTAAAATTTTGTGTAGTTATGCATCAGTCATGCCAAAAACATGTAGCAGATATTCTTTTTTTTTTCTTTTTCTTTTATAATTTATTTTTCTTTTATAATTTATTTTTCTTTTTTTAAAAATAATGCAGCAGATATTAGTTAGAACTGCAGAGTGTTTTCATGGGTTTTAGTCTAGCAATACTATTGCAATCTGAAAAAAAAAAAAAAAAAAAAATATGTGAATTACAACAGATTACTAAATGGACTCTAAAACCCTTTTCAACAGGCTTGTTGTGCAAAACAAATAAAAAAAAACAACAACAAAAAACATTGTTAGTAACACAGACACTATAATATAAACTACTTTTTCACTGTACAACAAAGATGGAGATATTCGAAAGATAACGATAATGGTTTTGTCAAGCAAACTTGTGGCTATACCATACCAGACTATGTAAAGGCTCAAAGGCATTTACATAATTATAGTAACTGTCTCAAAATTTTGTACACCAACCATTCTGAAAATGGAATATGTCAACAGTGCAGACCCAAATGAGACTTCTCCTGATCAGGGTCTACACTATGATTTATGAAACAAGCACTAACAGAAACATCACGAAAACATACCCATGTAATTTTGATCCCCTTAAACCCCACTTTTATATAGTAAAACTGGGGTTTATAGGGGTATACATTTTTTTCTTATTTCTGCTCAAAAACATAGATTGTGGGTACTCATTAGAACTGCCTTGCTGAGGCAGTTCTAACGAGTACCCACAATCTATGTTTTGAGCAGAGTTTTTTACCTGAAAATTTTCAGTTTTTGGAGGTGCAATTTCCTACATATTTGAATAGACGTGTTTTTGTAATGAATAGGCAAAAACAAAAACTATGAAAGTGAAGAAATTCTGCAAGATCTCCTAGACTGTTTGTAAAATATATGCATGCAGCAGATGATAAAATTGAGCAGGTGTGTAGGCTGATCTGTGTCTGGTCAATTAGTATCAAAGACCCATTTTATTGGAAGCAACTATATATGATTTTTTTAGCCAGAAAGGAAGAGAAATACAAATATAAACAATTTAGGCAGTAACAAAATAACCTGGAATAAGCAACTAAACGTATGATATATTTTTTCTGGAAAAATAGATAACAGCATATGAGCAAAATAAAAGTCAACATAACTATTTTAATGAATCGTGCCACAGAAAAACCTGCATAATACAACAAGACCTTCATTGTTGGTCTTTTTTTAAGATTTTGCAAACCCTACATACTGTATGCACAAAAAAGGCAAGACCGTTATCAGATTGGATTATTGCACAGGCTGACTGTGGCTATCCATTTACACATCAAGGGAACATCTTTATGTTACTTTGTTGAACCAAGTACTTTGATATTAAATATCACAGACATCCAAAAAATTTAGCATAAATAGTAATGCACATTCTGTATTGAAACTCCAACTTTTAAAACTGTAGTATTAACCCTTGCCATGCTGAATAAATTAAGATGCCACATCCACTTCTAATTTTCAGTCAATCAGATTACTTGATCCAGGTTGTTGATACAAACTCACATACTTAATGACAAACAGTGCAGATCCAGATCAGTTGGCAGGACAGGTGGGTTCAGCAGGACTAGGGTTAATCCATTTATGCCTAAATGACTCTTCTACCACTCTTTGGACAGGTTCTTTTCCAGTCTAAGGGGTGTCTGGTTCGTTTTTCAGCATAACCATTTATTATACAAATTCCTGTACTTAGTGCAAACAGTACAGACCCTGATCAGATGCCCATTCTGTAGCATCTGATCTGGGTCTACACTGTTTGCTAATGTCCATTTTAAGGGACTCTAGGCATAAATGGGTTAATCAAAGTTATTCTACTTATAAGATAAACATATTATATAGGTTTTTCTCTGCTTCAGCAAAAATAAATTCTAGCAAAATTAAAACAATAAACAGTTTGAAAACTTAACTGCTGCCAAAAGAATTGATGTTACAGACTAACCATAAAAAGTGGGACCACATCAGTTCAAAAGGTCATCAGGCTATGAACCTTTTTTTTTTACCCTTAAATGCCAATCACAACAGCGGCAAATGACATTTTTTAGAATTATTTTTCGTAGAAAATAAGTCTTGATATTTCATGTGAATTGTCTGCTTGGCAGACAATTCACATAAAATGTCAAGACTTATTTTCTATGAAAAAAAATAAAATAATAGAATGTTGTCTGCTACAAATTTTGCTCAGGGCTTGAAGGGTTACCAAGACATGGTCAACTTAAAAACAAATTCAACAGATATGAGGTATAGAAGTGAAAAATGAACATGACAAAAAAGAAATATTTGGTTCTCTCATCAAAATCAGCACACCCTATCTTCTGTGAGAAAATAAAAAGATGCATCTGTTTTTGTCTGCTGATTTTGCCTAGAGATTACTTAAGGTCAACATAGAACAGACAATCAAAACAGTGAGCAATTTAATTCATTTAACATCAGAAACTCTGTTACAGAATTTTAAAACATAAAACTCAAAATAAAACTTTTCACTCTTATTATGCTGAATATCAGTGTACAACATTTGAGCTGGAGCACCAGACAACCTTCTGACGTATGCCCAATGAAGACTCAAATCAGCCTGCACATTTGTGCAGTCTGACCAGTATTTATAGTCTGCATGAAGAACTTTTGCCTCCTCTATCTTCCGCTATCCAAAATTTGTCCACTGAAGATCTGGCCCCTAGGTAAAACTTTTTCATGCTCAACTCAGCTGAGCATGAAATTTTCCTTGCTAATAAATATGACAATGCCAACAATAGTTGGCATTTTTCATATTTATTAGCAGAGAAATTTTCATGCTCAGCTATGTTTAACAAGAAAGAATTTGGAATTATAAATGAGTTGAGATTTATCAGCAGGTCAAATTTCACACTCAGCTGAGCTGAGCATGAAAAAAGTTTTATAACCTCTGGGCCAGATCAGACTGCATGAATGTGTAGGCTGAGCTTTGTTGGGCACACATGTCCAAAAGTACATTTTCTGACGTTGTATCTCCTGTTCAAATCATACAGAGATAACTCATCAAGAAAATATGCCTATATAATTTTGACCCCCTTAAACTTCACATTTATATAGTAAAACTGGGGTTTACAGGGGTATACATTATTTTCCTTATTTCTGCTCAAAAACATAGATTGTGGGTACTCGTTAGAACCACCTCGGTGAGGCAGTTCTAACCAGTACAAACAATCTATGTTTTGAGCAGAAATATGAAAAATATCAGAAGTTTTATCTGAAAACTTTCATTTTTTGGTGGTAAAATTTTCAGTATATTTGAATAGGCTTGTTTTTGTAATGTCAAGGAAAAACTAAGCTCTGTTTTCGGTCAATAAAAACACACAAATGTTGTACCCTGATTCTCAAGCAACAAGGTGAAAATTAAGCATAGAATTTTAAAATAAATACAACAGTGAGCAATATTTTTTTTCAACAAAAAAATAGACTTCAAATAACACCTGAAAACACAGAAAAAAAAGCAAAATAAAACTTTTAAAAAATTTAAGGCAGGTCTGTGTTTATAAAAAATAACAAGACAATTCATTAACCCTTAAAATGCTAAATTAAAATTCAAAACTGACAACATGTAAAATTATATTTTCTCATTTTTCACAGTAAATAATTCATGACATTTCATGAAAACTCTTCCCTAAGAAGGTAATTCACATGAAATGCCAAGCCTTATTTTCTAACAAAAATGAGGAAAATGCCACTGATTTGAGCAACAACATGAGAAAACTTACTTTCTGACATGTTTGCCCCACAAAGAATCAAATCAACCTGCACATCAGGGCCCAATTGTTCAAAGCGTCATTAGCTTAAAAGCTCGTTAAAGGTCATTTCATTAACTGTTTTAGTGGATTCAATATACAATATTCTGATATTTTTTGCTGAAAAAATGTGAGTAGCTTTTGCACTGCAAAAGCTACTCACATTTTTTCAACAAAATTTTCAGCATATTTGCATATCACTCAATGTAAATTTTAACGAATCGTTAACTAACGACATCGTTAGCTTTGAACAACTGGGCCCTGCAGTCTGATCAGAGTCTTTGTTGTCCACTTAAAAAACTCTGCATTCTGATCAGACTGCCAGAATGCACAGGCTGATCTGAAGTTTTGAAGGGTGTATATGTCCTCATGTACATTTTCTGGTGTTGTGACTGATTTGTTATCAGTCAATATCAAGATAAACATACACTATAAATGTACTAAAATTTCCTACACCAAAGTTGCTGACAAAATGGCATATGCAAACAGTGCAGACCCAGATCAGATTGCTCCTGAAGGAGCAGCCTGATCAGGGTCTTCACTGTTTGCTATTCCACTTAGTATTCTAAGACACAACTGCATAAAAAGCAAAATTTAGGTCAAAATTGTAATAAAGTATTCGAAATTTTAGGACATTTACTGTACTACTGGTTTGAATTACTGTATTTACCCTAAGTACTGGGACACCTTAACTCCTCACAATAGCTGTCAAAGTCTATTTTACTACCTCTTGATGTGTCTAAAATAGTGCTGGATGAGTGGCAAACAGTGTTGACCCTGATCAGATGCTGCATTATGTGGCATCTGATCTGGGTCTACACTGTTTGCTCAGGCCTGTCTGTCCCAATATTTAGGGTTATTACAGTAGGTTCCGTATTTACCATAAATATTCAGATATTACCATACTCACCTTAAAATGTGATACTTTTACTACCTGTTAACCCTTAAAGCGCCAATAACAACAATTGTCGTCTGCTTTGTCTTCTGCCGGTTACTTCAAAAGTCATTGTTGCAAACAGTGTGGACCCAGATCAGACTGCTCCTTTAGGAGCAGTCTGATCTGGGTCCACACTGTTTGCCTATATGCAAAATGTAAGTTTGAAAAGTTTGCAAGAAGATGCAGCAGACGACATAAGCAGACGACATTTTCAGATGCTGATTTTCTTGGCGCTTTAAGGGTTAATGTGCCCAAAAACTGATGGAAGACTGGCAAATATTGTAGACCCTGAGCGGATGCTGCATTGTATAATGACTGATCTAGGTCTACATTGTTTGCTCAAGCTCATCTGTTTGAATACTTGGGGTAGATATGTTTGTTTTTTTTTTCTTTACATTTACTCTCGATTTGCATATCTTTTAATGTTCTCACTATACGAAATTCATAGTCTACAAGCATAAGAAATAATATAATTAAACACATTATGATATATAATGAATCAAAGACTTCACACAAGTCTATGTCTATATCCTCCCCATTTGTTACGAGGGAGACAACTTTTGTCACTTCCTGTTGCTTTTACCGCACATAAAGCCCTTCTGAAAAGGAGTTTGCTCTAAAAGGAAAGAATTTGCTCCCACGGAGATATGAAATATAGTCCCCCTTTTCAGAAAGGAGGCAAAAACAATTTTTCAGAATTATTTCCCTTGAAAGTGTATCCATTCCCCTTAATAGTGGCCAATATTAGTACTGTTCCAATACTGAACCCTTAAAGGGCCAGTCACAACAGCAACAGACAATATTCTTTTTTTCTTTCAGAAATTATTTTTTCAGAGAAAATAATGCCAGACATTTCATGCAAATCATCTGCTTAGACTACAATTCACAGGAAATGTCTAGCCTTATTTTCTCTGAAAAAACCCCAAAAACTTTTGAATACTATCTGCAACAATTCTAAATGGTGTTTTAAGAGTTCACAGTTTTTTTTTACAGTAACTATCTTATATTCTTCTTATTTTAATGTCATTGTATTCAGATTCAATTTCCACCACTTACATGTGAAAATAATGATAAATATGAAATTAATTTAATCAATATGAAAATGAGTCAGCAGACAGGCCTCTTTAAGACATAGCTGGTACAGACTGTTGTACACTGTAAAGCTTGGCATCGTGGGTATGGTCATCATAAAATACGTCTCGGGCTTTAATACTCCTATAAAATATATTAAAATCAATCAAACATTACAATTAACTAGAAAATACAAAGGAACAGTTTTATAAAGTAAACAGTTTTATAAATAGATCAAGTCGCCACCACCATCACGAAAACATGCCTATATATTTTTGACCCCCTTAAACCCCACTTTTATATAGTAAAACTGGGGTTTACAGGGGTATACATTATTTTTCTTATTTCTGTTCAAAACATAAATTGTGGGTACTCGTTAGAACCGCCTCACCGAGGCGGTTCTAACGAGTACCCACAATCTATGTTTTGAGCAGAAATATGCAAAATATTGGAGTTTTTTATCTGAAAAGTTTAGGTTTTTTGGAGGTAAAATTTTCTATATATTTGAATAGCCGTGTTTTCATAATGACTGAGAATCAAACATAACATGAGCTCCGCAAGCGGAGGCATCATCCCAGTCAGCATTCTACGTAAATCTATATCAGGCTGTCATCGGCCCGTCAGGGTAGCTGACGGGCCGATGGCGGCCCGATGTAGA
This sequence comes from Anodontia alba, assembly GCA_964016985.1. Classification (NCBI taxonomy): domain Eukaryota; kingdom Metazoa; phylum Mollusca; class Bivalvia; order Lucinida; family Lucinidae; genus Anodontia; species Anodontia alba. The sequence continues at coordinate 11,698,208 of OZ024824.1, forward strand.
TTTACGCAGAATGCTAGCTGGGATATGCCCGTGGCAAGTAATAAGATGTAGCACATATACTGACTCCTGTACAATTCAGTACTCCAGATGAAAACTTTAAGTGGAGTTAGTTGGAAACCAAACTATTACCAAAATTTTCAAAGGGGCATAACACTGCTATTGTCTGGTGAACTGTAACCTTGAAATGATATGTGCTGCTCCACATCATGGTCTAACTACAGTGTATTTACAAAGTTTCAGCTTGATTGGATGTAAACTACAGGAGTCAGCCGGAAACAAAAAGTTAACAGAAATTTTCAAAGGGGCATAACTCTGTTAATATTTGGTGTACTGTAACCTTGAAATAGTACCCACTGCTCCATTCCATGGTCTAACAATAAATCAATTTTCAGCCTGATTAGATGTAAACTGTAGGAGGAGTTAGTCGGAAATGGAAAGTTTATAGAATGGGGCATAACCCTGGTAATATTTGGTGTTCAGTAACCTCAAAATAATATGCACTGCTCAACATCATAGTATAAGTATTTACAAAGTTTCAACTTGATCGGATGTAAACTATAGGAGGAGTTAGCTGGAAATGAAAAGTTTACAGAATTTTCAAAGGGGCATAGCTCTGCTAATATATGGTGGACTGTTACCGTGAAACAATTTGTGCTGCTTCACATCATGGTCTAGCTATAAATCAAGTTTCAGCCTGATCGGATGTAAACTGTAGGAGGAGTAAGCTGGAAATGAAAAATTTACAGAAATTTTCAAAGGAGCATAACTCTGCTAATATTTGGTGGACTGTAACCTCGTAATTATATGCGCTGCTCCACATCATGGTCTTACTACAAATCAAGTTTAAGCTTGATCAAATTTAAACTGTAGGAGGAATTAGCCGGAAATGAAAAATTTACAGAAATTTTCTCTTTTTGGTGGACTGTAACCTCAAAACAATATGCACTGCTCCACATCATGATCTAACTATAAATCAAGTTTCAGCTTGATTGGATGTAAACTGCTGGAGGAGTTAGCGGGAAACGGAAAAAATTATCAAAATTTTCAAAGGGACATAACTCTGCTAATATTTGGTGGACTGTAACCTCAAAATAATATGTGCTGCTCTACATCATGGTCTAACTATAACTCAAGTTTCAGCTTGATCGGCTGTAAACTGTAGGAGGAGTTAGCTGGAAACAAAAAGTTTACCAAAATTTTTAAAGGGACATAACTCAGCTAATATTTGATGCACTGTAACCTCAAAACAATATGCACTGCTCCACATCATGGTCTAACTACAATTCACGTTTCAGCTTGATCAGATATAAACTGTAGGAGGAGTTAGCCAGAAACGAAAGTTTACAGAAATATTCAAAGGGGCATAACTCTGCTAATATTTGGTGGACTGTAACCCTGAAACAATATGCGCTGCTCCACATCATGGTCTAACTACAAACCAAGTTTCAGTTTGATTGGATGTAAACTGCTGGAAACAAAAAAGTTTAAGGACAGATGGACAGAAGCCAGACCCCATAACATAATATGTCCCATTGTTCAAAAGGGCGTATAAAAAGAGAAATCCTTAAAACCAAGCTTTTTACCTGCTTTATCATTCTGATTTGAGCATACTTAAAAATCTTGATTTCATTGATAATGTGAGACTATCAGCAGCTGATTTTAGTCAAAGCCTGTCCAACTTCAGAACTCTGCTGTCCTGTAACTAGAATAAATCTTGTTACTGATACACCCAAATCACAGTTCCGTATGAAGGGAATGTAAAAAGTAAAAAGTAAAAAGTGTAGGACTACGAGTCCAGTGGACCGGGTTCGATCCCCGGTTGGGGCATAAGAATTTTTTCACCTGTTACATTTGGCGCCCAACGTAAATAACCCCATTTGATGGGCTTGGTGGCCCAATAGACTTGGTGGCCTGGTTTTGAGTGGTTGCTCAAATTGAGATTTGCGGACGAATCTAAAACTGGAGGGGGAATATGTAGTAGTGATATGGATATGATACACTTGTACTGCCATGCGGTACAAGCCGGCTTTTATAGCGACATGGTAGAGTGTTAGCCTGTCACGCAGATTGCCCTGGTTCGATCCCCAGCTGCGGCATTGGTGATTAGAATTTTTTCACCTGTTACATCTGGAGCCCAACGTAAATAACCCCATTTAAATGGCTTGGTGGCCCTATAGGCTTGGTGGCCTGGTATTGAGTGGTTGCTCAAATTAAGATTTGCGGACGAATCTTAAAATGGAGGGGGATATGTAGTAGTGATAGGTATATGATACACTTGTACTGCCTTGCAGTACAAGACGGCTTTTATAGCGATGTGGTAGAGTGTTGGCCTGTCACGCAGACGGCCCGGATTCTATACCCAGCTGCGGCATAGGTGATTAGAATTTTTTCACCTGTTACAAGAGTGTTCAAAAAATAGTTTTTAATACTTTTGCAACCACCAAAATTCATCTTGCAGGTACTCAACAGATTTGCCTCAGGGAGGCAATTTCAATGTAAACCTATGATATACATGTATTTTAGAGTAAAAATAACAAAATGTATCTTAAATTACAGTAAATATCCTAAAATTTCAACATTTTATTCCATATTTTTTTGCCAAAATTTTTTTTTCTATGAGTTGTTGGCCAACAGTGTAAACCCCGATCAGACTGCTCCTTCAAGTCTGATCTGGGTGCAGTGTTTGCATATATCATTTTGTCAAAAAAGTTGGTGTACAAAATACATACCTAGCAACATATGGTTGTAGTCTGCTCAGATTTTCTGTGGTGTTCACCTCTGTTCCATAAGAATGAACAGCAGTGCTCTTTGTAAATCCATCGGGTTTCTGATCTTGTACACCACCCCTACAGTGACCATCTCTATCTTTGCCAGCTGCAGTTTTATCATAAAATCTGGAAAAATAAATACCATCTTAACCTTTGTCATGCTGAATAAATTAAGATGCCACGCCCACTTCTAATTTTCAGCCAATCAGATTATTTGATCCAGTTTGTTGTTATAAATTCACATATCTAATGGCAAACAGTGCAGATCCAGATCAGTTGGCTTCTTCACACTGTTTGCATAGGCAGAGTATATCCGTGTCAGCAGGACTAGGGTTAAAGACTTGGAAAATGAATGCTAACTTTATAGACTTATTTTACCCTAAATATTCAGACTTATATACTAAGCAAGCAGTGTACCCTCAAAACAAAAGGAGATGATAGCATTAACTAGCATGGCAACACAGTCTGACCTCTGTTGTTTTTCTCTGTGTGTCAGTATCTTCTATGCATTGTGCCATACATCAGCATTTGTTTGGACAAATTATCTGGGCCCAGTTGTTCAAAGCATCGTTAGCTTAACAAGCTTGTTAGTATTCAAAATGTTAACTGTTCTAATAAGTATAATATCTAATTCACAGGTACATGTATTTTTGCTGAAAAAATGTGAGTAGCTTTTGCAAATGCAAAAGCTACTCACATTTTTTCAGCAAAAATATTAGCATCTATGCCATATTTGAAGATCAAAGATTTAACAATGTGTTAACTAACGACATCGTTAGTTTTGAACAACTGGGCCCTGGTGATGATGATGGTTTGGTGTTTTATGTCCCTTTCAACATAATTTAACCATTGTCCTGCTGAACCCAGATATATCCTGCCTTAGCAAACAGTGTAGATCCAGATCAGTTGGTTTCTGAAAAAGTAATCTGATTGGCTGAAAATTAAAATTGGGTGTGGCATCTTAATTTATACAGCAGGATAAGGGTTAAGTCATATCAAGGCAATGGAAGTGTGACAATGAGAGGCTCTGTGCAATGAAGCATCATACAGTCATGAGCTGAGTACTGCCTCCAGTGGGATTCAAACTTAGGACCTTGTGAGGAGAAGTTGGGTCCTAACCATTCAGCCACCCACACACTTCTACACATAATTTGGTGTTCAAATATTGGTACCAGTAAGATAGGAGGTAATGGTGAAAGAATACCACTGAAAGATTTTTTGCTATTTTGTGAAGGGATGATAAGTTTTGCAGACAGAAATTGGCTCAGTACATGAAAACTTTCAAAAATGGGGCTACCCTAAATGGAAAGAATTATTCTCTGGAAGCAAATACTTTCCTTTAAGAGTAGCCCTGTACCCATCTCAATGAGAAGAAAAACACATATATTCTACACCAGTGTTATTCCCTTGAAATGTGTCCATTCATTCAGGACAATTACAGCAATTCATATTTTGACAATCTGGGAATCTATATCAGGGCAGCAATTAATTTTTTTTCGAAGAAGAGTGGGTGCACATAGATTGTGGGTACTCGTTAGAACCATCTCATTGAGGCAGTTTTAATGAGTAGCCACAATCTATTTTTTTGAGCAAGAGGATGAGTTTGACTGTACCTACCTTGTGTCATAGTGTGTAATGAAGCGTGTCAGGTTATCATCTATGCCCACGAATCTATCGTTATTCTCACAGAAGCCGGTTGACTCTTTACTTCCAACAGCAGTACGACCAAGTCTGTCTGGTTCTGTCAGGCTTGGCTGCTGTTGTCCTTTATAAATATCCATGGTAATTCTGAAAAAGAAGTTGTACAATGTATTTTACTTACCGTATTCACAGGCGCATTACCCACACTTTTTTTCACCCCAAAACTATGCCCAAATATCTGCATGTAATCTTTTGGTACTGAGACAGAGACTGTTTTCTTTGGGGTAAGTTTTGGGTCGTGAAATCTCATTACAGTCGGCGATGAGCGTCCTAAAAACTGCTAGTAACAATACCAAGTCTTCCGTGTTTTCTCAACAAGTCATATTCACAAATCAGATGGAGTATTCTTATAAAAAAAAACTTGTTTCAAGGAATAAATACCTTTCACAGCCTAGAATAGTTTTGCATTGTTTATTTGTTTATGTAATTTCTCGTGAAACAAAACCGGAAGAAGCTGACTCATGATACAATAAGCGTAACGAATATCATTAAATCAAGTGAAAATATTACGTTTAAAAAAGAAATATATATGAAGGTCTATTTAACTATTTACTCCCCTATTACTATAAAAATAATAATAATAAATATAAGAACATATAACAAAAAAAAAATAGAATTTAGAAATCGGAAATAAACAAAAAAAAAAACAAAAAAAAAAACACAGATAATTTTTATTTTCTTTTCATCTTATTGTATATTTTTCATTATTCTTTGCAGACCAAAAATATTAATTTTGTTGTCCTTTGAAAAACACCAGTAGACAGTAGATAATTATACTGGTATTGTTTGCAATCACTGGGCCATCGTAGTTGTAAATAGAATTCACTCATGTCATAGTCGGCTCCCCTTTTGATGTGGCGTAGGGGTGTTAATGATGAGAAGTTGAGAAGTGTCAAACATTTCACTGACTTATACATAGAGACTTTTCAGGACCAACCATATACCTAGAAAGATAACCTAATGATTGCTGTCCAATATTTATTGATCTATTTTATTATTTCATTTTCTTTACTTTATTTATTATCGCTAATTCCCAAGTCTTTTTTTTTTCCGTAATAATATGATTGTCGCTACCTTAATGTAACATACGCGCATGCCTATTCAAGGGAAGCAAATCCAATTTGACTTTGGTTTCCAAATGACAACATCTGGCATTGATTTTGTGGAAAAACATGTGCATATTTTGCATTGAGATAACTGTTTTTTTCTGCCAATTTGGCTCCAAAATTCAGGTGCGTACTACACATCCCAGCGTGCAATCTGCTTGTATGTTCGGTACTCTCACTTTAGGAAGGAAAAGTTTGTTCAAAACTAATGATGTCGTTAGCTAACGTATTGTTAAAACTTTGGTCATTAAATATGGCATATACCCTAATATTTTTGCTGAAAAAAATGAGAAGTTTTTGCATTTGCAAAAGCTACTCATATTTACTCAGCAAAAATACCTGTGAATTAGATATTGTACTTACTAGAATAGTTAAAATTTTGACCACTAACGAGCTTGTTAAGCTAACGATGTTTTGAACAACTGGACCCAGATGTTTATTTTTTCTTTATTATTATTTTTTTTTACTTGCATACTTTCAGAGATAAAAGATTACCAATAGTCACAAATGTTTTTCAATTATCTTTAACAAGTTTATGGGATATAATTTACATAAATACAAATACAAAACCCATGCATAATGTAATAAACTCTGCAAAAGAGTAATCTACTTACGAAGAATAATTATTTGGATGTTGCATATTGAGGAACTCTGTGGGGTCTGTCTTCTGTGTCCTATCTAATCGTAACTGTGGTATATCACCAGCCTTCTCATATGCATCACCCATCACCCTGTGTACATAAAGGGGCTTCGACTTCTCTCGAACAAACCCAGAATCTCTGTCTGAGCCATGAGAGATGTTGGAAAATGGCTCATTACCCTAGAAGAGAAGTTTGACATTCTACAATCGTGGATTCAGAGGATAAGAATTTTATGGCTTATCAGGGTGAAATTCTTTCAAATTGAAAAAAAACATAGAGCAATGTTAGAATAAAGTACATGTATATATTACAAAATTTGTCACCTAGAACTTGTTCATTAGGTTCTTTTTCATTGAAAATTTGCTTAGTAGCTTAACCCATTTATTGTGAGTGGACTCTTCTACCATAATTTTGGACAGGTCAATTTCCTATATAGGGGTGTCTGGCTACTTTTTATTATGATCATGTTTTGTAGAAAATTCTGAACTTAATGCAAACAGGGTAGACCCAGATCAGATGCTAATGTCCCTTTTATGGGATGCTAGGCTTAAATGGGTTAATAATGATGAGAGAATAGCTATTATGAATATCAAGTGTTTAATAAATTAACAAGACTGAGTGAATTAGTGATAATTCTGAGATAATTTTCTTATTTCTCAAAAAAAAAAAAGAAAAAAAGTATGTTGTGGATACACATTAGAAGTGCCTTGACAATGAGAAACCAGAACATATGTTTTCATGAAAAGTACCACAAAATTATCACCCATTATTCCTCCTTAACCAGTCCTCTCATTAACATTCAATAAAAGAGGCAATATGAAATAAGTACAACGACCTAGATAATACCAAGATATATTAACCAAATATATTAACCTCTCCAAAAACATGTTGCAGATACTCATTAGAACTGTCTCAAAGAAGTAACTGTAATGGGAATGCACATTATATGTTTTCACGGAGAAATGAGAAATTTACAAATAAAAAAATATCTAGACTCTTATAGGTAGTTATCACCTAGCATGCAGGGTAAAATTTTAACACACGAGATTTCGAATACTTTTCTCATTGAATTTTTCAAGAAAATAGGTTTAAGCATTTAGGGAGACAATTTGCATGAAATGATAAAGCCTATTTTCTGGGAAAAATTAAAAAAATATAATTGATTATGTGCTGAATTAGTCCCTGGAGTACTTACCCTTGCAAACTGTGACTTCAGGAAGTCAGTTTTCATAATACTGGTTCCTGTTGGTCTCAAAGTTGCCCACCCCTACAACAGAAAATATTAAAAATTACATACATAAATATATATGTGTGAAAATGACAGTTTTCAATTATGCATCAAAGAATAACACTGGGCATTTCTTTTACTTATTTTTTAAATGGTTTTAACAATACATCATGTGTTTTCAAAAATAAATAAATCAGTATTATAATAAATATTCTAACATGGCATTAACGTTTTCCCATAGTGCCTAGCGGAAACATTACCGTGATGAAACTACAATAATTTACATTGTAAATGTAGTGCTTGCAAAAGAGCGTGTCTGATGATGTCAAATGTAAACATTTACTTCTGTTGATGTCCACTGCAAAATAGTTCTTTGGAAAACACTGCAAAAAATGTTGATTTTCTTTTATGCATCATGTTAGAATCAAAACAAATTTTTCTCTACTGTGAATTATCATCGAATAACACATGGTGTTGCCAGGCAGATGAGCCTATTAATTCATTCCTGCTTGGCCATTGTGAATTAATACTTCCGAACCTCCCTCCAAGAAGAAGCCAACTGATCTGGATCTGCACTGTTTGCCATTAAGTATATGAATTTATAGCAACAATCGGATCAAATGATCTGATTGGCTAAAAATTAGAAATGGGAGTGGCATCTTAATTTATTCAGAAGGACAAAGGTTAACATATGCCCCAAAGTCACATCTTCTTATGGCACTACTTGCATGTTTCTGGATATCCCTCTAGCCCTCTGCTCTAGAGCTATACTGACTACACCACAACCTCTTTATAACATGAATCGTTATAACACAGTTTGTTATATAACACGGTTCAAAGATGGATCCCAAAAATGTATAGATTATATTGAAAAATGACCATAAATGGTCATTTTTCAATATAATCTATACATTTTTGTTTGGATATAACACGGTTGTTTAATTAACATGGTTTATGCTATGGACCCCAACAATAGTGTTATAAAGAGATTGTGGTGTACTTACTGGTCTGTCATTTTTATGAGGATTTCCTGGGTTAAAAGTAATTGGTTCTTCATTGTAGGAATGGGTATACCCTGATCCCTCTTTGGGTCCACATGTCTTTGTTGATACATCCACTGAAATGTACAGCATATCAAGAAATAAGTCTCAGCAAGAACTGCAGCTACCCTAAATACTTGCATAGAAAATAGGCTTTGACATTTTTTGCAAACTGTCTCTTAAGGAGAAATGTCAAAATCTATTTTCTGCATTTATATGAAATATCAAAACCTATTTCTGGGAAAAATAATAAAAATATCATCAATTTGTCATCTGTTGAATTTGCCCGGAGAGTGAGGTAAAAAAAAGCCCTTTCACCCCTGAATTTCTGGTGGTCTCTCATGTCTGTTTTTGGCCATGTCCAAGATTGAAAATAGGGATGCCAATAAAATTTTAAAATTGGATAAGCAAACAGTGTAGATCCTGATGAGATGGCTCTTATGAGCCATCTCATCTGGATCTATATTGTCTGCGTATGTATCTGTTTTGGTCTGCTGAGCTGAAAAGGTTACAACTAAACAAGTCAACCAGACTGCCTAAGACGGTTAAGAGGCTGACTAGTTGCCTGTAATTTTATTGGCTATTCTAAAAAGAGTCTGCCATGCCTGGAATTAAGCCTAGAATTATATTAAACAGTCTGGAATTCTTAAAACTGGACAAATGTGATCTAAATAAAAGGTACTTTTATGCTGATTCAAATGCAACTTTGTAACAGATGACACTCTAAAATTGATTTTGTTGTTTTTCAGATAAAAAATAAGACTTGTTATTTCATGTAAATTATGCTAAGCAGACAATTCACATGAAATGTCAAGTCTTATTTTTTTTCTGAAAAAAAAAAAATATATATATATATATATATATTTCAAAGTACATGTATCATCTGCTGTAGTTGTGATTTGTGCTTTAAGTGTTAATAAATGAATAAATAGGTCTTATGGTTCTGTTAAATATGAAATGAGTGCCATGGCATCACATTTCTTACAAGATTGCATGTGAATCCAGTGAAGACCAAGATCAGCCTGGGCATCTTTGCAGTATGATCAGTCTCTGCAGGGCACTCTGTGGGTTGCCAGGAATCAAAAACATCTTCAGCTGGACAGTAAAGACTCAGATCAGCCTGTGCAAATGCACATAGCTCTACTGTATGTGCAATCTTGTAGGAAATGCTGTGCCCTAGCTCATACACCTGTAACATATATTAGAATCTTGTCTGCAATAACTTTGAAAGGTGCTTTAACACTTTGCATGCTGGGTAAAAATTTCAGCAGACAACATTTTGAATTTTTTTTTTATTATTATTATTCCTGGAATATAGGATTTGACACTTCATGCAAATCGTCTCCTAAGGAGACAATTTGCATGAAGTGTCAGATCCTATTTCTAGGAAAATCAGGAAAAATATCATCAGTTTGTCTGCTGCTGAATTTGCCCCTAGCGTGTGTTAACGAGGAAAAAGGCTACATGTTTTATGCAAATTGTCTCAAAAAAAGCTGATTCAAATTAAACCAAGCCTTATTTATATGAAAGTAAGAAATATTTCAATGAACTGATATGAGCCAGCCTTTTCATTAAGTTTTGAAGTAGGGAGCTAAAATCTGAAAGCAGAAGGGAGGTGCTATAGAGAGTTGCAAAAGACCATTAACCCTTGTCCTGCTGAACCCAGATATACCATAGCTGACTTTGCAAGCAATGTAGATCCAGATCAGTTGGCTTCTAAGAAGCCAACTGATCTGGATCTGCACTGTTTGCCATTCAGAATGTGAATTTATATCAATAATCTGGATCAAGTAATCTGATTGGCTGAAAATTTGAAAAGGGTGTGGCATCTTAATTTATTCAGCAGGACAAGAGTTAAATGCTTAGCATGCAGTGTAATAATTTCAGCAGCTGTCATTCTGGAATATTTTTTTCTTATTTTCTCCCAGGAAACAGGGCTTGATAAAACAAGCCTTGATAATGCATGAAATGTCAAAGCCACTTATCTGTTTTTTGGGGGAAAAATAAGAAAAATATCATCAATTTCTCATCTGCTGAATTTGCCTGTAGAGTGGTAGAGGTTAAAAGGCTTAAAAGGAGAAGGCAATGTTGGAAGAGCAGAAGGCAATTCAGCCTCCTGCTGCCTCTTAATGAAAAGGCTGAGTTATCTGCTAATATTTAAAATTGGCATGATAAATTCTGTACATAATTCTACAAAACAATAATGCATGTTAAAATTTCTACTAGATATATGTATCCTACTACAACTACATGTAAAAGAAATGTTAATGATAATTTGTCTAGGTTAATGTGACCATTGTCTTTAATGCGCTGTATTCTGGGAAAAAAAAATCAGCAGACAACATTTTTAAATATTTTTCTTAGAAAACAAAGGCTTTGATATTGCATGCAAATTGTCTCCAAAAATTAGGCTTTGGTATGTTCATGCAAATTGTCTCCTAAAATAGGCCTTGACATTTTATGCAAATTGTCTCCTTAGAAAACAATTTGCATGAAATATCAAAGCCTATTTTCTAAGAAAAATATCATCAGTTTGTCGTCTGCTGAATTTGCCCTTAGAGTGATAAAGGATTATGTCTATACCGTGTTTACCTTAGGTATTGGGACTGATAGGCTGAGCATACAGTGTAGACACAGATCAGATGCACAGAATGTGGCATCTGATCAGGGTCTACACTGTTTGCCACTCGTCTACAGTTTTTAACCACATGAACAGGTTCAAAAAACGACATGCTCAAATATTAGGACAAGTATGGAAAGAAGTTGAGGTGTCCCAATCTTTGAGTACATATGGTATATCGCTTGAAAATCTACGGTACCTAACCCATTGTAGACTGAATAGACTCCCCCACACTATATACTGGAAGAGCCCAATTTCAATTTTAGGTACATCCGATTTAGATATTCCTGGAGAAAAATGGCTAAACTATTTGCAAACAGTGGAGACCCTGATCAGACATCTGTCTGGATCTGCACTGTTTGCCACTTACCCTTTAAGGGGTCTCCAGACTACCATGGGTTAAATCTAACAGAATTAAATGATAATCTCTTTCTTTTATTCATGCAAAGTTGTGAAATGCCTTAAAATGGGTTATATTAATTTTGCAATGAATATTCATAAAAAAACATATTTACCTTATGTATTCAGATGGACAGGCCTGAGCAAATAGTATAGACCCTGATGAGATGTCACAAAATGTGGTGTCTCATCAGGGTCTACACTGTTTGCCACTCATCCAGCAATTTTTAGACCACACATTGGGTAGTGAATTGTACTTGTTCAAATTTTAGAACAATCATGGTAAGGAGTTGAGATGTCCAAATACTTAGAGTAAATATGGTAGCTTCTTCATAAATATTGCTTCAGATAAGGCACTTTTTTTTTCAGGTGAAAAGTACCAGTACACTTCAACCTCTTTATAACACGGTTCGTTATAACACGGTTTTGGATATAACACGGTTCAAAGATGGATCCCAAAAATGTATAGATTATATTGAAAAATGACCATAAATGGTCATTTTTCAATATAATCTATACATTTTTGTTTGGATATAACATGGTTGTTTAACTAACACGGTTTATGCTATGGACCCCAACAATAGTGTTATAAAGAGGTTGTGGTATATTTTTCTTATTTCTGCATGACAACATATTTTGTGGATGCACATTAAAATGCTTTACTGAGGGGCTCCTAACGAGTATCCACAACATATGTTTTCATGCAGAAAAAATCAGCAAAATATTCCATAATAAGAAAGTACCATATTTACCCTAAGTATTGGGACACCTTAACTGCTTACCATACTTGTCCTAAAATTTGAAAAAGTCTATTTTACTACATACTGATGTGTCTAAAATAGTGCTGGATAAGTGACAAACAGTGTGGACCCTGATCAGATGCTGCATTCTGCAGCATCTGATCTGGGTCTACACTATTTGTTCAGGCCTGTCTGTCCCAATATTGAAGGTTATTACAGTAAATGTAAATGTACCTATTAGTGTAAATTTACAACAATATATTATTTTCAAATATCAATACTTTTTGGCTGAAAAAAGAATCCTACTTTGAGCTATGTCTATACTAACGTAAAGTAAAAAAAAAGAAAAACAACAAAAAAACATTCACCAGTAAAACCCATTTTAAAGTGGAGAAAATATGACAAAAATGAGCTTTCACAAGGGAAAAGGGTCATTATGTCACGTGAACAATAAAGGCCTAGATCAGCCTGTGTTTATGTACAGTCTGATCAGAGACCTTTCCCTGGTTTGTTGTAATATTCTGTAATACCACAAAACTCCAGATGAGGCACTTGCTCTCAACCGAAAATACTGATATTTTTCTTATTTCTCCATGAATACATATATTGTGGGTACTCATTAGAAGTGCCTCATTCAGGCACTTCCAATGAGTACCCACAACATACGTTTTAAGGAGAAATGAGAAAAATTTTATCTGGATAACCCTTCTTATCTGGAGCGATGAATTAATAGATATACTGGAAATGGGCAATGAAATCCCTGACTAGACTGCATGAATACACAGTCTGATCTGGAACTCCATAGCCTGCTTTTACACAAAATAAGGGCCCTTTTCTAACAATATGAGATGTATATATTTGTAAGAAACAAGATAAAAGCCTGAGGGATTCTGCAGAAATGATCTTCTTCTGTGCATAATTGTCAAGACATATTGTCTCAGGATGAAACTCACACTGAAGTGCTCTATCTTTCCGCAGTCTACTCTTCTTTATCTGCCTATATTCTACTCTGTTCTTACCTATAATTTATTAAGCATACATTCATAGCTCCAGATAATGCGTTTTGTTGTTGTTATTTTTTCAATCAAAAAGTACTGATATTTTTCTTATTTGTCCATGAAAATATATGTTGTGGGTACTCATTAGAAGTGCCTCAGTGAGACACTTCTAATGAGTACCCACAACATACATTTTCGTGGACAAATAAGAAAAATATTATGTGAACACCCCCATTATCTGTAGCTATGATACACAGATCTAAATAATGCAACCTGTTAATATTTATCAGCATTGCACTCAGCACTTGCCTACAGCTTCCATGCTCTTGACTGCAGCCTGTTTTGTATCTATCTATGTACCTTATACACCTGAATATCTACCCTAAGTTTTTGGACATGTTAACGCCTTTCCATACTTGTTTTTCTAAAATTTGAACAAATTTATTTGACTACCTGTTGATGTCTATGAAAACAGTTATATTAGTGGTAAACAGTGCCGACCCTGATGAAATGCCAGATTCTGCAGCATCTGATCTGTGTTCAGGCTTATCTATCCAAATACTTAGGGTATTTATGGTAGACTGTTTTATATTACATGTATTGTACATTTCTTTTAACATGTACTGGACATGTACTTGTCTACAGCCTGTGGTACCAGCATAGACTAATCTGTATCTGCTTACAGGCTATATTGTTCCTGTCTACAAATTGTTATCTACCCATCTACTTGCCCTTGCAACCTGGGCTGTATTCAACAAAGCAGAATGTTTGCGGTCACTCACAGATTATTGCACACTTTCTATTCAATTGTGACAGTTTTCAGCAGCTGATAGCAAATATCTGCAAAGTAAATTTGTCTTTTGGCACAACCAAAATGGAGGCCTGGTATGTGAATAAACTTAAAGTATGGTTGTTTGTAATAAAAAATATGGGAACGTTTACTGCTATGATATTATTTATTCAATCCTATATAAAATAAAAAAATACTGATTTAATTTATTCGATATAACATAAAGTCAGTTCAGCAAGAGTAAAAACTATTCTCTAATTAGAGGTTATGTGAGACAGGTTGTTTACAATTGTTCAGAAGATGTAAAGTAGTTTGTGAAAATCATTTGTGAGTTTGTTCCACTTTATTGAACGCAGCCGACTGACTGACTGACTGATCAGATTTTTAACGCTACCAGGCAACTAAGTCACATAGAGGCAGCACCAGTTTTGAATGCAGCCCTGTCTACAGTCTTTTTTATACCTGTATTGTTCTATTTATAGGCTTACAGGGAAGAAATACACTGAGTATACAGTAGTTAATAGACTTTGAGGTATAATAATTAGAGTTAGAATATGGGTGTTCAACCCATATTTAACCCTTGCCATGCTGAATAAATTAAGATGTCAGGCCCACTTCTAATTTTCAGCCAATCAGATTACTTGATCTAGGTTGTTGATACAAATTCACATCCTTAATGGCAAACAGTGTAGATCCAGATCAGTTGGCTTCGTCAGAAACTGTTTACAAAGGCAGGGCATTTCCGGGGTCAGCAGGACTAGGGTTAAGGCGTACAGAACTGTAAACCAACTCTTCCCACCATGATCATCATGAGAAAATTCTAAAACTCAGTGACATTAATTTTTAATTGGTTTACAGAAACAAAGAGTAAACTATGACAAGCAAATGTGAAATATGGAAGCACTTACAAGCCTCAACTTCAGAAAACATATTTTTGGACAAGTGCATCCAGCTTAGATTCAGATCAGCCTGTGCATTCATACAGTCTGATCAAAATCTTCAATGGGCACATTTTGGATAGCACAGAATGCACAGTTTCTTCATGCAGACAATAAAGACTCCGATCATACTGTGTGCATACATGCCATATCTCACACTGTGAGATAAAATCTCACAGAATTTGGCCTATCTGGAAGCCAGTTCCCATAAGAGTTTTCAGATCTCACAGAATTTTTGACCAATCTTACAAAACAACTAATGAAGAAATAAATAGAAAATCACACTTTTTTTTGTCTCTACCATAAGCTTTGTTCATGTAAATAAAGACTTTTTACTATTTTGGCATTTAAATAAAAGGCATTTGACTATTTTGGTAGAGCTTTTAAGTTATTTTTGTTAAAATCTCACAGAATTTTTATCAAATCTCCCTTAAAAAATTGGCCAAACCTCACAGATTTCAGTCCACAGCTTATGGCATGTATGTGTATGATGTGCAGGCTAATATTATTTTTTGCTCGATACACATGTCAGAAGGTACATTTTCTCATGTTATGGCTTATATATTGTCTCAAAAATAAATAAAAGAAATATGAGTCGCAAACTACAAAATTGACAACAAGACCTGTGTAACTTGCAAAGACTCAGATCAGCCTGCACATCCACCCAATAAGGCAAGGGTTCTCGTTTATCCACTTTTGGATAGCCCTGAGGCTGTAGAAGGCACATGCTGTCAGCAAAAACTGATCAGACTGAGCTGGTGCACAGGTTGATCTGAGTCTTTGCTGGTCGCATGAGTATTATTGTAGGTTTTGTCATGCGCTGGCTCACATCAGATCACTTTTTTTCCATTATCTGGAACTACGAAAATTATGGGTGATAATATTTTCCTTTTGCTTGTCATGGTATAGAGATTATGGTAAATGTCCTAAAATTTCGTACATCAAAGTTTCCAACAAAATGGCATAGTCAAACAGTGCAGACCCAGATCAGACTGCTCCTGAAGGAGCAGTCTGATCAGGGTCTACACTATTTTCTATTCCACTAATTTTTTAAAGAAACAACTGCATAAAAAGCAAAATTTTTGACCAAAAAAGGATTGAATAAATGTTTGAAAATTTAGGACATTTACTGTCATTGCAGAAATTCCTAGAGAAATTCAGAAATGAGCTAACAGCTTGACTAACTAAAATGAACCAGGAAATTGTAATACCTCTGGTAATACTTACAGAAAAAATCATCAAATTCTAGAATAAAAACCATCAAATTCTAGCA
Source organism: Anodontia alba (assembly GCA_964016985.1). Lineage (NCBI taxonomy): Eukaryota > Metazoa > Mollusca > Bivalvia > Lucinida > Lucinidae > Anodontia > Anodontia alba. Next base: position 11,714,450 of record OZ024824.1, read on the forward strand.
TGGACATAAAAAAAATATCTACATGCCATTACTAAAATGTACAAAACAGTGTACAACTAAATATCTTAAAAGACAACAAAACATTTTTTTTTTTTTTTTTTTCTTTTTCTACACTGAAACCTCTTTATAAGACAGTTTCATTATGAGACAGTTTCAGATATAGTATGGTTTAAAGGTGGACCCCAAAAGTGTTGTATCTAAACAAAAATGCAGAAATGTATAGAAAAATCACTGACTTTAGCAAATGAGAAAAAAAAACAAAAAACAAACAAACCATAGCTACAGATAAGAGGGGGTATCCACATTATATTTTTCTTATTTCTCGATGAAAACATATGTTGTGGGTACTCATAAGAAGCGCCTCAGCAAGGCGCTTCTAATGAGTACCCATAACATATTTTTTGTTGAGAAATAAGAAAGATATCAGCATTTTTTTTATGAAAAAAAGTACCTTATCTGTTGCTATGACAAACAAAAAACAACAACAAAAAATGCTCCACCCCAACCCTCTAAAAAAACACATACTAACACATAAAACAATACACCTGGCAGCATATGCTTGCTTGTACCAAAAAAAATCTTCCTAAGTTTTTTATAGGTGAGCTAAAAATAAAAAAAAAATAAAATTTCATCTTTATTAAATTTATGTAAATGAGGATGAAAATCTGTTTAAATACATTATGATTTTATGTCAAATCCCTGCATATATGACAGCATCAAAATTTATGAATATATTCTTTAATAAATATTGATACGATTTAAAATACTTTGCAAAGTACAAGTAATGACTGCATCTTTGTGAGTTTCCCTCTAGCCTGTATGCTAAAGAATCATATTATAATGTTCTATTTACGCAAATAACAGGTCATTTGAATAACGTATGTTAAAGAGACCCGATACAACTGGTAGATTTTCTGCCACTTTTGACAAGGGAGACAACTTTCCTGCACACCAATTTCCTTCTGAAAGAGGGTCTGCTCTAATAGGAAAGAATTTGCTCCCTCTTTCCTTTTAGGTTAGACCCCTTTCCAAAGGGAGGCAAATACAATATTGATAATTATTTTCCCTGAAAAGTGTATCCATTGCCCTTAAATATTTTAACTGATCTGTATGAGTACTTACTTCTTTCAGGTTGTGCTCCCTTAAATCTTTGTTTTGTTTCAGACACCATGTATTTTGGACCCTGTAATAAAAAAAAAAAAAATAAAAGCACCGCAAGCATAATACCATGCCATAGCAATTATTTGTTTATGTATTAAAGCTATCATTGCGAAAATGTCTGGAAAGAAAATGATGGAGGGATAGATAACAATCCTAAAGCAGATCTTGATAATATCAATGGACATATAAAAATTCTAAACCAGATCTTGATAATATCAATACATATAGCAAGTTTGGTTAAAAGGTCTTGTTATTTACTCAAGTTATCATCCGGAAACGAAAATATGGGCGTGTCTCGGGCAGATAACTCCGTAAAAATTTGACGAAATTTGCCCATTAGCAATTCCAAAAAAGATCTCCTTAATGTCAATGCATATAGCAAGTTTGGTTAAAATCCCTTGTTATTTACTCAAGTTATCATCTGCAAACGAAAATATGAGTGTGTCTCAGGCAGATAACTCCGTAAAAATTTGACGAAATTTGCCCATTAGCAATCCCAACCCAGATCTCTACAATATCAATGCACATACCAAGTTTGGTGAAAATACATTGATGTTTACACAAGTTATCATCCGGAAACGAAAAATGGACGGACGGATGGACGGACGGACTCACAAATGGGTACATACGTGGCTATGCACTTTGTGGTAAAAATCGTTAAGTGGCTACTGATTTTAAGTGCCTATTACTGTCCATCATTATGTGTCTACAAATTACATTTAGCCACATTAGGTATGGATTACCTGTCGATAGCTATTATTCTCTTGTGTGGGTAGCCATTTAACCACATTAGGTATGGATTACCTGTCAGTAGCTACCATTCTCTTATGTGGCTAGCCATTTAGCCACGTTAGGTATAGATTAACTGTTCATAAGGGGCTACTGATTTTAAGTGGCTTTGGATTACCTGTCCATAGCTATTATTCTCTTGTGTGGGTAGCCATTTAACCACATTAGGTATGGATTACCTGTCAGTAGCTACCATTCTCTTATGTGGCTAGCCATTTAGCCACGTTAGGTATAGATTAACTGTTCATAAGGGGCTACTGATTTTAAGTGGCTTTCAAAAGATGTATTACTGCGCAGGCACATAAAAAAAAATGGTACGAGGGTACTTGGACGTCCTTAGGAATGGATGGATTTCTGACCATTATTATGTGCCTACAAATTAAAATAACTTTATTTAGCCAGATTAAGTATGGATTACCTGTCCATAGCTCTCTCTAATGTGGCTAGCCTGGTATGACCATTTTGCCACTTAAGTATCTAAAATGCTGATGGTAAGCCACGCAAGTATCTGCTCGTGGGAATGGACAGACACACGGACGTCCAATGTGAAACCATAATACCCCGCCACTATTGTGTGGAATAAACAAATGTGATCTTAGCAACCAGTTCCTAAGCAGAACACACACACACACACACACACACACACACACACCATGTGCACACACACACATGCATGCACGCACATACCCCCCCCCCCCACACACACACACACACACACACACACACACACAAACACACACATCCACATACACACATCAAAAACTGACAAGGTAATAATCCAGGTGATAATTGTTACTTTTGCATCAACATATCTTGTGGGATTGACTCAGAATGGCATTTACTCAAACCATTAGCAAGGACAAAGCCACCATCTGGGTTGTGACTAGGATGGTCTGATTATTAATTACTGAACATTTTCCTATGAAGTATTTAGTCTAAAATGTTGTGTAATATACATATATGTACATTCAAATGTTATCAATTTTAGGTAGTCATTCAGAGGGACAGCAGAAAGAAAGCGGTAAATGTCCTAAAATTTCATGCACCAAAGTTTCTGACAAAATGGCATATGCAAAAAGTGCTGATACAGATCAGAGAAGGAGCAGTATAATCAGGGTCTACACTGTTTGCCATTCCATTAAATAATTTAAGGAACAACTGCATAAAAATAATAATTTAGGAAAAATAAGCATGGAATAAAGTGTTTGAAATTTTAGGACATTTACCATAAATGATGCTTCAATATCCCACTAATTTCAGTCATCTGAGGACAACAATCAGATGATATGATGAGAGACTCTCTTAGAAAGGGAAAAAATATCATTAGACTGGACTGTGAGTAGCGATGCTGTTTGGAAGGAATACCACCCCAAACACCTATGTATGTCTTAAAAGACAGCCCTTACATAGCTTTAGGTTCAAGCCAAGGGAGCTGACAGTTTTCTTCATTCTGCAAAAAAGAAAAATATGTTGTGGGTACTCAATGGCTGCTCCTTGCTGTAGTGCTCCTAATGAGTACCCATGACATATTTTCATGCAGAAATAAGAAAAATACTTATCTGGATACCCTCCTTTCTGAATCTATACCATGGGAGTCCAGAAATGTGACTTTTAAGACAGGTGCTCTCTTAATACAGGTTAGAATGCTATATTTCACTCATATAGCATTTCCATTTACCCTCTGCAGAAGATTTTTTACCCCCCAAAATTTGTCTTGTACCCTTAAAATTGAAGAGAGTCTCTATACTGCTATGATTTTTTGCTGGGGGTAAAAAATTAAGACAACAGAGCAGATTTATCCCCAGTTTCAAAATGCAGTGGGAACTCTGTCATAGACATAGCTCTAGATATGGAAATTTTTCAGCCAAAAAATATTGTTATTTTTATTATTCTCAACAAAAACATATGTTGTGGGTACTCATTAGAAGTGCCTCACTGAGGCACTTCTAATGAGTACCCACAACATATGTTTTTGTCGAGAATTAAGAAAAAAATATTTACCTGATACCTCTCTTGTCTGTATCTATATCATTACATATTCAAATAGTCTCTGAATAACAGAAGTGGTGTTTAAAGCAGATTTGACTGTACTTACATATCCACAGTTTTCCAGTTCCACTGGGTCCTTGCCTCTCAGTGTGTGTAAGACTGGTTTAGATTTCGGCAGTATATTTGCTGGTGCGGAGGCAGCTCTTGTATCAATGAACACTCCCTTTACCTAAAAAATAAAAAGTCTTTTCACCTAAAAAATTAAATCGTAAATCTATAAAAACTTCTTTATTAAAAAAATATACCCATTTAAGAATGTAATACATATAACTGTGTTACACAATGGTTCATACTTTAGCACTCTTTAGACAAAATATTTGTAGATGATAAGCTGATACTTTTCTTCTCTTTCTTTCCCCAAAAATAATGTCTGACAATAATTTAAAATGGTATCTGCTGCTACTAAAGTCAAGCCTGTTAAAGATCTTTAAGTATCAACTCACAATGAACACAATTAATCACACACTTATTAGCAGTCCTATCCAGGGTGGAAATTTCGATCTCAGTTTCAGGTTTGGGTTTCCAGATTTCAGTTTGTGCATTTCATACCCCTTCACTTTCTTCTTATTTTTGAACTACTGTTCCTGTTGTCACAAATTGTTTAGCTTGCAATGGCTGAACTTTCACTTTTTGACTTTGGCACTTCTCAAAGATCTAAATTGCTATGCGACACAGTATTCCAGGACTTCCAAGTTTCAGGCCCAGGACTTCTGACAGGACTTCCCAACTTAGATAGTTAGTGCAAGCACTGCTAGAAAATATTAAAACCTGTCTGTCTTTGAACCCTGAACAGCTGTAGAATAAGGGAAGTATTTCTAAATTAGTTCTAGCTATAATAAAAATGTTGAACTATAATACCCAGCCATTATCGTGTCGCGGGCAGATAACTCTGTCAAACATTGACAAAATTTGCCCATTAGCAATCCCAAACCAGATCTCCTTAATATCAATGCATGTACCAAGTTTGGTTAAAATCCCTTGACATTTACACAAGTTATCATCCTGAAACGAAAATATGGGCGTGTCTCGGGAGGCTAACTCCATAAAAAATTGACGAAATTTGCCCATTAGCAGTTCCAAACCAGTTCTACACAATATCAATGCACAAACCAAGTTTGGTGAAAATCCATTAATGTTCACTCAAGTTATCATCCAGAAATGAAATTCAGATGGACGGACAGACACACAAACGTCAAATGTGAAACCATAATACCCCGCCACTATCGTGTGGCAGGGTATAAGAATGTTAGGACTGCTCTCTCACATGCTATATTAACCCTTGACCATGAGTGTAAGTGGGGTGTGGGGGGGAGGAGCCTTAAGAGTGTCAACCATGCCAATTTTTGACAGAAATATGAAATATTTTTGCTGTGCAAAAATCTCCTTATCTGAGACCCCAATGTCCCTCTGAGGAATCCCAGATCCCCCTATTTGGGTCCAAGAAAATATCACATGCATGGTTAACAACTCAGTCCAATTAACTTTTCCTTAGCTGTTTAGCTGTTACTTCACAGACTGCCTAGTACTTTGAACCTGAAAATGAAATATTGTTTTTCTACAAAATTCATAAATGACCACGGAAGTTTTTTACAAAATGCCAAAATCAATGAGCTGTTGACTATATATGACACTAAAAAGACTGTCTTTTCTGTGTGTTTACTGTCAGTATCATCAATTTTTTGAAAAACTGAAATAGCAAAATTGTATTATAATTGGTGATGATGGGATCATTAACCCTTGTCCTGTTGAACCCGGATAGACCCTACTTTTGCAAACAGTATAGATCCAGATCAGGGGGTAGAAGCCAACCGATCTGGATCTGCACTGTTTGCCATTCAGTATATGACTATGTCAACCATCTGGATCAAGTTACCTGATTGGCTGAAAATTAGAAGTGGGTGTTGCATCTTAATTTATTCAGCATGACAAGGGTTTGTTTGCAACCTAGTACACTCTCTCAGGGGGAAGAAGCCAACTGATATGGAGCTGCACTGTTTGCCATTCAGTATATGAATTTATGTCAACCATCTGGATTAAGTTACCTGATTGGCTGAAAATTAGAAGTGGGTGTCGCATCTTAATTTATTCAGCATGACAAGGATTTGTTTGCAACCTAGTACACTCTACCACATACCAACTCTCCATGCTATGCACAACATACATGTATTATGCCACCTTAGAATCCTCTTTATCTGCCGATGATTGATGTAAGCTTGCAATCTGACTTATTGATAGGATGATTTCTTGATCTTATAATATTTTTTTCTGATGTGATAAGAGCCAAATAATAATAACAATAATAATGATATTTATTATAATAATATTGGTTTTTCCAAGCAAAAAGGTGAAGATGGATTTTCTTCCAATGGTCAGTCAAGTAGCAATTTAGTGTCAACTTTAATAACGATTTTAGGGGAAATATCTGTGAAGTAGGTTTATTTTCCAAACATAATAAGTTAGTTTTGAGGGTTACAACTAGTTATAAAGACAAACCTGGACTTTTTTGTATGTGATTTATAAAACATACACCTGTGAAAACAAAAAGAAGAAAATGTTTTGTTCAACTTTTGATACATATATGATTGCAAAAAATTAATATGTTAAAAATCCTTTTTATTTATTTATTTACTATTATTATTAATATTATTATTATTGCTTTCAGGAACAAGAAATGTCAATAAGCAGTGATTATTAGATACCCTCTCTAGAAACAAAAATGTAATGGATGGATAGACAACGCGAAAACAGTATACCCCACACACACTCAGTTTGTTGGGGATATAAATATAATGATATTTAAACTTACACTTCTGTCAGTTGGTGTAGTAATTGGTTTCTGGCGAACAAATCCAGACCCAACTTGGTAACAGGAGTATGGCAGTGGTTCTCTCCCAGAATTCTCTTTGTATGGCTGGAAACCTAGGTCTGTTACACTGCGATAGTTCTTAGCACATATGTTACTGAAAATAAAAACAATAATACATGTATATATGAACTGGGGTACAGCAATTCCTACAATTTTACATGTGTGCCCAGCGAAGACTCTGATCAGCTTGTGCATCTGTGCAGTCTGATTAGAGTCATGGCTGGCCTCATGAAGATGGTTTGAGTCCTTAGCTATCCATAGAATGCACAGTGATGATTCTGATCAGACTGTGAGGTTGTGCAAGCTGATCTGTGTCTTTGCTGGGTAACATGCCATCTTGTAGGAACTGATGTGCCATCACTCAAATATATATACCATAATTACCAATACCCTTAATATTTGAACAGCTTATTCTAATGGGTTTTATAAATAAACAAAAGGGATAGCCAGATTAATATTTTTCTTATTTCTCCACAAAAGCATATGTTATGGTTATCCATAGATCTTGATAAGATGCTTTTTTCAATCCAAAAGAAATAATATTTTTCTGATTTCTCCACAAAAACATGTTGTGGGTACTCATTAGAAGTGCCTCAGCAAAGCGCTTCTAATGAGTACCCACAACATATGTTTTCATGGAGAAATAAAAAATATTTACATGATACCCACTCTTATCTAGACCTATGGTTATCACTGCCATTGTCTCACCTTGGCAATTTCAGTACATACCCACAACATATGTTACTGTGGAAGAATAAATAAAACACCAATATTTTTATGGCAGGAAGAAACATCTCATCATGGTGGGCGAAGCTTGCTTACCAAGTGATGCTTAGTATCCACGGACGCCTGATTACACCCTTTATTCTGGGGTCCATGTCTGTTGGTCTGAACATTCTGATTCATCATTCGTTTACTGATTTATGAGTTTGGATTATGGCTTAAGTACCATGACCGCAACTACTATAGCTATGTTATCCCTTACTGAACTTAACCCTTGTCCTGCTGAACCCGGATATACCATGTCTTTGCAAACAGTGTAGATCCAGATCAGTTGGCTTCTGAAGAAGCCAACTGATCTGGATCTGCACTGTTTGCCATTAAATTTGTGAATTTATAGCAACAATCCAGACCAAGTGATCTGATTGGTTGAAAATTAGAAGAGGGTGTGGCATCTTAATTTATTCAGCAGGACAAGGGTTAATTTTTTGAGGATGTAATTATATCTCGAGATAAGATGGTGTATTCAGATGATTATTTTAATTACCGTATTTGACCTAATTACCGCACCATGCGCCCGAGTTTTTTCAAAATTACTGGGAAAACTTGTGGTAAAATATGTATCCACTTATACTTAGGGTATACTTAACCCTTGTCCTGCTGAATAAATTAAGATGCCACGCCCACTTATAATTTTTAGCCAATCAGATTACTTGATCCAGATTGTTGCTATAAATTCACATACTTAAAGGCAAACAGTGCAGATCCAGATCAGTTGGCTTCTTCAGAAGCCAACTGATCTGGATGTACACTGTTTGCAAATGCAGGGTATATCCGGGTTCAGTAGGACAAGGGTTAAAACAAGAGCACCGTAGGACTAATCAAATGATGCTTATGCGATGTTTGCGTGTGTGTGTGTGTTTTTTTTTATTTTCTTTATAAAAGCATATGTTGTGGGTACTCATCTTAATCTATATGCCTTTATAAAGAAGTAAACAAAAAGTACACTGGCTGTAAACTGAAGACTACGGAATTGCTTGACTGTGTGCTTATAGGGGTATGTGTGGTAATTAGGCTGAAAATATAGTATTTTTCCAAGAAAACATGTTGCAGTACTGAAATAGGAGCATCTCAGTACCACAACAAGCTTTCGTGGAGAAATAAGAAAAATATCAATCCTCACAGCTACAGATAAGATGGGGTATCCACATAATATTTTTCTTATTTCTTCACACAAACATATGTTGTTGGTACTCGTAAGAAGGTGAGGCACTTCTAATAAGTATCCATAACATCTGTTTTCATGAAGAAATAAGAAAAATATAAACAATTTTTGGTTGAGAAAATGCCTTATCTGGAGCTATGATTAGAGTACTGGGCCCAGTTGTTCAAAACTAATGATGTCGTTAGTTACCATATTGTTAAAACTTTGATCATTAAATATGGCATATATCCTAACATTTTTGTGGAAAAAAATGTGAGTAGCTTTTGCATTATTTTTTCAGCAAAAATATCTGTGAATTCATAATAGCACTTACTAGAACAGTTAAATTTTGACCATTAACGAGCTTATTAAGCTAACAATGTTTTGAACAACTGGGCCCTGATTAGAGCCTTTGTCAATAACTATGGAGCCAAGGTTTCTTCAGGTGGACAGCAAAGACTCTAATCATACTGTGCAAATACCCAAGCTGATAAAACAAGGGACAAGTGATCATCAGAGTTTCCTAGGAAACAGTTGCTTTCTGTATTTTTTTGTTTATTTAAAAGGTGAGGCAAATGAAGAGAAGAGGTTGGTTACTAAATATAGCTACATTTTGAGCTGACTTGCTCTTCCCTGCAATGCTATGCCCCATTCTACCCTACCCTACCATCCCTTCTGCTACCTTACCCTACCTAGGGTAGGGTAGGGTAGGGGCAGGGGTAGGGTAGGGTAGGGTGTTATACTGATATAGTGTTAAGTAATGGGGAATTCTTAATTTCTAACAATGCCACCTGGCAGCTGTATTAATTGACAGACTGGAATTGTTTTTGAGAAGAAGCATCAAGAGGTGGAGAAGAACCCATATGCAAAATTTCAACAAAATGCTTCCACTGGTTACAGAGGAGATGCAATAATGGGACTAACCCAAGATTGCCAATGGCGGCCTTATTTGTTGACGGACCTGCACCAAATTCGGGTAGGCACAACTAGACTACTTGAAAAACATCCCAGACAAGTTTCAAAAAAAATCTGAAAAGTGGTCTTTGAGGAGATGCGATAACAAGATTGTTACAGTGTTTAGTAAAGGGGAAGTCTCGATTTCTATTAAAAATGGCCATCTGGAGACCATATTAGTTGATGGTTCAAAATCAATTTCGTGGAGACATAAAAGGGTTGAGAGGAATCCATACGCAAAGTTTCGACGAAATTCCTCCATTGGTTATGGAGGAGATGCAATATGGGAAAATCCAAGATGCCCAACAGACAGACCAGAACCAAATTTGGGCGTGCTGAACAAGGTCACAAAGGAAACATCCCAGATGAATTTTGAAAAAAAAATCCAACTAGTAGTCTCGGAGGAGATGCAATTACAAGACTGTAACAGTGTTAAGTAAAGGGGAAGTTGCAATTTCTAAGATGGCCATCTGGCAGCCATATTTGTGGAGGGAATGGAATCATTTTCACAGAGAAACATCTAGAGGTTGAGAGGAATCCATATGCAAAATTTTGATGAAATTCTTCCACTGGTTATGGAGGAGATGAGATAATGAGAAAAATCCAAGATGGTTGACAATGACCATATTTCTTGATGGACCTGAACAAAATTTGAGGAGGCACAACTAGACCACCAGTGTAATATCCCAGACAAATTTAAAAAAAAATCTGACCAGTGGTCTTGGAGGAGAAGTAATAACAAGACTGTAACAGTGTTAACCCTTAAAGCGCCAATCACAACTATTGTCGACTGCTTTGTCTTCTGCCAGTTACTTTAAAAGTCATTTCTGCAAACAGATCTGGGTCCACACTGTTTGCCGGTATGCAAAAACAGGTTTGAAAAAATTGCAAGAATATTCAGCAGACGACATAAACAGACATCATTTTCAGATGCAGGTTTTCTTGGCACCTTAAGGGTTAAGTAAAGGGAAAGTTGCGATTTCTAAGATGGTGGTCTAGTGCCTATATTAGTTGATGGACCAAAGTCATTTTCATGCAGACAGATCTAGTGGTTGAGAGGAATCCATATGCAAAGTTTTGATGAAATTCCTCCACTGGTTAGGGAGAAGAAGTGATAATGAAAAAAATCCAAGATGGTCAACGACTGCCACATTTGCTGATGGAGAGGTTTCAGAGAAGATGCGATAACGAGAAGCTGTTTATGCCTGTAAATTGTTTATGGACATAGTGACGTACAGATGCTGGACAGCCCCCCCTGTGGGAAAAGCTATCTACCTATGGTTGAGCTAAAAACAATAAGATACAGGCACACATGTTTTGGGACAATGTCCTGCTGAAGCCAAATTAAGTGGGGCATTTTGATTTATCAGCTATATGTGAATGTGCAAGATCTGAGCCATTACAATTCACACACAACCTGAAGACTTCTTTCAATATGACATATTGTAGTTATCCTAATATTGGAACACCTTACCTTACCTTACCAAGATCATTTCAAAACTAAGGTCTCTAATGTGTACAGGAGCTTTTTCTAGGATCTGACCTTGTGACCTAGTTTCTGAGCCCATGTGACCCAGTTTTGAACATGACTTTTATTCAGTTGAGGCAAATATTCTGAACCAATTTTATGAAGAACATGTTGAAACTATTATATATTCAAGTTTTTTTCTAAGCTTTAATCTAGTGACCTACTTCTGACTCCCCATAACCCAGTTTGGAACTTGACCTTACTGGGCAAATTTGTGGTTAAATATGTATCCACCTATACTAAGGATACATTTAAAAATAGATCAGCAAAGACTTATCTACTGATTCTTATGTGATGTTTTTGTGTTTTTTATTCTGAATTTCTTTATAAAGCATATGTTGCGGGTACTCATTTGAACTGCATCAACGTGGATGCAATTCAAATGGGAGCCCACAACATATGCCTTTATAAAGAAGTAGACAAAAATTACACTGGCTGTAATCTGAAGACTACGGGATTGCCTGATTTTGCGCTTATAGGAGCATGTGCGGTAATTAGGTCAAATACGGTATAGTTTATTGAGACAAATATTTTGAATAGTTTTGAGACCATGGAAAAATAAAGCCACTAATGTCTAGGCAACCTTTTTCTCAAATTTGACCAAGTGACATAGTTTTTGACCCTATGTGACCCAGTTTCAAACTTGACCGATTTTATTGGAATAAATATTCTGAGCAAATGAAGATCCAATGAAAAATTCAGCCTCTAGACTATTATGTATTCAAGCAATATATTTATGATGCACAACCAACAATGGAATCTTGACATCAAGTGATCCTTAAAGCTTACCATGACCCTTCTGCTCAGGTGAGCTAAAAATCTTATGAATAAACCTGTATCTGGACCTATTTGTTTGTATAGACTGACCAAATTGTCACTTTGACCTTTGTATTTAATATTCATTAACATGTGTCCATTTTGAGTTTTAGGTGTGACATTAAGAAATTTTTGCATTACATGTGAAACAACTTTCGCTCACTCCTTACAGGTAATACCTTTTTATACAGTAAACATATACTTATACATTTTATAATATATTGTTATTAAATGGATGTTTTCATATTGGCCCTCTTACAGGTCCAAGGGCCATCCTATTGGCCTGAGGATTGCTGTAGTGGCCCGAGGCAATACAGCCATCTGAAGGCCATTACGACAGCCCGAGGACCGGTAACAGGGCCAATGTGCAAACATCCATTTCTTGGCATTTTTACTAATCACTTTTTTTTTCAATCAATTAATCAAGAAAACTGAAAGTTAGCAAATAGGTCGAGAGGGCAACAAGCTTGTAATATGAAAAATTCAATTTAACCGTTTCCTAACAATTTATCTAGTCCAGGTAAGAACTGAAATTAGCATGATTTTTGTGTGTAGATTTCATCCCATTGACTGGTTAACATCGTAAAATATTGGCCCAGTTAACACCATAAAATATTGGCCTGCCAGAACCCCTTGGTTTTTATCCCCTTATTCCTTGTAACTTTCAGTATTAGCCCTCGTATAAATCCTGGGCCACAGGCGTATAGGAATCATGCCAAACATTGCATCAGTTGGTATGATGCAGGCTGTTTGGCACATATAAGAACAATAATTACTCAGCTGATTAATAAACAAAAAGTCAAAAAGCAACAGGTCAGTTTGGTCTGTCTATATTGGTGTCAACTCCATTCCCACAATATAACAATGTGATAAACACACCACATTCCCAGCATAAGACAATGTGATAAAACGTCCCCTGTTAAGGTGTTTCTTAATAGAATGTTTAGTGGAAGCAAACAAACAAACCTAGTTTTAACCCTTAAAGTGCCAATCACAACAGCTGCAGACAACATTTTTTTTTATTTTTTATTTTTTATTTTTATTTTTCAGAGAAAACAAGTCTTGACATTTCATGTGAATCATCTGCAGATGATTCACATGAAATGTCAAGACTTACTTTCTCTGAAAAAAAAAAAAAAAAAAAAAAGAAATTAGAATGCTGTCTGCTACAAATTTTGCTTGGCGCTTTAAGGGTTAATCTCATTACTAGGGCTGCATAATGTAGGCCATCTACCAATACAATTGCAATACACCTCTCACAATATGCAATACTCGTACAGTACAATACAGTCATAAGTATTGAAATTAGCAAAAAGGATTGATCCAGTCGACAAAAAGTGAACTTTTGGAACAAAAACAAATGAAACTAAACAAATACATCTGGAAAATCTCTGTTTTGTAACAAATGACAAAAATAAGATATATTGGGAAAACTATGAAACTGAAGGAAAACTGCTTTCAAACATTTTCCCCATAGAAATATATATGGAAGTAAATTTGTCCTTGTGGAAAAAAGGTCAACCTAGGATCATCATGTTGAATAAACTTGGCAGGCCTTCCATCCTTTATGGCCATACTAAGATTCAGCCCAAAAACTTTCTTCGTTCTAGAGAAGGTTTTAAATAATTTCCATATTGGTCAACAGATAGATTCTAGATGAGTTATCATCACGAAAACACCCCTATATAATTTTGACCCCCTTAAACCCCACTTTTATATAGTAAAACTGGGGTTTACAGGGGTATACATTATTTTTCTTATTTCTGCTCAAAAACATAGATTGTGGGTACTCGTTAGAACCGCCTCGCTGAGGCAGTTCTAACGAGTACCCACAATCTATGTTTTGAGCAGATATATGTCAAATATCAGCGTTTTTATCTGAAAATTTTCAGTTTTTGGAGGTGAAAATTTCTATATATTTGAATAGGCATGTTTTCGTAATGTGGATAAAATCTGAAATGTTATGTAAAAGTGTGGGACAGAGAACTAACAGACACCAGATGACGGATGGACTGTGATCACAAAAGCACATCTTGAGCCTTTGGCCAATTGAGCTAAAACAGTAGAACAGTTAAAACACAACAATATTAATTTTCCTTCTTTATTTCAGACTCTCTAGCACATAATGAAAACACAAAATATAAATTATTTATTTCTTACACAATAGACATTCAACAAATTTATTTCACAAAGAAACAACTTAATATCACTTACATTAATAATGACAAGTTGTTTCTATGTGAAATAAAATATAAAGTTTGTATTTTATGCATTATTATAAGTAGACTTTCACAAAAGAGAGGTGCCACTGAGTTGGTTCTGGAAAAGAGATATGCCTTTCTGATGGAAATTTTAACTATTAGACCAAAAAAGGCTTCTGTAAAATCAAATTAATTTTTGGTATAACCAGGAACTGCACAATTTTATAATATTTTGTTTAAAAAAAAAAGCTCTGCAGATTAACTAGTACATTATGTAGCATACTGGAATACTAAAAAGGTTTGATTTTTTGAAAAAAAAAAAAAAAAGTAAAAAGGAGCAGAATGAAAAGTAGAAATAATTTCATGATTAATCTCCATGGAAGATATGTGGAAATCAAACTTATGAGATCCAGATCTGCAGACGGACGTGCTACTTACTACGTTATGAAGCCAAGCAGTTTTTTGCTTTGAATCCCAGCAACAAAGTTATAAAGAAGTGCCATCTGCAGCATATATCAGGGTTGCACATAGACTGGCTCCAGTCTCCAGTGACTAAATATTTTTCTCATAATCCTGTTTGATAATCCACTAAGATAAAACCAAGAAAATTTCATGACTATAGAGGCTGGTCACTAGTGACCAGCCTCTATAGTCATGATATTACTTTGGTTTTATTTTAGTGGATTATTAAACAGATTATAAGAAAAATTATTTTGTCACTAGAGACTGGAGCCAGTCTAGGTTGCAAAAAGTCCCAGTTCATTTGTAAAGTACAAGTACACCTTTTTCTCAGTATTATTACATGAGCCAGTGCACATCATTTCCTACAAGATTACATGTGCCCCCCACGACTCAGATTAGTTTGCAGTTCCCCACAGTCTGATCAGAGTCTTTGCTGGCACTCTGTGGGGATCCAAAGTCTGTTCAGGTGGACAGCAAAACTCTGATCAGCCTGTGTGGATGCATAGGCGGATCTGAGACTTGCAGGGCACACACGTAGGAAATGATGTGCTCTGGCTCATATTTCTGATAAACCACAGATATTTAGCATTTTTTTTTAATACACAAACAACATCATATCAGCTACATCTATTGCTCAAGATGTGGTGATAAGTGACATACATGATAATTTAGTATATTAAAGAGGAGTTGTTAACCCTTGTCCTGCTGAATAAATTGATGCCACGCCCTTTTCAAATTTTCAGCCAGTCAGATCAATTGATCCAGATTGTTGATAAAAATTCACACTTAATAGCAAACAGTGCAGATCCAGATCAGTTGGCTTCTCCAAAAGCCAACTGATCTGGATCTACACTGTTTGTAAAAGCAGTATATATACGGGTTCAGCAAGACAAGGGTTAGGGAGGTGTATCTGCAAGGCTCCATATTGCCGTTGGTAATGTAATGGACAGATCCAGGGGTTGCAAGTTCGAATCCCAGCTTGGCCACATAACTTAAATGATGGCTAATCATGAAATCATTTCTACGGACACTGTCCCACTTCGGCTGATTCAAGAAAGGCAGTTGTCAGTTACTGGTGGAAGTGGGTGCAAAAAGTACTAGTTAACCACTTACAAGACTACGCCTGCCCAGGAAAAATAAAATTAGGTTGACATGACCTTAACAGTGTTGACTGGGCTGTAAAACTCCAAATCAAATCCAATCAAAGGAGGGTTATTTGATGATAATTCTGAGATAATTTCTCCAATACTCCAAAAGAATCTAATGCTGTGGCTACTCATCAGAAATGCCTCAGCGAGGCAAGTGCTTCTAATGAGTACCCATAACATATGTTCAATAACAAGTCCTCTGTAGGCTTTGTATAGTTGTTTTAATTATTTTTGCAGCAACACATATCTTGTATGTACTCAGTGGGACTAAACCACTGAGGCAATTTCCAATAAGAACCACAAAATATGTATAATGACAAAAATAACAAAAATTATCTTCGTATTTCCTGGATCTATGATTACAACACAAGTTCTTAAAACACTACTAAAGCAAAATTGTAGCAGACAATATTGTAATTTTTTTTTTATTATTATTTTTCAGAGAAAATAAGACTTGGTGTTTTAAAAGAATCGTCTGCCTGGCAGATGATTCACATAATGTGCCAAGTCATATTTTCTCTGAAAAACACATACACACAAAAAAACATATTGTCTGCTGAAGTTGTGATCAGCACTTTAAGAGGTTAAGTATTATATACAGAAGTAGTGACATCAAATCAAAATGGTGACTATGATTCTCATAAAAATAATATTAATCTTTGTCATGCTGAATAAATTAAGATGCCACACCCACTTCCAATTTTCAGCCAATCAGATTACTTGATCCAGGTTGCTGATACAAATTCACATACAAAAAGGCAAACAGTGCAGATCCAGATCAGTCTGGATCTTCAGTATTTGTAAAGACACCTAATATATATCCGGGTTCAGCAGGACTAGGGTTAAGTATTAGGATAAACAGGCCCAAGCAAACAGTGTAAACCCAGATCAGATGCCACAGAATGCAGTGTCTGATCAGGGTCTACACTATTTGACACTCATCCAGTAGCTTTTTAGACACAACAATAGGCAATATAATGGACTTTTTGAAATTTTAGGATGGTATCAAGAGTTTGTAGTAAAATATCAAATACAACAGAAAGTCTCTAATACATA